>CM035838.1:370534420-371734420 GCA_020510985.1 Pholidichthys leucotaenia
CGAGCTGGTGGGTGGGGAGTCCATTCTGACAAGCAGCACCAGGGAGGCACCGGACCCCTTCAGTGCCCATGTTGAGTTTCGGCCAACGAGGGGTCCGCTGCGACAATGTTGACTGCTGTACCATCGTACGGCCAGACCAAAGGAGAGCACGGAGCTGCCAAAAACACAGCAGCACATCAAACCAAGCAAGGTACCATTCCAGGTCATGGACTGGGTTTGGGTTCGTGCCAGCGGGAGACCGGGACGGCGGCTGATCAGGCCATAGCCAGCGAGACGGCGGGCGCCGCTGAGGATCATAGTGGGGCTGAGAACATGTTTTTGGCGGACTGACGATTCAATTCGGCACGCCAAGCAGCTGCTGTGGGTCTAGGTGGAGGCTCCGGGTGACGAGGCTCCACAGGAGTCGGCTACTGCTGTGTTGGACCCAGGCCCCGGCATCATGAAGATTGGCCCCAGGGTCCAACAACTCCAGGGAGAAGGCTGCCACAGGCCCGTTTCAAAGCTCCCCAGGCAGAACTGTTTCCCCCGGTATATCCACCCTAACCATGGGAGACTGTGAAAAAGAAACAAAAGACTGTTTAGTTAGGAGCACGGCTGGACGTTAAAGTGGCAGAATACCCCTCTTAGCCGTGCTGGGTTTTGTGATGGTCCACTCACAGGCCCTTGTTTTAGTTTGTTGTTGTGTTTAAAGTTCTTATTATTTTGGTGTTTACTATTTTATTTAGTGTATTTATTGGGGTTTTGTTCTACCAAATTGGGGAGGGTCTTAATTAGATGTGTTTTGTATTTTGTAAAGGGGGGGGGGGTGTTATGAGAGGTGTTATTTATTAATTCAAGGTATATTCTGGTATTCTGATTAGAGTGTGATGCTAGGTTGATGTGTCCTTTATTGTGAAGTGCGGTGTAGTGGCGGTCACTTCCGCCACTGCACCACCCTATAAATACCAGGGGGCATCCATTAGGTTTTTAGATTTAGTATACTTTATTGATCCCCAGAGGGGAAATTGAGGGTCATCCACCACCTGGATGGATGAAGCAGCCACGATACGGCACTATCCCTTAACCATTCACACACACATTCACACCCAGGGCCACTTTAGAGTCTCCAATTAACCTAACCTGCATGTTTTTGGCATTAGACAGCTTCTTTGCCGATGCCCCTGTCTGGTGGCTGTTGTGTGTCCAACTTCTCAATAAAGCTGAGTTCACTCGTTCACCTGGCCTCATCTTTACACAAAGGTATTTACAGACATAACATTTTGGCGACGAGAATAAACCATGGAGGCGTGTATTCCATCGCTTCGGCCCTTTCTGGAGCTCCCGGATGAGCCGCCTGTGCCCTGGCTAAGATGATTTGCGTCCTTTCAAAACTACATCATCGCGCTCGACCTGGGTGAGCGAGATAAACTGAGGGCATGTGCGCTCCTGGTGCATAATTTGGGGATTGAGGGCCAGCAAATCCTGCGTACACTCAGGGCTTCGGACTCGTGTGAGGATGTAGTCGAGTTGCTAGCGCACCATTTTCACACCCCGGACAGCGTGACCGTCTGGAGGATTCGGTTCCAGCAACGACATCAATGTGTGGGTGATCCTGTCCTCCACTTTGTCACCGACTTGAGGCTGCTAGCTAGCGAGTGTTGTTTTGAGCCACTGGAGGAAGAAATGTTATGTGACCAGCTGGCGGAGCACACGAAGAGCGTGGCTTTATGAGCTAGGCTACTCACAGTGCCAAGTGACTTAACGTTAGCCAGGGCTGTCGAGCTAGCTCTCCAAATGGAGCCCGCAGACAAGCTAGCTTCAGAGCTAAAGTGGCGCCAGTCACAACGGCAGCTGCGGCATTAGTAGCGGACCCTGATAGCGAGGATAGCTTGGACGAAGACAACGCGGAACTAATGCTACCAGCCGAAGGTTGGTCCACGAAGCACCAATACAAGGCTAGGGATTGCCCGGCTAGAGGGAAGCGTGGCTGCTTGAACCATTATGCTAGAGTGTGCCGTGTATCTGAGCCAGCAAGCCCACGGAAGAAATCACTCTGCCCGTCCCCGACAACTATCCACATGGTGTCCCAGAGTACCAACGGGTACGTGTTCTGCGCAGTGGAGCTAGATGGTGTGGAGGTGCCGCTGCTGCTCGACACGGGGCAGAGGGATCGATGCTGAATTGGGCCACGGTGAAGAAGTTTTTTCCCCACTACAGGATTAAAGCTAACCCAGCACTGCTTTATGCTTATGGAGGTTGCAGGCTGTGCACGGTTGGAACGGTGGAGTTAACGGTTCGGTACAAGTCTGTGACGATGGCTAACTTCACGTTTCACGTGACGGCCTGCGACAACAACATCATTGGCTGTGACTTGTTATACGGACTGGTTTTCGCCATTAAAGACGATACTGGGAAAGAGTGGTCTTGTTGTGGCCAGTGGAACCCTCCAGTTCAGGTGGTGGAGGACAACGTTGTGTGGGACAAAGAACTAACGGACACCATGGCGGTGAAGCAGGACCAGCCTCACCCAGGTTCTGCGTAGGAGGGTCTCAGTGCCAGCGCTCGGAGGATGGTAGAAAGGCATACCAAGCATGGCAGCGAGGCACCTGCATTGGTGAGTGACGTCAATGTGCTAGCCCCTGATTCCTCCGGAGCTTGGCAGCAGAGCGATGGAGGATCAGCGGCTACGATGACGGCTGCTACAACGGCTTTAGGAGAGGATGGGGCCAGACCGACAGGCATGGAGAGACCATGTGCCGAGCAGCACCATTTCAGGCCAAGCAGAATCCCGCTTAGGGTCATGGACTTGGTCTGGGTTCGAGAAGTGGGATGTCCATGGTGAGTGTGGGCCAGACGACAGCCAGCGGAACACCTACGCATCTTGGCTAAGCTGGGCACAGCTTACTTCCAGCTGTCGGATGGTTCGGCGAGGCATGCCGATGAGCTGCGGCGTGCCTGGGAAGAGGCTTCTGGTGGTGGGGCTGGATGAGAGCAGCAGTCGGTGGTGATGAGGAGAGGCACTTTCATCCATGGGATCAGCCACTGTTATGAGAGCCTGCTACTTCCAGGGGTGCGTCTACTGAGGGGCTGCCTTGGGCCCCCCAATCCAGTTCTACCATTTTCTGCCCAAGGACAGTAGTGTAAATTTAATAAATAGTTCTTTGTTCATATGTTTGTGTTAAAAAAAAAAGAAAATGCTGTTGTTCTGGGTGTTTTGATTAGTATAGGAACACGGCAATGTTTTAAGTTATTAATGGACTTTTATTTAGGTTACAGGTAGCAGAATAATCCACCTTGCTGCATGGGGCAGGATGGTAGTCCACCTATCCTCCTTAGTTTAGGTTTTTTATGTGAATGTGGTAGGCCATTTAGTAATTTCAGTTTTAGTTTCTTAGTGCGTGATTTGGGTCCTAAATTGGGGAGGGTCTCTATTGTATGTGTGTTCTGGACTTTCTGCAGGGGGGAAAAATGTGAAGTTGGGTTGATGTGTCCTTTACTGTGAGGTGCGGTGTAGTGGCAGCCACTTCCTCTTCCGCCTATGCACCGCCCTATAAATACCAGGGGGCATCCATTAGATGGCATCTTTGCCGATGCCCCTGCTTGGCGGCTATTGTGTGTCCAACTTCTCAATAAAGCTGAGTTCACTCGTTCACCTGGCCTCATCCTTACACAAAGGTATTTACAGACATAACAGAGAGCACATAATCTAACACCTCCCCTTGCTCTCATCACCTCAAGCAGTATACTGTAATGTCGGGGCTGTGAGGAAGGGGCGGGGATTCTCCCGGCAAGCTTTGTGCCTTGGAGGATTCAAATACTCTTATTATCCATGTGTTCTAAGTGTTATTGCTGTGCCATTATAACTGTATTATAAGACCAGCTGTGATAGCGTTGTTTTCCCTGTATGTGACAGCTCATGTGTCTGTGTCACCATAAGTGAAATGAGTGTCTGTGTAAATGACCTCCCCTCCATTCTGTGTCATGTGGGGGTGAAGAATAAAGCCTTTTGCATCACAATCATCTCTCATTATTGTGTGAAGCCCATGAAACGTCACGCTGGTGTCAGGAGTGAGATAATTGAGAGATGGAAGCGAGGATCAAGGCTGCAATTCGGCGGCTTGAGCGGCTCATCGCCCAGATAGAGATGGAAATGAACTACGGAGCAGACATGCCAGCCCTTTTCCGCCTGCCCTTTTCAGGGCAGAGCGGATCAGAAAGAGCAAGCGTGCCCCATCCTCTGCTTTTTTCAAGGCAGGGCGGGGGGCGCCAATGGGGGACCTACAAGCCGGTGATCCTACTGCAACCAAGGGCAGCGATTGACAGGGAGGTGACCGTTCCACTTACCTGCCAACCAGTGAAACTTCCCCGCTTTGGTGGTGAAACCCTGCTGGACGACTACCTGGTCCAGGTTGAACTGGCCGCTGCACTGAATGGCTGGACACTGGAAGAGACGGCTGTGCAGGTCATGCCGGCTCTGGAAGGTGGCACTCTCTGCACACTGTCTGATCTCCAGGCTGAGGAATGCCACAGCTGGCCAGTGCTACAAGGAGTGCTGCGGAGGCAGTTTGGGAGAGTGGCTCATGCCGATCACGTACCGGAACAGCTGGCCAGCCACCAGCCGGATGACTGAGAGAGCCTGGGAGCCTGGGAGCCACAGCATGGCTATGCAGATTTCAAGCCAGAGGCAGTGGAGAAGCTCGCTTTACAGAATTTCATCCGTGGACTCTGCCCAGCCCGGCTCCAGGACCACATCCGGATTCACGTAGTGAGCAGCTGAGAGATGGCCGTGGCAGAAGCAGAGAGGGTGGAGCTGATGATGGATTATGCAGCTGACGTATCATCACTGAGGTAGAGAGCTTTTCAGGCCACAGCTGAGACTGAGAACGAGGAGGAATGGGAATGCCCGACCACAGCTGCGCAGTTGGCGAAAGTACGTTGACGGCGGCACGAGGAGGGATGCTTCCGCTGCGGAGAACCAGGACATATTGTGCGCTACTGCCCAGCACCCACCCCGCGACAACCAGCCTCCTCACCGGCTTTAACCCTAGAGCGAGGTGGCACAGACGGAGACCTGCCACCTCCCACAGACATTTTCCCTTATGGACGGCTGGGCCAACTTGGACAATCACCACAGCTGTACCTGCAGTGCAGCCTGGACAGCACAACAATCCGGGCCCTGATCGACACCAGTTCCACCATCTCCCTGGTCTGACCCGGGGCACTGCCCGGTACAGATGACTCGGACTGCAAGGGTGGGAACCCACCAGGTGCTGCATCATCACGGCCACCGATGAGCATGCCAAACTGGGGGATGCGATGAGTCCTTGAGGTGGGAATGGCCGGTCAGAACACAAACCACCCGTTCTGGCTGGCTGACATCCAGGACCCATGCATCATTGGACTAGATCTGCTCAAAGCATGGGGCGCAAAGATTGACACTGCCAGCTCTGCTCTCCTGCTGGGGGCTCAGACCATCACACTCCGTGGCAACAGCCAGACGAGGAACCAGGGGGCCCACACAATCAAAGGGCCGCTGCCGTCAGTGCAGGCCGAGGAGCGTGACCCAGCAGTCTCATGGGCTCTCCAGACTGCTACGGCCCAGGATAGCGCAGCAGTTCATAGTGCTTCTTCAGACCATCGAGCATCTGTCTCCAGCGATGACATCACGGAGGCCCTTGGCATGCAGCAGCTTCGGAGTGAGAAAGATGGAGATCCTGTCATCTCCCAGGTCCGGAAGTGGCTGGACACGAACCAGCAGCCCTCCCCGAAGGCAGTGGCTGTGCTGGACCCAGAAACCAAGGCCCTGCATTCCCAGTGGTCCAACCTCTGCTGTTACGAGGGTGTTGTTTATCAGCGGTGGCCATCTCCAGCTGGGCAGCATCATGTCTGGCAACTGCCAGACATGATGACTCATGTCTTATGAGTTCACCATGCCCCCGCCGGCTCCGCCCCAAGGTGCTCCAGTTGGTCCATGGGTTGGTGGGGGCGGGCCACTTCGAGGTGAGGAAGACTCTGTAGCGTCTTTGGACCTGGTTCACCTGTTTGGCCCTTAGCTTTTGTTGTTAGTATTTAAAGTGGCAGTTGAGGCTCACTCCTCGTTGCGACCTCGCCTTCCATGACTGGAATCCTTACGCCCGGTTCCAGTCTTTTGTACAGCTTTAGGTTCCCCCCTCGCTCTTAGAATGTAAGTGTTTCTGTGACTCTTTATTTCCCTCTTTATTTCACCCTTCTGGGTCATATGTATGGTTGTTGTATTTTGCCCCACGTGGCTAGTTATTTTGTTCTTTTCATTAATAAATATACAAACTCTCTGTCGGCATTTGGCGCCTCATTAATGCCCTGCAAAGGGCAAACATGACATGAGTGAGTGTAATCAACAAGATAAATGGCTACACACAAATCAACACCATGGTCCAACGATAAGGTGTAGACTTTTCTGTGCTTGGTAGCCGAGTAAAGAAATCCAGAGGGAGCTGGACGGAGTGACCTTAAAAGAATTCACGGCCACCGGCCAGCAAAGGCAGATGGGAGGCAGAGTGGTGTCGACCCGACCACGGCATCATCATTGTTGAAAACAGTGATAGAGGATAGTGAGTGATGTGATATTATGCATCTTTGTCATTATTTATCCCAGAGGTGGAAAACTCACTTTGAACAAACAACACCATTGTCTCCTGTATGCAGACAATGAGTTAGCTAGTTAGCCATCAACGCTAACGCCATGCTCTGCTTGTATTTTGCGCTTGTGTCGACAACATCTGAAGAAATAAGCTAGTGTTAATCCTGTTTAAAAACTATTTTTTTGCATGTTGCACTTTTGTGCTGTGCCTGTACTTAAGTTGTGTGTGTGTTTTCATTCTAGAGTCCCACCGCAGGCTGAAGATCTGCTGAACTGGGACCAGCAGCACATCCAGTTGCTCCTCAGTGAGGCAAGACAGCATGAAACTGGAACAGGTCAAGTGGACCCCTGACCAAGTGAGCACCCCAAGTGGACCCCGGGGTCCACTCTGTACATGTGCAAGTACATTTTCAATCCAGGGATTTACAAACTGATTCAGAGCTTTCTAACGCCTCATTCAGAACATTATAGTCCCACATACCTATTCTGTGGATTTTCATCTGGGGGCAGCAGTGGTGATGAGCAGCAGCGATGGAGAAGAAAAGCCTTTTGAAAGCAGAAACAGAGCAAAAACCTTCTCCAGGTCATCTTAGTTGTCATCTTACATACTGTATATTTTTTACATTTCTTGGTGACCGGGAAAAGTCTTTCCAACAGTTTTACACAAATTCTTGTTGTTGTTGTTCTCCTTCGAGTTTACAAATCATTGGATTGAGACTGTACATGTACAGATTGGATCCTGGGGTCCACTTGACCTGTATCCCATGAAACTCCCTTGTGAAGGGAGGCGATGGCTCAGAATGCTGCCTTCAATCAAGCATTCCTCTGTGTGCTGGGCCACCTTGCAAAGGCAAGGAGTCAGTGTGTGTGTGGCCGGCGTGTGTGACCCATTCTGAGTGTGTGTGTTTTGTTTTTTTGCAGTTTAAAGTTTGAATTTTGCACATTCTAAATAATCTGGATTTTGCTGGTGATTGGAATAAACAATTTAGTGACTTATGTTTGCATCATGATTTTCTATTTTGTCTGTTAAGACACCGGTGGGAAGAGTCAACAGTACAAACCAAACATTTATCAATGACGTTGAAAATAATGGCTCATTTTTAAGAAAAAGTAACCAAAAACAATTTTATTTACTGAGGACTGTATTGTTGGATGTGTTGAAGTTCTGCAATCACTGCGGTTCATGAAGCTGGGATGACATCCCGTCAGTGAGAGGCTCGTGTTATGTATGTAATTAATGAGATGCGAATTGTCTTGTGCTGAACATCCAACTGAATTTTATTGAGAACACACACAAGTATATACAGTGGCTGCAGCCGGCCTGTCGTCATCCCGCAGGGTGGCTACGGCAAGCCCCAAGGGCCAAACACACAAACAACATCCCCCCTTCCCCCCCACCGTCATGGGCAGTGAGAGTTCACCCCTCCCATCCTGCCTCACATTCACGAACTCATCACTGCACCTGAGGCAGAGGACACACCTGCGCCCGCTCATCACCCAGTGTACTTAAGGAGGCTTCCTCCGCGCAGTCAACACTGGCTCGTCTGGGTATACTGCCCTAAGTTCAGGCAAGCAGGCCGTTTTTGCTAAGCTTAGACACGCCGTCTAAACTTCACTCTCTTTCTCTCTTACAAGTTGCTGCCATCGTGCAGGTGTGTCTCAGGTCTGTGTGCGCTCTCCTGCCACATCACGACATCCTCAGCAACAAATCTCCACCCGGTCAGGCACTACCAGCTCATTCCCCCTACCCTACTGGTTCGTCTACTCCCTGCCGGAGTCCTGTCGGTTCTTCCTCGGAACCCCAAGTAAGTGGCAATTTGGCTCGCCCATATCCCTTACTCCGTTCCTCCAATGACAGCTCTCGTTTTCTCTCCACAGGTGGATTGTTTTCTTTGGCGGGTGGCTGTTTATTTAGCTGTGAGCTTGTTTTCATATTTAATAAAACTGTTGAATGCCCCCCCCCCCTTGTGTGGTTCCTTCCTGTGCTAGCATTGTGCATGTGAGCTGTCAGCTTAACTATGACACCCCCTTTAGAAAAGTCCAAAACCACACACACAATTGAAAACCTCCCCAATTTAGGACCCGAATCACACACTAAAATAACGGAAAACGACTTCCGGTCTGGACGCCATGGCGACTGCAGCTTAACACTGAAGTTCTCAGACCCAATCTAGGATAACACCTTGAAAATCAAACTTAACGGATTTTTGGAGGAGTGAAAATCAAAAGACAAAATCATCATGTCTAAAGGAAAACAGAAGAAACTGAAATTCTCCAGGCCAGGACACGTATCGGCCGGAGAATCCGAACTGGAAGATCTCCGTTCAGAAGACGAGGAACTGGTGATAGCTAACAAAAGGGTTAGCCTGAAATCACTATTTGAGGAGCTACGACGATTTCGCCGAGATGTTACGGCCGAATTTCGGGAATTCAGAGAAGAATTGAAAAGGACAAACAGCAGAGTGGACCAGGCCGAGAACCGAATCTTGGAAACAGAGGATCGAATAAAAGTGCTCGAAGATTCTGTGCTAGACCTACGCAAAAGACAAGCAGCTATAGAGGCTAAGCTAACCGACCAAGAAGGAAAACAAAGAAGAGACAACATAAGAATTCATGGTCTGATAGAAGGAACCGAAAATGGTTTTAACTCAATGGCAGAATGCGTGGAATCCTTACTAAGAGAGAAATTGGATATTCCACAAACCACCGACTTGAAGATAGAAAAGGCACATCGTTCATTAGCCGCTAGGCCGGCGGCGGAAGCGCCCCCACGTTCGGTGTTGGTAAGATTTTCCAATTTCAAAATAAAACAAGAGGTTGTAAGACTGGCCTGGCAGAAAAAAGGATTTATGCACCAGGAGAGAAAAGTCTACGTGGAACACGATTACGCCCCGGAGGTCCTTAAAAAGCGCAGGGAATACAATGACGCGAAAAAGGTGTTAAGAGAGAAGAAATTGCGCTTTCAGACACCATTTCCTGCGAAGTTAAGGGTCTTCTACGGCGATGAAACGTGTCTCTATAATTCGGCGGAAGAAGCAACAGCTGACATGGCGAAAAGAGGCCTCCCGGTAACGCTATTTAAACCCTCAGCAGACCCGAGTGAGAAGATCAAAACGCAAACATGGACAACACAAAGACCCTCAAAATCCACGGACCAGCAGCGGGAAACCCAGCACCAGAGCGTCGCGGATAAACTATCCGTTTTCAGGTTGGAATAGCGACCTTTTTTTTTTTTTTTTTTTTTTTTTTTTCTTTTCTCTTGAATCAATCCGCACATCCAACCCCCCTCATACAAGGTAACAAACATTAAAGGAGATGCATATTCAGCATGTGGTAAAACATTTCATGGAACAATCATATTATTTGAAACAAATAAGTCTTTGTAATAAAAAAAAAAAAAAAACTTGTTAAAATAGAAATGTGACAATAATCCACATGTTCTCCTCATACTAACAAATACTGTTTTTGCGTGAATGTTTGATGTGATGGGGGTGGGAGGGTGCACACAATTTCACAGGGTTTAGGCATAAAGGGAAAAAAAAAAAAAAAAAAAATCATTACAAGTTTGGATTGGGTTCTGAAACTCACGTTAAAAGCATGGGACTACTTTCAGTGGTAAGAGAGGGCCCTCAACACGTAACAGAGTTTGAGGAATTTCCCTCAGAGCCTTCACTCCATCAAGGCTCTTACAGGGTCTTTAAAAAGACCTCAGCTGGACTTCCGGTTATGGCTGCCACGTAGGACGGACGTGTCTCGCTCTGCTCTGCTCCTGGAAAAAAAAAATCGGCAAATAACTCTCTCATTTGGGACAGAACGTATCCCAGCATTTGGGCGAGGATATGTCGGCGAAGCCTAAGGCTGGAAAACCAGGAAAAGGAAAAAGCGAGCCGCCGAAACAGTCCAAATTAACGGACTTTCAGGTCTGTGACGCAGCAAACAAAACTCCATATATGGCGGAGGAGGCTGGCAACGCTGCGATTTCTGCGGGGAATGGCGCAGATGCGCTGATGGCAGCCATGAGTTCAATGAGAGCGGACTTTTCCTCTAGATTTGATGGGATTATGACAGCGTTGGAAGGAATAAGAAAGGAATTGGGTGACTGTGTAGAACGAACGGCGCAGATGGAGCTCCGTCTCGCTAGTGCTGAAGATGACGTCACCCGTCTTCAATTAAAGGTGCGCACTTTGGAAAAAAAAAATAAATCTCTGGAAGATAATATTTTGGATTTGGAATCTCGGTCGAGACAGAATAATTTGAGGCTGGTGGGTCTTCCAGAGGAATCAGAAGGTCGGGACGTATGTTCCTTTCTGGAAAAGTGGATTCCGGAGGTGCTGGGCAGCGAGGAGTTGCAATCAGCAGTGGTTCTGGAAAAAGCACATCGTATTGGCCCACGGAGAGATAAGGGACCGCCGAGGACCTTAATTATGAAGTTTCTTAGCAACAGAGACAGGATGAAGATCTTCAACGCTGCACGTGCTAAAGGAGAGATTAAACACCAGGACCAGCAGGTGCGGTTCTACCCAGATTTGGCCACAGGAATCCAGCAATTGAGGAAGCAGTTTGATCCCGTACGTAAGGAGCTGCGCAACCTTGGGATTCGTCATGGTGTAATCTATCCTGCGAGACTGCTGACCACGTATGAGGGCAGAACCCACATCTTCAAGACCCCAGAGGAGGCGCAGGAGTTCATCAAGAAGATCAAAGAAGAAGAAGAGACTGGTGGGAGCTAAGCATGAACAAAATATAAGGTAGAATAATTAAGCATTTGCACAGGCATCTGACTGACTTGAAGTAAATAGTAAGTTTACAAAATATAGATTGTATTATATATTAAAAAAACAAAACAAAAACAAAACAAACAAACAAACAAACAAAAAACTATGATGTACAAAGTTGTTAAAAATTTTGGAGTTAAGTTGGAAAACTACAGAGGAGAGTTAATGTTACGTCATTAAAAGCAGTAGAGTTAGGGTGATTGGGAGGATGAAGAAGGAGTGGCTTAGGCTGTTCCCCGTGGGTGTGGAACGGTCGATGGCTATATCGGGAGACAGAATTTTTCTTTTGATTTTGGGGGGTTTGCCACAAGTGTGGGAAGGGGAAATTTGTTTGTGTGTAGTTTGTAGGATGAATGTTCAACCACTCATGTTTTTGCTTCTCTGTATGAGCATGTTTACACTGCAAGGTAATCCCAAACTCTCTATTGATCATGGACCAAAGTGTTAATCTTAATTTAACTTCATGGAATTGCAGAGGTCTACAAAATTTTAAAAAACTTAAACAAGTTATGAATAAAATAAAGGACATGGGTTCAAGAATTGTGTTTTTACAAGAAACTCATCTGATAGAGGAGGATGTTAAAAGAATTAGGAGTAGATGGCAGGGAAGTGTATTCACCTCTTCATTTTCATCCCGAGCCAGGGGAGTTATGACTCTCATACATAAATCAGTTCCTTTTCAAGTGAAAAATGTAATTGGAGACAAATTTGGAAGATATGTAATCATTCAAGGTTCTTTGCTATTAGAAAATATAAATCTTGTGAACTTATATGGTCCCAATATAGATGATCAGAAGTTCTTTGCTAATTTATTTCTCATCTTATCATCACTTACAGGGCAACATATAATAGCAGGGGATTTTAATTGTACATTGAATCCAGGTGTGGATAGATCAACAGGACTGGATTGTACGCACATTGGATGTAGGATGACTATTAATCATTTTATGAAAGAATTGAGATTGTTAGATATATGGAGAGAAATGAAACCACAAGTTAAAGCCTATTCTTGTTATTCCAGTACCTACAAGACATTCTCACGTATTGATTATTTTTTGATTTCCACAGAATTAAGGTCCAAGATTCAAAACTGCTTTTATGATAACATCGTGATCTCTGATCATGCACCCTGTTGTCTAATATATGTAGATAAAAAATTGACAAAGGAATCAGGTAGATGGCAATTTCAGCATAAATGGCTTCAGGATGAGGAATTTGTCAAGTATATAGAAAAACAGATAGACGAGTTCTTTGACATCAATACTACACAAACATCAGCAGGTGTAAAGTGGGAGGCTTTCAAAGCTTTTATTAGGGGACATATTATTAGTTATACAGGATCAAAATCTAAGAAGACTCGAGAGGAGAGAGCTAAATTGGAACATAAAATAAAAAATCTTCAGGAAAAAGTGTATGCAGGAAGTGACCCAAGGTTGGAGAATGAATTACTGATTTTGAGAGCTGAATACGACAAAAAATCAGCGAATAGAGCTGCCTCGAGTCTTCTAAGATTGAAACAATCTTTTTATGAACAAGGTGAAAAATCAGGAAAATTATTAGCATGGCAGATTAAACAATTGGAAATTAAAACACCAATTACCAGTATTATAAGTAACGAACAGGTAGTTATAGATCCTTTAGAAATTAATAGAGCCTTTAGAGATTACTATGAAAAATTATATGATACCAAAAATGAACCTGATTTAACAAAACTAAATGGGTTTTTGAACGAACTATCTATACCGTGTATTCCAAATGAAAACAGGGAGATATTGGAGTCTAAAATTAGTCAAGAAGAAGTTGGGCTAGCCATTGATAATATGAAATCAGGAAAAAGTGCAGGACCAGATGGTCTTCCAGTTGACCTTTATAAAAAATTTAAGAATAAATTAATAAAACCTTTTTTGGAAATGGTTTTAGAAGCATTTCAAAATAATAATTTACCATCATACATAAATAATGCCTTAATTATACTGCTGCCAAAACCAGGTAAGCCCTCTAATAAATGTGAAAATATGAGACCAATAAGCCTATTAAACGCCGACCTTAAGATAATCTGTAAAATTTTAGCAAGACGAATACAAGAAATTTTACCAAATATTATTAATCGAGATCAGAATGGCTTTATAAAGGGTAGACAAGGCTTCCATAATGTAAGAAGACTATTTAATATTATTTATTTTAATAAAGAAGCACCGGATACAGCTCTCCTATCATTGGACGCCGAAAAGGCCTTTGATAGAGTTGAATGGCCCTTTCTTTTTGAAGTCCTACAAAGGTTTGGACTTGGAAATAATTTCATAAAATGGGTTCAAATAATATACAATAATGCTACAGCAGAAATCCTAACAAATAACAATATTTCAAAACCAATAAAAATCAATAGAGGATGTCGACAAGGCTGTCCACTTTCACCTTTACTGTTTACTATGGCAATTGAACCTTTAGCGATAGCGATACGTTTACATTCACAAATATATGGAATTAAAGTTGGACCAACAGAACATAAAATCTCCCTGTACGCCGATGATATAATTTTGTTTATGTCGAATCTAAAAAAATCAATTCCAACCTTGTTGAATTTAATAATGAATTTTGGGGAAATATCAGGATATAAAATAAATAAAACTAAATCTTCAATATTAATGCTAAATGAGACCCAGAGAAATTACCCAGCCCCTGAGGTAAATCAATTCAATGTTGTAAATCAGTTTAAATATTTAGGAATCCAAATTATGCCTAAGCTAGAATCAGTCGCCAGTGTCAACTATGAAGCCTTAATGTCAGATATCAGTGAGTTAACTCAGAGATGGATGTCACTACCAATGTCGATGATCGGGAGAATCAATATACTTAAAAGTAATATTTTACCTAAAATACTTTATTTATTTCAATACATTCCCTTATCACCACCTTTAGATCTATTCTCAAGAATAAAAAAAAAGTTAGTGGAATTTATATGGAACAACAGGAGGGCTAGATTACGTTTGTCTTTATTATATTTACCATTTGATCGTGGAGGTCTGAAATGTCCAAATTTTATGTTGTATTATTGGTCGGCACAACTGAGGTCTATGACATATTATTTTTCATCAAATGATCTCCCTCACTGGACTGAAATGGAATCATACAATTTACCTTTACCTCTTCCCATATTCATATACTCAGATTCGGCAAAAAAATTACAAAAACAAGTTAAAAATCCATTTGTAAAGCATATGATCAAAATATGGTGTGAAGCTAAAAACTATTTAAAAGAACCACAGTTATTGTCACAATTTAGTCCAATATGGGGTAATCAATATTTTAAACCAGGGAGAGCGGACGCTGTATTTAAAGTATGGAATTTAAAAGGGATACAAAAGATTCAGGATTTATATTTGCCATGTGCAGACAACATAATGTCTTTTGAAGAGCTGAGGATCAAATTTAATCTCAATAGAACACATTTTTTTAAATATCTTCAACTTAGAAACTTTATTCGATCAAATCAAAATAAAGCTCTCACTCGACCTATTTATTCATCCTTGGAAAAAATGATGATGAAAGATAGTAAAAGAAAGGGTATTATTTCAGAGTTTTATAACTCATTGACACTATCTTCAAGTGAAAATTCACTGAAAAGATTAAACTACTGGAAAGAAGATCTGCAAATTGAAATTTCAGAGGAACAATGGGAATTGGCTTGTACAGAAGCTCAAACCAAATCAATAAATGCACGCCTTAAATTGATACATTTCAAATGGTTAATGCGGATGTATGTTACACCGGAGGAGTTAAATAGATATAACAAAAATATACCAGATACATGCACAAAATGCATGGAAAGTAAAGGAACCCTATTTCATTGTTTATGGGAATGTAGATTAATAAGAATGTTTTGGGAAGAGGTGAGGGTAACAATTGAAAAAATAATCTCAAAACAAATCATATTGAATCCTAAACTGTTTTTGTTGGGTCTGTACCCAGAAAAGCATAATTTTAATAAAAGTGAAAGAACATTCATAGACCTCAGTTTGCTTAATGCCAAAAAATGTATTGCACTATTATGGAAAAAGACTCATAGACCAGATGTGACTCAGTGGTTAAGACAGATGTTAACAAACCTTCCATTAGAAAGAATAACATATATACTAAAATCAAAGGAAATTGTGTTTGAGAATATATGGAGACCTTTTATTGATTATGTAAAAAATTTAAACATAACTCTTGAAGAAGAAGGTGAATGATGTGTGTGGACCTTGTAAATTCCAAACTGGTGAACATAATATGTATACTTATGTATTGGATTGTCTAGACTAAACAGAGGAGCATTGTTGAAGATTTGATTTTGTTGGTGGTTGTTGGTGTTTTTAGTGCATTTTTTTTTTGTAGTACTTTAGTGTTAGTGTTTGATTGTTTGTATCATGTTTGTTAAAAAAAAAAAAAGGTTCAATAAAGATATTGTGGAAAAAAAAAAAGACCTCAGCTCAGGAAGTTCTTATGACAGCTTTTTGTTTTAAAGTTTTTTACACTATGTTCTTAATGTTTTTCTTGTTTTTAATGTTCTTTCAGTTTCTGAGTAGCATAAAAGAGGGCCCCCACACAGTTATACTAAACAAAACAACACAATGGAGAAACAGGGTGTAACCAAAATAATTTCATATAATGTAAAAGGAATCCTGAATCCAGTTAAAAGATCCAAGATTCTAGGCAAAATGAAAAAAGACAAAGCAGGAATAATACTTTTACAAGAAACCCACCTAACAGACGTGGAACACAATAAACTCAGTAGACAAGGGTTTAAAATGATCTCTTCATCTTCATATAAATCAGGGAGGAGGAGGGGAGTAGCGACATTGATATCAACCAAAATTACATTTGAAAAAAAATCAGAACACAAAGATAAAGAAGGGAGATACAGTTTGGTAACTGGGCGGCTAGAGGGAGAAGATATCACCCTGCTGAATGTGTATGCTCCCCCAGGGGCTAACTGGAAATTTTATAAAAATGTATTCGACCTAATGATAACTAAAGCTCAAGGTTTAGTGATATGTGGTGGGGACTTAATCTTAGACTGAATCCATACTGGGATGCTTCTGGTAATTCCCCACATCAAAATAACACCCAAAACAGGAAGACTCGGATGCTACTAAAAGAATTGGGAATCTGTGACGTGTGGAGGGAACTCAACCCCAGTGTAAAAGACTATACATTTTACTCAACTCCACATTCATCTTACTCAAGGATTGACTATTTTTTTATGTTTAATAGAGACATTGGAAGAGTAAAAACATGTAAAATAGGACTGATGGATCTCTCCGACCACAGTCCGATCTACATGGACTTAAATATCCAAAAATACACAAATAATACATTTTCTTGGAGGTTAAATTCAAATGTCCTGAAAGGACCATTGAAAGATGAATTGGAATCAGATATTCTCAGATATTTGGAAGATAACGATAATGGAGAAGTATCCCCTTTAATACTGTGGGATGCATGTAAAGCTGTAATAAGAGGAAAGATTATTGCAAAACTGGCAACCCAAAAGAAACTAAGACAAGAAAAACTATCCACATTAGAGTCAGAACTTAGGAACCTAGAAAAAGAACACAAAGGCAACACTCATTCTACTGACTCGCTCAAGATTAAGGAAATTAAAAACCAAATAAATGAGATCTACACAATAGAAATCCAGAAGAAACTTACATTTCTGAAACAAAAATACTATGAAGCAGGCAGTAAATCGGCAAAATTGCTAGCCTATAAATTGAGGAAACATCAAACAGAAAGAGCAATCTACAAAATCAGAGACCCAGTATCAAAGGAAATAAAATTCAGAATTCAGGATATTCTTAAAAACTTCGAGAATTACTATAAGAACTTATACTCCCACAAAAAACATAAAAACGCATCCGAGGCATTCCTAAACACATTAAACCTTCCCCAACTTACGGAGTCACAAAATAAAACACTACTGTCAGAAATACATCCTAAAGAATTGGAAAAAGCAATTATGAAACTTAAAGCTAACAAATCCCCAGGAGCTGATGGCTATACAGCAGAGTGGTACAAAACCTTTAAACAGCAACTATCTCCTCTCCTCCTGAAAACATTTAATTATGTCCTCCACACAGGGGAAATCCCCCCCTCCTGGAGAGAAGGGGTCATTGCAGTTATACCTAAACCTGAAAAGGATAAACTAGAGTGCTCCAACTACAGACCAATCAGTGTACTAAATCAGGACTATAAGCTCTTTACCATTATCCTTGCCAAAAGGTTAGAAAATATACTGACAGACCTAATTCATTTAGACCAAACAGGTTTTATAAGACAAAGACAGACACAAGACAACATTCGACGCACTTTACACATAATTCATCATATAAAAAAATATAACTTAAATGCAGTCATATTGGGATTAGATGCTGAAAAAGCATTCGATTCGGTTGACTGGTCTTTTCTATATAGAATCTTATCCAGTTTCAATTTTCATAACAACTTCATTAGAACTATACAGGCATTATATAAAAAACCAACAGCTAAAATAAGGATTAACGGTAATTTATCATCATCTTTTGAACTGGAAAGAGGATGTCGTCAGGGCTGCCCCCTGTCTCCACTGCTCTTTGCAATCTTCATAGAACCTCTGAGCCAATGGATAAGACAAAACCAAAAAATTCAAGGTATTACACTTGGTCAGAAGGAACATAAAATAGCACTCTTTGCTGATGACATTTTAATATACCTAGGGCAGCCGGACACTTCTTTACCAGAACTAACCTCAGTTTTTTCAGAGTATGGAGATTTATCGGGATACAAATTAAATATGCATAAAACCCAAGTTTTAACATTCAACTATGACCCAAATCATTATTCACTAAGCAAACTCAAAACTAACTGGGAGTCGGAATCTATGAAATATCTAGGGGTCAATATCCCGAAACAACTCAACAAAATTATATCACTAAACTATGATCCACTGGTGACAAAAATAAAATCTGACCTAGCAAGATGGAATATGATACCATTCTTGGGTACTGCACAAAGAATTGAAGCAGTCAAAATGAATATACTTCCACGTCTTCTATACCTTTTCCAAACAATACCGGTAGAACCTCCCAAAAAAACATGGCAGGAGCTGGACAGAAGGATCTCAAGATTCATATGGCAGGGCAAGAGACCTAGAATCAGATATAGAACCCTACAGCTAAACAAAGACAAAGGTGGGCTCGCGCTGCCAAATATCAGGGACTACTTTAAAGCCGCACAAATTAAAACTTTAGTAGAGATATGTAACCCAGTCTACACTGCACAATGGAAGGAGATCGAATGCCAAATAACAAGTGACATCCCCCTACAGGCGATAATAGGGAACAATGTCTTACCTAAGCTTTTGAATAACACTAACCCGTGGATAGAGACCCCGCTAAAAATTTGGTTTAAGATAGTCAGAGAGAATCAAACTAAAGAGCCCTATCGACTTCTGCAATGGATCGCCTATGATCAGGACTTTACTCCTAATAAAACAGACACCAGATTTAAAAAGTGGAAGGAGAAAGGGCTGATAAAATATTACGATTTTTTTAAAGGGCAAATCTTAAGAAGTTTTGAAGATTTGAAAAAACAAGGCCTAATAAATCAAGACCTTTACAGGTTCTTCCAGCTTAGACACCACATAAACAATATACTTAAAAAGGAGGTTTTGGAAAGGGCCCAGTCAGGTGTTCTGAAGGTCTTCTTAATGGCATATAAAGGGATCCCAGGGATCAGATACATTTCTAAAATATACCAAGGTCTTCAAGACTTAAAAGGAGACAACACATCTTATATAAAAGAGAGATGGGAAAAAGAGGAGAATTTCACTTTACAACTGGAAATATGGGAAAAGCTAAATAAACAGCAATGGAAAAGTACCTCATCCCTGCAGTGGAGAGAATTTGGATGGAAAAACTTGGCAAGATTTTTCAGAACACCTGCACAAAACAAATTTACCCATAAGGGATTGAACTGTTGGCGCTTGTGTGGTGAAAAGACTGCAAATCATTTTCATGTGTTTTGGTCATGCCCAGTTATCCACCAATATTGGACCAAGGTACAGACAATATTGGGGAAAATATTCAAAATTACAGTTCCCTTTTCTTTTGTAACTTTGTATTTGGGTTTACTACCGGACTCACTGGAAAGACGAGGAGAAAAATACTTATTCAATGTTTTAATATTGGCAAGCAAAAAAGCTCTAACTAAAAAATGGATGTTGAAGGACTGTCCTACACCTGAAGATTGGACTAACGTGATCCAAGACATTTACTCGATGGAAAAGTTGACATTCGCACTGAGACAGGACATGGATGTGTTCATGAACTTTTGGCAACCCTGGACCGCATATGTGTCTTCCATTAGATCTAATCTTTGACAAATACCATTTCAATAATGGTTCCGCTCTTTGTTCCAACGCTACTCAGATGCTCTTTTATCTTTATTTACTTACTTTTTCTTTTTGTTTGTTTTTTACTGGTTTGTTTGTTTTTTTTTTTGTTATTTGTTTCTTGTTTTTTTTTCTCTTTAATTTCACTTTTTCTTTCACTTTAAAAAAAAAAAAGGGGTGTTGTAAGAATTAATCTTCCAATGTTGTCAGATATCAGAAAATAAGGGAACATGTGATGAAAATGTAAACACTGCATTGCTGTAACGACCTGTATACCCTTTACAAAAACTTAAATAAAATAACGGAAAACAATGTACTATAATGACCTATAATGACTATAAGGGCCCGAGGCAGCCCCTTGGTAGGCGTGCCCCTGGAAGCAGCCTGCCCTCGGGGTCGTAACTGAACTCACAGACAAGAGTGCCTCTTCTCCACACCATCGACCGTCCCTCTCGTCTGGACCCGCCATCCAAAGCCTCCTCCTGGGCACACCGCAGCTCGTTGGCATGCCTCCACGAACCATCTGACAGTTGAAAATAGGCTTCACCTTGCTTAGCCATGATGCACAGCCGCTCCTGGTGATCTTCAGGCTGTCGTTTGGTCCATATTTGCCGTGGTTGTCCCTTCGCACAAGCCCAAACCAAATCTGTGACTCTGAGAGGTCTTGCTCGGCTTGCAGTGCTGCTGCTTGGCACGCGGTTTCTCTGTGCCTGACGGTCTGGCCCCGACTGCTTTTAAAAACCACTGCAGCGGTCGCCGTCGTAGTCCCAGATCCTCTGGCCCCCCTGTGGCTGAGCTCCGGGGAAAACTGAAGCTCGCTCGTCGGTGTCACTCGTCACCCAGGCGCCTCGCTGTTACGCCCAGTACCCTTATCCAAGGCGTCTTGACCTCCGATACTGAGATCCTCCTGCGTCGACCCTGAGCGAGGCTGGTCCTGCTCGACCTCCGTGGTGCCCAGTAAATCTTTGGTCAACGTGCTGTGGTTTTCGGCTAGTTTATCGTTTTCGGTGGACGCGGGCTCGCTCACCTGTGGCTCCAACTCCACCGTGAAAACTAGCTTGTAGCTTTTAGCTAGTGTTTGGCGCCCACCTAGCTCCATGGCTAATTTTGCCATTGCCACCGGCTGGGCTGTTAGCATTCCCGAGCTAGCTAGCTTAGCTTCTTTTGGCACCAACAGCCTTTCCACCCACACCTTCGTGCTCCTTGTGTGTTCGGCAGAGTATTCAGCCATCCGCCTGATAGCATCCGTATAAGACTCCGTCTCCCCCATCCATCCATCCATCCATCCATCCATCCATCTTCTTCCGCTTAATCCTTTTTGGGTCACGGGGGGGCTGGAGCCTATCCCAGCATCTTTTGGGTGAGAGGCAGGGTACACCCTGGGCAGATCGCCAGTCCACCGCAGGGCCAACACAGACAGACAGACAACCATTCACTCTCACAGTCATACCTAAGGACAATTTAGAATCCCCAGTTTTGATGCCAATTAACCTAACTTGCTTGTTTTTGGCATGTGGGAGGAAACCGGAGAAATCCCGGAGTAAACCCAAGCAGACATGGGGAGAACATGCAAACTCCACACAGATCACTGTTGGTCGGGGGCTGGGATTGAACCCAGGATCCCCCGGTCAAGGGTGAGTTGCTGTGCTGCCGCAGTGATAACCACTCCGCCACCGTGCTGCCCTCTGTCTCCCCCAATGTATGGAAAGTTTTCCGACCTTCTTTTCCAAGATGGTGAACCAGAAGTGCTTGCCTCCGTGTTCCGTCGAGTTTACTCAGGCCCAACGCTGTGATGTACCCCTCAAACATGGCCAAACAGTTAGGCCACAGGATTGCTGGTTCTCCAAGACACTGCAGAAATGGTGGTAGAGGTGCCCCGTATGCCTCCATAGTTTATCCTCGTGGCCAAAATGTTATGTCTGTAATTAATGAGATGCGAGTTGTCTTGTGCCAAACATCCAACTGAACTTTATTGAGAACACACACAAATACATACAGCGGCCGCAGCCCGCCTGATATCATCCCGCAGGGCGGCTACGGCAAGTCCCAAGGGCAAAACACACATACAACAGCTCGGCGTAAGACCAACGGTTTAAAGCAATAACTTTGCCATAAGAGAGCCATCTGAAACACACAGACATGGCATACAGACGTGGACAAAATTGTCGGTACCCCTTTGTTAATGAAAGAAAAACCCACAATGGTCACAGAAATAACTTGAATCTGACAAAAGTGGTAATAAATAAAAATTCTATGAAAATTAACCAATGAAAATCAGACAATGCTTTTGAATTGTGGTTCAACAGAATTATTTTAAAAAACAAACTCATGAAACAGGTCTGGACAAAAATGATGGTACCCTTAACTTAATATTTTGTTGCACAACCTTTTGAGGCAATCACTGCAATCAAATGATTTCTGTAACTGTCAATGAGACTTCTGCACCTCTCAGCAGGTACAGTATTTTGGCCCACTCCTCATGAGCAAACTGCTCAGGTTGTCTCAGGTTTGAAGGGTGCCTTCTCCAGACGGCATGTTTCAGCTCCTTCCACAGATGTTCAATAGGATTTACATAGATCAGGGCTCATAGAAGGCCACTTTAGAAAAGTCCAATGTTTCATTCTTAGCCATTCTTGGGTGTTTAGCTGTGTGTTTTGGATCATTATCCTGTTGCAAGACCCATGACCTGCGATTGAGACCAAGCTGTCTGACACTGGGCAGCACATTTCTCTCTAGAATACCTTGATAGTCTTGAGATTTCATTGTACCCTGCACAGATTCAAGACACCCTGTGCCAGATGCAGCAAAGCAGCCCCAGAATATAACAGAACCTCCTCTGTGTTTCACAGTAGGGATAGTGTTCTTTTCTTGGTATGCTTCATTTTTGCATCTGTGAACATAGAGCTGATGTGCCTTGCCAAAAAGTTGCAGTTTTGTCTCGTCTGTCCATAGGGCATTCTCCCAGAAGCTTTGTGGCTTGTCAACATGCAGTTTGGCAAATTCCAGTCTGGCTTTTTTAGGATTTGTTTTCAACAGTGGTGTCCTCCTTGGTTGTCTCCCATGAAGTCCACTTTGGCTTAAACAACGACAGATGGTGCAATCTTACACTGATGTACCTTGACCTTGGAGTTCACCATGAATGTGTTTAGAGGTTGTTCTGGGCTCTTTTGTTACCATTCTTCATCGTTTCCTCCTGCGGCCACGTCCAGAGAGATTGGCTACAGTCCCGTGGATCTTAAATTTCTGAATAATGTGTGCAGCTGTTGTCACAGGAACATCAAGCTGTTTGGAGATGGTCTTAGAGCCTTTACCTTTAACATGCTCGTCTATAATTTTCTTTCTAATCTCCTGAGACAACTCTCTCCTTTGCTTCCTCTGGTCCATGTTTAGTGTGGTACACACCATGTCACCAAACAGCACAGTGACTACTTGTCACCCTTTAAACAGGCCGACTGACTGATTACAAGTTTGTAGACACCTGTGATGTTAGTTAGAGGACACATCTTGGTTGAGCATGTCCCTATGGTCACATTATTTTCAATCTTTTCTAGGGGTACCATCATTTTTGTCCAGGCCTGTTTCATGAGTTTGTTTTTTAAAATAATTCTGCTGAACCACAATTCAAAAGCATTGTCTGATTTTCATTGGTTAATTTTCACAGAATTTTTATTTATTACCACTTTTGCCAGATTCAAGTTATTTCTGTGACCATTGTGGGTTTTTCTTTCATTAACAGAGGGGTACCAACAATTTTGTCCACGTCTGTACATATTTTTGTACCTAATAGCGATAACTTGCCATGATTAAAATGTAGTACGGAGGACTTATTAGTGCTTAACTAGCATTAGCAATCATTAGCTTACCTTCATATGCAATCTAGTTCGTATCCTCATGTCTTCAGCTGCCCCATGGCTTCCTAAGCTCTCCAGTACTTTTCCAGAGTTTCTTCTCGCCACCTGTAGCCTTGGCTCTCCTTTTTTGCCTTTAATCTGACAAAAAGCCAGCGAGCAGCAGGCTCTCCTCCATATCCATCTTGTGTTTTGCTTGTCACATACAAATGATGTCATGGGAGTGTCGGGCTGCATTGCAGTAAAGAACTCACTCACTTAAGGTGATATTCAGTCACAATGGATAACGAACAATACCGTGTTGAGTCGGCCTGAGTAGGTGCTAGTGGAAATATTATTATTCTCAACACTGGGTCTATGCTATTTGCAGTCCAAAATGGCAGAAAAACAATGTGGCACATGACCACTGATGTCACGTGCAACCCCTCTATAGGGGCATGTAGATATGCCATCTTCACATCCATCTGATGAATACTGAAGTCATTTTGAACTGAGATCTGCATTAATGCCCTTACTGATGTAATGTTTGCTGTTGGGGCAAATGTTTCACTGTAGTCTATGCTCTCTGTTTGATTGTAGCCTTGTGCTACATACCTGGCTTTAAATATTTGTCCTCTTTCTGCATTTTCTTTAAGGGCATAGACCCATTTTCCTCCCACAGTATTTCTACCTTCAAGCAAGGGGGTAATTTCAAATGTGTCATTTTCTTTAACTGAGTCAATCTCTTGTTCCCATCTGGGGGCCTCTGGTGACGTCAGGGCCTCACCATAGAATCAGAATGAGATTTATTGCCATTGTTCATGTAGTACACAAACTAGGAATTTGTCTCGGTACAATGCTGCAACATTAAACATGGAGTAGCACTAAAGATAAAAATAAAAAACTATGCATGCAATAAAAGGTAGAATATGAATAAGTAATACTAATCTATGCAATTTTTAAATATATTAACAAGCAGCAGATATTGTGGAGTTCCACATAGTGCAGTCGGTAGTGCAAAAAGAAAACAGTGATAATTGTCATGAGTCCGGTTGAGCTGCTGTACGTAGTGCACGAGAGTCTAATAAGTCACTTAGTGTTCAGCAGTCTGATGGCAGAGGGGAAGAAGCTGTTCATGTAGCGGGAGGTTTTAGTCTGAATGGACCGAAGTCTTCTGCCTGAGGGGAGGGGGGCAAACAGTGCGTGTCCAGGGTGTGAAGGGTCGGCTATGATCCGACCTGCACGCCTCCGGGTCCTGGAGATGTACAGGTCCTGGAGGGATGGGAGCTTGCAGCCGATCACCTTCTCAGCAGCGCGCACAACGGGCTGCAGTCTTAGTCTGAGGAACTCCACACACTGCTCTGTTACAATGATCAATACTAATATGGCTTACATCTTTCCTTTTGATGTCTGTAATGTAATCCCCTAAGTATTTTGGAGCTTTCTTTTCCCTTTCTGAGTAGCGATGATTTTGGCTATGTTCATTTTCTATGCTGTTTTCACTCTCAGCTGTGACTGCATTTTCTGTAGTTTCATTATGTTGGGATACATCTTTGTCATCTGGGTTTTCTTCTTTCTCATTTTCACCTAGGGGCTGATTTTCTATATTTTCTTCTCTCTGTGGCCTGTCAGCTATTTGCTCATTAGAGGTCCCTCTAGTTTCGCACCCTTGGATTTCTAGATCATGTTCATCAGTTTGTGTCTGCTGGGAAACACTGTTCTTCCTCATAAATGTTGCTAGTCTGTGTTTTGACACCTTTCCTGTATGTGGGTTATAGACCAGGTTCAGTGCATCCAGAAAGTATTCACAGCACCTCACTTTTTCCACATTTTATGTTACAGCCTTATTCCAAAATGGAACAAATTCATCTTTTCCTCAAAATTCTACACACAATACCCCATAATGAGAACATGAAAAAGTTTTTGGGAGATTTTTGCAAATTTATTAAAAAAAACACCTAATAAATCATATGTATATAAGTTTTCCCAGCCTTTGCTCAATACTTTGTTGATGCAGCTTTGGCAGCAATTACAGCCTCAAGTTTTTTTGAATATGACGCCACAAGCTTGGCACACCTATCTTTGGGCAGTTTCACCCGTTCCTCTTTGCAGCACCTCTCAAGCTCCATCAGGTTGGATGGGAAGCGTTGGTGCACAGCCATTTCAGATCTCTCCAGAGATGTTCAATTGAATTCAAGTCTGGGCTCTGGTTGGGCCACTCAAGGACATTCAGAGTTGTCCTGAAGCCACATCCCCAAACATCCCAACAGCATGATGCTGCCACCACCATGCTTCACTGATGGGATGGTATTGGCCTGGTGATGAGCGGTGCCTGGTTTCTTCCAAACATGACGTCTGGCATTCACACCAAACAGTTCAATCTTTGTCACATTAGACCAGAGAATTTTGTTTCTCATGGTCTGAGAGTTTTTCAGGTGCCTTTTGGCAAACCCCAAGCGGGCTGCCATGTGCCTTTTACTAAGGAGTCGCTTCCATCTGGCCACTCTATCATACAGGCACGATTGATGGATTGCTGCAGAAATGGCTGTCCTTCTGGAAGGTTCTCCTCTCTCCACAGAGGAATGCTGGAGCTCTGACAGAGTGACCATCAGGTTCTTGATCACCTCCCTGACTAAGGCCTTCTCCCTGATCGCTCAGTTTAGACGGCCTACCATCTTTTTGAAGAGTCCTGGTGGTTCCAAACGTCTTCCATTTACGGATGATGGAGACCACTGTGCTCATTGGGACCTTCAAAGCAGCAGAAATTTTTTTGTGCCCTTCCCCAGATTTGTGTCTCGAGACAATTCTGTCTCAGAGGTATACAGACAATTCCTTTGACTTCATGCTTGGTTTGTGCTCTGACATGCACTGTCAACTGTAGGACTTTATATAGACAGGTGTGTGCCTTTCCAAATCATGTCCAATCAACTGAATTTACCAAAGGTGGACTCCAGTTAAGTTGTAGAAACATCTCAAGGATGATCAGTGGAAACAGGATGCACCTGAGCTCAATTTTGAGTTTCATTACAAAGGCTGTGAATGCTTATGTCCATGTGATTTCTTAATTTTTTATTTTTAATAAATTTGCAAAAATCTCAAAACTTTTTTTCACGTTGTCATTATGGGGTGTTGTGTGCAGAATTTTGAGGAAAAAATGAATTTAGTCCATTTTGGAATAAGGCTGTAACATAACAAAATGTGGAAAAAGTGAAGCACTGTGAATACTTTTCGGATGCACTGTATGCTGGGCTGTTCTTGCTGTAATCCACAAATATTCCCTTCTCACCTCTGGGATACAGTTTCTGATCATGCTTGGATACATAACAGTTTGATCCAAACACCCACATTTTTGAGAGATTAGCCTTTTTCCCTGTTACCATGAGGTATGAGGTATTGTTAGTCCTGTCCTGATAACATCTGTTATGGATATGAGCTGCAGTTTGGACAGCATATGGCCACAGTACCTTTGATAATTCCTTATCTTATAACAGGCATCTTCCCATTTCAAAAAGGGTTCTCCACTGCCTCTCAGCTGCACCATTCTGATGGGGAGAGTATGGAGATGTTGTCTCATGTCTTTTACCCCATCCCTGAGGAGAGACTGGAAGGCATCACTTGTGTATTCTGTACCATTATCTGAGCTGATACATTGAACACTGCCATATGGTGCGCTGTCTGCCAGGAACTTCTTTGTTGCTAATGCTGTGTCACTCTTGTTTTTGAGGAAGTAAACTGACACTGCCCCTGAAAAAATCATCTGTGAATAAAAGGGCATATTTACAGTGGTGTGAAAGTGTTTGCCCTCATCCTGACTTCTAATTTTTTTGTATGTTTGTCACACTTAAATGTTTCAGATCATCAAGCAAATTTAAACATTAGGCAAAGATAACACAAGTAAACACAAAATGCAGTTTTTAAATGAAGGCGTTTATTAAGAGTTAAAAAAAAAATCCAAACCTATATGGCCCTGTGTGAAAAAGCGATTGCCCCCGTTAAAACATAAATTAACTGTGGTTTATCACATCTTTGGAAAGCTGAGTTCAATTTCTCTAGCAACACCCAGGCCTGATTACTGCCACACCTATTCTCAATCAAGAAATCACTAAAATAGGACCTGCCTGACAAAGTGAAGTAGACCAAAAGATCATCAAAAGCTAGACATCATGCTGCAATTTAAAGAAATTCAGGAACAAATGAAAAACAAAGTAATTAACCCTTTAACTGCCCTAGGTGCCATGTGGCGCCTGAGGCAATGCAAGGCAACTCAAGGCCCCCCCAGTGGTCAAGAGTGGTAAAAAATTTGTCAATAAAATAGTTCAGATTTCCAAGGCTATAACTTAAGTTACAAGAGATAAAGGCTTACTGTCAATTAGTGTTATGGTCTGAGCGCTGATATTGTCTGCGCTCGGGTCATGCAGTATTTTCCTCCCGTTCTGTGTTAGTTCCTTATGGCTTTTTCGGGCTTTTATTCTGACAGCGTCTCAGCGGGGCTTCCAGCTGTCAGAGCCGAGCTCCGCAGTGACAGCTGGATGGTATTCCACTAATGAGTTCCTATTGCCTGATTAATCCTCTAAGCCCTATTTAAGGGAGCAGCCGAGGTTACTCCGGGCTGCGTCCTCACACGCGTAACGCTGGTCTCCCTAACGTTCGGCTGGAGTCCCTATGCCTGGCTCCAGTCACCCTCTTGATCTTCATGTCCTCAGTAAGTTTATTCCTAGTCTGAGTATTTCTCCATTGTGTCTAAGCCGTAGTTCTTGTTTGTGTTTTGCCCCATGTGGCTCATTATTTTGTATCGTCATCTTTCACTAATAAATATGCAAACTCATTGGCTGCCTATAGCGTCTCATTAATGGCCCGCGAGGGCCACCCATGACAGTAGGTCGCAGCCAAACGAGACGCCGGTAACCGTGAGTTTGCATTGTTGGGCCTGAGTTTTTCCCCTTCTCCGGGTGCCAGTACTTTCTGATATACCATGTCAGCATTCAAGCGTGGGTTTTGCCCTGAGTGGTTGTGGGAGATTGATGGTTACCTAGCCAAAGCCCATCTCCTTATGCCCACCTACGCTGCATATGAGCACCTGGATCTCACACAGAGGATGCTATTAAAATATCATCTGACCTCCTTTCCAGAAGAAAAGGAGAGAGTGGCTTTGATAGTGGCGCTACGGGGACAGAGAAGGTGGCCAAGGAGCCTTTGCCTTCCCTCCGGGACATGGTCGTCCCGACGAGGGAGAAGATCCGTGGACTGGAGGGAAACTCTGGCAGGAAGCCGACAAAGAGGCATCCCCGCTCCTCGCCTCGGGATCTAGTTCCTGTCACCCATCCAGTCCAGGAGTTTGCATCACCCAAGTGTCGTTCTCGTCGACAGCGGAGGAGGACGTCAGCTGGGATTCCCCCGGAGGAGACGCAATAGACAGTGGTGATCATCCAGGACCGTGTGGCTGCAGCTCGCTCTGCCTCCCATCCTACCCATATTATAAAGCATGTGACGGCGGCAGTCAGACTAGTGGAGATGAGTCCCGAACTCTACGACTACCCCGAGTACGCTGAACTGTTAGCCTCTGTGTCCGCGCAGCAGCGGCGGTTTCCAGACCTCACCTTTGCCTCGCCCTCTGCCAGTAAGCGTCATCACCATGCTCGAAACAAGCCTCAGCGAGATCCCCTTCCAGTTCCAGTTCCGGGTAGCCACATGAACTCTGTCTCCCAGCCAGCTGTTGCCTCTGAGTCACATCAGAGGGGTAAGACAGCAGCCTCTTCCGGGTTGTATGTTCCTGCTGTTCCATCAGCTCCTCGTCTCCGGACCGCCTCGGCTGCGCCTCCCTCCTCCTCGATGCTCTTCCCAGCTGCTGTGAGCTCTACGAGTCCAACTCCGGCTATCTCCGTTCCTGATCCTGTGGGAGCAGCTCCTCTTCATCCTCCCGGCGGGCCCTCCATCACCATCCAAAGGGGGAAGGAGAAAACCAAGCCCACCGCAGCAGCTTCCATCAGTCCTCAGCGGATCAGGCAAGTGTCCTTTCATTCTTTTCCTTCACTGGGGGAATTGCCTTGTTTGATCCCTGGGGGTGGAGTTCAGGGTTCACAGTCCCCCGAGCTCCCTCCACCTGCTGCAATTATTAATTGTGAACCTGCTACCTCTGTGTCTCCTCCCCCTGAGCGTTCCCCGGTGCCAGGACTGCACCACCGGACGAGGAAGGAGCCTGCTGCCCTGGAGAGCCTGGTTCCAGCCCTGCAGCCACGTCACGGGCAGAGGAGGAGGGCGGACTGCCGACTGGAGCCTGGGCCGATGATTAAGTGTCCCTGGGTCTCCACAAAGGAACGGTCCGACCCAGCAGGCCACGGATCCCCTGCCACCATGCCGTGCGAGCTTTCGGCGTGGACGTCAGCGCCAGGGAATCCCCAGACTGTGGAGACCATCATGCCGGCTGCAGAGCCCGCCGCGGTCGAGTGGGAACCAGAAGTGGACCTTCAGTTCATTGAACCTGGAGCATCGAAGTCCTGGGCGGCGGTAGAACCCGAGATCAGGCAAGTGCTCTATTTTGTCTTCCTCCTTTCTATTCTGGAGCATTATTACCTGTCTCTTGGGGAGACGAGCTGGGTGCAGCCGTCTGCTGCATCCGAGCTTGTCTCGCTGGGCTCTGCCACTGCCGGTGATTCTGATCCCGGTTTCTGTTCTTCGTCTGAGTCTTCTTCCAGGGTCACCAGTGATGAGCCCATTCCGGTTGTCGCCTTGGAGGTTCCGGGTTCGTGTCTGGAGGTCATTTCTGGTGCTGCGCCGGCCCAGTAGGGGTCCGTCGTAGGTATTGTTCCGGCCAAGTCGGGGTCCGTCGTGGGTGCAGCACGGTCCCGCTTGGGTTTCAGCAAGAGCGCAGTGCCAGTTCGTTTGGAGTTCGGAAAAGGGGCTGCAGATCCTCCGCTGATCGACGCTGGACTGGTCCCTCATCTTTTCCCCGTTCCCTTTTTCCCTCCACCAGGTTGCTTCGGGGATTCCCCGTATTCAGCTCGGCTTTCCCCTGCTATCCCTCTCAGTAGGGAGGCCGCCTCAGAGTTCTCCCCTGCGGTCCTGGCAGCCTGATGACGCTGGACGACCACCTGGGAAACTGCTTTGCCGGTTCGGCGTTCTGGGTCGGCCACCCGACGGGCTGGACTCTTTGTTTGACGACCTGGTCCGGCCACCAGAGGTACTGTTTTCCCGTTCCTGGGACTGGGGTAGGCCGCCCGAACGTGTTCTGTTTCCCCTGCTAGCGATCTGGACTCAGGATGCAGGTAGACCTCCCAAACTGTTGTTTTTTTTTTTTTGTTTTTTTTTTATTGCGCTCTCCCTGCCTGCATTCCTGTGATGTTTTTTTTTCTTCTCTTTTTGATTGTCTCCTCTGTAGTCTGACAGATATGCTCTTTTGTCGCCTCTGCCCGTTTATTTGTACTTGAATGAATGAATGAATGAATCTTTATTTCGGATAGATAAAAGTACAGATTAAAAGAAACAGAATAATATAACAAAGGGGGAAGAAAATCCAACAAGACCAAATTAGACAATAACTCCTCTGATTATACAGTTCAACATAAGTTATCCGAAATGGGTGATGGCTGAAGCCGCAGCTTATATTGCCCACCCATATTCCATCCAAGAATTCAAAAGAAAAACAAAACAAGAGCGATTACAATTCAGAACATAGCTAAGACAAAATGTGACAAAAAAAACTAAACTACAACACAACGCAGACTGGATATGACAATCCTTATGTGATTTTACATGTCATCTTGTATATATGTTTGGAGTATTTCTTCCTTTAGTTTTTGTTTAAATTGTCCAAGCGTTGTACATGATTTTAATTCAGGTCCAAAATCGTTCCATAATCTGACTCCTTGCACTGAAACACAGTGTTGCTTGGTGGTAGTTCTCTCTGAAGGTTTTTGAAATATACATGTTCCTCTGAAATGATATTGTTTCTCCCTTATTTGGAACAACTTTTGGATATTTGCGGGCAGTGATAGATTCTTCACTTTAAACATTATTACTGCAGTTTTAAAGTCAACCAGATCTTTCAACTTGAGAGCTTTTAATTTAAGAAAAAGTGGGTTTGTTGGTTCCCTGTAAGCAGCTTTGTTTATTATTCTAATAGCTCTCTTCTGAAGCATAAAGACTGGATATATGTTTGTTTTATATGTATTTCCCCATACTTCAGTACAATATGTCATGTATGGGAGCATTAATGAATGATACAAGGTATATAGTGTGGGTTGATTCAGCAAATATTTCACTCTGTGTAGTATTGCAATTGATTTGGATATTTTACCTTTAATATAATTAATATGTGACTTCCAACACAGTTTATTATCAATTATTACTCCAAGAAATTTAGTTTTGGATACCCGTTCAATCTCTACACCATTTACACTGAGTTTAGATACTAAGTTGTTGTGATGGTTGTTAAAAACTATAAATTTTGTCTTACTTAAATTGAATGTTAATTTGTTTGAATCAAACCACAGTTTGAGCTTTCCTAATTCCTTTCCGAGTGTATCCAAAAGTTGTTCCAAATTGCTTCCTCTGCATAATAAATTAATGTCGTCAGCAAATAATATTAAATCCATTTTTTCTGAAACTTTACATATATCATTTATATGCATGTTGAATAACAATGGCCCCAAAACTGAACCCTGTGGGACTCCACAAGTAACCTTCAGTAACTGTGAGTTTTTGTTACCAACACATACATACTGATATCTATTCTTTAAGTAACTACATAACCAGGACAGTGCTATCCCCCTAATACCACAATTTTGTAGTTTCTTTAATAATAAATTATGATCCACTGTATCAAATGCTTTTTTAAGATCCAGGAATACCCCAACTGAATACTCTTTATTTTTAACGGCAGTTGATATTTTTTCTATAAATTGCATTAGAGCAAATGCCGTTGTCCTCTTGTGTCTGAACCCATATTGCTGCTCACACAATAAATTATTCTTCAGTATGAAGTTGTCATCTCTCTCATAGAATATTTTTTCAAGTATCTTGGAAAATTGCGGCAATAGTGAAATTGGTCTATAGTTTGAGAATTCCCCTCTGTCACCCGTCTTGTATATTGGAATTACTTTAGCTATTTTCATTGCATTGGAAAATATACCTGTTTGGAGAGATAGGTTACAGGTATACGTCAGTGGCTTCACTAAGTGTTCAATAATAGTTTTGACTAAGCGCCTGTCAATACCATCACAGTCCGTAGATGTTTTACTTTTAAACGATTTAACAATTTCAATGACCTCTCTCTCGTCTGTGTTCTTTATGAAAATGGAGTCTTTTATAGCAGTGTTTTTGCTTATTGTATCACCTGTAGGTGCCGTAATGGGTATTTCTCGAGCCAAATTAGGACCAATGTTAACAAAAAAGTTATTAAATTCATCTGCAGGTGAAACTGCATTCACACTCTGAGTCGTTTTATTTTTTGAAAAATCGGTTGGGTAGCTTGTATTTCTGTTTTTATTTCCAACAATATTGTTAAGTATTGTCCATGTATTTTTAATATTGGCTCTGTTTTTCTCCAGTTCTTTACTGTAATAGTCTCTTTTACTGCATCTTATTATATATGTTAACTTATTTTTGTATGTTTTATACCGCTGCTCTGCTTCTTTTGTCCTTTTCTTTAGGAAAGCTTTATATAATAATTTTTTCTTTTTACACACCTTTTGTAATCCTTTGGTTAACCATGGCTTATCGGCAAATTTATGTTTAGGCTTTTTCTTTACTAATGGACAATTTTTTTCATAAAGAGTGGTTACAATGTTCATAAATGTATCATAGGCTTCATTTACATCTGATACATAGACTTTTGTCCAGTCTTGCTTCAGCAAGTCTTCTTTAAAAGAACTGATTGCATTTCATTGAACTGTCTGTATATCGCCGCTCTTTAGCATGTTTTTTTCCCTCTGTAGTCTGAGAGATATGCGCTTTTGTTGCCTCTGCTGTTTATTTGAACTTCTTTGAACTGTCTGTATATCACCGCTTTTTAGCGTGTTATTTTTTGTCCTGTTTTCTGGTATTATTGGGGTACGTGGTATGGTGCCTGTATTTCTGTTTGTGGAGATGTTTTTTGTTTTTTTTTCTCTATTGTTTGAGAGAGGCTCGTTGTTGCTTTTCCTGTGATTGGATTGCGTGCATAGTATACTGCGCTGTTTGTATCGGTCTGAGTCTTTTGTTCTTCCTGGGGTTTGGTACCTGTAGTTTAGTTTCTTTGTTCTGTTTATTTTGTCTATGCTCAGATTGTTGCACCATGTTCTTTTTTTTTCTATATTCTCCCTTGTCATTTTTAGTTCTCTGTTCCCTTCCTTGATGGTTTTTTTTCCCCCCTCCGGTTGAGTGTTTTCACTGTTTTCCTTTTTGTGGTTCTCACCCTCCTAGCCTTCCCCCCCCCTCCTCCCACCCTGGGTGGGCCTTAGGAGTCTTCTGGGTGGGGGGTGGGGGGGCTTGGATATTACGTTGTGCCTGGAATGCACTGTTTGGGGGGGAGTACTGTCATGGGCTGAGCGCTGATATTGTCCGCACTCGGGTCATGCAGTATTTTCCTCCCGTTCTGTGTTAGTTCCTTATGGCCTTTCCGGGCTTTTATTCTGAGAGTGTCTCGGCGGGGCTTCCGGCTGTCAGAGCCGAGCAATTAGAAAGATGTAGAATATGATCCAAAGTTTCAGATAGGAATAAATTTACACATCTAATTTGCATAATGTTGCGGCAGCTATATAAATTACATAACTCAGTCAAAAGTGGACTTTGGACACATTTACATAAAGAATGATCCATTTTTTTGACGCCGATTTGTCTACGGGGTATGTTTTCATCCAATCTTCAAAGTATTTGAACCATAAAATCAATAAAATGTCAAAAAAACATATATTTCTCTTACCTGTTGCCGGGTGGGGGGGCTCGCCCTCCCACGTGACCGGTCTGTTTTTGTCCATCATTGCCGATGTTTTGCGTTTACTTAGTAATTTACACCCGCTTACGCATCTACAAACCCTTATGATTATCCCACATGAATTTTGTTTGTATTACGCAGCTATTTTTCCTGTAAAATGCAGTTTTCTTGTGAGAATGCATGATGATCACGGGTGCTGCCATCTTGGTACGGGGACCTCAGTTTTTTGTAACATCGACCTCGATGTAACACATTTACTTAGTAATTAACACCTGTGTACCACATCTACAAACTCTTATGATTATCCCATGTGAATTTCGTTTGTATTACATGGCTATTATTCCCGTTTCATGCAGTTTCCATCATCATCGCTGCCGCAATGACTGATCGTGAAGGCATACACATTGGTGTGTGAGCTCAAAGCAGAAAAAGGAAGAATAATAATGAGGATTTCTCCTTCTTTGCTATATTCCATGTCAGCCATGATTCCTTCGGCGCGTGTCTGCCACCTTCTAAACTGTCAGATCAATAGAGATTAGTACAAATTCTCAGTATAGCTGGGGGATGTCAATAAATTGACACGTGCAGTTGCTGCGCTGTGCCACTGGGGGAGCGTGACTCGTCCATTTAATCTGGGCAGTTAAAGGATTAAGATCTATCAGTCTGGAAAAGGTTATAAAGCCATTTCTAAAGCTTTTTGGACTCCAGCGAACCACAGTGAGAGCCATTATCCACAAACGACAAAAACATGGAACAGTATCGAACCTTCCCAGAAGTTGTCTGCTGACCAAAATTACCCCAAGAGCAGCGATGACTCATCCAAGAGGTCACAAAAGACCCCACAACAACATCCAAAGAACTGCAGGCCTCACTCGCCTCAGTTACGGTCAGTGTTCATGACTCCACCATAAGAAAGCGACTGGGCAAAAATGGCCTGCATGGCAGAGTTCTAAGATGAAAACCACTGCTGAGCAAAAAGAACAGAAAGGCTCATCTCAGTTTTGCCAGAAAACATCTTGATGAGCCCCAAGACTTTTGGGAAAATACTCTTGTAGACTGATGAGATAAAAGTTGAACTTTCTGGAAGATGTGTGTCCCATTACATCCAGCGTAAAAGTAAATGGCGTTCACTTATGTAGTGTTTTTCTCATCTCTGGATGACCAAAGTGCTTTACAGATCCTGCTATCCCCCATTCACTCACTGATGGCGGCAGAGCTGCCATACACACACAGGCGCTAGCCTGGCCATCAGGAGCAACTGGGGGTTCAGTGTCTTGCTTAAGGACACTTCGACATGCAGATTGCAGACAGAGCGGGAATCGAACCCTTGACTCTCCGTTCAGTAGTCGGTCACACTACACCTGCGCCACACTGTCATGATTCAGACTGAGGTTAGATTCAAACGCAGAGCTGCCAGAACAATCACTCAGACTCCAATAAAAGTGTCACCATTTTATTGAAAAGACAAAACAGGAAATAAAAGTGCAAAACTAAAGAAAACGAAATACAAAGACGCCAACTTAGATTTCTGCCAAGACAGGTGCCCCCTGGAACGCACATAGCCTATGGGAGAGAGCAGACAGAGGTGATGAGTGTTACGAATGGCTCTAGCGAGCCATTAATAAGAGCCAAGGGCCAACCGGTGAGTTTGCGTAGTTTATTAATAAGGGAAAAGAACAAAGGAAAAGAGCCTCGTGGGGCAAAACACAAATAATACAAAAGGTGAACTTACGAATAATGATGAGGGAAGAAAATAATACAGGAGATACATTTACGGATAACGATGAGGGAAGAGAGGAGGGCTGGAGCCGGACGTAGGGACTCCAGCCTAATCCACAGCGAGAGGTACGGGTGGATCGTATGTGTGAGGTCGCTGCCCTGAGCAATCAGAGCCGCTCCCTTATATAGTGGTTGACAGCGCCTCAGCTGATGAGAGGTAATTGGCCTCCAGCCGTCCCGTGGAGCTTGACAGCCGGAAGCCCACTGAGACGCTGTCAAGACAAAAGCCGGGCTGAGAGGATTTATGGCCTGAGCGCGGACGACATCGGTACTCAGACCGTGTCAATGAGGGACAGATTCTCCGATGGGAGAGTAATGCAGGAAAGCACACTTACTGCTTGAGCCATGGAGTCCGGTAGGGAACTCCAACACGGACAGGGGATAGGTGGAAGGCAGGACCTGAATGGACGTGATGGTCTTCCTGGTCAGGCGAGCGTGATCAGCTCCGGGAAACACACCTGTGGGTGGCAGCAACCTGAGGAACAGGAGACACAGGGAATAAATGCAGGAGAACAAGATAACAGGACAAAAGCTTGACAGAAAATCATGGCTGCAAACCCAGGCGATCCAGCGGTGAGCTCCCCTTATGCTGGGCCTTAAATATACCGGCTCATCAGGAGCAGCAGGTGGATAATCACGCAGGTGTGGATAATCACGCAGGTGTGCTCATCACCTGGCTCATCACCAGGCGATTTCAACCATGTTTCACTGTCTCCCATTCTACCCACGTTCACCCAGTATGTCACATGCCACACTAGAGACAATAAAACACTGGACTTATTCTACGCAAACACTAAGGAGGCGTACACCTCATCACAACTCCCCCCACTCGGGAGATCGGATCACAACTTGGTTCATCTCCGGCCGGTGTACAAACCCCTAGTGCACAGACAACCTCCGGCCATGCGCACAGTGGAGTTATGGTCTGAGGAGACAATGGACACTCTAAAGGGCTGTTTTGAAGCCACCACCTGGAAGCAGCTCTGCGATCCACATGGTGAGGACATCGATGGCCTTACTCACACCTTCACAGACTACCTCAGCTTCTGTGTGGACAAATCCGTTCCCACCAAGACCATACGGTGTTGCTCAAACAACAAACCCTGGATCAACCCTGAGATTAAAACACTTCTGAGAGAGAAGAAGAGGATCTTCAGGTCGGGGAACAGGGAGATGTTGAAGTCCGTACAGAGGGAGCTGAGGAGAAAGATCAGAGAAGGCAAGGACAGCTTCAGGAAGAAGATGGAGGACAAGCTGCAACAGAGCGACATCAGCGGGGTCTGGAGAAACCTCAAAACCATCTCTGGGCTCCAGGAATACCTCCCTGCAGGCCACGGGGGGCAGGGAGTGGGCGAACAACCTGAATCTGTTTTTCAATAGGTTTGACCAACCGTCCTCCCCCCTGACTGCACAACAACCACTGCTGCCTCTAAAGAAATCAAGTCCTGCTGCCCACTCCCCACTCCACCAACACCCCCCCCACTCCCAACACACAGCCCCCCATCCTGACCCTGACCAGGACCCAGGTGAGGACGGAGCTGAGGAAGATCAAGGCGAGGAAGGCGTTGGGACCAAACGGCATCGGCGCAAAGCTCCTCAAGTCCTGTGCAGACCAGCTGAGTGGGATTGTGACGTACATCTTCAACCTGAGCCTGAAGCTGGGGAGGGTACCACAGCTGTGGAAAACATCTTGTGTGGTACCTGTACCAAAAACTTCCCACCCCAAAGACCTGAACAGCTACAGACCGGTGGCCTTGACGTCCCACTTGATGAAGACCCTGGAGAGACTGCTCCTTGCTCACCTCCGCCCCCTGGTGGAACCAGCGATGGATCCACTCCAGTTTGCCTACCAGCATGGCATTGGGGTGGAGGATACAGTGATCTTCCTCCTTCACCGTTCTCTGTCCCACCTGGAGAAGCCCGGGAATATGGTGAGGATCATGTTCTTTGACTTCTCCAGTGCTTTCAACACCATCCAACCGATGATCCTGAAGGACAAGCTGCTGCGCGCAGGGGTGGACCAGCACCTGTCATCATGGATCCTGGACTACCTCACGAACCGGCCTCAGTTTGTGAGAACCCGGGACTGTGTGTCCGACACGATCATCGGTAGCACGGGGGCCCCCCAAGGAACGGTGCTGGCTCCCTTCCTGTTCACTCTTTATACTGCGGACTTCTCACACAACACAACACACTGCCATCTACAGAAGTTCTCTGATGACTCTGCGATCGTTGGCCTCATCTCCAATGGAGATGACGCTGAGTACAGAGGGCTTATCCAGGACTTTGTGGACTGGTGCCATTGGAACTGCCTCCAGATCAACGCGAGGAAAACTAAGGAGCTGGTGGTGGACTGCCGCAGGCATGGGCAGCCCCTCACAGCACCAGTAAATATACAGGGAACAGACATCGAGATGGTGACATCCTATAAGTACCTGGGTGTTCATCTGAACAATAAACTAGACTGGTCACACAATACTGACGCACTCTACAAGAAGGGACAGCGCAGGCTGTTCCTGCTGAGGAGACTCAGGTCTTTTGGTGTACAAGGGGCGCTGCTGAAGACATTCTATGACACGGTGGTGGCATCAGCCATCACTTTTGGAGTGGTCTGCTGGGGCAGTGGCATTACTGCAGCCGATAGGAAGAGACTGAACAAACTGATCAAGAAAGCTAGCTCTGTCCTGGGGCAGCGCCTTGATCCGGTGGAGGAGATAGGAGAGAGAAGGACGGTGGCTAAACTGTCATCTCTGCTGGAGTCCGAGTTCCACCCTATGCAGGACATACTGAATGCACTGAGGAGCTCATTTAGCAGCAGACTACATCATCCCAGGTGCACAACCGAGAGGTTTCGTAGGTCCTTCCTACCAACGGCTGTCAGACTGTACAACCTAAGCAGGGCTGCTCGCAGAGATAGCAAAAAGACGTAACAAACTAATAGTTTTTTGAATGCAAAAGATGCAATAGACTTACACAATGGTCCCCTCCGGCATACAACTAGGAAAATACCGGTTGTGTTGTACTGTGTACTTAATGAAATATATAATAAAAGGGACCTCGAGAGCGGAGCGGAGGTTCACTTCATTTATTTGTAGAAACTCTCCATGCGCATGCGCGCATGATACATTCACTGACCATTCTGTATCACTACATCTCCCCCTTTTAAACCAATGTTTCCCAGCTGTTTACAAAAATCAAATCCTCAAAATAAACTTCGAATTTACACCTTCTGCATCTCATTATTCATCTCATTCTTGTCCCCTCCTTTTTTTTTTTTTTTTTTTTTCTCTAACACAATACTGCAACATTCAAACTCGTAACACATAAGAATTTTTTTTTTCCACAATATCTTTATTGAACCTTTTTTTTTTTTTAACAAACATGATACAAACAATCAAACACTAACACTAAAGTACTACAAAAAAAAAAATGCACTAAAAACACCAACAACCACCAACAAAATCAAGTCTTCAACAATGCTCCTCTGTTTAGTCTAGACAATCCAATACATAAGTATACATATTATGTTCACCAGTTTGGAATTTACAAGGTCCACACACATCATTCACCTTCTTCTTCAAGAGTTATGTTTAAATTTTTTACATAATCAATAAAAGGTCTCCATATATTCTCAAACACAATTTCCTTTGATTTCAGTATATATGTTATTCTTTCTAATGGAAGGTTTGTTAACATCTGTCTTAACCACTGAGTCACATCTGGTCTATGAGTCTTTTTCCATAATAGTGCAATACATTTTTTGGCATTAAGCAAACTGAGGTCTATGAATGTTCTTTCACTTTTATTAAAATTATGCTTTTCTGGGTACAGACCCAACAAAAACAGTTTAGGATTCAATATGATTTGTTTTGAGATTATTTTTTCAATTGTTACCCTCACCTCCTCCCAAAACATTCTTATTAATCTACATTCCCATTTTTTTCATTCCCAGGTTTAGGGCGCTCGCGCACGCAGCGACCAGCAGCCGGTGGCTTGTCACTAGACTGCAAACCAAGCCTACCTACGGGTACAAATAAGTAACAAAAAAAAAAAAAAAAAAAAAAAAAAAAAAAAAAAATTCCCATAAACAATGAAATAGGGTTCCTTTACTTTCCATGCATTTTGTGCATGTATCTGGTATATTTTTGTTATATCTATTTAACTCCTCCGGTGTAACATACATCCGCATTAACCATTTGAAATGTATCAATTTAAGGCGTGCATTTATTGATTTGGTTTGAGCTTCTGTACAAGCCAATTCCCATTGTTCCTCTGAAATTTCAATTTGCAGATCTTCTTTCCAGTAATTTAATCTTTTCAGTGAATTTTCACTTGAAGATAGTGTCAATGAGTTATAAAACTCTGAAATAATACCCTTTCTTTTACTATCTTTCATCATCATTTTTTCCAAGGATGAATAAATAGGTCGAGTGAGAGCTTTATTTTGATTTGATCGAATAAAGTTTCTAAGTTGAAGATATTTAAAAAAATGTGTTCTATTGAGATTAAATTTGATCCTCAGCTCTTCAAAAGTCATTATGTTGTCTGCACATGGCAAATATAAATCCTGAATCTTTTGTATCCCTTTTAAATTCCATACTTTAAATACAGCGTCCGCTCTCCCTGGTTTAAAATATTGATTACCCCATATTGGACTAAATTGTGACAATAACTGTGGTTCTTTTAAATAGTTTTTAGCTTCACACCATATTTTGATCATATGCTTTACAAATGGATTTTTAACTTGTTTTTGTAATTTTTTTGCCGAATCTGAGTATATGAATATGGGAAGAGGTAAAGGTAAATTGTATGATTCCATTTCAGTCCAGTGAGGGAGATCATTTGATGAAAAATAATATGTCATAGACCTCAGTTGTGCCGACCAATAATACAACATAAAATTTGGACATTTCAGACCTCCACGATCAAATGGTAAATATAATAAAGACAAACGTAATCTAGCCCTCCTGTTGTTCCATATAAATTCCACTAACTTTTTTTTTATTCTTGAGAATAGATCTAAAGGTGGTGATAAGGGAATGTATTGAAATAAATAAAGTATTTTAGGTAAAATATTACTTTTAAGTATATTGATTCTCCCGATCATCGACATTGGTAGTGACATCCATCTCTGAGTTAACTCATTGATATCTGACATTAAGGCTTCATAGTTGACGCTGGCGACTGATTCTAGCTTAGGCATAATTTGGATTCCTAAATATTTAAACTGATTTACAACATTGAATTGATTTACCTCAGGGGCTGGGTAATTTCTCTGGGTCTCATTTAGCATTAATATTGAAGATTTAGTTTTATTTATTTTATATCCTGATATTTCCCCAAAATTCTTTATTAAATTCAACAAGGTTGGAATTGATTTTTTTAGATTCGACATAAACAAAATTATATCATCGGCGTACAGGGAGATTTTATGTTCTGTTGGTCCAACTTTAATTCCATATATTTGTGAATGTAAACGTATCGCTATCGCTAAAGGTTCAATTGCCATAGTAAACAGTAAAGGTGAAAGTGGACAGCCTTGTCGACATCCTCTATTGATTTTTATTGGTTTTGAAATATTGTTATTTGTTAGGATTTCTGCTGTAGCATTATTGTATATTATTTGAACCCATTTTATGAAATTATTTCCAAGTCCAAACCTTTGTAGGACTTCAAAAAGAAAGGGCCATTCAACTCTATCAAAGGCCTTTTCGGCGTCCAATGATAGGAGAGCTGTATCCGGTGCTTCTTTATTAAAATAAATAATATTAAATAGTCTTCTTACATTATGGAAGCCTTGTCTACCCTTTATAAAGCCATTCTGATCTCGATTAATAATATTTGGTAAAATTTCTTGTATTCGTCTTGCTAAAATTTTACAGATTATCTTAAGGTCGGCGTTTAATAGGCTTATTGGTCTCATATTTTCACATTTATTAGAGGGCTTACCTGGTTTTGGCAGCAGTATAATTAAAGCATTATTTATGTATGATGGTAAATTATTATTTTGAAATGCTTCTAAAACCATTTCCAAAAAAGGTTTTATTAATTTATTCTTAAATTTTTTATAAAGGTCAACTGGAAGACCATCTGGTCCTGCACTTTTTCCTGATTTCATATTATCAATGGCTAGCCCAACTTCTTCTTGACTAATTTTAGACTCCAATATCTCCCTGTTTTCATTTGGTATACACGGTATAGATAGTTCGTTCAAAAACCCATTTAGTTTTGTTAAATCAGGTTCATTTTTGGTATCATATAATTTTTCATAGTAATCTCTAAAGGCTCTATTAATTTCTAAAGGATCTATAACTACCTGTTCGTTACTTATAATACTGGTAATTGGTGTTTTAATTTCCAATTGTTTAATCTGCCATGCTAATAATTTTCCTGATTTTTCACCTTGTTCATAAAAAGATTGTTTCAATCTTAGAAGACTCGAGGCAGCTCTATTCGCTGATTTTTTGTCGTATTCAGCTCTCAAAATCAGTAATTCATTCTCCAACCTTGGGTCACTTCCTGCATACACTTTTTCCTGAAGACTTTTTATTTTATGTTCCAATTTAGCTCTCTCCTCTCGAGTCTTCTTAGATTTTGATCCTGTATAACTAATAATATGTCCCCTAATAAAAGCTTTGAAAGCCTCCCACTTTACACATGCTGATGTTTGTGTAGTATTGATGTCAAAGAACTCGTCTATCTGTTTTTCTATATACTTGACAAATTCCTCATCCTGAAGCCATTTATGCTGAAATTGCCATCTACCTGATTCCTTTGTCAATTTTTTATCTACATATATTAGACAACAGGGTGCATGATCAGAGATCACGATGTTATCATAAAAGCAGTTTTGAATCTTGGACCTTAATTCTGTGGAAATCAAAAAATAATCAATACGTGAGAATGTCTTGTAGGTACTGGAATAACAAGAATAGGCTTTAACTTGTGGTTTCATTTCTCTCCATATATCTAACAATCTCAATTCTTTCATAAAATGATTAATAGTCATCCTACATCCAATGTGTGTACAATCCAGTCCTGTTGATCTATCCACACCTGGATTCAATGTACAATTAAAATCCCCTGCTATTATATGTTGCCCTGTAAGTGATGATAAGATGAGAAATAAATTAGCAAAGAACTTCTGATCATCTATATTGGGACCATATAAGTTCACAAGATTTATATTTTCTAATAGCAAAGAACCTTGAATGATTACATATCTTCCAAATTTGTCTCCAATTACATTTTTCACTTGAAAAGGAACTGATTTATGTATGAGAGTCATAACTCCCCTGGCTCGGGATGAAAATGAAGAGGTGAATACACTTCCCTGCCATCTACTCCTAATTCTTTTAACATCCTCCTCTATCAGATGAGTTTCTTGTAAAAACACAATTCTTGAACCCATGTCCTTTATTTTATTCATAACTTGTTTAAGTTTTTTAAAATTTTGTAGACCTCTGCAATTCCATGAAGTTAAATTAAGATTAACACTTTGGTCCATGATCAATAGAGAGTTTGGGATTACCTTGCAGTGTAAACATGCTCATACAGAGAAGCAAAAACATGAGTGGTTGAACATTCATCCTACAAACTACACACAAACAAATTTCCCCTTCCCACACTTGTGGCAAACCCCCCAAAATCAAAAGAAAAATTCTGTCTCCCGATATAGCCATCGACCGTTCCACACCCACGGGGAACAGCCTAAGCCACTCCTTCTTCATCCTCCCAATCACCCTAACTCTACTGCTTTTAATGACATAACATTAACTCTCCTCTGTAGTTTTCCAACTTAACTCCAAAATTTTTAACAACTTTGTACATCATAGTTTTTTTTTTTGTTTGTTTTGTTTTTGTTTTGTTTTTTTAATATATAATACAATCTATATTTTGTAAACTTACTATTTACTTCAAGTCAGTCAGATGCCTGTGCAAATGCTTAATTATTCTACCTTATATTTTGTTCATGCTTAGCTCCCACCAGTCTCTTCTTCTTCTTTGATCTTCTTGATGAACTCCTGCGCCTCCTCTGGGGTCTTGAAGATGTGGGTTCTGCCCTCATACGTGGTCAGCAGTCTCGCAGGATAGATTACACCATGACGAATCCCAAGGTTGCGCAGCTCCTTACGTATGGGATCAAACTGCTTCCTCAATTGCTGGATTCCTGTGGCCAAATCTGGGTAGAACCGCACCTGCTGGTCCTGGTGTTTAATCTCTCCTTTTTTAGCTCGTGCAGCGTTGAAGATCTTCATCCTGTCTCTGTTGCTAAGAAACTTCATAATTAAGGTCCTCGGCGGTCCCTTATCTCTCCGTGGGCCAATACGATGTGCTTTTTCCAGAATCACTGCTGATTGCAACTCCTCGCTGCCCAGCACCTCCGGAATCCACTTTTCCAGAAAGGAACATACGTCCCGACCTTCTGATTCCTCTGGAAGACCCACCAGCCTCAAATTATTCTGTCTCGACCGAGATTCCAAATCCAAAATATTATCTTCCAGAGATTTATTTTTTTTTTCCAAAGTGCGCACCTTTAATTGAAGACGGGTGACATCATCTTCAGCACTAGCGAGACGGAGCTCCATCTGCGCCGTTCGTTCTACACAGTCACCCAATTCCTTTCTTATTCCTTCCAACGCTGTCATAATCCCATCAAATCTAGAGGAAAAGTCCGCTCTCATTGAACTCATGGCAGCCATCAGCGCATCTGCACCATTCCCCGCAGATATCGCACCGTTGCCAGCCTCCTCCGCCATATATGGAGTTTTGTTTGCTGCGTCACAGACCTGAAAGTCCGTTAATTTGGACTGTTTCGGCGGCTCACTTTTTCCTTTTCCTGGTTTTCCAGCCTTAGGCTTCGCCGACATATCCTCGCCCAAATGCTGGGATACGTTCTGTCCCAAATGAGAGAGTTATTTGCCGATTTTTTTTTTTCCAGGAGCAGAGCAGAGCGAGACACGTCCGTCCTACGTGGCAGCCATAACCGGAAGTTCAACACATAAGAATTTAACTGAGAGGCAGGGTGGACTACCTGATCCTCTCTGTTGTGGTATGGAGGTTTATTCTGCTCCGTGTATACACACAACACTATACTACAAATTCAGTCTTTTGACTGGCTTGACCGCTCTGCCCACTCTGGTGCGTATACCCGGATCTGGGGTGGTCGATGGTGAAGGCACAACTCTCAAATGAGAGCGGTTTCTTCTGAGATTGCCCTTCGACGTGTCAACGACGTAGGACCTCGGTGTCCCAGCTGATCCGGAAACTACTCCAGTGCGTGGTTCGTTCTTGATCCAGACTCTCTGGCCTGGCTGGAGCGGTTTCTTCTCCTGTGCTCTGTGCCGTGTGTTATATCCCTCAGCCTGTTTTCTTTTAAGCTCTTCATCTTTCCTCTCAAAAGCTCTCAAGTCCGGCCAAGCTGGTGTGAGGGTGCTTGGACATACTGGGAGAGGTGTCTGGATGTTACGCCCCATTAGGAGCTGCGCGGGGGATGCCCCATGAGCGAGAGGGGTCGCTCTGTATGCCATCAGTGCTTTGTGAGGGTCCTCATTCTTCTGCAACAGGGCCTTCACGGTTCTAACAGCGCGTTCTGCTTCTCCGTTGCTTTGAGGGTAACGGGGGCTACTGGTGAGATGCTGGAATTTATAATCTGCAGCAAACTCTGCTGCTGCAAACTGTGGGCCGTTGTCGGTGATGAGTGTGTCAGGCACTCCATGACGGCTGAAGATGGCTTTCATTTTAATAATCACAGCTGACGCTAGAGTGCTTGTGACGTTGGCAACCTCAATGAATCGGGAGTAGTAGTCAATGACCACCAAGTAATGACCTTTCTTCCATTCAAACAGGTCGGCGGCTAGCTTTTGCCATGGGCGTGATGGCAAGGGTGTGGTCAGGAGAGGTTCTGGTGCATTGTGACATTCCTTAGCACAAACTTCACACTGGCGTACCTTTTCTTTTATCTGACGTGTCAGACCTGGCCACCATACTGCTTCATGAGCCCTCGCCATACACTTCACCATTCCCTGGTGGCCCTGATGAAGCGTTTCCAAAATGTTTGGTTGCATGCTTGCTGGAATCACTATTCTTTTCCCTTTCATCAGGAGACCATCAGCCATCAACAAGTCATTTCGGTACTGCCAATAGGACTTCAGCTGCGGAGCTGAACTCTGTCTGTCCCAACCTGTGCGGATCAGAGAAGACAGCCGTGCACACACTGGATCCTCTTCCTGAGCTTGCCTAATCTGCATCAGTTTCTCTTGCGATGCAGGCAGTTGCTGAATGACTTCACTGATGTGAGCTCTCACGTCACTCTGGAGCACGAGATCCTCCTCTGTAGTTGCACCTTGAAGGGGAGCTCTTGAAAGAGCATCTGCTGCTATGAGATTTTTTCCCGGAACATGCACAATGGTGTATGTGAACTGCAGGAGTCTCAATCTGAATCGCAACACACGAGGGGGAATTTCATCAAGTGCTCTTGTGCTGAGGAGACTTATCAAGGGTTTGTGGTCTGTTCTAACCTCAAAGTGCAGGCCCAGGAGGTAAGTTTGGAACCGTTCACACGCCCACGTGATGGCCAAGGCCTATTTTTCAATTTGGGCGTATCTACGCTCCGTTTCTGTCATACTGCGGGAAATAAAGGCCACTGGCCTCCACTCTCCTGAAGGTTGAAGTTGTGACAAAACACCCCCCAGTCCGTAGGAAGATGCATCTGCTGACACCCTAGTCGGCCTGTCAGTGCAGTATGGGGCAAGTACAGCCGATGAGCTGAGCTCTTCTTTCACCTTTACGAAGGCTGTCTGTTGAGCTGGCCCCCATGTCCACATGTTTTCAGCTTTCAGAAGGTCCCTGATCGGTCCTGTGATCTCTGCAATGTTTGGGGAAAACTTTCCCAAGTAATTCACCATCCCCATGAATCTTTTGACGTCTGCCACGTCCTTGGGTGGTGGCATGGCCGCAATGGCCCTGATCTTGTCGGGATCTGGCCGTATTCCCTCTCCGCTGACAATATGCCCGAGGAATTTCACCTCAGTCACCTGCAAACTGGCACTTGTCGTTCAGGGTGAGGCCTCGCTGCTGTAGGCGTTGCAGCACTCGATGCAGCCTTTCATCATGTTCCTGTGGTGTGGCTCCAAACACCAAGATGTCATCTGCATGACAGACCGTTCCTTCCAGGCCATCCAGCATTTGTGTCAAGCGCTTCTGGAAATGCTCTGGTGCTGAGGATATTCCAAAAGGAAGTCGGTTGAAACAAAAATGTCCAAATGGCGTGATGAAGGTGGTGAGTGGGGACGATTCCTTATGCAAAGGAATTTGCCAAAAACCTGCAGTGGCATCTAGCTTTGAAAAAATTCTAGCTCCAGCTAGTTTAGCAAGCGTCTCATCGACTGCAGGGAGGATGTGTCTTTCTCTGCACACGTTGTCATTTAGGTGGGTGAGGTTGACACATATACGGATTTTTCCGTTTGGCTTTGGTACTACGACCATTCCAGAGCACCACTCAGTTGCATCTTCTATGGGTGAAATAACTCCCATTGCCTCCATCCTATTCAGCTCCTCTTGAACTTTCCCTCTTAATGGCAGAGGCAAGCGGCGTGGCACCGCTAGGGCAAATGGAGTGGCATTCTCTTTCAGTTTAATCCTATATTCACCCTCTAGCTTCCCTAAACCAGTAAACACTCTGGGATATTGCTTCACATAAGCATTCTCTGTTGCAATGGCATCTACTTGACTAAGCAAGCTGAGGTCTTGTATGGCTGGCAAGCCAAGTAGTGGAGTAGCTAACCCTGGAACAACATACACCTGCTGCTTCACAACAGAGCCCTTGTAGCTCATGTCGGCGGTAAAGCATCCCTGTACTGCGATAGGAACATTGCTTGGTCCACACAGTTTTTTGCTTGGTGGTGAAAGTTTCCCGTGTAGCTTTTCAGAGTACATGTGTTTTGGGATGGCTGTCACTGCAGCGCCGGTGTCAAGCTTGAACACTACCTGCTGGCCATTTACTCCAATCGACCTCTTCCACGCAGCATTAGGTGGAGGTGCCGTAGTCATTGTGCCCAAAAACAAAGTCTCCAAACTTTCACACATGTCCTTCTGCTGAAGTTCCTCCACTCTCATTTTTGTTTTGCACAAAGCAGCAAAATGCCCCTTTTTCTGACATTTCTTGCAGTCTGCATTGCGAGCAGGACATTCTTTAAATGAATTTGCATGTGCTTTTCCACACCTGCCACATCTGTCTTTTGCATTTGTCTGACCTGGTCTGTGATTTGTTTTGTTTCCTTGTTGACCCGATTTTTGGTTGTGCTTGAACCTAACTGCATCCATATTAGCTCCTTCAACACCATCCGTGCTAGTCTGTCTCAGTGTGGTTTGTTGCTTTTTAATTTCCTCGTTTTGGCGAATCTTCGTCATTGCTTTCGTTAAAGTCAGCTTTGAGTCGAGCTGTAACTTCTCTGAAAGCGTGTGGTCTTTAATACCCACGACTAAGCGATCTCTTATCATCTCCTCTTTGAGGATTCCATACTGACAATACTCAGCTAGCTTGTGGACGGCTGTGATGAACGCCTCGGCTGATTCACCAGGCTCCTGGCAGCGTTTGTTAAACTTGGCCCTCTCATATATCACGTTATGTTCACAGATGAAATGTTTTTCAAATGCGTCTCTTACTTTCTCATAGTCTTTCTTGTCCGCTTCAGCCAGTGCTAAAGTGTTAAGCACATCATCTGCCGAGTCTCCCATAGTGTATAATAGCGAGTTCACTTGATACTCTTGACTCTTCTGGTCGAGTCCGGCAGCCATGCGGAATCTTTCAAAACGTCTGACCCAATTTGGCCAACTAGCGACATCCCTGAAGTCAAATGCCTCGGGCGGGCTTATGGAAAATAACGTATCCATTACCTTCCGACGTCTTCGTCACGTTGTGGCTAGCTTGGAATGTTTGCTAGTTCAGCTCGTGAACTTGAAAACTTTTTTTTTTTTTTTTCCTCTGTACAGCCCAACTGGAAGGAAACTCCACTTACATGCTTTTTAAAGCTTCTGTCTTCATATTAGAGACGGGTCGCCGACTTCTGACACCATGTGTTGTACTGTGTACTTAATGAAATATATAATAAAAGGGACCTCGAGAGCGGAGCGGAGGTTCACTTCATTTATTTGTAGAAACTCTCCATGCGCATGCGCGCATGATACATTCACAGACCATTCTGTATCACTACACCGGTCACTATGGAGGGTGAGAATATGTATGGGCACATAATCATACCATGTAGGATAACTAAGTAGATGGTTATGCTGTTTCATTCCATCTAGCAACAATGCTCTGCACTGTGTGTGTTTATATATTTACATATTTATTCCATCTAGCTACAATGCTCCGCACAGGATGTGTTTATATTTATATATCTATACATTTATTCCATCTAGCTACAATGCTCCGCACTGTGTGTTTATATATCTTCATATTATTCCATCTAGCTACATTGCTCCGCACTGTGTGTTTATATATTTACATATTTATTCCACCTAGCTGCAATGCTCCATACTGTGGGTGTTTATATATTTACATATTTATTCCATCTAGCTACAATGCTCCGCACTGTGTTTATATATTCATATATTTATTCCATCCAGCTACAATGCTCTGCACTGTGTGTCTGTGTGTGTGTATATATATATTTTATAGTAATATGTACATATGTATATTAGCTGCTCTTGCTTGCTTGTTTTTTTCTTGCCTTCTGAATGTTGCTCTGAGTGTTGCTATCCCTGTGCTGTTGCAATCCTGGAATTTCCCCGTTGTGGGACTAATAAAGGCTTATCTTATCTTATCTTATCTTATCACCAGAGCGGGAAACCAGGAACAGGAGGGGAGGGGGAGCATGCTCGCCAGACCATCACAAACACAGCATTTCAGAAAAAGAACATCACACCAACAGTAAAATATGGTGGTGGTAGTGTGATGGTCTGGTGCTGTTTTGCTGCTTCAGGACCTGGAAGATTTGCTGTGGTAAATGGAACCATGAATTCTGCTGTCAACCAAAAAAAATCCTGAAGGAGAATGTCCGGCCATCTGTTTGTGACCTCAAGCTAAAGCGCTTTTGGGTTCTTCAGCAGGGCAATAATCCAAAACACACCAGCAAGTCCACCTCTGAATGGCTTAAGAAAAACAAAATGAAGACTTTGGAGTGGCCTAGTCAAAGTCCTGACCTGAATCCGATTGCGATGTTGTGTCATGACCTCAAAAATGCAGTTCATGCTCAAAAACCCTCCAATGTGGCTGAATTACAACAATTCTGCAAAGATGAATGGGCCAAATTTCCTCCACAGTGTTGTAAAAGACTCATTGCCAGTTATCGCAAACACTTGATTGCAGTTGTTGCTGCTAAGGGTGGCCCAGCCAGTTATTAGGTTTAGGGGGCAATCGCTTTTTCACACAGGGCCATATAAATTTGGATTTTTTTACCCTTAATAATGAACACCTTCATTTAAAAACTGCATTTTGTGTTTACTTGTGTTATCTTAGTCTAATATTTAAATTTGTTTGATGATCTGAAACATTTAAGTGTGATTAACACACACACAAAAAAGAGAAATCAGGAAGGGGGCAAACACTTTTTCACATCACCGTATATCCCACTTGACTAGCTGGCTCAATGGGACCTGCCAAATCAGTATAAACCAGCTGCTGTGGTGTACAAGCTTTTGCATCAGCTTTTCTTTTTCTAGTGCAAGCAAATTTCCCCTCTGTACACACATTGCAGTCCAGCTTTGTGTTACCTGTAATTTTCAGGCCTTCTACAACATTTGGTAATTTAACTCATCAACATTGCAGTGCCCCAGTATCTCATGCCACGTTTCGATATCACAAGTTAAATTCACTTTATCATTGGACAGAATCCTATCATCTACTGAGTCATCAGCACACTGTAGTTAGTTTTTTTTTTTTACCATTCTCAAGTAGTACAGCCTCTCGTGTACCTCCTTAGGAAAGACAGTTCCATCTTTGTTTATGAGTTCATTCTGTCCTTTGTTGAAGGTCCTTTTGGCTCCATTAGTGGTGGCTGCTCTCTTGGATAAAATGTTCTGAGGATAGGTTGGAATGAATAGGGCTCCTCTTAACGTGACGGTACCGTGCCCCCCATCTGTATCCTGCAAAAGCCCCTCTGCATCGCTTCATTTCAAAGCCATGCTGTTCATCCTGGATCCGTCAGCTAGTTCCATGTAATGTTTGTTTGGGTCGAAGCACTCATCAGGTCTTGTGAATTTATTTTTCTCTGTCAATGTATGAAGTACAGCCATGGACAAAATTGTTGGTACCCCTCTGCTAATGAAAGAAAAACCCACAATGGTCACAGAAATAACTTGAATCTGACAAAAGTGGTAATAAATAAAAAGTCTATGAAAATTAACCAATGAAAATCAGACAATGCTTTTGAACTGTGGTTCAACAGAATTATTTTAAAAAACAAACTCAAGAAACTGGCCTGGACAAAAATGATGGTACCCTTAACTTAATATTTTGTTGCACAACCTTTTGAGGCAATCACTGCAATCAAACCATTTCTGTAACTGTCAGTGAGACTTCTGCACCTTTCAGCAGGTATTTGGCCCACTCCTCATGAGCAAACTGCTCCAATTGTCTCAGGTTTGAAGGGTGCCTTCTCTAGACGGCATGTTTCAGCTCCTTCCACAGATGTTCAATAGGATTTAGATCAGGGCTCATAGAAAGCCACTTTAGAATAGTCCAATGTTTCGTTCTTAGCCATTCTTGGGTGTTTTTAGCTGAGACTTCTGCACCTTTCAGCAGGTATTTGGCCCACTCCTCATGAGCAAACTGCTCCAATTGTCTCAGGTTTGAAGGGTGCCTTCTCTAGACGGCATGTTTCAGCTCCTTCCACAGATGTTCAATAGGATTTAGATCAGGGCTCATAGAAAGCCACTTTAGAATAGTCCAATGTTTCGTTCTTAGCCATTCTTGGGTGTTTTTAGCTGTGTGTTTTGGGTCATTATCCTGTTGCAAGACCCATGACCTGCGACTGAGACCAAGCTGTCTGACACTGGGGAGCACATTTCTCTCTCGAAAACCTTGATAGTCTTGAGATTTCATTGTACCCTGCACAAATTCAACACACCCTGTGCCAGATGCAGCAAAGCAGCCCCAGAACATAACAGAACCTCCTCCATGTTTCACAGTAGGGACAGTGTTCTTTTCTTGGTATGCTTCATTTTTGCATCTGTGAACATAGAGCTAATGTGCCTTGCCAAAAAGTTGCAGTTTTGTCTCATCTGTCCATAGGACATTCTCCCAGAAGCTTTGTGGCTTGTCAACATGCAGTTTGGCAAATTCCAGTCTGGCTTTATTAGGATTTGTTTTCAACAGTGGTGTCCTCCTTGGTCGTCTCCCATGAAGTCCACTTTGGCTTAAACAACGATGGATAGTGCGATCATACACTGATGTACCTTGACCTTAGAGTTCACCATGAATGTGTTTAGAGGTTGTTCTGGGCTCTTTTGTTACCATTCATATTATCTGTCTCCTCCTGCAGCCACGTCCAGGGAGGTTGGCTACAGTCTTGTGGATCTTAAATTTCTGAATAATATGTGCAACTGTAGTCACAGGAACATCAAGCTGCTTGGAGATGGTCTTCTAGCCTTTACCTTTAACATGCTTGTCTATAATTTTCTTTCTAATCTCCTGAGACAACTCTCTCCTTTGCTTCCTCTGGTCCATGTTTAGTGTGGTACACACCATGTCACCAAACAGCACAGTGACTACTTGTCACCCTTTAAACAGGCCGACTGACTGATTACAAGTTTGTAGACACCTGTGATGTTAGTTAGAGGACACATCTTGGTTGAACATGTCCCTATGGTCAAATTATTTTCAATCTTTTCTAGGGGTACCATCATTTTTGTCCAGGCCTGTTTCATGAGTTTGTTTTTTAAAATAATTCTGTTGAACCACAATTCAAAAGCATTGTCTGATTTTCATTGGTTAATTTTCATAGAATTTTTATTTATTACCACTTTTGTCAGATTCAAGTTATTTCTGTGACCATTGTGGGTTTTTCTTTCATTAACAGAGGGGTACCAACAGTTTTGTCCATATCTGTAAGTATTCTCTTCTTCCTGGTTTTCTGGTCCCTCTGTGGGGGCATGGTGTGGGAGTTTTCCACCCAGAGAAGGCAGCTGGGGAAGGGGGGAACAATGGACCAAAAGAGGAGGTGTCACCGGGGGGTATCAGACGGGACAGTAAGGACTATGCGCCCCCCCGGGGAGAGGAGGAACTGCCGGAGCCACTGGAAGAGTAAAGGGTGTGAGCGCGGCGCCGGCCTTATGTCATGTTAATGTGCCACACAGGTCTTTGTCTAAACAACAATGTATTATGGTAGGAAGTTCCGGGTCTCAATGCATGGTATTAAAAATTTAAAAGAGGAATGCACAGAGACCCAGGAACTCTTTTACTGTACAATATGTTGGAGAAGGAATAAAGTTCATGTGTCGTTCAGCTCGTTGTCTTGCCTGTTTCCTTTCTCCACATTGGTGACCCTAAGATGTGCCATGGAAAGCAAGCCGAGCACCGCCCCGGAGACTACCTGGAGGGAGAGCACCAGTGCCGCGTCCGCTGTCTCAGTCGAGTTCCCAGACTTCTGGCTTCACAACCTGACTGCGTGGTTCTTGCACATAGAAGCCCAGTTCGGACTCCGCGGGATAACAACGGACGATACCAAGTATTACTACATGGTGGCTGCGCTGGATGCATGCGCCATGCAACAGGTGACGAGCCTGCTCCAGGAGCCACCCGCCCAAGGAAAATATGAAGCGCTCAAGAGAATGCTTCTCCAGTGCTATACCCTTTCTGACATTGAGAGGGCACAGAGACTTCTAACACATTCGGAGTTAGAGACAGATCAGCAGTGGAGCTCATGGAGAGCATGTTGGCACTGAGGGAGAAGGACAATGAATCTTTCCTGTTCGCCCACTTGTTCCTCAGGAACCTACTGGCTACAGCGAAGGTGATCCTGGCCAACTCGCCGCAGCTGGTGGCTAAGGACTACCGCACCCTGGCGCAGGAAACGGACCGCATCATTTTGGCAGCCAGAACTCTCAGCATGCAAGCAGTGGCACTGGCATCCATGAGGGACTCCAGCGAGGTGGAGGAGCCATTGGTGGTAGCCGGGACGGACACCGGGAGACGAAGGAACAGGGCAATCTGTTTTTATCATCGCCGTTTCGGCTCGAATGTCCAACACTGCCTGTCGCCATGCCAATTCAAGAAGCCGGGAAGACGGCATGTTTGGAATTCAGTTGCAGCTGCAACCGATGGAGACAGGAACAGACTGCTTTATGTCACAGACACACGCACGTTCAGGGAGATGATTTTTGGTGGACTCCAGCTCCCAGAAGAGCCTCATCCTGCCGGTGACGCAACTTTCAGTGGGACTTTGTGGTAGCTGCATGTTCCGCCCCCATTTTAGGCGCAGACTTTTTTTTTAATGTGCTTATGGGTTGTTAGTCGATGTTGCCAACAGATTAGTGGATGTTGTCTTTTTTACCTCACTGCCCTGCACAACTCAGGGAGCTGGGTTGACAACACTTGCTGACGTTATAGCTCCAGGGGGTAAGTACCAACATTTGCTCACACAGTTCCCAGCACTCACGGTCCCGACTTTTTCGGCTACAATAACGAAAACACAGGGAAACACGGGGTTGAACACTTTGGAATGACAAAAGGCTTGCCAGTGTTTGCGCAACCTCAGCGCTTGGACACAGCTAAACTGGCCAGCGCGCTAGAGGAGTTTGCCAACTTAGAGCAGTTGGGCATTGTCAGGCGCTCCAACAGCCTGTGGGCATCCCCGCTACACATGGTGCCTAAAGCTTATGGGTCGTGGCAACCATGTGGCGATTTCCAGTGCTTGAATAACACCACTGAATACGATTGTTATCCCATTCCGCACATCCAGAATTTTTCCGTGCACCTGGCCAGGATGCGTGTTTTTCGAAAGTGGATCTGTTTCGCGGATACCACCAGGTCCCAGTGCGCACAGAAAACATTCCGAAAACAGCGGTAATAACTCCTTTCGGCCTTTTTGAGTTTTTACGCATGCCGTTCGGATTAAAAGGCATGACGCAGACTTTCCAGAGGATGATGGATGCAGTGCTTCGCAACTTGTCCTTCGTGTTTGTCTACTTAGATGACATTCTGGTAGCTAGTGCGTCCGAGGAGGAGCACATCGCCCATCTCAAGACGGTTTTCCAGAGGTTGGACGCACACGGGCTTATAGTGAACCCGGCGAAGTGCCAGTTCGGTGTGCCTGTGGTTGATTTTTTGGGCCACTGCATTTCGCCGGAGGGTGCGATTCCGCTACCAGATAAGGTGCATGCTGTGCCAGATTTTCCGCGTCCGCACACCATGAGGGCCCTGCAGAAGTTTTGGGGGATGGTCAATTTTTATAACAGTTTCCTTTTGTGGGCAGCCCAGCTGATGCAGCCTTTGTATGCCGCGCTGAAAAGAAGAAGCCCGCAGAAAACGTCATCTGGACTCCCGAGTGAGTCCAGGCTTTCATGAATGCCAAAACAGCACTTGCGAATGCTGCGCTGCTAGCTCTTCTGGATTCATCGGTATGGATAGCGCTCACTACGGACACGTCTGATGTTGCCATAGGAGCAGTGGTAGAGCAGTACGTCTCCGGTTCGTGGCAGCCGCTTGCATTTTTCAGTCAGACTTTGTGCGACAGTGAACGCAAATACAGCATGTTCGACAGAGAGTTGTTGGCTCTAGACGTAGCGATGGGCCATTTTCAGTTTTGGCTCAAAAGGCGCGAGTTCACCGTGTTCGTGGACCATAAGCCACTGACGTACGTGATGTCCAAGGTCTCAGAACTGTGGTTGGTAGCAACGGCAATTGGAAGCAATCTCGGAGTTTACGACCGACATTCAACACGTTGCCAGTAAGCTCAACATCATGGCCGATTGTCTGTGGCACGCGTTAGTCTCCCCGGTCTACATGGGAATAGATTTCCCTGTGATGGCTGTGGAGCAAGCCGGGGACGTGGACATTTGCGTGCTCCAGTCTGCGCCTACTGGGTTAAGGATGGAGAGCAGGGTGGTGCAAGAAGGGTGCCATCCCTTGCTCTGTGACGTCTCCACTGCCTGCCCGCGCCCGGTGGTTCCAAGCTTTTGGTGCTGTCGCGTTTTGAGTCGGTCCACTCCTTTTCGCATCTGGGAGTACACGCTTTGGTGAAGCTAGTGGGGGCAAAATTTGGCTGGCCACACTTGTGCAAGGACGTGGGTTGCAGCTTGCGTCGCGTGCCAGCAGGCCAAAGTGCACAAGCACACCAGAGCCCCCCTCGAGCCGTTCCAATTCCCGGCCAGGAGGTTCGACCACGTCCACGTGGATTTGGTGGGACCCCTCCCGCCGTCGCAAGGTTTCTTGCACCTTTTAACAATCGTGGACTGCACCACGGGCTGGCCTAAAGTGGTCCTGCTGGCTTCTACCACGTCCACAGAAGTGGCTCATGCTTTTTTGTCGGCTTGGGTTGCACGGTTCAGATCCCCATCAGGCATCACTTCCGACAGGGGTCCACAATTTGTCTTGGAACTCTAGTCCGCGATTGCCCAAAGCCTGGGGATCAAAATTCACCACACTACCGCATACAACCCCCAGGCTAATGGGTTATATGAGTGTTTTCTTAGGTTGCTTAAAGCAGCGCTCAGAGTTTCGCTCATGGATGCAAATTGGGTCGACCGCCTGCCCTGGGTTCTTTTAGGGTTGCGCTACACACCTAATGAGGATTTGGCAGCCTCCACGGCAGAACTCATTTTTTCTCAGCCGGTGTGGATCCCCGGAGAGTTTTTACCGGAAAACCCCGCACCCAGGACCGAGCTGACCGCACAATTTTTGCACAGTACGGAGGCTTTTAACATACTGAGCCCAGCCCACTGTTTCCCTAAACCTTCATCCCAAAAAGCTTGCAGAATGCCAGTTTTCTTTTTGTCAGGCATGATGCGCACCAGACCCTGTTGCGCCCACCGTATGATGGACTGTTCAGGGTGTTGGAACCTGGGGCGAAGCATTTTGTGTTCAACTTGGGGGGGAGGGTGGGGACGTAGGGAGACCGTCTGCATCGACAGGCTGAAGCCCACTTTTGTGTTGACAGACGAGCAGGTGGTGTTAGCCTAAGCTCCCCCGCGTGGATGCCCACCGTTGGTGGCTCCGCAAGTTGGTGATCCCTCGGCAGTGACCTGCGCTCGCAAAGCTAATGTGTTTTTTCCCCCCTCCCTTTTTCCCTCCACAGACTGATGTGCCCTCCTGTACACCTCGCCAGCAGGGCGGTTCGACTGGACTGGCGATCCCCCGCTCCAGCTGTCCATGATTTCCACATCCATAGCAAGTCACTTCCGATATGGCCACTTTCATCACATTGTCCGACTTAGACTTAGTGTCGAACTTTTCCATTTCTTCATAGCTTCGTAGTTTGCTTTTGAACTTTGTAAATGTTATTTCTTCACCGTTTTGGGTCGTATGAATAACAAAAGGCCTGTAGGATTCTAGGAGGCCCTTTAGAACCAAAGCTATCATTAGCCGATCACTAATGGTCTCCTTTGCATTTCTCAGAAAAGTTACTGCTTTTTCAGCACAGATGATATAGTCTGTCACTGTTTCTTCAGGCTACTTCTTCAGGGAAGTTAGTTCTGTGTACAGTGCAATAATTCTGGGCTTTCCATGACTGGCATAATGGCCCCGTAGTATTTCTAGAGCCTTTTTACTGTCATCTGCTGCGTCTCTCATTACCAGCGACAGGCTTTTGTCGTCTAGAAACTGGATTAGCTCCGAGTGCATCGGGCTCACTGGTAGAAAGTATACTGTCTTTCAAGCCCAATATCTTTAAGTAGCCAAGAAATTTACCTCCCACAATTCGTAGTTATTTTCGTCTCCCTCAAAGACTAATCTTTGCCATCTTCCTCCTGCCATGCTGCGTCCACTGGGCCAATAAACTGTTGGGTTTGATGCTTCATTAGCCATGTTGAGGAAGGATCACACAGTTTTCATCTGCTATGTAGTGTTTATTGTTTTCTCACAGCACCAGGAACAACATCAGTCACTGTGGCGTTTCTCTCCATTCAGCCCACTAGTGGTGGGCAGATTTATCCAAATATCGATAATATAGACACCAACGTTGGTATTAATATTGATAAATACATGTAATGAGATCGATACTTTGTGTCTGTGCTGCTGCTCCTGTCACAGCACGGAGCAGGCACACTCAGGCACACTTTGCTCCTCTTCTTCTTCTTGTGGTTTTACATACTCCCTCTTGTACCATCACATGACTCAGCAGCACCAGATAAACAAGCTAGAAGCAGCAGCTGCCAGCTGCCGGCAGCGCGCAGTGCCGTACACACACAGCACAGAGATGGAGCAGAAGAATGGCAGAGAGGAAGAGGAGTGCTGTATTGTGTGGCTATATTTTCAGGCCAAAAATGAGACAATGGCAAACTGTACACTTTGTAAAAAGGCTGTGAAATACAATGGTAACACAACTAATTTATACAAGCATATGAAAAATCATCCAAAAGACAACACCAAGCTACAGAAACGGAGAGAGGAGGAGAGAAATCCCCCACCCCCTGGCCCCGACAGACCCAGACCCCAACTCAGAGGCAGAGGTCATTGGCAGAGGCCTTTCAGGATGGCAGAGAATATCCAGATAGATATTAGTGGTGAAAGCAATATTTTAGTCATCTTTGGCATTAGTTAATATTTATTTTCAAAGTGCAACTGGTCATTTGCTACTTTAGCCAACTCAAAAAGTATAAATTATGCTAAGACCTGTCATGAGGGAACATGAGTGCAAACATATCCCACTCTTTAAGTTATGCTTTCTCTCAGTTGTCACTATTGTCATCATTAGTATTATCTTTGTTCCTGTCTCACTCATCATTTTGTTGTATACTTGTGTGACAGCATTCTCAGTTCATTCTCTGTTCCTCTGTCATTGGTCTTTCTGTTGTTAATTGTTCACGGCTGTGCCTCATCTGCTGATGAGGCACAGCCAGTGCCAGCTCTATATGTACATCTCACATGCTGCCTTCAGCAGGGTGTCTTTGTCAAACTCCGCCATAGGTTTGGAATTTGTTATTATTATTTATCACGTTTTATCCATGTAGTTTTATGCCGTTAAGGCTTTATTTCCTGTTCAGCCCCTGAGCTGTGTTCCTTTGTTAATAAATATGCTGAAACGTTGCCCAGCGAGTGAGTGAGTTATTTAAATGAATATATTTACTAGAATTGAAACAAATATACAGAATATAATATGGCTCAGATTTGATTGAATATAATTACTGTGACGTATGCAGGGTTCACACAAAGAAAATGGAGCAAGATGGTTGTGATCAACGGGCTTTATTCACACACACTCTGAGCACAGGCAGGAGGGGAGGTCATTCTCCCAGACCTCCGTTTATATCATGGTTACACACACATAATAAATCTTGCCTATGAAATACTGCTGGGTAATTATAACGCAGTTATAATTACACAGCAGTAGAATAGCTCAGTAATAACATTTACTACACACACACAGTAATGTTTCAATTGTCAAAGCATGCTGGGAAACCCCTGCCCCCCTTAACATGGCCCCGACGTTACATTACTTTTGTGTTAAACTGTGAAAGTGATACTGTATGTGTACTTACCTCTAAACTTTGCACGAATTCTGTCTTGGGTTTTAACTAATTAATTGTAGGAACCATGGAATGAAGAGACTGAATGATTTCTCAGTATTGGTTTATTTCATCTCACGTCCTACAGCTCCTCTCTCAGTCAGGGAATGAAGAGGGCGAGCTGCAGTAAACCACATACCTTTATACTTTCACATCAAACACGAATCACATTCACATCAAACACAGAATTAGATTCACATTTAATCCTCCCATTGTCCTCTCGGCTTCTCTGTCTGACCCCAGGAGGTCAGACAGTCCCTTCAGGTCCACTCCCAGATCTTCTCACTTCTTCCCCAGTCCGCAGGGGGTCCAGACTCAATGTCCGTTTGAGGCGTGATGTCAATACACACTGCGAGCTCAAAGTTCTCTCATGTCTGGGTCTCTGCCAAGGAATATGTGAGCTACAGAATGTTACGCCACATCACTCCCCCCGAAACGCCCAAGAACGGACATACACCAACATCATGTCAATAATGGACAGTCATACACATTATGTCAAGAATGGACACACACACCAACTTCATGTCAATGATGGACAGTCATACACACTATACCCTTACATCCCCCCCCCCTTTGCAGGATCTACAGCACAATTTACACAGGTTGATCAAAATACACATCACTCTGCCCGTTGCTTAGGCTTCAATCTCCTCCCGAATCTGCTGAACGCAGGCTTCGCAGCCTGTGTTGTGCCGTCCTGCGGTGCGCCTGTGGAATGAGGGGGAGAAGGGTTATTTGCCCCCTGCTGGGGAACTAGGGGCTGTTCCCTGGGAGGTCTGCCGCGACGAGGCGCCCCCGCCGGCCGTACAGGTTCGTCACGTAACACAAAAGCAGACTTTAATCTGTCAACACTGATTGTTTCCTTCCTGCCCACCAAGTCCAGCACAAAATATTTCTCCCCGGTTTCCAGCACTCGAAACGGACCGTCGTAAGGTGGGCGGAGGCTGTGACGCTGGGCGTCGTGCCTGACAAAAACAAACTCTGTGTTTTGCAAAGCCTTGGGAACAAAAACCCGCGGAAAAGTGTGATGAGCGGGGCCCGGGAGCATTTCCGCTCCCGTGCGACTTAGAGGTCCCCGCACCGGGGGGCGCTCTGGTGCTGCATGGGCTGGCAGGAATTCTCCTGGCAGCCTGAGAGGTTGAGTAAAAACTAATTCAGCAGGTGAGGCATCTAAATCTTCTTTGGGTGCCGAATGCAACCCCAATAAAACCCATGGTAGTTTGTTTACCCAATCTGTATCCGTGAGCGACGCTCTGAGGGCTGCCTTCAACGATCTGTGAAAACGCTTGCATAAACCGTTGGCCTGTGGGTGATAAGCGGTGGTGCGATGGGCTGTTGCCCCTAAGCCGCTGGCCATGGCTGACCACAGCTCTGACACGAACTGCGGACCCCTATCGGACGTAATGTCCGACGGGACTCCGAACCGCGCTACCCAGGCTGTTAAAAAAATGCGTGTCACCTCTGCTGCTGTGGTAGACTGCAATGGGACTACTTCCGGCCAACGCGTGGTCCGGTCCACCATTGTCAGGAGATGTGTGAACCCTTGCGAGGGCGGCAGGGGTCCCACTAGATCTACGTGCACATGATCAAACCTCTTAGCCGGAATGTGGAAAGGTTCTAAAGGAGCTTTTGTGTGCCTGTGAACTTTGGCCCGCTGGCAAGACATGCAGGGTCTCGCCCACTCCTTCACGTGCTTGCGCAGGCTCGGCCAAACAAACTTCTCCGCTACCATTTTCACTGAAGCGCGTACTCCCGGGTGTGCTAGGGAGTGCACCGCGTCAAAAACGCGACGGCGCCACGTGGCCGGTACCACTGGGCGAGGTCGACCGGTGGATACATCGCAAATTAGCGGGGGTGAACCGGTTTGTAAACTTACGCTCTCCAGCCTTAACCCTGTTGGTCCAGACAGGAGCGCGCGCATGTCTGTGTCTTCGCCCTGCTCCGCTGCCATGGCCGCGTAATCTATCCCTACGTGCACCGGAGCCGCGTGCGCGTCCACGCTGTTACCGCGCTGTTACCGCGCTCCGCGTCTGCGGCGTTACCGCCCCCATCCGCACAGACAGGAGCTGTTACCGCTCGCGAGAGGCAGTCTGCCACCACATTAAATTTACCGGCTACGTGCTGTATATCGGTGGTGAATTCTGAAATTGCGGCCAGCTGCCTCTGCTGTCGGCCTGACCACGGTTCTGAGATTTTGGACATTGCAAAGGTGAGCGGTTTGTGGTCGACAAACGCGGTAAAACGTCGCCCTTCTAACCAGAACTGAAAATGGCGAATGTCCAGGTGGAGCGCTAGCAGTTCCCTGTCAAACGCGCTATATTTTCGCTCCGCATCGCGTAGGGATCTGCTGAAAAAAGCGAGTGGCTGCCAAGCCCCGGCGACTTGCTGTGCCACTACGGCTCCTACGGCCACATCTGACGCGTCTGTGGTTAGCGTTATTCGGGCTGCTGGGTCTGGGTGAGCCAGCAGTGCTGCATCTGCTAGTGCTTTCTTAACCTCAGTGAATGCGCGCTCCCGCTCTGGGGACCACTCAATCGCATTGGAGGGCTTCTGTTTTTTTAGCGCGGCGTACAACGGTTGCATGAGCTGCGCCGCGTGAGGTATGAAACGGTTGTAAAAATTTACCATACCTAAAAATTCTTGCAACGCTTTTACCGTTTGTGACTGGGGAAACTCAGCCACTGCGCGTACTTTGGAGGGCAGCGGGACTGCACCCTCTGGGGAGACGCGGTGCCCTAAAAAATCGATCTGCGCTGCACCAAAATGGCACTTGGCTGGGTTGATTATCAACCCATGTGCTCCCAACCTCTGAAAAACAGTTCTGAGGTGATTTTCGTGTTCCTCCTCAGAGGCGCTGGCGACCAAAATATCATCTAAGTAGACAAAAACAAACGAGAGGTCGTGCAACACGGCATCCATCATGTGTTGGAAGGTTTGCGCAGCGCCTTTAAGGCCAAAAGGCATGCGTAAAAATTCAAAAAGCCCGGAAGGGGTTATTACCGCTGTCTTGGGAATGTCCTCTGGTCGGACCGGGACCTGATGATAACCGCGGACCAGGTCTATTTTAGAAAAAATGCGCGCCTTGGCCAAATGCACCGAAAAATCTTGGATATGCGGAATTGGGTAGCGGTCCTGCGCTGTGGCATTGTTTAACCTGCGATAATCGCCGCACGGTCTCCACGAGCCGTCCGCCTTAGGGACCATATGGAGGGGGGAAGCCCAAGCGGACTTCGAGCGGCGAATTATGCCCAACCTTTCCAGGTTGGCGAACTCCTCACGCGCAATGGAGAGTTTAGCTGCATCCAAGCACCGAGCCTTAGCAAAAACTGGTGGGCCGCTTGTGGTTATAAAGTGCTCCACCCCGTGCTTCGCCACCTTAGCCGAAAACGTGGGAACTGTGAGTGCTGGGAACTGGACACTCGCGCTGCACAGGGGATAGAACAAAAAGAGAGTGCATTAACCAGGTGTCTATTAGCCAGATCTACCAACAAGCCATGTGAGCACAAAAAATCGGCACCTAACATGTTGAAACTTACCGCCGCTACTATGAAGGTCCATTCATAGACGCGGCCATGCAAGGACAGGCGCAGAGTCCTTTCGCCAAAAGTCTTGATCGACGAGCCGTTTGCGGCTGTTGCTCCATCCCCGCGGGGACCGGCCACCCGGTCTGCGTAGGTTGCGGTGATGAAACTCCTCTGTGCCCCGGTGTCAACGAGGAATTGCCGTCCGGAGCTCACGTCCGTCAGGTACAGCAGCTTGTTCCGTTCACCGAGGGTAGAAGCTGCTAACGACCCCCGGCTCTTGCGTTTCCCTACGTCTTGAAGTTGCATGGTGGGACGCATCTGTGTGCCTTGTGCGCGAAGCGTCGATGGTAGAAACACAGCTCGTCCCCTCCTCTGCTTCGGGACCGCGCTGCCGCTGTTGTCGCTGGGGTCGGTTCTGCTGCCACCGGTTCTCCATCGCCCCCGGCCGCCGCGCCGAGGTCTGCTGCTGCCGCTGATGTCTCCTGCTCGCCGCATGCATCCAGGAGCCGCTCCGCTTCCACGGCCAGCGCGCGGAAGTCCTGCTGGTCCACACACCTCATGCTGGATAAGGAGCCTCTCATGTGCGCTGGAAGAGTCCTTAAGAAGATGTGTTTAAATAAAAACGCATCGTTGTCTGCCCCGATCATCTGCAGCATGTCCTCCATGAGGACGGTCGGCCTGCGTCCTCCTCTGTCGCGCAGGTCCAGAAGTGTTCTGGCCCTCACCTCGGCTGATGGCACAAAACTCCGAATGAGGGCGGCTTTCAGGGAGTCGTATCTGCCAGCAGCGGGCGGCTGCTGCACCAGGCTCCGCACACACCGGGCTGTGCGGCTGTCGAGTCTTGCGATGACATTATGGAACTTAATGTCATCTGCTGATACCCCGTTGAGCACGAACCGCGACTCCACGTGTTGGAACCATGAGTGCGGGTCCTCTTGCCAGAACTCGGGGAGTTTAACTGAGTTTACGCCGGTGCGGGCGGTCTCTGGCGAATCAGGTTCGGAGAGACGATCTCCAAGCCTTTCCATATTTCTCACATGTGGGTCACCAATGTAGGAACCATGGAATGAAGAGACTGAATGATTTCTCAGTATTGGTTTATTTCATCTCACGTCCTACAGCTCCTCTCTCAGTCAGGGAATGAAGAGGGCGAGCTGCAGTAAACCACATACCTTTATACTTTCACATCAAACACGAATCACATTCACATCAAACACAGAATTAGATTCACATTTAATCCTCCCATTGTCCTCTCGGCTTCTCTGTCTGACCCCAGGAGGTCAGACAGTCCCTTAAGGTCCACTCCCAGATCTTCTCACTTCTTCCCCAGTCCGCAGGTGGTCCAGACTCAATGTCCGTTTGAGGCGTGATGTCAATACACACTGCGGGCTCAAAGTTCTCTCATGTCTGGGTCTCTGCCAAGGAATATGTGAGCTACAGAATGTTACGCCACATTAATAATCCAAAGGAAAATCACAAAACACTTAAAGGTCATGAAAATTCTTTCAGATTTAGTAATTTGATGATGCATCCACCTTAATCAGTAAAAGTATCTGTTGTGTGGGGTTTTATGTTGAAGTGCGGTGTGATGACGCTGCCTTCCAGTTGCGTCATCGCACCACCCTATACTACGGGGCGTCCGCCATTAGGGCTTCCTCTTACCCTGGATGACTCCACCACAGTGTACTTGTTGTGTCCATAATGTTGGGAATGACGAGTGAGACTTGCCTCGGTTAACAGGGTTTATTCAGGATAACTCTTAACTATATACAAAGGCTTATGGCACACTCCTGCTGGCCAGGTGGCTTCACGACGAAAGACGCAGAGCCTCTTCTGCCCACTCTTTTATACCACGAGCAGCATCACCACCGGAAACCGGTAGTAGCCACCCCGGTCTGTCCCATGACCAACCCGGCTGCCATCTTACTAATACCAGCCTAAACACGGACATAACATCCCCCCCCTCAAAAAAAATGCCAGGCACGCAAATAACCCACTCAAATTTGTCACCCGACCCACGCACTAATCAAAGAATACATGTACAAAATAAATAGAATGCCTATCCAGCCACACAACTAAGGCTGGGGGCCAGGGTAGACTACCAGCGCCCCCACATGGCTGAGCGGGTTATTCTGCCGCTGAGAAGGGAACATGCAAAACCAAAATAATAAAAGCCGTGTTGCTAACGAAAAATAATCCCACAACAATACTAAACACACACACAAATAAAACCACAAGACTAACTCTACTGGCGGCCCCCACCCCAACTCCCACCCCACCATGGATACACAGAGCAAAACAAAACAACACAGGGGCACTCAATCAAAATAATCCAAATAAATTAGGCAGGCTCAAATTTACCCATTAAATAAAATACACAGAGCCCCCACTAATTTTACTACAAAATTTAGCACTCAAACACTAATTAATCAACAAATATTTTCAAGCACAGGGGAAAACAGGCACTACACCACACAGGTTAACAAAATTATCATGTAAACACTTTCAAAGGAAATCAGGTTCGCAACCACACCACATAATATGCCTGCCAAATTCACACTCACCCCCCCCCTTTTTTTAAAAGCTCAATTTACCGGGGCACCAAATAGAAACCAATAACAAAACAGGACTGAAGAAAACATAACACTCATGCAAAATAAAACCCTCAGTTCCGGATGGATCCCTCTCAAGGCGTCTCCCTCTCTTCACCTCAGGGCTCCTGCTGCGCCGTCTCCTCTCCACCTCCGGCAGCCGCAGATCCCTTGGGTGTCTCCACACATGAATAGCCCTGCGCCCATCTGCCTCCATCCGACTGGGCTCCAACTGGAACCGCCTCTGGTCATCCCGCTGTTCGCGTGGACTGTGATCTATACGTATTCAAGCCTCATCCTTGGTCTTCGAGGGAGCCCACTTCCTCTTATTCAGATCACCGATCCTGCGACAGGCCCCCGATTCCAGTCGCTCCGTCTCGCGGGCCCTCCTGGGATTCTTCTTGGCAGGTCATCGCTGGGAGTGCTTTACGATAACCACGCGCCACGGTCTAGCCCCGTTTTCTCCCGGCGTTGGCACCTCGTCCCGATGAGCCTCATTTGGAGTCCCGTCTTGCCGTCCGGCACCCTCATCCAGGGCAGCCTGCGTGACAGCATTGGGTCCATCCCGAGATGGCTCCACGCGGTGCGGTGTGTGCACTCCCAAAGTCACTTTGTCCACCCAGTCTGAATCCCACACCTCAGCACCCTCCACGGCAGGAACATGTCAGCCCCACAGTCCACATCCCGGCCATTCTTCAACCAAAATGTTCGTAATGGAGAACCCAAGACTGTGAAATAGGTTAAAACCCATAAGGTTAACACCGGATGCAGAAATGTTAATGCAAACACTGGGCGCCACACTGTTCTTATACCGGGCCTCCATCTCAATATAGCCCAAAATAGCCAACCTGTTCCGCCCATAACCATAAAACTCTTCCTGTTGCCTTCTTATCTGTTGGTGGGGAAACAGTCTTTCCATAGTTTCCAGATTCAGGACGGAAATCACCACTCCCGTGTCCACTAGGAGCTGAATCTCGACGCCATCTAACGTGACGGTGCAGCCAATCCTCCCTGTCATCTCTGGGGAGACGGTATGTACAACCGTTGGAGTCTTCTGCGCAGCACCTGGTTCTCTCCTACGGCTCCTGCGTACGAAGTTTTCGCACACCCTGGCAAAATTATTTAAAATCCCACATTTGCCACAACGCTTTCCTTTCACCGGGCACACTCTGGACCTATAGCGGTGCTCAGTGGACCCACATCCATAACATTTTGGCGTACCAGGGGCAGACCTTATCCTGACCACAGAGGCAAAATCATCCTCTCCACATTCCCCATCACAAAGGTCCAGGCGCAGTGCCTTAGCGCAAGACTCATTCTTCTCCAGAGAGGCCCCTTCAGTAAGGCCTCTTGCGATGGTCTCTGCTACCTCTAACTGTTGGGCAAGCTTGACAGCCTCAGCTAACATCATCTCCCCTGAGTGTGTCAACAACCTGGACCAGGCCGCCAGGCAGTAGATGTGCTCTGCCAGCTGGTCCCGAATCATTTCATCCTTCAGGGCCCCAAACCTGCATTCTTTCGCCAGCTTGCAGAGGTCTGCCACGAATCTTCACACAGGCTCTCCCGACCGCTGGCGGTGCTGGCGAAACTGAATGCGCTTCACGGTGATGTTCTCCGGCACCTTAAAGTACCGCGCCATTAGCTGCACCACCTCGCTGAAACTGTCAGCACCTCCACCCGGTTCTCCAAAATCCTCTGCCCTTCCATTCCCAAATTATGCACCAACACAGCTCGCACTCCGAGCTTCTCCATCTCGCCCAGGTTTAAGACAACGAGATAGTTGGTGAAGGCAGCGAACCAACGAGGCCACGGCATGAGGGGCTTGCCCGGGGCCTTGAGAAACGGCCGAAAGCTAGCAACGGAGTGTTCTATTACCGCTTTTACCTTGTCGCCAAATGTTGTGTCCATAATGTTGGGAATGACGAGTGAGACTTGCCTCGGTTAACAGGGTTTATTCAGGATAACTCTCAACTATATGCAAAGGCTTATGGCACACTCCTGCTGGCCAGGTGGCTTCAAGATGAAAGAGGCAGAGCCTCTTCCGCCCGCTCTTTTATACCACGGCGGCGTCACCACCGGAAACCGGTAGTAACCACCCCGGTCTGTCCCATGACCAACCCGGCCGCCATCTTACTAATACCAGCCTACACACGGACATAACAGTGCTCATATCAATAATAAAGCAGTGTTCCAGTGCAGCCTCTTCATCAGCCTCATTTACTACCAGGTTTGTGGACATAACAATTGGCGACTGAGGATTAACCAATGGAGGCGTGCGTTACACCACTGCGACCTTTCCTGGAGCTTCCTGGCGAGCCGTCGGTGTCATGGTCCCACTGGTTGGAGACCTTCAAAACCTACATCATGGCTCTGGACCTGGGGAAGCTGGATGGAGTGAGGATGCGAGTGCTACTTGTCCACAACCTAAGCACGAAGGGTCAGAGACTTTTGCAAATGATTGGTCCAACAGACTGTTATGAGGATGCTATCGAGGTGCTAACCAGCAACTTTGCTAAGCCTAAAAACATGGCACGGTGCACGAAAACTTGCTGCCGTCGATGAGAAGCTAAGCTAATTAATCACACACCCTACGGAGACGGCATAAACATTGTGGGCCCCAAGGGTTGGTCAAGACTGCAGCGGGTTGTGAAGTTAGACAGCATGAGTGTTCCCATGATGGTGGCCACCGCCGCAATGCAGTCCATAGTGAGTGAGGCCATGGTTCGGAGGCTCACCCCCTGGCACCCCGATGTGGTGGAACTACCGGACAATGGGAGCTCCGGTGCAGACAGGAAAGTCACATTTGCAGTGCAGTATGGCGAAAAAGTGATTCCAGCATTCCAGTTCCAGGTGACACACCGGGATAGAAATGTTATGGGGTGGAATTTATTCAGTGAGCTGGGTTTTACTCTCACAATCGATGGGCAGATGGTCAGCGGCCCAGGCCCAGTTCAACCAAGCTTTGCGGGTGTGAGTGCAATCGAAGAGCACAGTGTAGATCTGATATTACCTTACCATCCTAACAGAGCATTACGCTCCCAAAATGCTGGCTTACTTGTGGTGCCCAGAATCTCCAAAAGTACGGTGGGAGGCAGAGCCTTCTGCTACCAAGCCCCTTCTCTCTGGAACCAGTTACCACTCTGGGTCCAGGAGTCAGACTCGGTCTCTGTCTTTAAGAACAGGGTAAAATCCTTCCTTTTTAATATAGCTTTCGTTTAAGGAGGGTTTTTGTGTCTTTTAACCCCACTCTTGTTCTATTGTTATCTGATCCATACTGCTGGTTGACCTCCAATATTGTACTTGGCATCTTACTGCTATGTTCTTTATGTCTGTCCTTTCCATCCTCCCTATCCCCTCATCCCCAGCCAGTCGCAGCAGACGACTGCCCCTCCCTGAGCCTGGTTTTGCTAGAGGTTTCTTCCTTCCAAATGGGAGTTTTTCCTCTCCACTGTCGCCTAGTGCTTGCTCATAGGGGATCGTCTGATTGCTGGGTCTTTCTGTGACTGTGTGATTGTTTTATCTGCACTGTGGCGCCACGAGACGGCTTTTGTTGTGATGTGGCGCATTATAAATAAAGCTGAATTGAATTGAATTGAATTGTAGACAGCAAACATAGCATAGAGTGTGGATACGGCACGGACAGTCAAGACAACATGGAGAACGAACAGAGACCGGACTCACCTCAGTCCCTTGCGCAGCCAGAACTGAAGCTTGAGGACAGGGAGCCTGGGTTTAACGAGACCAAAGCTGATGAGGTATTTATGGACAGCACCGACACTGGAGGATCCGCTCTGCGCTCTCAGGGGGAGAGCTGCCCGGGGGGGGGGCCCAAACATGCAGGGGGCCATGACGCACAGCAACAGCAGATGAACATGGACGCAGCGCACGACACAACACAGCAGAGCACTTCAGATGGCTCAGTGGAGGAACCGGACAACTTGAGTGCCCATGCTCGGCCGGCTGCAGTGGGAGCGACCATATTAGTGGGTGGAGGGTCCGTTCCGACGAGCGACACCAGGGAGGCACGGGACACCTTCAGTGCTCAGGTCGAGTTTCAGCTGGCGACGGGTGAAGGGTCTGCTGCGACAATGGTGACTGCTGAACTGCCACAGTGTAATGAAGGTACCAGTCTGAAGGAGGGCACAGACCTGGCAAACGCACAGTGGCACATCAAACCAAGTAAGGAGCCGCTACAAGTCATGTACTGGGTTTGGGTTTGTGCCGGCAGGAGGCTGGGACGGCGACTGACCGGACTGCAGCCAGCAAAGCAGCGGATGCCGCTGAGAATTGTGGCAAAGCTGGGAACAATGTACGTATGTTTGGCTGACGGACGATTCGGTTTGGCACTCAAACAAACTGTGGCGTGTCTGGGCAGTGGCTCAAGATGGTGGGACTCCGCGGGAGTCAGCTGCCGCAGTGTGGGACTCAGGCCACGGAGTCATGAAGATTAGTTCTGGAGGTCCGACAGCTCCAGGGAGGTGGCTACCACGGGCCCGCTTCAAAGCTCCCGGGAGGAGGCCGCCACAAGCCCATTTCAAAACCACCACAAGCCTGTTTCAGGGCCTCAGGGAGGAGGCCGCCACGGGGCCACCTCAAAGCCCTCAGACTGAACTGTCTTCCCCTGCCTGACCCACCATGTCTGTGGAGGACTATGTGCAAAAGACTCTAACCTGTTTAATAGTGTGTTTAGTTAGGAGCACGGCTGTTCCGTTTCAAGTGGCAGAATAACCCATGTCGCTGTGTGGGCCATGTAGTAGTTGACCCACCGGTCCTAGTTCAGTTATGTTTTAGTGTTCTTTATGTTTTGTTTTTTATGCCTGCTTTTATTTTGTGTGGCTTTTTTCTATGGGTTTATGTTTCCAAATTTGGGTGGGTTTTGATTCGGTGTGTTTTTTCTACTTTGTAAAGGGGGGGGTGATGTGTGGGGTTTTATGTTGAAGTACGGTGTGATGACGCTGCCTTCCAGTTGCGTCATCACACTGCCCTATATTATGGGGTGTCCACCATTAGGGCTTCCTCTTGCCCTGGATGACTCCACCACGGTGTGTTATGTGTAGTGTGCTCATATCAATAATAAAGCAGTGTTCCAGTGCAACCTCTTCATCAGCATCATTTACTACCAGGTTTGTGGACATAACATTTGGTGACTGAGGATTAACCAATGGAGGTATGCGTTACACCACTGTGACCTTTCCTGGAACTTCCCGGCAAGCCATCAGTGTCATGGCCTCACTGGTCGGAGGCCTTTAAAACCTACATCACGGCTCTGGACCTGGGGAAGCTGGATGGAGTGAGGACACGAGCGCTACTTGTCCACAACCTAGGCACGAAAGGAAAGAGACTTTTGCAAATAATTGGTCTGACAGACTGTTATGAGGATGCTCTCTCTTGATAGTCTCTTGGGAGCTGAGAATGACATGTTGTGCAGTCATCTGTGGACATGCATGTGGCTTCGGAGGCCAAAGTCCAAAGCGCACAGTCGGTTGCAGGTTAGGCATGGAACGCCGGCTGTCAGGACAGTGGAAGACGTTCTGTGTCGTCGATCACGTGCCGCTGCAAGGCGTTGGCGGCGGTCGTCTTCAAGTGCTGATACGGACCTCCTTATCGCAGCACACCAAGCAGTTCTGTCAGCTGCAGTGGCCTCAAGCTCTTGCGGAAGGAGGTCTGCCCACTTGAGGTTTGCCTTGAGGTTGTCCTTGAACCTCTTCTTTGGGCGACCCTGGTTGCGACTGCCCTGTGCCAGTTCTCTGTAGAAGAGCTGTCTGGGGATTCAGGACTGATCCATGCAGATGACGTGACCAGACCATTGAAGCTGGGCCTGGAGAATCTTGGCTTCGATGCTTGTAAGACCAGCTTGGTCGAGGACCTCTTGGTTGGTAATGCGGTCCTTGCCAACGTATCAGCATGATTGACTGCATAGAGCGTGTGTGGAACTGTTCCAGCCGTTTGATGTGTCTGCAGTACAGGGTCCATGTCTCGCAGCCATACAGCAGTGATGATAGGACCACAGCACTATACACCTTGAACTTGGTGGCGAGATGAATGTCTTTGTGCTGCAAGACTTTAGTATGGAGTCTGCCAAATGCCTGGCTTGCTTTCTGGATCCTTGCTGATGAGTGCAATCGAAGAGCACAGTGTAGACAGCGAACGTAACGCAGTGTGGATATGGCACGGACGGTGAAGACGACATGGAGAAAGAACAGAGACCGGACTCGGCTCCGTCCCTTGCGCAGCCAGAACCGAAGCTGGAGGAGAGGGAGCCCGGGTTTAACAAGGCCAACGTCGACAAGGTATTTATGGACAGCGCCGACGCCGGAGCATCTGCTCCAAATTTGGGTGGGTTTTAATTTGGTGTGTTTTTCTACTTTGTAAAGGGGGAGAGGATGTTGTGTGGGGTTTTATGTTGAAGTGTGGTGTGATGACGCTGCCTTCCAGTCGCGTCATCACTCTGCCCTATATTATGGGGCATTGGTCATTAGGGCTTTCTCTTGCTCTGGATGACTCTGCCACAGTGTGTTATGTGTAGTGTGCTCATATCTATAATAAAACAGTGTTCCAGTGCAACCTCTTCGTCAGCCTCATTTACTACCAGGTTTGTGGACATAACAGTATCAGTACTTGGTATCGGATCAATATGAAATCTTGCAGTATTGCACACCACTACAGCCTGTGCCTCTTCAGCCAGAAGAATGTAATACAAAAAAACAACAAAAAAAAAAACAGTTTTACGACAGTCATACAGGAAGTTATTTTATAATAAAAGAACAGTATTTATCATACCAACCGAACACAAGTTGCAAACTCCATCTAATGTGAACACATAAAAAAAAATAATATGATTCAACTTGAAAATAATTCAAGGTATATTCTGATGAGAGCACATCACCTAACAGTCAGTCAGGAGGTGTGGGACTTGATTGATCTGAACCGTCGTCCAGAGGGAAGCAGGTCAAATAGGTGGTGGGCGGGATGTGAGGGGTCTCCTGTGATGGCCTTGGTCTTCCTGAGACAGGAGGATCTGGAGATGTTTGCAGGGAGAGCAGAGGACTACCAATGATTTTTTTGGGTGGTGTTGATAACCCTCAGCACAGCCTTCCTGTTCTCAGCCATGGAGATGGCATACCACACACCCAGACAGTAGGTGAGCATGCTCTCCACTGAGCAGAGGTAGAAGGCCAGTAGCAGCTTCTGGTCCAAGTTGTTCTTACTCAGGACACAGAGGAAGTGCAGCCACTGCTGGGCTTTTTTCACCAGGGCCTTGGTGTTGACAGTCCATGAGAGGTCAGAGGTGATATGGGTGTGAGCTTTCGCATGTGTGGTTCTGAAAACGTTAGTTTTCTCTCTGCTTACAGCTTCGACATTAAATTTCAGTTCTAGATCTTCCCAAAGTTTAATAGAATAGAATAGGCTTTATTGTCATTGTACAGTTGTACAGCACAACAAGAGACATCTCTTAAAGATGGGACGTGATGGGAGATTCAACAACACTGGGGTAGACTATTCCAAGTATTCACAATCCCATTCGTAAAGTAGTACAGTCTGATGTTGATCCTAACTTGCCTTTTGACAAGATTTAGACTGTGATATCTGGTTCTGCTCCCTTGTTTATGTGCCAGCTGCACTGATGGAGAAGCTTGTGTATCAAACACACCAGTCAGTATCTCACAATTTTCATTCATGGTGCCATTGAGTCGTCTAAACATGAGGGTTGGGAGGTTTCATTCCTTTATCTCTCCAAGTAAGACATGTTCTTCAAAAAGATTCAAAGATTTTTATTTGTCAGTACTACTATATGTACAGGACATACAGGAGAATTGAAATGGTGTTTCTCTCTTTCTTCAGTGGTGTGTACAATATAAAAAAAAGAAAAAGGAATAAGGCTGGAAAAACAACAGCAGTCTATGTACAGTAATGCTACCTGTAGTGCAAATGGTGACAAAAGACAGACCCAGACCTCCCATAGTGCAAATAAAGGTAAACGATAAACGATGAGACCCAGCAATCTACAGAAAAGTAGAGCAGTAATACTCGTAGTACCAAGTTCAATGCAGTACTGTAGGTGTAGACAGTGACAGATAGGACTGCACATGATCAATATTGTAATGACAGACAGCAGCAGATATGGCATTTGTGCAAATGGTTACAATAAAGTGCAGAGACATACAGCAGCAAATGTATTACTGTTGTTGTACCAGTCTTTCTGTGGCAACAGCTGAGGTAGTTATTGTGCAGGTGAGTGCGTTACAGTCCGGGGGGGTGGACAGAGTTCAGGGTCCTGATGGCCTGATGAACAAAGCTGTTTAGCAATCTTGTGGAATGGGCCCAGAGGCTCCAGCACCTTTTTCCCGAGGGCAGGGGGCTGAAGAGGGAGTGTGAGGGGTGGGAGGTGTTGCCTGCAATGTTGATCGCTCTGCAGGTGAGGCGGGTGAGGTAGATGTCCGGGGGTGGGGGGTGGGGAGACCAATGATTTTGCTAGCTGCTTTCACTGTACGCTGTAGTGTCTTACGGCAGGAGGCGGTGCAGCTTCCATACCACACTGTGATGCAGCTGGTGAGGATGCTCTCAATGGTGCCTCGGTAGAATGAGCACATGATGGGGGTGGGACTCGTGCTCTTCTCAGTTTGCGGAGGAAATGGAGGCAAGTTTGAGCCTTCTTGGCCAGTGATGTGGTGTTGTTGGACCAGGAGAGGTCCTCAGAGATGTGCACCCCCAGAAACTTGGTGCTGCTCAAAGGGTAACATTTCCAATATGTGTATATCCTTCTTCTTAAAGGGACTCCACATAACATTAGCATAGGGATGTACCAATATAGTAAGAAGGGATTTAAATTGGTCATTGACTGAAAAATTGTGTTTTTGTAGGTTTTAACTGTCTTGTCCAGTGTGTGTACACACACTCACTCGCAGAACCCTAATTAAATAACCAAGTAAGTAAAACTTTATTTATATAGTGTGGAGAGAATAACCAGGCCGAACTTTTCCGAGCAGATGAAACTTTATTCCACTCTCTCTCACATTCACCAGAATCAGAAAATATACCACCAGGTTGCAGGCACTCTCTTTTATATCACAGCACTAACACTTCTCTGCTACCTGGGGTGCTGCATTAACATATCACTTCCCACACTCCTCACCTTTGATCTGCCACTTCAGTCTGAGGGAAAACTACTGAGTAACTATTGAGTGGGTTCCCCACACCGCGCCCCCCCCCCCACCAGAGTCTTAGACTGAGTCTTAACCCCCATGTCCTTTGGGCTTCAGCCTCCGTCCATAGTTGCTGTAATGGGGGATCTTCAGCTCCGAGGCGCTGCTGTGCCGGTGGGGGGTTCCTGGGGGTGTGTCCGTCTGTGGGGGGACAATGGGGGGGGGGGCACCTTCAGCATGCTCTTGTGACTGATCTGACGATTCATTTACCTGGGTAGTTATCCGTGTGGGTCTTCCACGCCGAGAAGCTAGGGCCAACGCCACCTGTTCATCTGCTAAAACAAAGGCGGGCTTAAGCCTGTCTATACAGATTGTCTCCTGGCGACCCCCCAAGTCTAGCACAAAATGTTTGTCCTCGGGTTCCAGCATTCTGAACGGGCCATCGTAAGGCGGGCGCAATGGGGTCCGGTGGGCATCGTGCCTGACAAACACGAACAATGCATCCTTCAAGGCTTTTGGCACAAAAGCGCGTGGAAAACAGTGGTGGGCCGGGCCGGGTAGTGTCCCTGCCTCTGTGCTATGTCTTGAACGCGGGGATGGATCGGTGTTCTGCGCGGGGTTATCCGGCAAAAATTCCCTGGGGAGACGCAGCGGCTGGGAAAAAAACAGCTCTGCTGGGGAGGCAGCCAAATCCTCCTTCGGTGCGGAACGCAACCCTAATAGAACCCACGGCAACCGATCCACCCAATTTGCATTCGTAAGTGAAGCTCTGAGTACTGCTTTAAGTGACCTATGGAAACGCTTGCATAACCCATTGGCCTGGGGGTTGTACGCGGTTGTGCGATGAATTGAGACGCCCAGTCTCCGGGCAATGGTGGACCAGAGGTCGGAAACAAACTGCGGGCCCCGATTGGACTTGATGTTCGAAGGAGCTCCGAAACGTGCCACCCATGTTGTCAAAAAAGTGCGTGCCAAGTCTGCTGATGCTGTGGAAGCTAGTGGGACTGCTTCAGGCCAGCGCATGGTGCGGTCCACCACTGTCAAGAGGTGCGTGAACCCCTGCGACGGCAGGAGGGAGCCCACGAGGTCCACGTGAACGTGGTCAAACCTCTTAGCCGGGATATGGAATGGCTCCAAAGGGGTCTTCTTGCGCCTGTGCACCTTGGCTTGTTGGCACGCTATGCAGGCTGCGGCCCACTCTTTCACCTGTTTGCGCAGGCTCGGCCAGACAAACTTTGCGCCCACCATTTTGACTGACGCACGCACTCCTGGGTGTGCCAGGAGTAAACCGACTCAAAAACGAGGTGGCGCCAAGCACGTGGAACCACCGGTCGCGGGCGGCCTGTAGAGACGTCACAGACTGGGGGGTGGGGGGGGAAGCCCGTGTTGCAGCACTCTGCTCTCCAGCCTCAACCCTGTTGGTCCAGACTGGAGCGCACAAACGTCCTCATCACCAATCTGCGCAGCGGCCATGGCTGTGTAATCTATCCCCACGTAGACTGGGGCGACTAATGTGCGCGAGAGACAGTCAGCCACCACGCTGAGTTTACCGGCCACATGTCGATCGCGGCCAGCTGTCTCTGCTGCTGGGCTGACCATGGTTCCGAAACCTTGGCCATCGTGTACGTAAGTGGCTTGTGGTCCACGAGCGCAGTGAAGATGCGCCCTTCCAGCCAGAACTGGAAGTGGCATATGGCCAGGTGGCGAGCCAGTAACTCCCTGTCAAACGCGCTGTATTTACGCTCATTGTCGCGCAAAGACCTGCTAAAAAAGGTGAGCGGCTGCCAAGAACCAGCGACGCACTGTTCCACGACAGCCCCTATGGCGACGTCTGATGCATCGGTAGTGAGTGCTATCCTAGCCGCTGGGTCCAGGTGCGCCAGTAGTGCGGAGTTCGCCAGAGCTGTTTTAACCTCGGAAAACGCCTGCTCTTGCTCAGGAGTCCAGTCGAGTCCGTTTCTTAAGTGTGGCGTACAATGGCTGGGTGAGCTGGGCTTCGCGGGGGAGCAAACGATTGTAGAAGTTAACCATCCCCAAAAACTCCTGCAGCACCCTGACCGTCTGAGGCCGGGAAAAATTTGCCACGGCGCGCACCTTGTCCGGCAAGGGTATCGCACCCTCCGGTGAGATGCGGTGGCCCAAAAAATTGATCCCCGTCACCCTGAACTGGCACTTCGCCGGGTTGATTATTAATCCGTGCTCCTCCAACCTCTGGAAAACTGTCCTGAGGTGGGCTACATGTTCATCCTCAGACGCGCTGGCCACAGGATGTCGTCCAGGTAAACAAACACAAACGGCTGATCGTGCAACACCGCATCCATCATGTGTTGGAATGTCTGCGCCGCGCCTTTTAGCCCGAAAGGCATGCGTAAAAACTCAAACAGACCAAACGGGGTTATTACTGCCATTTTAGGTATGTCCTCAGCGCGCACCGGGACCTGGTGGTATCCGCGGACCAGGTCTATCTTGGAAAAAATGTGTGCCCTGGTGAAGTGAATGGAAAAATCCTGACTATGAGGGATGGGGTAGCGGTCGTGCGCTGTGGCATTGTTTAATCTGCGGAAATCTCCGCAAGGTCGCCACGATCCCTCGGCCTTAGGAACCATATGTAGCGGGGATGCCCATGGGCTGTTTGAGCCCCTGATGATGCCCAACTTTTCCAAGTTGGCAAACTCCTTGCGCGCTATGGCCAGTTTAGCTGCGTCCAGGCACCGAGGTCGTGTGAAACGGGTGGCCCCGTAGTGGTAATGAAGTGCTCCACCCCGTGTTTAGTGATGGTCGCCGAAAACGTTGGGACCATGAGTGCTGGGCCCGGCTCCTCGAGCTGTACAGGGGAGAGAATCAAAAGACATTGTGTTAATCAGGCGTCTGTTAGCAATATCGACTAGTAGTCCGTGTGCACACAAAAAATTTGCACCTAAAACGGGGAAGCTGCATGCCACTATGACGAATGTCCATTGGTATGTACGGTCGTGCATGGATACAGTCAGTGTCCTCTCTCCAAAAGTCTTAATGTCTGAGCCGTTTGCGGCCGTCAGCTCGGGGCCGCTAGTTCCTGCCAGCCAGTCGGCGTAGGACGGCAGGATGAGGCTCTTTTGGGAGCCGGAGTCCACTAGGAACCATCTCCCCGAGCGTGAGTCTGTCACATAGAGCAGCTTACTTGCTTCACTGGCGGTCGCAGCTGCTACCGACTGCTTGTCCTGGCGTTTCCCGAACGCTTGAATTGGCACGGCGGCACGTATCGGCGTGCGTCCTCTCCAAAATGACGGTGGTAGAAACAGAGCGTGTCTCTCCGGTGCTTCTTGGCCCCTGCTGCAGCCACCATCGCTGGCTCCTCGCCTCCGCTGGCTGTCTCGCTGGGTTCTGACGCCGCCACGTTCACTGTGAGGGCTCTGGTAGTGAGGATGATCCGATCTGCCTGCTGGGCTAGCGCCCGGTAGTTGCGCGCGGCTAGCAGCGGCAAATTGGCAAGGACCGCTCTGGCCGCTGTCGGGAGCTTCCGGAGGAAAAGATGGGCAAAGAGAAAATGCCCGTCATCTGTGCCCATCAACACCAACATCTTCTCCATCAATTCGAGCGCCGACCCATCTCCTAACTCGGAGCGTGTCAGGAGCCTCTCCGCTCTCTCACAGTCCGAGAGCGTGTAGCGCTGGGTCAGCGCGGTTTTGAGAGCACCGTATTTGTCGCGGGCTGGGGGCTGTTGGAGCAGGCTCGCCACCTGCTGAGTTGTGCGTGCGTCCAGCGCTGTGACCATGGAGTAATATCTGGTGTCATCTGTCGTTATTCCCTGGAGCACGAACTGGGCCTCGGTGTGAAGGAACCAAGACTTCAGGTCGTGTAGCCAAAAGTCTGGGAGTTTGACCAAAACGGCGTACGCGTTGCTGGCACTTCCTGTCCGGGTCGTCTCTGGGGTGTTTGCCTCGCGTTTCATTGTGCGTCAAGGGTCACCAGTGTGGAGAGAATAACCAGGCCGAACTTTTCTGAGCAGATGAAACTTTATTCCACTCTCTCTCACATTCACCAGAATCAGAAAATATACCACCAGGTTGCAGGCACTCTCTTTTATATCACAGCACTTCTCTGCTACCTGGGGTGCTGCATTAACATATCACTCTCCACACTCCCCACCTTTGATCTGCCACTTCAGTCTGAGGGAAAACTACTGAGTAACTACTGAGTGGGTTCCCCACAATAGCACTTTTTAAAACACACAGTTACAAAGTGCTGCACAAGCAAAAAATAAAGTATTTCAAGATAAAACCAAACATCATTTCCAACACAACAAAACTGAGTACATCAAAAGAGACAGGCAAATGGACAGACAAACACAGACAAAACCACAAACTCACAGACTCATAACTGGACTCATTACAAACACACATTGCGTAATGTGGGGTTATAAAAATGCTTGCTGGTGGAGGTGGGTTTTCAAAAGACGTTTAAAACAATTCAGATTTTCAGTGCATCTGATGGATTGGGGTAGCTGATTCCAGCGGGTCGGTGCAACAACGTTGAAGGCATGATCACCACTTGTATTGTGGGTAGAATGCTGTATAGATAAGAGAACAGTATTTGAGGAGCAGAGCAGACAAGATTTGGAGTACTGAACCAGGAGGTCAGAAATGTAATTGGGGGTGAGATTGTGCAGTGCTTTAAATGTAATTATAAGAATTTTGAATTGAATCTTAAATTTTACTGGGAGCCAATGAAGGGATGCAAGTATGGGGTAATGTGAGATTGACGGCTAGTTCTAGTTAATAACCTGGCAGCTCAAATTTGGACTAACTGTAAACAATTTATTGCGGATTGAGGCAGGTGTAGAGAGAGTTACAGTAATCTAAATGGGAAAAGATGAAAGTGTGAATTAAAAGCACAAGGTCGGACCTAGGAAGTATATGTTTGATTTTTGCAATGTTTCTAAGCTGCAGAAAACAAGAGTGGATGAGCTTGTTTATGTGTGAATCAAAAGACATGTAATGGTCAATGATGACAGCAAGGATTTTAGCATTGGGTGTGATGTTAGAGTGATGGCAGCCAATAAACTGTTCAACACAGGCAACAAAGTTATCTTGACCAATTATAAGGATTTCGGTTTTACTGGAATTTAAGTGAAAAAAATTAATAGACTGTTATGATCTGAGCACGGGGGATTCCGCCGTCTCATGGTTTTTTTTTCTTCATGTTTGTATATTTATTGTACTGTTGTGTTTTCTCTCTCTCTCTCCCTCTCCAGGGCTGCAGCTGCCAGTGGCACGTCCGGGTTTCTTGCCCTGTTGTGGGTGGTACTCCTGTCAGCTGTCAGTCCCGTCTTTTCCCTCTCATTACTCCCAGCTGACCCCAGTTGTAATCATTGTTACCTCCTGCCCGCTCATGTGATCCACACCTGCTATCACTTGTTATCATTTGTTTCTGGCCCTATTTAAGGTCTGTTAATTCTCTTCTTCATTGGCGGGGTCTAAGTTAACCCCCTGCACTCCGGTCAATTTCCCTAAAAACGCCAAAAATTAACATGCCCAAATTAAATCAAAAGCTGTTCTTCAACCCTTTGCAGCATCTTCATGGGGTTGGTCTCATTTAAAAGAAAACACTTTGAATTTTTTGGCAAAACAGTCATAATCTCTCTAAGTGCTCCGGCCACTGAGTTACAGTCATCTAAACATAGTGAACTTGAAGAAAATAAATTTGGCCTGGGTGTTTTTTTGGATACAAATGCTTGCAAATAACACACAGCTTCAGATCCGGGCTGGAAAATGCAACAGAAATGTAGAACCAAGTGTTATCCAGCTGAGGTCCAAATTTTGTAACAATACCACAAAAAATGAATATATTACACAGCTTTTTACTCAGGTAGTTCCCAGGCATTTTGGAACTGTGCCAAATTGTGCCAAATGGCACAGTTTGGAAAAACGTCTGTAACTTTTGAATGCTTCAATGTAGAAGCTTCATTTTGGGCTCTAATGAAAGGTTGCACTCAGGGCTGTCTGTGTGTGTGTGTCCCCCCCCCTCGCTACAGAGGATGGACATCGGCCATCGCTACACAACGGATTAGCCTCATGTAGCGATGTGGGACAGCAGCGCAGTCACCGCGGCTCCCCCCCCCCCCTCGCTACAGAAGAATAGCGGGGGTGGGGGGGCGGCGTTCACGGTCTGGACGCGGCGAACAACCCCTTGTACCGCGGCGCACGAACTTCAGACTTCGTGCGCCGCACAGTTGTAATTTACCGATCGGTCAAAAGTCATTTTGGATTACAATTTTCAGGGATAAATAATAATTTAGCTTATAACACCTTACCTCTTCACAGCAGTGTCCTGGCGAACTTCTCTTCCTCACTGTCAGACGAACGCGACGCTGGTCCGCTCGTGGTTCTGGTCTCGCGACCCGATCAAAACATAATTCCATTATTGCGATTTTGTGCTTCCATGATTGCGGTTTTTGGAGAACGATTTTTCAAAACAAATAACAGTAGTAATTAAAAAAAGACTGGCAAAGGCGTGTATGTCACTCAGCCTTCGTCGTCAGCCTCCGTCAGTCTATGACCATGGAAGAAATCATAACGTCTACTCTGCTGGAACCAAAACAAAATAAGCACCACCTGTGGCTGAACATGCCGATGCGCGAATGGCACTCCCTATCACACAGGTTGCATTTGTGGATGGTCTCTGTGCTGCTGGGTCTGTGGGGTTCTTCCTGCGGGTCCTTTTTTGATCCTCTGCAGCAGTCAGTCTTCACCCAGCCTTAAAAAAAACAGCTCGCGAACTTCTCTGCTTCAATTGGCTCACTGCATTCACAGCGTTGGTAGGCGGGTCCTTCTGGCTAGGTTTTCAGTCATTGGTTCTTCAAGGTTTCAGAAACCCAATTCAAGGCTCTTATTAGTCGAATGAGAGGTCAATCAGATGAACTAATCTGTTCGCGGCTGTGTCTGCAGCTTTTATTTTCAGTGCGCGCTTGGACGCCATACACCACCTACATCACAATCTCCATCATGCGTCCTAGAGCGCACGAGAGCGCCCTCGTGCGCTGTAGGACGCAGAGACTTGCCCGTCCACGGTACAACGGAGCACAAGAGGTTAACTCATCTCCACCAGAACCCTTCCCCTGTTCTGGTGAGCCCTAAGTCTTCTACTCATTCATCCATTCGTAAGTTTGCTTTGTGTTCAGTTTTAATTTTTGCATTGGTGCACCGCTTGAACTTCTTGTTTTTTGTGAATAAATATCACAAACTACAGTTCAGCGCATGGGTCTCCGTTCCTGCCTCGAGGGGCAAATCATGACAGTAGACTCCAGCCATGAAGAGATCGAGCTGCTGTAGTTTGTGGTTATCTTTTTGTTTCACTCACCTGTTTTTGGAGCTCATCATGTCCCTAGCACACCGACATCCAGCAATCAAAGGGAGATTGGGAGCGGCGTCTCTGAACGTAGAGGAGCAGTGGGTCGCCGATTTCATTCAGAACTTCGTGGATGAAGCTCTTGCCTCCCGCAGCCCTAAGAAGATCTAGAGCTAGAGATTGTGGATTCGGTGACTGGTATTGTCGAAGCACACCCTGGGTTGTGGAGGTATCCCCAGTTCATGGAGTTGCTGGCCACGGTCTCCATCTTGCAACAGTCTTTCCCCAGGCTGACGTGGGGACCGCCTCCAGCAAGCCCGAAGCCCACACGGAAGTGCGCTCCGTGGCAGATGCTGTGCTCCATCTCCAGTTCGCCCATTCCTGCTCCCACTCCGCAGGCTCCAAGATGCCGCCACCCAGCTCCAGACCACCGGAGAAACACCCCTGCCTTTCAGGCAGCATTTTTTCCCGCGCCGAGTCAGACCATCTCTGCAGCAGCCCCTTATTTTAGTTTGCCTTTGTCGGCTGTCCCATCAGCCTCCTCCTTCTCCCTGGCTGCTGTGACTCACGTCTCCTCGGCATATCTCGCTGCTGAAGGTCCGGTATTTCCTCTCTGGCTCCGCCCATCGCTGTGGCTGCAGGGGCAGCTCCTCAATGTTCCCCTGGGAGGCCCTCCTCACCTGAGGTCACGGAGAGGGTTGACCCTACACCCGCTGCAGCAGAGAACATCGTGCCCCTGGAACTCAGTTAAGTGTCTTTTCATTTTCCAACATGTTATGATGATATGCCTTGCCTGATTCCTGGTAGTGAGGCTCAGTCTTTGCAATCTCCTGAGTCCTCACCACCTGCACCAGCCCACACCATCTTACCTGCTCTCTCCATGCCGTGTCCCCTCCTATTTTCCCCAAATGTCTGCCAAGTCCCAAGGTTGAGCCGCCAGGCAATGGAGGATCCTACAGTCCTGGTGGACCTGGTACCAGCCCCGCAGCCATGGTCTGGATGGAGGGAGAGTGCTTCCAGCGATCTGGAGCATGTGCCGACGACTGAGCGTCCCTGGGCTTCAGCTGAGCAGAATCCAGCGCCAGCAGCAAACTGACCCCCTGTATCCACGCTGGATGAGCCACCTGCATGGGTTGCCTCGCTGGGGGGATCCCAGGACTGCACTTACCACCATGCCTGCTGCAGGGGCCGCCACAGCAGAGTTGAAGCTGGACCTCCAGAGGACAGGGCCCAAGGCGTCGTTGCCTGGATCGACGGAGTCCTGGACGGTGGTGGAGCTTGAGCTCAGGCAAGTGCCCTTCTTTGTTTTCACTGTCTCTGTTTTGGAGAGATTTTGCCTGGCTCTTGCTGGGGAGGGCCACCTGAGCTCGCCTCACCGGGCTCCACTGCTGCTGGTGACCCTGACCCTGTGTCTCTGTTCCCCATGTCTGAGCCTTTCCTCAGGGTCACTGAGGTTTGTCCAGCTTTGCCAGGGGTCTCCGCGAATGCTCCGTCCCAGCCCGGGACCTCCATGGGTGCTGCTCCTCCTCTGGTAGTGGGAAAAAAATTTCCTCACCGTGGACCAATTCAATAATGATCCCTCTGCCCCCGTGTTGACCTGCAGTGGCACCTCTTCACCATCCAGCATCACCTTGCAGAACGTGAACCCACTGGTACTCAGGGACACCGCATGGACAGTTGTCAGGGTGGGTAAAGTTGTTTTTCTCAGTGGGCTCTCTGGCTTGGACATACGACACACCCTGGCATAATGGTTCAAACATCCACACTTGCCGCAGCGCTTCTCTCTCGCCGGGCAGTCCCTGGCCTTGAAACGGTGCTTCATGGACCCAAATCCCATACACAAGGGTTTTCTCGGGGCAGACCTTCGGCTGATAGTGTTGGTTTCCGCGTTGTCGTCGATCTCGCTATCCTCACTGTATAGGTCCACTATTTGTGCTGTGGCGGGAAGCTCCAGCTGTCACTGTGACTGGCGCCCACTTAGCTCAGAGGTTAGCTTGTCCGCGGTCTCCAATTGGAGAGCTAACTCGATAGCTCTGGCTAGTGTTAAGTCACCTGGCGCTGTGAGCAGCTTCGTCTGTATGGCAGTGCTGTTGGTGTGCTCCGCCAGCTGGTTACGTACCATCTCTTCCTCCAGCGACCTAAAAAGACGCTCACTTGCTAGCACCCTCAGGTCGGTGACGAACTGGTGGATAGTTTCACCCACTCGTTGGTGTCATTGCCGAAACCTAATCCTCCAGACGGTCACACTATCAGGGGAGTGAAAATGGCGCGCTAGTAACTCAACCATGTCCTGGTATGAGTCCAAAGCCCCGAGTGTGCTCAGGATCCGCTGGCCCTCAAACCCCAAATTATGTACCAGAAGCGCACGTGCCCTCAGTTTGTCTAGCTTACCCAGGTTGAGCGCCATGATGTAGTTTTGAAAGGCAGCAAACCATCTTGGCCAGGGCACAGGAGCCCGGGATCTCCAAGAAGGGCCGGAGTGGTGAAATACACGCCTCCATTTTTTATTCTCATCACTAAAATGTTGTGTCTGAATAAATACCTTTTGAATGACAAGGCCAGGTGCACAGTAGAACTCAGCTTTATTAATAGTTGTTGCACAGTATAACCGTCAGGCAGGGGCATCGGCTAAGAGGCCGAATCAAGATCCCCGCTAGTATTTATAGGGCTGTACAGTGGCGGAAGAGGAAGTGGTTGCGACTACACCGCGCTTCACAATAAAACATAAAATACAACATTACAGTGTGAGTTGTTACAATGTGGAAAAAGTGCAATCAGTGACCCCTTTAAAGTTATATTCTTCTAAGAGCACGAAGGACTTCTGTATCCAACTACAGGATTTGATACAGTTTCAAAGAATAGCCAATGTTGTGCCATTTTGCCATACTTTATCAGAATACAGTAACCCCTATGGCAAACCAATAGATATAACTATCGGTTTAGCATACTTTGTCAGAATCAGTGGCACTGCAAATATGCCACTAACATTACATACATAATTGCTTACCTTCCATCATCTAGGCCACAGTATGCTATTGTTTACCTTCTGTCAGCTGTGTTGAGTAATTTTTAACAGCAGGAAATATATATAATGTATATAAATATACATTTAACACTGCACGGTGGCACAGTGGTTTAGCACTGTGGCAGCACAGTTTACCCTCGGCCAGGGGATCGCGGGGATCATGAGATCGTGGGTTCGATCCCAGCCCCTGACCAACAGTGAGCTGTGTGGAGTTTGCATGTTCTCCCTGTGTTGCGCGGGTTTACTCCGGGATTTCTCCGGTTTCCTCCCGCATACCAAAAACATGTAGGTTTAGGGCACTCGCGCACGCAGCGACCGGCAGCCGGTGGCTTGTCACCAGACTGCAAACCAAATCTACCTACGGGTACAAATAAGTAACAAAAAAAAAAAAAAAAAAAAAAATAGAGACGCACTGAAAACGTGCCACATTTTTGGATCAGCCAATCACAGTGCAGTGTCTTCAGCAGTTTCCTTCAGCTGTATTGTATGCTGAAATTATGAGCAGAAGTGTGTTTCCTGTTACTACACATGCACGCACGTGTGTAGTAACCCAGGGTATGGCTGTTCTGAAAAGTATGGTAAAATGTTAGAACACCGACTGCCAGCAATCATGGTACATGGGGCGGCAGTGGCTCTGAAAATAGAGCTGGTCTTCCAATAACCAGAAGGTTGGCAATTCAAATACTGCGGTGTTTACATCAGTCTGTCTCAGGGCAACTTTGGCTACAGAGGTACCAGTATCTGTCTGTGGAGTGAATGAATAATGGACTCGGTGTAATGTGCTTTGGGTATCATGTGAGATGCTATATAAATGCAATCCATTATTATTATTAGCACCACTGGTCCATTTTTGTGATGGAAGGAATTGCATGGGGCCATGCGTTGAGTGCGGGGATGAGGCGTAACCAGGTGGAGTGACAGATAATAATAATAATAATAATAATAATAGTGAAAAACTAGTAGCCAAAGAACTCTATTCCAGGGAAAGACTCTCATTGGTCCTGCTGCTGAGAACCCAGGATTTGCCTGATTAGTCGACACATTCAGCCATGAGCGGTCTTTGATGGGTTTGAGCTCCCAGACAACATGGCGGATTATGAGTTCACCTTTGTTTGATATCTTTAAAACAAACCATCGAAAAGTGTTTCTAACAACATTTGAAGTGAGAAATAGAAGGTGCAATTAATGAATCCGCCATTATTTGAATATCAAGAACTGCTTTTTTTAACTGTTCAGAACAACATTGCAGCAGCCGACGCATGCTAGGTGCTGGACCTCTTTTGCATAAACTTCAACTTTATCAGACTAGTGCATGCCCAAAGCAAATATTCTTGTTTGAAAACAGGTAGCCCAATAAGGCTTTACGAGTCCAAATGTAGGCAGTGTTTGAAAGTGGAATACAAAGAGGTGTCGCGTATATGTAGGCAATCACGTTAGACTTGGAAACTATGAAAGGGACTGAACACTAAGATTTATTTGATTGTGTGAATATTAATTTCAGAATTATTGAAAATGAATGGGATATCCAATATTAGTGACTGTTTAAGAACCCTTTTTTATTTGTCAGGTCACTTATTTGTGTGATCTTTTATGACTTATATTTGTAAGTGTTGTATCTTGCACTTTGGGGAATGGGAGTTATTCAGTCACCATTATAATTATTTTAGTTTATATGTGTAGTTTATAGTGTATTGTCAATAAACTCATGTAGTACTATAACAGGACATGTTTACAAATATTTGAGACCCACTGTAGTGCATCCTTTTGTATCTGAGCAATATTATCAGTACAAAACACTGAACATTATTATACACAGCAGAATGACCCATTTGGCTGCAACTGTTGCATCAGTGTTGCCCATTTGTCAGTAAATAAAAAAATTACTCGCAGCTGCTACCGGCCCTCGGTCTTGGCGTTTCCCTGGCGCTTAAAGTTGCACGGTGGGACGCACCTGTGCGCTCTCTCTGCAAAACGGCGGTGGTAGAAGCACGGGCCGTCCTCCGCTCCGCGTCATCTGGCTCCCGTCGCCGCCGCCGTTGGTGCGTCTGGTGCCGCGGCCGCTAGACCTGCGCTGTCTCCGGACGCCGTTCCCGGACTGGCCGCCGCGGCCGAAACTGCGTTCCGCTTGTGGGCGTCGACCAACCGCTGCGCCTCTTTGCTCAACCCATGGTAGTCTCGCCTGGCCAATCGGGGCGACTCTGCCAGGGCCACTCTCACTGCTGGTGGTAGGGTTCGGAGGAAAAGGTGGGCGAAAATGAATTCGCCATCCTCAGAGGCTTTGAGCTGCAGCATCTTCACCATCAGGTCCGCAGGTCTATCGTTTTCTGCCTCCGTCAGCGCCAGGAGCCCCTCTGCTCATTGTTGGACTGAGGGGGTGAAATGGCTGATCAGCGCGTCCTTCAATGCGCTGTACTTGTTGCTGTCTGGTGGATGGTTAACCAGATCCTCCACTCTCTGGACCGTGTCGCTGTCCAGCTTCGCTACCACGTGGTAGAATCTTGTGTCGTCGTTGGAGATTCTCCGGAGGTTGAACTGCGCCTCGACTGCGCTAAACCATGAGCGCGGGCTGTGCTGCCAGAAATCGGGCAGCTGGATTGTGGAGGCGGCCATCAGGCTGGCTTCCGCCGAGCCCCGCTCGGGAGAATTCTGTCTGCTCATTTTCCGTCGTAGGTCACCAGTGTAGAAGATGTGCTCAAATGACGAGGCTGAGTTTAGTCATAAACCAGCTTTATTTGACAGAACACAGCTTCTAGCATTCTCAAAGCAGGAAAGAGAAAGAATCATATCTCAACACCCTTTTATACGTTTCCAGCATCAGGATTCAAGCCACATGGTGTCTTCAGTAAACATACAGTTACAAAGCATCCCTTTGAAGCTTCACCTATTGTCTCTCATTTCCTGATGAACCGGAATTCTCTCCGGGGCATCTTCTGTGGGACAAAGAGACAAATCTCACACTTCCTTGTTATCTTCTGCGGATTCGAGTTCTCTGTCCTTGCAGATGTGACACCCCACAATACACATGCAGTCCTGTCTCTGTGGCAACGTGAGCCCACAATGTGTGTCGGCCACAACCATATAATATTGTTTCTCTGCTCCTCTCAAGTTGTTTAACCAGATCACTTAATTCATTATAAAAAGAAGAATTGTGTGACGGTGGGTTGTACAATACTGCAATGTTGAAATTCATTACCGGTGAGAGACATACATTAACAGCTAAACATTCAAGTGAAGTGTTCAAATCAACCAATTGACAACTAGAAAAGCACTCGGAAAGCGCAGACCTCCGCCAAGCGCCACAGTTCCCCCCATACAGTGTTTGTGTGTATGTTTTCAGATTCCTTGACCATGAAAACATATGACTAGCAATTGGATTCACAATGATAGAATTAGTGGTTCAGTAGTTATTGACGAAAATGGCATTTTCCGTAATGGTAGTTTAGCGCCACAGTTCCCCCCATACAGTGTTTGTGTGTATGTTTTCAGATTCCTTGACCATGAAAACATATGACTAGCAATTGGATTCAGAATGATAGGATTAGTGGTTCAGTAGTTATTGACGAAAATGTCATTTTCCGTAATGGCGGTTTTCTTCTGGACGGTGATCCGGATCACCACCAAAATGTAATCATCTGTAGGATACCCCATTTCTGACAATCTGTGAAAATTTCATGAAAATCCGTCCATAACTTTTTGAGTTATCTTGCTAACAAACAAACAGACAGACAGACAGACAGACAAACCAACGCCGATGAAAACATAACCTCCTTGGCAGAGGTAATTAAATTTCTCTTTGATGTAAATTAAAACACCTCCTGCCCTCCCTACCTGCCTGTCTTTTCTAAAACACTGATAACCCACAATATCGATCATATTAGTGTCTATGTTCCTGTGTAGCCAGCTTTCTGAAAGACAAAGATAGTCCAGATTTGAGTCCAACAGCAACACCGAAATCTCATCTCTTTTGGGGATTATGCTCCGTATGTTTAAATGTCTGCCGAGGATCCCCTTTGGTTTAGCCTTTGTGTCCCAAAGAACTCGTGCATGATTAACAGTTTGGAAAAATAAATGTTTTTGCTTTTGTACAGCTCGGTTTTCAGATCTCGCCTCATTTGCATTTTGTTTAACTGCTCCTGCTTCCAAAAGTTTGGACGTAGCGCAGTTGTTTACAGCAGGATCAGATATGTGAGTCTGTCCAGTGCAATTCGACTCACCCGACTCGCTATGTCCAGCTGTACTGGGGCGAAGACCAGCATTATGCTGCTCCACCAGTTCAGATGTTAGCCGGGCCGTTGATAGCAGCGGGCGACCAGCCGGTTCAGATGTTAGCAGGGCTGTTGATAGCAACAACCAATCCGCCGGCTCAGATGTTTGTGCTAACCCAGTGGCCTGCTGTTTAATAGTGGCAGGTCCAGGGTTAAGGTGAATATCACCTGCCAGAAGTAGCAGTACTAACAGTACTTTAACTGTATAGCCTCTGCCATATTGTGTTATTTTCTTACCAGCCATGTTTGCCTTATTTTGGATGCTTTTTCTCAGGCCTTTTGAAGACCAGATAGAGTACAGGGTGAAATAACCATGTCCATATCCATATAAATAAAACCTTGTAGCTTCACCTTTAATTGAGTCGGCCAGAAAACTCTTCTTGTTGCAAGTCCAGACACACAAAGACAATAAGAAGAAGTAGATAAGCAAAAAGTGGCTAGAAGTGGAGCCCATCAAACCACTCCTCACTCCGGTGTCAGCCATCTTGAACTGTTCCCACGGTCGAGAAGAGTCCAGCTTTGCTTATTTCTCAACATGCCAGAAGACCAAAAGACGGCTGTGACTTCTCAGCCATTTAACAAAATGGTTACAAATGTGTGTGGGATAAAATAGATTTATGAGGACAAGGAAAGAATTTACAAAACGGTCACACAATTTTGGGAAAAAAATCACAAATTTGTGAGAAATGGGTCACAAATTCAGGAGGAAAAAAACAAATTGGCAAATTATAAAGGCATTGTTTTGAACTCAACTTTTTTAGTAGACAGATTCTTTCTTTCTTTCTTTCTTTCTTTCTTTCTTTCTTTCACTCAGTTCGAACCATATGATCACTGTGTGCGTGCGCCCGCTGCCGTAGTCGCGCTCCTTTGCTGACGTCAGCTCGTAAGGCGGTGCACTTCCTGGTTACGTTGCGTGTTGTGGTTATTGGTTTTTTGATTCGTTTGTCCCGAGGAATGGTACATTCGAGACGACAGTGGATCGGACCGATTCGTTTCGCGTTGACCCTCCTCGGTCTGCCCTACACCTCTGGTTCCTGCGCTGTCAGGTGAGCTCACTTTCAATAAGTAAATACATTTCAACATTATAAGACCGTTTTAGGTGTCACCTGGCTTTCTAATCGAATTGACTGTCGAGTGGCTATACAAGTTATGGGTTAAATAATCTGGAAGCAAGAGTCATAACTTATTATTAGTTAGATCTCTAACACGTTAACTTGCATTACACACAAATTCCCATTTTTTAAAATGATATAGCCTGCTAAATATGACAAAGGCATGCATTATAAATAAGTCAGGGTCAGCTACATTACTTCAGCAACCGTTGCAGTGCAGCAGTAACTCTCCTCGACTGATATGCATTGGCTGTATTTCTCCACTTAATTGGCGCTTCCTTTTTGCGATTATCGCTTAAATGGAAAACTTCTTGTCACAGTTTGTTCCAGGGCAGGGTCTGCATTCATGCCTTTGGAGCCACTCCTTTTTTTTTTTTTTTTCATAATATCCAGTCGCTCCCTGTTCCTTTGACGAAGGCAGTGGCTATGGATAGAATACTTGCTAAAGAAAAGATAAGGCTCAAATCTGATTGGTCAGTACATTCTATTAATGCCTTATCCTAAAGGCACCAGGCTACAGGTACGAAAATATGAGTATTTGATTCATTTTTTTAAATTAACATCTATTTAGTAGCTTTTTAACCTTACCCTCTCCCAAATCCTAAGGCTAACCTCTTACTTTTTTAAATTCTAAATTAAATTCGTCTCATGTCAAATAAAATGGTGTGGGCATGTCAGCGAGAGCAGGACAGGAACCAGCAATCCTCTGATCGGCACTATTCACCTACACCACAGCAGCAGCAGGCGGGAATCCATCTGAAAAGGTTTTGTCGGTTTGTCAACTCTTCCATACCAATACGCATTTCGTATAGGGCAGGGGTCTGCAACCTTTGCCAGCCGAAGAGCCGTTTTGCCCGTCTCCGACTAAAACAGACGTGGCTGAGAGCCGCAACGGCAATTTGACCTTTAAAATAAAGATTATGCTGCTTATAAAGTTTTTTATATACTGTACATAGCTCTGAATATTATGTGGCATTAATGAATTCCTACTACAGCAGTGGGAAAAAACTGCTTATAGCTTCATTTATATAGCTTCATTCATGAAATAAATGTTAGATATATATTATAGATTGTTTTGTGCTGAAAAATAAATTTCTGAATATCTGACCATAATTTTTGCATAGTTTTAATTATCAGCACATTCATAAATTGTTTAAATCTGAAAAAAATCACCCATCTCCCACTTTCAACAGTGATCACACAGCTTTAGTTCCTGATATTTTCATAAATTAGAGATGAAAGTTTTATTCAGAAGAAGCTACTTTTCATCCTGTTTCCTCATAATGCTCCTTGTTCAAATGTATTAATATAATATAAATCTGTATCCTTCACTTGTTCTCCAGACTCTCAATTTGACAACTAGTGGATTGGCTGTGGGCGGTACGGTGGTGAAGTGGTTAGCACTGCGGCAGCACAGCAACTCACCCTTGACCGGGGGATCCTGGGTTCGATCCCAGCCCCCGACCAACAGTGATCTGTGTGGAGTTTGCATGTTCTCCCCGTGTCTGTGTGGGTTTACTCCGGGATTTCTCCAGTTTCCTCCCACATGCCAAAAACATGCAAGTTAGGTTAATTGGCATCAACTGGGGATTCTAAATTGTCCTTGGGTATGACTGTGAGAGTGAATGGTTGTCTGTCTCTCTGTGTTGGCCCTGCGATGGACTGGCGATCTGTCCAGGCCCTTTTGACACTTAAAATGAAATAACACTGCATATAACTTTTTTCCCCTTTATGCTATGTATAAACAAACTATAATGTGTTGCATTTATGAAATCATCGAACTCCTGCAGAGAAAACAAAATTACATTTCTGCATGCAACAAAAACATTTTGAACTCCGAAAAAAAAAAGACATTGGGTTGAAGGTTGACATTGGGTTGAAAGGAGAGTGCTTTTTCTAGCACTGATGACTCCTGATCCTTTGATAAAAATCTCATAATTCTGCTGAAAACAATACCGAAAGCTCAGAATTCCAACACGAACCAGCGATGTGATTTTGGGGTTGGGGAAATTATCTGAAAATTCAGCAGGGGGTCTGGGGGACATAGTCCCCCAGCGGGGTCTGGGGTGGGATGGGGGGCAAAGCCCCCCGAAGCTCCTGGGTTTTTATGATTTTTAAGTACCACAACTGTGCTTAAATGACATAAAACAAACAGCTGAATGCCACTTATTACTGTATAATATTGACTTATGTTCCAAGAAGATAGCATTCCTAAAATATTCCAACAAGCATTATCCATCACATGCTTTAACACTTGATCAAATCAAAATCAGTTAATTTTATCTGTTCCATAACAGAAATAAAATTCCAACATACCATTACTTTTTATAATTTCAGCTTTCATTTCAGATCACCAGTTTCAATCTCCATTGAGTCTTGAGCAGTTCATTTTGTACAATCACTGATGTAGCCAAGTCTTAGAAATATTCAAAAGTTATGAGTCAATGTCCACTGTGCACTGTCAATTTCAAACTGTTTGGAATCATAAAAGGGGATGGTTAACTTTTATTACCGTTTAATCCCTCGCGCCAGCCCAGCTCATACAGCCGTTGTAGAGTTAATGACTCTCCACCTGGCCATATCGATTACCGGTGGCCATACGTCACTTCCGGTCCTGCCTGAAAGGGCGCAGCTTCACTGCGTTCGTGGACCACAAGCCGCTAACGTACTTAACGTACTTTATCTTCCTGGAAGATAAAATAAAGCGGAATTCGGCGAATTAACAGAAAATCACATCCCTGAGAACACACCGCCATGAATCTTTAAAAAAGCATACAACGAGCCATTTGCTTGGTCCAATCGTTTGCAACTATCCAATTGCAGGGCTGTCAAGCTACTTCAATACAGCAGTAGCTTGAACACAACACATCCGGGTTATCGCGGGAGACGACTTCCGACTTCCTGTTGATTTTTCGCTGACGGTGATTAAACTTTAACACGTTTTTTTTTAGATTTTACAAGATCACCATAATCTTCAAATTTAGAATTACATTTTAAAAACTAATGAACTAAAATAAAATACATTTTAATTAAATACTCATTATTTATTTTCCAAAGCCACAGGGAGCCGCAGCAGAGGGATGAAAGAGCCGCATGCGGCTCCGGAGCCGCGGGTTGCCGACCCCTGGTATAGGGATACAGCTTCCATACCTGTAGCCGCTTCAAATAGGGAATACTACTACTACTATTACACTGGTCAACACCAAATTTATTGTCTTAAGTTTTTTTTTTTTTTTTTAGCTGATTTAGGGCAATTTTGATGTGCTGAATCCAAAAATCACATTGGTTTTGCTCAGTCAGGTCAACTTTTTGAATTATGGCCACATGTTGTTTTATATGTTTTGGTTTACATGTATGGATATTTTCACTTTATATGATGCAAAAATCTTTTTTGTGTCTTGAAATTCTCTGAATTTTGAGCAATGATGATGTAACATTCAATTTACATGTGCTTACCTTTATATAAAGGTAAGTACATGCACAGTACTAAGTAACTACAGGTTTTTACTTAACACCTGATCGAGAGAAACCATTCAGTCATTTTTGGATTCAGCGGTGCAAAATTGTCTTAAATCAGTTGAAAAAAACACAGAGAACTTACAAAAAAAATATTTTTGTAACTCTGTGCTGTTACTACCAGTAGGTGATTTGTTATTTTTTAACAAGAGGCATGATGGCGGTGGCGGGTATTCACAAATTTAGAAATAAACATAGATTAAGTACAAATTTGTAAGAATAAACGGTGCTAAAATATAACAAAAGATGACAAAAGTCAGAAATTTAACGTAAGCAAGTCCCATATTTATGAGGGGGAAACAAATGTCCAAGAAACAAAAGTAAACGATTTACCACAATGAAAGTTTCACATTGTTAACTTTCCATCTGTCATTCTCCTGCTCCATTTTCTCTGATGATGGTCCAGTTTGTAATTACATCTTGGTGCAATTGCACTTTTTTTTTTTTTCCAAAAGAATTTGCAAATTTGTGAGAAAATTATGCAAATTTCTTTTTTAAATCACAGATTTATTAGAAAAAAGCTTCAAATTCAATAGAAAAATGATACAAATTTTTGAGAAAAGTTGAAAATTTACAAGAAAAGTCAGAATTTTACAAAAAAAAGTTACAGATGTATGAAAAGTTGCAATTTTTTTAAGTGAAACCGGTCAAATTTACAAGAAAAAAGTCAAATTTAAGAAAGCAACATTGCATATTTAAGAGGAAAAACTCATCTATTACTGATGTTAACAGACTGGTTTATTTATACTTATAACTTTTTTATACTTTCATCATCTCAAATTTGCATTGTGGCTCCATGGTGAGTTTTTTTTTGCTTTAATTGGGTCTTTTCCTAGTAGATGTTGTCTACGCTTGTTCTAGTGCTAGGAGTACAATGCTCCTGCTCCTGAAGGAAGCTATACTAACTTGATTTTAATGTCTCATGTTTCTTTCCCCACAGACCAGCCTCTAATCCTTTCAGAGTGAGCAAAGCCAACATCGGTTACTGTAACTTTCACACAACCAGTGCCTGGACAATGCCATCCTCAGCAGCGCCTCACGTAAAGTCCAGATGCCCACAGTACCCATGCTCCAACATCAAGCGCTTCCCTGTGCCCGATGATAAGGTGGGCTGGAGTCAGAGCTGGCCACAGTACAAGCCAGTTATCTACACGGCACCTTCAGTTTCAAAGAAGCCAGCGTGGGCAGATCCTGATGTTGGGTGAGCAATATATGTAGCCACTTTATTAAGTATCAAAAATGTAGATCTACCTAGTGGATTAGTATAATAAAATCAACATGGGTTACTCAGATCTGGTTAGGACTGCAGTTTATAAGTCATAGACATTTATTTTTTTGTCTCAAAGATTACATCGGTTTTATTAACACAATTTTTTTTTAGCTCATTCTGATGATATATAGCTTAGGCATACTCAAACTTTAAGATAAGATAAGATAAGCCTTAATTAGTCCCACAATGGGGAAATTCCAGGATTGCAACAGCACAGGGATAGCAACACTCAGAGCAATAATTAAGAAGATAAGAAAATAAGAGCAGTGAATATATGTACATACACTACCGTTCAAAAGTTTGGGGTCACTTAGAAATTTCCTTATTTTTGAAAGAAAAGCACTTTTTTCAATGAAGATAACTTTAAACTAATCAGAAATGCACTCTATACATTGCTAATGTGGTAAATGACTATTATAGCTGCAAACGTCTGGCTTTTGGTGCAATATCTACATAGGTGTATAGAGGCCCATTTCCAGCAACTATCACTCCAGTGTTCTAATGGTACAATGTGTTTGCTCATTGCGTCAGAAGGCTAATGGATGATTAGAAAACCCTTGTGCAATCATGTTAGGTCTGCAATGCTGTAATTGCTGCAAATGGAGGATTCTCTGACAAAAGCAAAGTTTGAAGGAAAAAATTATTATTTCAAATACAAATCATTATTTCTAACCTTGTCAATGTCTTGACTATATTTTCTATTCATTTTACAACTCATGGTGGTAAATAAGTGTGACTTTTCATGGAAAACACAAAATAATTGTCTGGGTGACCCCAAACTTTTGAACGGTAGTGTATGTATACATAAATATGTACACACAGTGCGGAGCATTGTAGCTAGATGGAATAAACAGCATAACCGTCTATTTAGTTACCCCACATAGTATGAATATGTACCCATACATATTGTCACCCTCCGTAGCGATTGATGTTGTCCTAGTTGTATACTGGAGCGGGAGCATTTTGTGTAAGTATGTTGCGTCTTTTGCATTCAATACTATTTGGTTTGTAACGTTTTTGTTTTTTTTTTACTATCTCTGCGAGCAGCCCTGCTTAGGTTATAAAGTCTGACAGCCGTAGGTAGGAAGGACCTGCGAAATCTCTCGGTTGCGCACCTAGGATGATGTAGCCCTACTGCTAAGTGAGCTCCTCAGTGCGTTCAGTATGTCCTGCATAGGGTGGGACTCGGACTCCAACAGAGATGACAGCTTAGCCACCATCCTTTTCTCTCCTATTTCCTCCACTGGGTCAAGGCGCTGCCCCAGGACAGAGCTAGATTTGTTGATCAGTTTGTTCAGTCTCTTCCTGTCAGCTGCTGTGATGCCACTGCCCCAGCAGACCACTTCAAAAGTGATGGCTGATGCCACCACTGAATAGTAGAAGGTCTTCAGGAGCACCCCTTGTACACCAAAAGACCTGAGCCTCCTTAATAGGAACAGCCTGTGCTGTCCCTTCTTGTAGAGTGCGTCGGTATTGTGTGACCAGTCTAGTGTATTGTTCAAATGAACACCCAGGTACTTGTAGGATGTCACCATCTCAATGTCTGTTTCCTGGATGTTTACTGGTGCTGTGAGGGATTGTTCTTGCCTGCGGCAGTCCACCACCAGCTCCTTTGTTTTTCTCGTGTTGATCTGGAAGCGGTTCCGATGGCACCAGTCCACGAAGTCCTGGATAAGTCCTCTGTACTCAGCTTCATCTCCGTTGGAGATGAGGCCGATGATCACAGAGTCATCAGAGAACTTCTGTAGATGGCAGTGTGTTGTGTTGTGTGAGAAGTCCACAGTATAAAGGGTGAACAGGAATGGAGCCAAAACCGTTCCCTGGGGGGCCCCCGTACTGCCGATGATTGTGTCGGACACACAATCCTGGTTTCTCATAAACTGTGGCCGGTTTGTGAGGTAGTCCAGGATCCATGATGACAGGTGCTGGTCCACCCCTGCATACAGCAGCTTGTCCCTCAGGATCATCGGTTGGATGGTGCTGAAAGCACTGGAGAAGTCAAAGAACACGATCCTCACTGTGTTCCCAGGCTTCTCCAGGTGGAACAGGGAACGGTGAAGGAGGAAGATCACTGCATCCTCCACCCCGATGCCATGCTGGTAGGCAAACTGGAGTGGATCCATCGCTGGTCCCACCAGGGGGCGGAGGTGAGCAAGGAGCAGTCTCTCCAGGGTCTTCATCAGGTGAGACGTCAGGGCCACTGGTCTGTAGCTGTTCAGGTCTCTGGGGTGGGAAGTCTTTGGTACGGGTACCACACAAGATGTTTTCCACAACTGTGGTACCCTCCCCAGCTTCAGGCTCAGGTTGAAGATGTGCTCCACAATCCCACACAGCTGGTCTGTGCAGGACTTGAGGAGCCTCACGCTGAAGCAGTCTGGACCTGAGGCCTTCCTCGCTTTGATCTTCCTCAGCTCCGTCCTCACCTGGGTCTTAGTGAAGGTCAGGTTGGGGGGCTGTGTGCTGAGAGTGGGGGGGTGTTGGTGGAGTGGGGTGTGGGCAGCAGGTCTCGATGACAGTAGAGGCAGCAGTGGTTGTTGTGCAGGTGGAGGGGAGGGTGGTTGGTCAAACCTATTAAAAAACGGGTTCAGATTGTTCACCCACTTCCTGCCCCCCGTGGCCTGGGAGGAGGTATTCTGGAGCCCAGAGATGGTTTTGAGGTTTCTCCAGACCCCGCCAATGTCGCTCTGTTGCAGCTTGTCCTCCATCTTCTTCCTGAAGCTGTCCTTGCCTTCTCTGATCTTCCAACTTGGCTCCCTCTGTACGGACTTCAGCATCTCCCTGTTCCCCGACCTGAAGATCCTTTTCTTCTCTCTCAGTAGTGATTTTATCTCAGGGTTGATCCAGGGTTTGTTGATTGAGCAACACCGTATGATCTTGGTGGGTACGGTGTTTTCCACACAGAAGCTGATGTAGTCCGTGATGGTGTGAGTGAGGCCATCGATGTCCTCACCATGTGGATCACAGAGCTGCTCCCGGGCAGTGATTTCAAAACAGTCCTTTAGAGCATCCATTGCCTCCTCAGACCATATCTTCACTGTGTGTGTAACCGGAGGTTGTCTTTGTACTAGGGTTTTGTACACCGACAGGAGATGAGCCAAGTTGTGATCCGACCTCCCGAGTGGGGGGAGTGGTGATGAGATGTACGCCTCCTTAGTGTTTGCATAGAATAAATTCAGTGTTTTATCGTTTCTGGTGTGGCATGTGACATACTGGATGAACGTGGGCAGAATGGGGGACAGTGAGATGTTAAAATCACCCAAGATGAGGAGGAGAGCATCTAGGTGTTCTGTCAGAAGCCTGCCAGTGACTGAGTGGATGGTGTCACGCACTGCCCCAGCGTTCGCCGTCAGATTTGCATAAATAACAATGCAGATCACGTGTGAGTATTCCCTAGGGAGATAAACAGGCTGCATGCTAACAGCTAGCAACTCGGTATCTTTGCTGCAGTGTTGCTCTTTAACCGTGATGTGTCCCGATTTACACCAGCTGTTACTGACATACATTATCACTCCTCCGCCCCTTGCCTTCCCACTGTCCAGTGTCCGGTCTGCCCGTATTGCATGGAAACCCTCCACTTTGATGTTAGCATCTGTTGCTAGTTCTGTTAGCCACGTCTCAATAAACAACGTCATGCTAATCTCTCTGAAGAAGCTCTCGTAGCGGGACATGGCTGCTAGCTTGTCTCTCTTATTTAGTAGCGATCGTACGTTCCCCATGATAATGGATGGGAGGACGGGTCTGTACCTTATATTCCTCACCCGTCGTCTTACTCCAGCTCGACATCCACGCCATTTCTGTCTCATTTCTCCCGGTATGTTGAGTTTTTGCTTTAGTACCATGGGCCGGTTAAGTGCTAACAGCTGGTCCCAGTTGTACCATCTCCTGCTATGCAACAGTGGAAAATGAAATGACATGTACTCAAAAACTTGTGACCTTTAAATTGACCTTGAGTACATCCATGCAAGTTCCCAGGAGGATGAGTGATTTTCATTTAATTATGTAAATGCCCAGATTTCCTGACCTTTGATCTAGACTTGACCATCAGCACAACCTGGATGTCAACCCACCTGTGAATCACTGTGTGTGAGTTTGCTGACCATCCAGGTAATTCCCTAGGAGGAGTAGTGATTGTCTTGGAACAGTTGACAGACAGACGAGACAGGGAGGGACAACGGACACAAGACCATGGTGTAAGCTCATGGTTTTCACCTTCAGTAGAGAAGTGAAGGCTCTTAGGGTGCTTTACACCTAATCAATTTGGCCCAGACTTTCAGACTTTCCAGTTTGATTCGGACCAAAATTTTAGGTGTGAAATCTCTCCTGAACCACGGTCTGGACCAAAGACCCGAAATTTGGTCCAGCAAAAAAAAGGTGGTCTCGGTCTGGAGCAAACTGAACCTTGGTCCAGTTTGTTTAGAGTGTGAAAGCAATTTTCAGAAAGGTTCAGACTTTCAGACCGAACACAGGAAGTTAAGGCAGCTGATAAGAGGGAAAATGAGTCATGGTAGCACTTGGAGAGAGGAAATATGGCAGTTAGCGACATAAATAGTCACTTGGAAAAAGTAATTTTAAAAATCATTAAAATGGAGAATACCAGATATTTTGGAGAGGATGTGAGTTTTTGGAAAAAAAAGAAAAATGGACAAGTAATGCCACCTAAAAATCATCACAGCTGATGGTGGGACCAATGCCAGGATAATATTCTAGCTTCAGTAAAGTAGTTCACCGACTAATATGATTGAGTCTGAATCAGTTTACACTTAAAGTGCGTTTACAGATGTGTCCAGAGCTTCAGGGTGAGTAGCATGTTGGCTAACTACCGGTCTGTTCTAACAACACAAACATTGTCATGACAACAGGGCGTCATCTTGTTGTCATGACGTCCTGTTGTTTAGTTCGCTTGGGAAAGGAGCAGTGAGAAAACAAACTTCACCGGACCAGATGTAGACAATGGAGCAAAAATATGAACCTTGGACCTTCAGGTATGAAAACACCCTTAGGGATCTTAGGCTGTGTTTATCAGGCAGGAGTGAGTCACTCCATCCCTGCCAGTCTGGAATTTTGACTATTTTTTGTTTTGCAGCTGTTTCTCTCCACACTTCAACTCTGTGGATGGTGCTGTGGACAGGACAAGTTTTGAAGGCACCTACAAAGTGGAAAATGGAAAACCATTGTAAGTGCAAAAAGAAATCCCCCCAGAACATCTTTATAATTTTCGTGGTACCACTTTCGATTATCAAGAAACTTTGGTGGATTAAAGTTACTGTACATTTCAAGTATTTGTAAAGCTCTCATGTTAAAAAGACGCATCATTAGCTGTTCATGTCAAAGGCATCACTTATTAATGCACAATACCATCAGGGTGATTAGCTGGGAGAACTCATGAAAAGTATTTTGCTGGCTAACTGTCCATCAGTTCATAAAGGGTTTTTCAGTTTCTTAAGCTGGATTTATGCACCCGCATCACGTCAATGCCATTACCGACGTCCGTTGCAGATGCAGTGATCAGCAATTTTTTCTTGTGTGTTGGATGAAAGGCTTTGTTCGGTTACCAAAACGGGTTTCAGCCGATGTGTGTAGTGATTTGTGTTCGTTGTGTGTTTTTGTTTATGAAATAGCGACGGACAAGAGCAGATTGTGATGGAACTGGAGCTAAACAATGTTAAAAAGCAACTTTTAATATGATCGTTGCACAGAGAAAAAGAGAAATCGGAGAAAACGGTGTGTGTGACCACTACCGCAGCCATTTTAACAATCTGTTGTAATTACCGGGGTTATGATGAGCCACAAAATGTTCTGTATGTGCTTACTAACTCAGTATTCTTTTAAATTTGGTCCATTGTTTAACCGACTCGTTTGGAAGTTGTGCCACCGTGAACAGGCAGAGCACAGAGCAGCGACAAGAACCAGGAAATGTGAAGGAGACAAAGTGGACCAATCACAGCTCTGACGGCCTGCATCACCGACGCTCACCTCTCCTTCTCTGGAAAGGTGCACATTGGGCGTCGCAATAGGAACGCATGTCAACGCTGTTGCAGCTGCGTTGTATCAACGCGGGTGCATAACTTGCGCTTTACTGTTCACTGATTTTTTTTTTATTTTTTTCATGGTGACCTGTTTAAAGGTCCCATTGACCTGCACTTTTCCCACATGTTGGTGGCTCCTAGAGGTCTTAATGAAATGCTTGTTACATATTTTGATCAAATTGCATTTAAATATTGAATTATTGTACATCATTGTGAATCATCTTTTGCAGACTTCCTCACAATGTGTTTGTTTCGGTGCATGTCTCTTTAAATGCCAGAGAGCTGCAGTTAACTCCGCCCTCCCTCTTACCTCACTATTGCTAATCATAGGTGTCTAGCTCCTAATGTGGAGAATGTGTTCAAGGATGAGGCTGAGTTTGTTCCTCAGATTCAGCTTTATTCACAGAGCACATCTCCAACAAATCTCAAAGCAAATCAAGAGGAAGTTTTCATCTCACATCAGGGGTTTTATACCCCGGGCACGAAACAGCAGTCACATGGTGTTTAATCAAACATACAGTCACATGGTACTTAATCTCAATCACAAAGTAACCCCTTTGATCTCACGCCATTGTCCTCTAGTCTCAGTGGCTCGGAAATCTTCCCCGGTCGTCTCCCGGAAACAAAGGCCGAATTTCACACTCCTCTGCTGAATCCCAGAGTCTCAGTCCTCTTTGTTCCATGAGACGTGAAGCACACAATAAACATACAGCAACACATTTGTGGGGAATATGTAACCAACATATGCGCCACACTAGCTCCGATTGAGCCTGAGCCAACTAATCACTCCCTCCAGGATTTCACAGGATGTTTTTATGATTGTTGTGGCCCAAAAAGCCTGAATTTGTGGGAGCTTTTTTAAAAAGTTGCAATACAAGTTGTGATGTTTTGAGAGGTTTTTTTGTATTAAAAGTTGTGGGAAGAATTACAACTTTTAAAGCAGATGCCTTTTCCATAGTTTACTGCAGTGATATTCTATATAACACCACAAGAAGAGAACAGGATTGTCAAAAATTTCTTATTAAACAGTGATTTGTAAATTAAGCAGAAACTTCTGCTCTACAGAAAAACTTGCGCAACAGCAAATACAGACTTTAAAGCGAGGTAGTTGGATCCGGGAATTTTTTTTTTTTTGTGCGTGCATGGAAAGAAAATCCCATAGACACATATAGCGCGATTGTCTGCGAGTGTGAATGACCTGTTCCACGAGCAAATGTATGTTTTTTGGTCCGTGGCTGTTTACATCGGCCAGGATACTTCGTGCGCCGATGGGCCGTAGGGATCCCGTATTTTACATCCGGAAAAAAACAGTGAAACGGGAACAGCAGGAAGAGGCATAGTATCGTCGTCTAATCGTTTTATAACACATTTCACAACTAATAATAGTAACATTTCCACAAAAAATATGCTATATTAACAACACGATCACATTTTGCACACGGCTCGCTCTCCGGCGGCTGCCCCGAGAAGTAAACAAATGCAGGGACGCTTGAATTCTTTCGTCCCGAAAATATCATTTTTGAATATTAATTACAGCTAAACGGAAGCAGTTTCGATGCCGAAATTTCACATACAAATCCTAATATACGTGTTCTATACACCATCGGCTTTTGGGTATCCGACTACCTCGCTTTAACACAATATCCATTACAACAGCAAAATTGCATTGAATGCATGTTAAAGAGTATAGATTTAGAAATTATTGGCAGCACCTTTATTTGAAAACTCCCTAACCACAGTGGTCCCCAACTATTCAGTACCAAACACAGAGAAAAAAATAAATAATTTATTCTGTTGCTTTGTATTGTCTAGTGAAGTCTGTGTTTTTCTGAAAAAATTACAGAGAATATTAATATTGGTTAGAAAAAATAAACTATAACTAAACTAAAATAACATCTAAGAACGACGTATATGGTAAAGTGTTGGTAGATGAACAAGGATTCCAGTGGGGGTAAATAGAATTGAAAGAAAAAAGTGATCAAAACCAGCCAGATTGACAATTAAGCTAAGCTAGGTAGCCTGTCTCTCAGCCTCTCCCTGCTAAGGTGACTTCTAATGTGGTTGGACTGACCGCTTCCAACCGCCAAGCTAAAGCTAACGGTTCGATGTAGCATCACGGCAAAAATATAACAAAAGGAGCCGGAATGACGCAAGATATATTATTGATTGTGGATTAGTGAGCCAGTTGGAAACAGAGAAATCTATTGGGGTGATTGAAATTTAAAGAAAATAACAATATAAACTACGCTTAGTAACTGAACTCCCTAGTAGCTCTGTTATCTCTGAAGCTAATACCTTGGGCTCCCCGCTCATCTACATGGGTGCAGACAGACAGCTGGGCTGGCCAATAATAGAGCAGTGAGTGGGTATCAAGGCTGGCGTTCTGTAAAAAACTTTGAGGAGTTAAAACGGCTCCTCAGAAACAAAAATCGACACAAAGGTTATGCTTTCTAAAAGAAAAGTGAGCATTTTTGATGTTTTTTCAATAATCATCTGACCAACAGACAGATTTCAGAAGGTTAAAACCTACGAACACACCATTTTTCAGTGAATGACCCTTTTAAGTTGTGGTAGAAATGGTTCTAATGGCGAAAGGTAAAAAGCCAAAGTATATTTATGTAGTTATTGTTATTAAATCAGACACATTATAAAACTGAACACATTAAATGTAACAACAGTGATATGGACTATAAACTTAAGTACAGGATAAATTATTAATGTGTCTTAAAATCAGAGTCTGTACAGTATGTGCACACTGATCTTTCATCTCCTACTTCAGAATCGTTCCACCCTTGCTGTATTTGTAACTTGATGGATAAACTTCCTGTCGAAAGATTTTGTATGTCATGAATGTCGGGAATCTTTTTTGCCTCTTTGTTCTTTATCTCAATACAGAATCACCCCAGCAAGGATCTGATCTGTAACCTCTTTATTACCAATAACTTGCCAAAGATAATGGAGTTTTGAGGATCCAAATATATGTACAGTTGTGGGGTGGCTTAAATTAAACTAAAATTAAGCATCCAGTGGTTGAGTGCATTAAAAGGTGACATACTGTGTTATCATAATGTGCAATCTATAGGAGGTTAGATGGAATCATATTTCCTCAGTAGTGGTGTCTCCATGGAATGTGTCCCTACACCCATGCTGAACAGATTTGACTTTCTAAAAGAATTTGATCGCTTCATTTGTCCTTTAGAGTAGTTATGACCTCCAGAGCTTTATAAAAACACACTATAAGCTGCAAATTCTCTTTTTACTCCTCAGAAATCCCCGTGGACGAACAGGGCTGACAGGCCGAGGTTTGCTTGGACGATGGGGACCCAATCATGCAGCAGATCCAATAGTCACCAGGTACTTTGTTCTTAATTTTAGTATGTAATCATGTGGCCTGTTCATTATAGATTTCCCCTGACTCATTTCCCATGGACTGAGAGGAACCAAACTTGGCACATTTATTAGTTTTTCCTCTACTTGGGTACCACCAAGGGTCACACACTTCTCATCACTTTATGTGGCTGTGGAGACCTCACCTGTAGAAGTCTGCAGGTCCGGTGGTGTGAGGTTGGGAGAGTAAGGGGGGTGAGGAAGGATTTCATAGGTGCTTCCATCTGGGCAACATGCGAGTTGTGAACCGGGTCGTTGTCTTGTAGGAGGTGAACACCTTTGGTCGCCGTACCACGCCTCTTGGTTTTGATGGCTTTCTGCAACTTCTGCAGCAATGAAGCTTAGTATGTGCTGGTAATTGTGGTACCCTTTCCAGTAAATCCATTATCAGTACCCCATACTGGGCCCAAAAGACCATGAACATGACCTTGGGTTGGACACATGCCTTCTTCAGAGGTGGTGAATCATATTACTTCCATTGCTTTGACTGGGTTTTAGTCTCTGGATCACAGTGATGGACCCATGTTTCGTCCTGCACGATAAGTCTGTTGAAGAAGTCCCCCTGGTTTTCTTTGGCACATGGCCAAAAGAGCCTGGGAGCATGTGGCTCGATGCTTCTAGAAAAGTCTGAGCAACCGGGGAATCCATCGTGCAGACAACTTCCACATGTGCAAATAATCTGTCTATAAATGCACAGAATCTCTGTCTGTGTGTGTGTCTACCTGTGTGTCTGTTCCACGCGTATCTCTTGAACTGTTCGTCAGACTGACCTAAGATTTTATGTGTTTTGCTGAGGATACAAGGGTGTGCATCCCCGAGTATGGAGTTTAGTCAAAATATGTAATTTTTATCAATAAAAGTTTAGTCATCACTCTCTCCTCATGCTCTGGCTTCTACATGTGTGGGTGGGGTTTCGCATTGACTCTGTACTGATTGGATAATATATGACTTTGCGACATCAGTAACCACAGCACACCGTGAGCAAAACAAGAAAGTGAAAAGCAACAAATTTGACTAGAAAAAGATAATGCTGAAGATTTAATGCTGAAAAAATTATTCCATAAAGTTGCAGTGATTGCGTAGGTCTAAAGGATAATTCAGCATATGTGGAGAACATGAGGTGCGTAAGCAGACTGGGTGGAGCATCAGCGGGGACCCGGGTCTGACAAAGAACACTGGTGTATCTAACACAGAACATGCCGGGGGAAGTAGCAGCCCGACCAGGCAGACCACGGTCCTTAGTGGGGAGGCACGCCCAGCCTGCCCAGTCAGTGGTAAACAGGAGTCCCTTCTTCTGCTTTACTCATGTGGTACCACTGTACTATGCAGGACCGTGGGTCCCCCCTCCCCTGCGTGAGTATCTAAAAATTCCAAACTTAATAATAATACTGCCATGATTGTGGAGCGGAATGGCCTGAATGACTTAATGACCAAACGCAGGACACAAAAATGCCCAAATAATGAAATAAATCATTTTTAGTGAAATATTTACTGACAAATGGGCAGCACTGATGCAACGGTTGCAGTCAAACGGGTCTTTCTGCTGTGTATAATAATGTTGGGTGTTTTGTAGTTAATTCTGTTGATTACAGTTTTAAAAAACCTTTTAATAACAAAATATTGGTAAAATATAAACTGTTGCACTAGAATGGGTCTCACATATTTGTAAACGTGTCCTGTTATAGTACTGCATGAGTTTATTGATGATACACAAGAAATTCAACATTACACTGAACTCCCATCACTGGACAGTGATAGAAACTAAAATAATTATAATGATGACTGAACAACTCCCATTCCCCAAAGTGCAAGATACACTATTATCTTGAACATAAGTGATAAAAGATCACACAAATAAGTGATCTGACAAACAAATCTATCCATCTATCTGATTGCCGACATATAGGCTACACCTCTTTGTATTCCACTTTCAAACACAGCCTACGTTTGGGCCTGTAAAGCCTAATTGGGATACCTGTTTCAGGCAGGAATACTTGTGTTCTACAGGCAATGCACTAGTAATAATAATAATGAACTGCATTTATATAGTGCCTTTCATGATACCCAAAGCACTTTACAGTGAATCCAGTATTCATTTACTCCACAGACACACACTGATAGTGGTAAACTACACTACCGTTCAAAAGTTTGGGGTCACTTAGAAATGTCCTTATTTTTGAAAGAAAAGCACTGTTTTTTTCAATGAAGATAACTTTAAACTAATCAGAAATACGCTCTAATATCTAATATACATTGCTAATGTGGTAAATGACTATTCTAGCTGCAAATGTCTGGTTTTTGGTGCAATATCGACATAGGTGTATAGAGGCCCATTTCCAGCAACTATCACTCCAGTGTTCTAATGGTACAATGTGTTTGCTCATTGCGTCAGAAGGCTAATGGATGATTAGAAAACCCTTGTGCAATCATGTTAGCACAGCTAAAAACAGTTTAGCTGGTTAGAGAAGCTATAAAACTGACCTTCCTTTGAGCAGGTTGAGTATCTGGAAAAAATTATTTCAAATACAAATCATTATTTCTAACCTTGTCAATGTCTTGACTATATTTTCTATTCATTTTACAACTCATGGTGGTAAATAAGTGTGACTTTTCATGGAAAACACAAAATAATTGTCTGGGTGACCCCAGACTTTTGAACGGTAGTGTACCTCTGTAGCCACAGCTGCACGCGGGCAGACTGATGGAAACGTTGCTGCTAATCCGTGCCAATGGACTTTGACCACCACCAAACATTTATTCACATTCATACACCAGTATCACAGACACTGGAGGCAAGGTGGGTAAAGTGTCTTGCCCAAGAACACAACTGGATGGCGAGAGCAGGATTCAAACTGCCAACCCTCCGGTTATTGGATGACTCAGTCTGTCTCCCGAGCCACTACTGAACAAATGGTCATGGATGATTTCTTCCACAGACCCAACACTGATCTTGACATTTTGGGCTAGTTGGCAAATGGTTATGTGGCGATCATCCAGAATGGTGCCCTCCACTTGTCACATGGTGTCTTCATCAGTGGTGCACTGGTGTAGCCCAGGAATGGCTGCCATTTCCACCGATGTCTGACCACACTTGAATTCTCGATGCCAGTGCTTGACTGCGTTATATGATGGGGCGTCCTCCTCATGTCTCTTTCATCTCAAACTTCTCCCGTGGTGTGTGGCCTCTCAAGCACAGGAACCTGGTGACCGCTGTACATTCAACTGGCTTGATTATCACACCTTACTCCATCTTAGCACCTGTAAAAGAGAAACTCTTAGCAGTTCATAGCTGCAAATTATCACGTGACCTATAGAAATATGTATTACTATGAATGTGCAATTTCAGCCTTCTATAATCTTTAATGAGCAGACATTGTATCTTATGTTAACAAACTATATAATTCATTCCTTTTTTGATAATGAATGAAGATGACTTACAGTATTTCCACAGGAAACTGGAACTCTGTGTATTTATGTTTTCACTGTGTTACAGATGGAAAGTGGATGGAAGAGGAACAAAGATTCATCACTCCACCTCCAAAAAGCCAATTTTGCAGTTTGTGTCCATCAAGAGGAAAGACTGTGGCGAGTGGGCCATACCTGGGGTTGGTGACTTTAGCTTTTGTGTTTTGCTGATATGGTCTGTTTTCATTGTGCCTTTCTTATTGTGATATGCTCTGAAATACTGTAGTACAACAAAAATAATTCATTGTATCTTTGTGGATTTAGGGAACGCATATGATAGGGTACCAAGAGTGGAAATGTGGTACTGTATGAGGAAGTCAGGAGTAACAGAAATATGTGAGGGTAGTGCAGGGCATGTATGAGGACAGAAAAATGGTGGGAAGGTGTGCTGTTGGAGTGACAGATGAATTCAACGTGGGGGTGGGATTACACCAGGAATCAGCTCTGAGCCCCTTCTTGTTTGCTTTGGTAATGGACAGGCTGACAGACGAGGTGAGGCAGGAGTCTCCATGGACCATGATGTTTGCAGATGGCATTGTGATCTGTAGTGAGAGTAGGGAGCAGGTGGAAGAGAGCCTGGGGCCTCATGTATAAACGGTGCACACACACAAAAACACGGCATACGCTGATTTTCACGCACACAGTGGGATGTATAAAAACAAACGTGACGTGAGAATCTGCGGGCCGAGCCGCAAAGTTTCCACCTGTCGTGAGAAGTTGCAGCTGTTCGCAAAATTCTGTTTGGCTCTATCAGGTGGGTCTGTTAAACTACAAAACAGTTGAAACTCAGAATATGTTAAAGTAACGTTTCTACTTTGGTTAAAATATTTTGTCTATGAATTAGTCTGTGAAAAACATGATCATTATTACGTGATTTATCTCCATAACTCGGCTCACTGATCGCAGGGAAACCCCGATGAATAATAACTAATTAGCCTGCCTCACTCATGGACCAACCAGCTTCACTGTTACTTGGATCCTGTTTCTGTAAATGTGTCATTTTGACCCAAAGAAAAAAGGAGAGATCCTCTGGGTTAACATTGAATAAAAGGACGACCATGGGGAGTTCCGGGCTGCAATTTACCCGGACTTCCAGGGACCCTTAACGGATTCACCCTCTGATATCTTAGCCTGCTCAGACCTCGGGAAGTGGGTCGAGGGAAACTAATATCTGTTGTCTTCAAGTCATTCTGACCCAAAGACAATTATTTATTTGTTTATTTCAGTCAGAGCCAGCTGCATTAACTGCCATTGTAACATGGTCCACTTGGTAAACTTAGGTTTATTGTTGATTCCAGAGGGTCAGAACATAGTAAAATATTTTTTCTGACCTCCACCTCCATTATCAACATCTCAGCGTCACTCTGTGAAGTTTTTTTTTTTTATGCTGCACTTTCCCACAGGATTGATGATGATTGTTTGACAGAAGAGTGACAGAAGGGGTGTTTTTATTTATTTACATAGTCATTATTAGTGGGACGAACCAAGGCGGAGTAAAGAGATCGTGCGCCGGTTTTCATGGTGAGGTGGGATGTATAAAGAAAAGTCACGGAGAATTGAGCATGCTCACAGGTTTATACATCTGAAAATTTCTGTGCGCATGTACTTCTCAGATTTTGTGAGTCCGCCATCTTTCAGTATGAAAGCTGTGCCATCCTTTATACATGAGGCCCCTGGAGAGGTGGAGGTATGCTCTGGAGAGACGAGGAATGAAAATCAGTAGAAGCAAGACAGAATACATGAGTGCGAATGAGAGAGAGTCAGCTGTAATGGTAAAGAGGCATGGGTAGAGGTAGTGAAGGTAAATAAGTTTAAATATCTGGGGACAACCATCCAATGCAATGGAAAATGCACAGGAGAGGTGAAGAAGAAAGGGCAGGCAGGGTGGAGTGGGTGGAGACGAGTGTTGGGGGATTTGTGACAGAATGATAACAGCTAGAGTGAAAGGGAAGATTTACAAGAGGGTCATGAGACCTGCTATGATATATGGTTTGGAGACAGTGGCACTGGCACAGTTGAAGATGGTAAGATTCTCATTGGGAGTGACTAGGAGGGACAGGATTCGAAATGAGTATATCAGAGGGACAGCTCAGGTTGAGTGGCTTGGAGACAAAGTAAGAGAGGCAAGGCTGAGATGGTTTGGACATGTGCAGAGGAGGGACAGTGGATATAATGAACAAAGAATGCTGAAGATGGAGCTGCCAGGTAGGAGGAAAAGAGGACCACAGAGAAGATTCATGGATGTAGTGAAGGAGGACATGGAGAGGGTTGGTGTGAGAGAAGAGGGTGAGATGGAGACAGATGATCTGCTGTGGAGACCCCTAAAGGGAACAGCCAAAAGGAGAAGATCAAGAGGAGTGATGAAATAAGTTAGGTTTTACAGTGCTGTCACTTATTTAATGTGTTTATAGTTGTGAAAAAAATAGGACACCCCTTTAAATATTCAGTTCTTTATTAAGAGATGTTCACATATCTATGTCTGATCTTGTTTTTGTTTTTATTTGCATTTTTTTCACATTTATTTTAGCCATTGTAAGTGAGAATGAATGTGGGGGTGTCCTAAAAAGATGGGGGTGCCCTAATTTATTCCTCACTATTTATTTAGAATTACATCTCACAGAAAATTGGAAAAAAGTCTTTCATTTGTTTTTAATTGTTTAGTTGTATTATGTGACGTATTTTTAACGTTGATATTAAATATCCATATGTCCAAATATGTTAAAAAGCAAACGGGTACAGGGTGTCCTAATTTTTTCACATGACTGTATGCTTGTTTTGCAGGGTATGGTCGATGCTGGAGAGCAGGTTTCTCTCACGTTGCAGCGGGAGTTTTCTGAAGAAGCACTGAACTCACTTTCAGTTTCGCCTGCAGAGAGAGCAAAAATACACGAGCGCATCATCAAACTTTTCAAATCGCCAGGCTTTCAAGTAACTTTAATTTACTGCCAGATTTTATTTGGCGTGTGTGTCTGTCTGGCAAACCAACACACTTTTCGTGATTGTGATTCTTCTTCAGGTCTTTAAAGGCTATGTCGACGATCCCAGAAACACCGACAATGCCTGGATGGAAACGGTTGCTGTCAACTTTCATGATGAATCAGGTATCATAAATTACAAGAATGGTTTTCTGTCCTTTTAGAGGTTTCATTCATATATGGGCGCATGGATTCCAGTGATGCAGTGACAAATGTAGAACTTAATGTACTGCCCTTTGTAAATTTGAAATTTCATTTTATAAAATATGGATGTGGGACTATATGGGAAGCAAATACAGTCATTCATGGATAAGTTTGATGCACGACCTGCTTTGTTTGCCGCTGGTTTCAACAGTTTGCCAGTAAACCTAATTTGTGGTGTAGGTTGAATAATTTTGATTGTCGTTTGTAAGTTGCTGTTGTTGTGCATGGGTTCTGCGGGCACACGTGCTCTTGGGCATTTAAAGGGACAGGCACTGAAATGAACCGTCCTGAGGAAGGCTGCGAAAGAGAATTCGCAATGATATTGAAATAATTAAAGGCAGTTTGACCAAAGTATGCCACAGACTTTTCATTAAGACCTGTGGGAGCTGTCAACATGTAGAAGAAGTGCAGTAAATGAGACAAGAATGCAAAATTTAATTGAATTGGAAAAACCTCTGAAAGTCACACAAATAAATAGCAAGCATAAGTACTAACATAACAAAAAAAGTCAGAAATTTATAAGACAGAAATATAATTCACAAAAGAAAAAGGTCACAAAGGTGGCTAATTACTAATATTAATAAGCCATTTTAAACTGATAACACAGGCATTTTACCTTCATTTTAAGGCTCAGATATATTTTGTGGGGTTTTTTTCCAGCCATACTGACAATTGCTCTTTTCATAGTACAGGTTTCTGATAGCTGCGCTATCCTGTTGGCTTTAAATTCAGTGTTATGCCCGTATGTAGTCCACAGTATGTGGTCATGGTTCTCTAACAGGACGGTAAAAAGACCAATGAGAGTTTTTTGTCATTGTTTTAGGAAACGGTGTAAGTGAGCTGCCGCTGCAAGCTGGCGACGACGCAGGACAAGTCCAGTGGGTCGATGTTGACTCCTCGCTCGCTCTCTATGCGAGTCACTCCCATTTCCTGGAGCTGGTTGCCAAAGAGAGGAAAGCTCACTGGTAGCCAAAAACAAAAGACTGTTGTGGCAAAACAATGAAGGAAGCAGTGACAGCCGCTCTGACAGGGGTCTTAGAGTGAATGTATATTCATGAAGCATGGCTCTGTATATGAAGTTATTTCACTATAGTAATTCTGGCACATTTTTAAGGCTCCAAAAACAATGTAGAGTGAAAAGATTTAAACGGGAGGTTGAAAGCTTGGCTGCAGTCTTTGTTATAAAGCTTCTGATTCACTGTTTGCATGAAGCTTACCACAATCCCAAAAGGATAAGTGCACTCACGTTACTTCTGTTAGCACATATGCAAATGTATTCAGTGTCCAGAAGGATCACATTAACCCTAGCATGACCGTACGTGAGCAAATACAGTGAGCTGCTGAGCAGAATCATACATGACATTCACTGAAGTGCGTCAGAATCTTTGATTTTTACATTTGAAAGATGATGATGATGTGCTGGAGCAAAAGTGTTTTCAAGTGGTGACAGATGGTGGACACAAAAGATCATTTGGCACTCGACAGCCTGCCTAACCCAGTGTTCGTCTGTGTGTGTGTGTGTCACTGCTGGAGGATACTTGCCAGTGAGGCAGTGATGAATTATGTATCAAAGCACTCAATGTGAAAATTCAACCTACAAACATTGGCCAAAGGACTACCTTTAAATATGCAGTCGTGAAAAAATTAGGACACCCTGTATAAGCCTGTGTGTGTTTTTTTTTTCCACATATTTGGACATATGGATATTTAATATCAATGTTAAAAATACTGGGAGATTCATGTAATGCAGCTAAACAATTAAAAATGAATTAAAAACTTTTTTCAGATTTTCTGTAAAATGTAATTCTAATCATTAGAATAAATTAGGACACCCGGGGACTTCCGGTTATGGCTGCCACGTAGGACGGACGTGTCTCGCTCTGCTCTGCTCCTGGAGAAAAAAATCGGCAAATAACTCTCTCATTTGGGACAGAACGTATCCCAGCATTTGGGCGAGGATATGTCGGCGAAGCCTAAGGCTGGAAAACCAGGAAAAGGAAAAAGCGAGCCGCCGAAACAGTCCAAATTAACGGACTTTCAGGTCTGTGACGCAGCAAACAAAACTCCATATATGGCGGAGGAGGCTGGCAACGCTGCGATTTCTGCGGGGAATGGCGCAGATGCGCTGATGGCTGCCATGAGTTCAATGAGAGCGGACTTTTCCTCTAGATTTGATGGGATTATGACAGCGTTGGAAGGAATTGGGTGACTGTGTAGAACGAACGGCGCAGATGGAGCTCCGTCTCGCTAGTGCTGAAGATGACGTCACCCGTCTTCAATTAAAGGTGCGCACTTTGGAAAAAAAAAATAAATCTCTGGAAGATAATATTTTGGATTTGGAATCTCGGTCGAGACAGAATAATTTGAGGCTGGTGGGTCTTCCAGAGGAATCAGAAGGTCGGGACGTATGTTCCTTTCTGGAAAAGTGGATTCCGGAGGTGCTGGGCAGCGAGGAGTTGCAATCAGCAGTGGTTCTGGAAAAAGCACATCGTATTGGCCCACGGAGAGATAAGGGACCGCCGAGGACCTTAATTATGAAGTTTCTTAGCAACAGAGACAGGATGAAGATCTTCAACGCTGCACGTGCTAAAGGAGAGATTAAACACCAGGACCAGCAGGTGCGGTTCTACCCAGATTTGGCCACAGGAATCCAGCAATTGAGGAAGCAGTTTGATCCCGTACGTAAGGAGCTGCGCAACCTTGGGATTCGTCATGGTGTAATCTATCCTGCGAGACTGTTGACCACGTATGAGGGCAGAACCCACATCTTCAAGACCCCAGAGGAGGCGCAGGAGTTCATCAAGAAGATCAAAGAAGAAGAAGAGACTGGTGGGAGCTAAGCATGAACAAAATATAAGGTAGAATAATTAAGCATTTGCACAGGCATCTGACTGACTTGAAGTAAATAGTAAGTTTACAAAATATAGATTGTATTATATATTAAAAAAACAAAACAAAAACAAAACAAACAAAAAAAAAAACTATGATGTACAAAGTTGTTAAAAATTTTGGAGTTAAGTTGGAAAACTACAGAGGAGAGTTAATGTTACGTCATTAAAAGCAGTAGAGTTAGGGTGATTGGGAGGATGAAGAAGGAGTGGCTTAGGCTGTTCCCCGTGGGTGTGGAACGGTCGATGGCTATATCGGGAGACAGAATTTTTCTTTTGATTTTGGGGGGTTTGCCACAAGTGTGGGAAGGGGAAATTTGTTTGTGTGTAGTTTGTAGGATGAATGTTCAACCACTCATGTTTTTGCTTCTCTGTATGAGCATGTTTACACTGCAAGGTAATCCTAAACTCTCTATTGATCATGGACCAAAGTGTTAATCTTAATTTAACTTCATGGAATTGCAGAGGTCTACAAAATTTAAAAAAACTTAAACAAGTTATGAATAAAATAAAGGACATGGGTTCAAGAATTGTGTTTTTACAAGAAACTCATCTGATAGAGGAGGATGTTAAAAGAATTAGGAGTAGATGGCAGGGAAGTGTATTCACCTCTTCATTTTCATCCCGAGCCAGGGGAGTTATGACTCTCATACATAAATCAGTTCCTTTTCAAGTGAAAAATGTAATTGGAGACAAATTTGGAAGATATGTAATCATTCAAGGTTCTTTGCTATTAGAAAATATAAATCTTGTGAACTTATATGGTCCCAATATAGATGATCAGAAGTTCTTTGCTAATTTATTTCTCATCTTATCATCACTTACAGGGCAACATATAATAGCAGGGGATTTTAATTGTACATTGAATCCAGGTGTGGATAGATCAACAGGACTGGATTGTACGCACATTGGATGTAGGATGACTATTAATCATTTTATGAAAGAATTGAGATTGTTAGATATATGGAGAGAAATGAAACCACAAGTTAAAGCCTATTCTTGTTATTCCAGTACCTACAAGACATTCTCACGTATTGATTATTTTTTGATTTCCACAGAATTAAGGTCCAAGATTCAAAACTGCTTTTATGATAACATCGTGATCTCTGATCATGCACCCTGTTGTCTAATATATGTAGATAAAAAATTGACAAAGGAATCAGGTAGATGGCAATTTCAGCATAAATGGCTTCAGGATGAGGAATTTGTCAAGTATATAGAAAAACAGATAGACGAGTTCTTTGACATCAATACTACACAAACATCAGCATGTGTAAAGTGGGAGGCTTTCAAAGCTTTTATTAGGGGACATATTATTAGTTATACAGGATCAAAATCTAAGAAGACTCGAGAGGAGAGAGCTAAATTGGAACATAAAATAAAAAATCTTCAGGAAAAAGTGTATGCAGGAAGTGACCCAAGGTTGGAGAATGAATTACTGATTTTGAGAGCTGAATACGACAAAAAATCAGCGAATAGAGCTGCCTCGAGTCTTCTAAGATTGAAACAATCTTTATGAACAAGGTGAAAAATCAGGAAAATTATTAGCATGGCAGATTAAACAATTGGAAATTAAAACACCAATTACCAGTATTATAAGTAAGGGACAGGTAGTTATAGATCCTTTAGAAATTAATAGAGCCTTTAGAGATTACTATGAAAAATTATATGATACCAAAAATGAACCTGATTTAACAAAACTAAATGGGTTTTTGAACGAACTATCTATACCGTGTATTCCAAATGAAAACAGGGAGATATTGGAGTCTAAAATTAGTCAAGAAGAAGTTGGGCTAGCCATTGATAATATGAAATCAGGAAAAAGTGCAGGACCAGATGGTCTTCCAGTTGACCTTTATAAAAAATTTAAGAATAAATTAATAAAACCTTTTTTGGAAATGGTTTTAGAAGCATTTCAAAATAATAATTTACCATCATACATAAATAATGCCTTAATTATACTGCTGCCAAAACCAGGTAAGCCCTCTAATAAATGTGAAAATATGAGACCAATAAGCCTATTAAACGCCGACCTTAAGATAATCTGTAAAATTTTAGCAAGACGAATACAAGAAATTTTACCAAATATTATTAATCGAGATCAGAATGGCTTTATAAAGGGTAGACAAGGCTTCCATAATGTAAGAAGACTATTTAATATTATTTATTTTAATAAAGAAGCACCGGATACAGCTCTCCTATCATTAGACGCCGAAAAGGCCTTTGATAGAGTTGAATGGCCCTTTCTTTTTGAAGTCCTACAAAGGTTTGGACTTGGAAATAATTTCATAAAATGGGTTCAAATAATATATAATAATGCTACAGCAGAAATCCTAACAAATAACAATATTTCAAAACCAATAAAAATCAATAGAGGATGTCGACAAGGCTGTCCACTTTCACCTTTACTGTTTACTATGGCAATTGAACCTTTAGCGATAGCGATACGTTTACATTCACAAATATATGGAATTAAAGTTGGACCAACAGAACATAAAATCTCCCTGTACGCCGATGATATAATTTTGTTTATGTCGAATCTAAAAAAATCAATTCCAACCTTGTTGAATTTAATAAAGAATTTTGGGGAAATATCAGGATATAAAATAAATAAAACTAAATCTTCAATATTAATGCTAAATGAGACCCAGAGAAATTACCCAGCCCCTGAGGTAAATCAATTCAATGTTGTAAATCAGTTTAAATATTTAGGAATCCAAATTATGCCTAAGCTAGAATCAGTCGCCAGTGTCAACTATGAAGCCTTAATGTCAGATTTCAGTGAGTTAACTCAGAGATGGATGTCACTACCAATGTCGATGATCGGGAGAATCAATATACTTAAAAGTAATATTTTACCTAAAATACTTTATTTATTTCAATACATTCCCTTATCACCACCTTTAGATCTATTCTCAAGAATAAAAAAAAAGTTAGTGGAATTTATATGGAACAACAGGAGGGCTAGATTACGTTTGTCTTTATTATATTTACCATTTGATCGTGGAGGTCTGAAATGTCCAAATTTTATGTTGTATTATTGGTCGGCACAACTGAGGTCTATGACATATTATTTTTCATCAAATGATCTCCCTCACTGGACTGAAATGGAATCATACAATTTACCTTTACCTCTTCCCATATTCATATACTCAGATTCGGCAAAAAAATTACAAAAACAAGTTAAAAATCCATTTGTAAAGCATATGATCAAAATATGGTGTGAAGCTAAAAACTATTTAAAAGAACCACAGTTATTGTCACAATTTAGTCCAATATGGGGTAATCAATATTTTAAACCAGGGAGAGCGGACGCTGTATTTAAAGTATGGAATTTAAAAGGGATACAAAAGATTCAGGATTTATATTTGCCATGTGCAGACAACATAATGTCTTTTGAAGAGCTGAGGATCAAATTTAATCTCAATAGAACACATTTTTTTAAATATCTTCAACTTAGAAACTTTATTCGATCAAATCAAAATAAAGCTCTCACTCGACCTATTTATTCATCCTTGGAAAAAATGATGATGAAAGATAGTAAAAGAAAGGGTATTATTTCAGAGTTTTATAACTCATTGACACTATCTTCAAGTGAAAATTCACTGAAAAGATTAAACTACTGGAAAGAAGATCTGCAAATTGAAATTTCGGAGGAACAATGGGAATTGGCTTGTACAGAAGCTCAAACCAAATCAATAAATGCACGCCTTAAATTGATACATTTCAAATGGTTAATGCGGATGTATGTTACACCGGAGGAGTTAAATAGATATAACAAAAATATACCAGATACATGCACAAAATGCATGGAAAGTAAAGGAACCCTATTTCATTGTTTATGGGAATGTAGATTAATAAGAATGTTTTGGGAAGAGGTGAGGGTAACAATTGAAAAAATAATCTCAAAACAAATCATACTGAATCCTAAACTGTTTTTGTTGGGTCTGTACCCAGAAAAGCATAATTTTAATAAAAGTGAAAGAACATTCATAGACCTCAGTTTGCTTAATGCCAAAAAATGTATTGCACTATTATGGAAAAAGACTTATAGACCAGATGTGACTCAGTGGTTAAGACAGATGTTAACAAACCTTCCATTAGAAAGAATAACATATATACTAAAATCAAAGGAAATTGTGTTTGAGAATATATGGAGACCTTTTATTGATTATGTAAAAAATTTAAACATAACTCTTGAAGAAGAAGGTGAATGATGTGTGTGGACCTTGTAAATTCCAAACTGGTGAACATAATATGTATACTTATGTATTGGATTGTCTAGACTAAACAGAGGAGCATTGTTGAAGACTTGATTTTGTTGGTGGTTGTTGGTGTTTTTAGTGCATTTTTTTTTTTTTTGTAGTACTTTAGTGTTAGTGTTTGATTGTTTGTATCATGTTTGTTAAAAAAAAAAAAAAAGGTTCAATAAAGATATTGTGGAAAAAAAAAAATTAGGACACCCCCCCCCCCCCAATCTTTTTAGGACACCCCGACATTCATTCCCACTTAAAATGGCTAAAATAAATGTTAAAAAATACAAATAAAAACAAAAACAAGGTTAGACATAGACATGTGAACATTTTTTTTAATTAAGAACTGAATATTTAATGGGGTGTTCTAATTTTTTCACATGACTGTACATGAATAAACTAAAGATTTTTAATTGTTTTGAATAATAAAACCCCTTTTTCACTGCAGGAACAAGGAACCAATTTTAGGGAACATGAACTTGATAAGGTCGGGTCCTGTATCTGGCCCTCTTCCCTGTCGTGTCTCCATGATGGGGGTAGGAACCATCAGTCTCCAGAGGATTTGTTTGTGATGTAATCATCTGACAGTTTTGACCGTGACACAGCATGGCAAAGTAAAATATGTTGAAATTATACAGAAATGACTATGCACGGAATGAATGTAGAGTGGAGAGCATGGGACCAACTTGCCACCGTTGTTTACCGTATTTTTCGGACTATAAGGTGCACCGGATTATAAGGCGCAGTACCAATTAACAGTCTATTTGACGGTCTATTTTCATACATAAGGCACACCGGATTATAAGGCGCATTAAGCGAGACACATTAAGCTCAACAAAACCGTCAGATAAGTGAAATTTTATTCAACTTATTCACAATAACTCTCAACATTGTTCAGTTGTAACACAAAAAAACAGTTGGAACACATACTCTTGTGGAGATGTGTGGAAGGACGAGGCTGAGTTTATTTCTCAAGACCAGTTTTTATTCACCTTCACATTCTCCAACATCCAAAAACAGAAAGAGAAGGGAATCTCCCAACATCTGTCCCTTTAATACCCCAGGACATCAAAGCACACAGTCCATTGTCTTTTAATCCCAAATCACAATGCATCCCCCTCCAGGTCTTCTCGTCTCCACCTAAAGTCCTGGTGGTCAGGAAATCCTTCAAGGCCATCTCTTTGCATACAAAAGGCCAGACTTCACATCCTCCTGTTACTCCTAGGAAGTTTAGACCTTTTGTTCCTCTGAGACGTGAAGCAAACAATAAGCATACGGTAATACACATGTGAAGCATATGAAACCCCCATATGTGCACCATATGACCCCCCCCCCCAAACGTCTAAGATGGAACAACATAACCGCAGATTGCATGTCATAATAAAATCACTACATATCAGTCCACGTGCCGCTTGGGTCTCAACCTTCTTCCGTATTTGCTGTAAGCAGGCTGTACCACTTCCGCGGCGTCTTCCTGCTGTGGAGCTGCTGCCTGGGGATGAGAACTGTTAGTCAACCTCTGTGGGTGTTCTGGGGAATGCTCTCTAGGGGGTCTGCCGCGCCGAGGAGTCTTAGCCAACTGCACAACTTCGTCAGCTACCACAAAAGCGGGTTTGAGCCTGTTAATGCCAATCATTTCTTTTCTGCCCCCCAAATCTAGCAAAAAATGCTTATCTCCTGTTTCCAGCGCTCTATATGGTCCGTCATAAGGTGGGCGTAAAGGCGGACAATGGGCATCATGTCTGACAAAAACAAACTCCGCATTTTTTAAAGCCTTAGGCACAAAAACACGCGGAAAACTGTGGTGAACGGGGCCAGGTAGCGTGCTCGGGCCTGTGCTATTCTGTAACTGCTGAGCCGGGGAGCACTCTGGCGCTGGATTATCTGGGAGAAATTCCCCGGGCAGCCGAAGTGGCTGTGCGAAAACTAGCTCAGCTGGGGAGGCTTCTAAATCCTTTTTAGGTGCAGAACGCAACCCCAATAAAACCCATGGTAGTTTGTCCACCCAATTTGCATCCGTAAGTGACGCTCTGAGAGCCGCCTTCAGTGACCTGTGAAAACGTTTGCATAACCCGTTAGCCTGCGGGTTGTTCGCGGTCGTGCGGTGGATCGTTGCCCCCAGGCTGTGGGCCATCGCTGACCAAAGTTTGGAAACAAATTGCGGGCCTCTGTTGGACGTAATGTCCGATGGGACTCCAAAACAAGCTACCCATGCTGTTAAAAACGCGCGCGCCACCTCCTCGGCTGTGGTTGATGACAGCGCAACCACTTCCGGCCAGCGCGTGGTGCGGTCAACCATTGTCAGAAGATGTGTGCACCCTTGTGAGGGCAGGAGGGGGCCTACGAGGTCCACGTGGACATGATCAAACCTTTTAGCTGGGATGTGAAACGGCTCCAAGGGAGCTCTCGTGTGTCTATGAACCTTGGCCCGCTGACAAGCCATGCAGGTTGCCGCCCACTCTCTAACTTGTTTGCGCAGGCTCGGCCATACAAATTTCTCTCTTACCGTTTTGACCGACGCACGCACTCCCGGGTGCGCCAGAGAATGGATCGAGTCAAAAACGCGGCGGCGCCACGCGGCTGGAACCACCGGACGCGGCCGCCCAGTGGAGACATCGCAGATTGGGGGGGCATACCGTCTTGCAGCACCCTGTTCTCCAGCCTTAACCCTGTTGGTCCAGACTGGAGCGCGCGCACATCCGCGTCGCTAACCTGCTCCGCGGCCATGGCTGCATAATCTATCCCCACGCGGACCGGGGCCGCGCGCACTTCCGCGTCGCTAACCTGCTCCGCGGCCATGGCTGCAGGATCTACCTCCACGCGGGCTGGAGCCCCCACGGCGCGCGAGAGGCAGTCCGCCACTACATTAAGTTTACCCGCCACATGCTGGATATCGGTAGTAAACTCCGATATCGCGGCCAGCTGTCTCTGCTGCCAGCCCGACCAAGGTTCTGAAATCTTGGCCATCGCGAAAGTCAGCGGATTGTGGTCAACGAACGCGGTGAAACGGCGTCCTTCCAGCCAGAACTGGAAGTGGCGAATGGCCAAGTGGAGAACTAACAACTCCCTGTCGAATGCGCTGTATTTTCGTTCGCTGTCGCGCAGTGTCTTCCTGAAAAAGGCGAGCGGTTGCCAGGCTCCGGCTACATACTGTTCCATGACCGCCCCTATGGCCACATCTGACGCGTCAGTAGTGAGCGCCATGCGGGCCGCTGGGACTCAATGTGCTAACAACGCAGTGTTTGCCAGGGCTGTTTTGACTTCAGAAAATGCGCGCTCTCGCTCCGGAGACCATTCGACTTTATTTGTGGGTTTTTGTTTTTTTAGTGCAGCATACAATGGTTGCATGAGCTGCGCTGCGCGGGGGAGGAAACGGTTATAAAAATTCACCATTCCCAAAAACTCCTGTAACGCTTTGACCGTTTGTAGCTGGGGAAAATTTGTTACTGCGCGCACTTTGTCAGGCAGAGGGACCGCTCCCTCTGGGGAGATGCGATGCCCCAAAAATCAATCTGCGTCACCCCGAACTGACACTTCGCTGGGTTAATTATTAACCCGTGCTCTGCCAACCTCCGGAAAACTGCCGTGAGGTGGTTTTCGTGTTCGTCTTCAGACGCGCTGGCTACCAATATGTCATCCAGGTAGAAGAATACGAAAGGGAGATCGCGCAAAACCGCGTCCATCATGCGTTGGAACGTCTGCGCCACGCCTTTAAGCCCAAACGGCATGCACAAAAACTCGAAAAGCCCGAAAGGAGTTATTACCGCTGTTTTGGGTATGTCCTCAGCGCGCACTGGGACCTGGTGGTAACCGCGTACCAAGTCTATTTTAGAAAAAACGCGCACCCCCGCCAAATGAACTGAAAAATCTTGGATGTGCAGGATCGGGTAGCGGTCATGCGCTGTAGCGTTGTTCAGCCTGCGGAAATCACCGCAAGGCCGCCACAAGCCATCAGCTTTCGGGACCATGTGAAGCGATGAAGCCCATGGGCTCTTCGAACGCCTGATGATGCCCAACCTTTCCAGGTTGGCGAACTCCTCGTGCGCTATGGTCATTTTAGCTGAATCCAAGCGCCGAGCTTTTGCGAAAACGGGCGGTCCAGTGGTAGTAAAAAAATGTTCCACCCTGTGTTTAGCCACAGTCGCCGAAAATGTTGGAACCATGAGTGCTGGGAACTGAGTGAGGAGTGTGTGGAACTTACCACCTGTAGCTGTGACGTTGGCTTGTGCTGTCGGCGGGGCCACTCGAGCTGTACAGGGAATAGAATGAAAAGAGAGTGCATTAACCAGGCGTCTGTCAGCAAGATCGACCAACAAACCATGTGAGCACAAAAAATCAGCCCCTAACATGTTGAAATTGACTGCCGCTATGACGAAAGTCCACTCGAATGTACGGCCGTATAAAGACAGAAGCAGAGTCCTCTCACCGAAGGTCTTAATTGCCGAGCCGTTCACTGCTGACACCCGGGGACCACTGGAAGGCGCCAGCCGGTCATCGTAGGAAAGTGTGATGAAACTCAGCTGGGAGCCCGTGTCCACGAGGAAATGCCTCCCCGAGTGCGCATCCCTCAAGTAGAGCAGCTTGTTCTCCTCTCCGAGGGCCGCAGCTGCTACCGACCCCCGGTCTTGGTGTTCCCCGAGCGCTTAAAATGGCACGGTGGAATGCACTTGCGTGCCCTCTCTGCGAAGCGGCGATGGTAGAAGCAAAGGACGTCGTCTGCTCCGTGTTTCCTGGCCCCTGCCGCTGCCGTCGTCGGTGAGTCTGGTGCTGCAGCCTCTGGCCCCCTGCCTTCTCCGGACGTTGCGCCTGGCTCTGCTGCTGCAGCCGTAGCCGTGCGCCGTTTATTGGCGTTGACGAGTCGTTGCGCCTCCTGGCCCAGTTCGTGGTAGTCTCGTCTGGCCAACAGTGGTGAACTGGCCAGGGTCACTCTCACCGCTGACGGTAGGGTCCTGAGGAAAAGGTGGGTGAAGATGAAGTTATCATCTTCGGAGTCTCTCAAACTCAACATCTTCCCCATCAGGTCTGCCGGTCTGTCGCTCTCAAATTCAGTCAGCGCCAGGAGCCTCTCTGCTCGCTCCTCCACCAAGGGGGTGAAGTAACGGATGAGTGCAGCCTTCAATGTGCTGTACTTGTCGCTGTCCGGCGGGTGGTTGATCAGGCTCTCCACTCGCTGGGCTGTGTGGTTGTCCAGCTTTGCAACCACATGGTAGAACTTTGTGGCGTCTACCGAAATCCTCCGGAGGTGGAACTGTGCCTCGACTGCGTTAAACCAGGAGTGCGGATTGTTCGGCCAGAAGTCCGGTAGCTGAACTGTGGCTGCGTTCGTTTGGCTGGCTCCTGACGAGTCTGGCTCGGGAGATTCGTCTCCGCTCATGATACGTCTTAGGGTCACCAGTGTGGAGATGTGTGGAAGGATGAGGCTGAGTTTATTTCTCAAGACCAGTTTTTATTCACCTTCACATTCTCCAACATCCAAAAACAGAAAGAGAAGGGAATCCCCCAACATCTGTCCCTTTAATACCCCAGGACATCAAAGCACACAGTCCATTGTCTTTTAATCCCAAATCACAATGCATCCCCCTCCAGGTCTTCTCGTCTCCACCTAAAGTCCTGGTGGTCAGGAAATCCTTCAAGGCCATCTCTTTGCATACAAAAGGCCAGACTTCACATCCTCCTGTTACTCCTAGGAAGTTCAGACCTTTTGTTCCTCTGAGACGTGAAGCAAACAATAAGCATACAGTAATACACATGTGAAGCATATGAAACCCCCGTATGTGCACCACACTCTCAACATTACGGTATTCAGTTGTAACACAAAAAACTAGTTGGAACACATAAAATACAAAACAGTACACTCACTTTTTTAGTTCATTCCTCTTCCATAAATCCATCAAATTCTTCATCTTCAGTGTCTGAGTTTAACAGTTGGGCGATTTCGGCATCAAGCATGCCCGGATCCCTCTCGTCATTATCCGAGTCAGTCTCATTGCTGTTATTTAGCGGTTCAGTGATGATTCCGGCCTTCGTGAAAGCTCGGACGACACTTGAGACTGATACCTTAGCCCAGGCATCCATGATCCACTGGCAGATAGTGGCGTAACTCGCCCGGAGTTGCCTCCCTGTCTTGGTGAATGTGTGTTCGCCTTCTGTCATCCAATGCTTCCACGCAGCTCGCAATTTAACTTTGAATGACCTGTTGACACCAATATCTAGCGGCTGGAGTAATTTGGTTAATCCATCCGGAATGATGGCAAGCTCCGAATTAGCTTGCTTCACTTGGCTTTTGACAGTATCGGTGAGATGGGCGTGCATGGAGTCGCAGATCAACAGAGACGGAGATTAGTGGAAAAAGCCATCCGGTCTCTTGACGTAAACTTCTCTCAGCCACTCACTCATTTTCTCCTCGTCCATCCAGCCCTTTGGGTTAGCTTTGATGATGGCGCCGGCCGGAAACTTTTCTTTTGGCAGAGTCTTCCTCTTGAAAATGACCATGGGTGGTAGTTTCTGGCCATTAGCCTGGCAACCGAGAACTACAGTGAAGGATGACTTCTCGTTCCCTGTGGTGCGTATAAATACAGTACTGGTCCCTGTTTTCTCAACAGTATGGTTCACGGGGATGTCAAAGGTGAGGGGGACCTCACCTACTTGGCGCAGGTTATTTTCTTGCTTCCTTCACTTCCGTACCATTGATTCATTAATGTTGAATTCTCTCGCAGCTGCTCTATTCCCATGTACTACTGCGTGACTGATAGCCTTGAGTTTAAAATCCGCTTCGTAAGCATGCCTCTTAACAGGTGCCATTTTGGGGTCCTTATACACACACCGTAATATTACCTGTTGAAGCACATATTACTCCGCGAGGCTCCTGACTACCGTAGTGCTCCGACAATCCATCAAGCGGTGCGGCTTCATAGCTTATCAAAGTTGTACTAAAACATTTTGACAGATTTTTGAGCGCCGTGTACCACATAAAATCGGTTCGAGGTCAGTAAGCACAACAACCAAAAGTAATACATAAGGCGCACTGGATTATAAAGCGCACTGTCAATTTTTGAGAAAATTAAAGGATTTTAAGTGCACCTTACAGTCTGTAAAATACGGTAATAATTGTGGACAGGAACTGATTGATTTATTTTACCATTACAGGTGCTTTCCAGTAAATTAGAATATTGCCAAAAAGGTAATTTATTTCAGTAATTTAATTCAAAATGTGAAACTGATGTATAGATTCATTAGACACAGGGTGATATAGTTCAAGGATTTGTTTCTTTTAATTTTCATGATTGTAGCTTATAGCTAACGAAAACCCAAAATTCAGTTTCTCAAAGAATTAGAATATTACACAAGATCAATTTAAAAAAAAAGAAGGAATTTTTAATAGAAATGTTGGCTGACTGAAAAGTATGTCCATGTACACACCCAATACTTGGTCAGGGTTCTTTTTGCATGAATTACTGCATCAGTGCAGCGTGGCATTGAGATGATCAGTCTGTGGCACTGCTGAGGTGGTATAGAAGCCAGGTTGCTTTGATAGCGGCCTTCAGCTCGTCTGCATTGTTGGGTCTGGTGTCTCTCATCTTCCTCTTGACGATACGCCACAGATTCTCTATGAGGTTTAGGTCAGGAGAGTTTGCTGACCAATCAAGCACAGTGATACCATGGTCATTAAACCAGGTTTTGATACTTTTGGCAGTGTGGGCAGGTGCCAAGTCCTGCTGGAAAATAAAGTCAGCATCTTCATAAAGCTTGTCAGCAGAGGGAAACAGGAAGTGCTCTAAAATGTCCTGGTAGACAGCTGCACTGACTTTGGACTTGATAAAACACAGTGGACCAACATCAGCAGATGACATGGCTCCCCAAACCAGGTGCCAAGTCCTGTCATTTGGAAATCAAGGTCCCAGAGTGTGGAGGAAGAGTGAACAGGCACAGAATCCAAGTTGCTTGAGGTTTAGTGTGAAGTTTCCACAGTCAGTGATGATTTAGGGAGCCATGTCATCTGCTGGTGTTGGTCCACTGTGTTTTATCAAGTCCAAAGTCAGCACAGCCATCTAGCAGGAATGAGGACTGCATGTGTGGCCTCATGATGTATACACGATCTGGCCATTCCTCTCCACATCCATGGTGGTATTAACTTTTAACTTTTTAGGCAGCATGCGGCATAGCTGAGCGAACACACTGAGAGAAGCTCCAGTGCAGACTCCCATTTCCTGTTGGCCAGCCGTGCGGGTCCACATCCTGGTGAACAACAGGAGTAGTGGCTGGTGTTATGCGCCATGCCACTCCGCTGTAATGCTCGTGTGCACCCGAAGCTCGCACTGCATGGCTACATATGCCAAATAATCATTCAAACCCCCCACAATTACAGCAGCATTACGTTATAAATTTTTAAGCATTAGATCTTCACTGTTATCTTTTTTTCTGGTCCAATTTTGTGCTTCTTATTTTCTTCTGTTTTGTGTACGTAGCGCCCTAGTCATGATACCGAGTTTTATGCAGTCAGCATCAAGTAAATCCTAAACGCCACCCAGCAGTTTTTGGTAAGATAAAATAATATGAGATAAGCCTTTATTAGTCCCACAGTGGGGAAATTTGAGGATTACAGCAGCAAAGGAATAGCAGCGCTCAGAGCAATAGTAAATAAGATAATAAGAACTGGTTAGCCAAATCAGTCAATGAAAATACATATATTCACAGTGCAGGAGCATTGCAGTGAGATGGAATAAACAGCATTAGTTTGTTAAATTACCTGCCGAATATGAATTTGTACCCAGGCAGTATATTTCGCATTTGAATCAACAGTGTTGTCGCCACCCTAATGATTGCTATTGTCCTAGTTGTGTAATGGAGGGGACGATCTCTATTGTGCAAAGTTGTTACATTTAATACGACCTCTACAAGCAGCCCTGGCTAGGTTATAAAGTCTGAGTTGCCTTGATTTCTTTGCATGTGTGGATTACTTGGGTCGTTACTGATATCTGGTGAAAATCTGAGGTCAGCGGCTCCATCAGAAATATGTTTAATGAGAAAAATGTTGACGTGTTTAATGCTTATTTTCCCCGCTGTATACTGACTTCCTCTTTACAGATAACAACAGGAAATTACAATTCTTCAGAATGTTGTCAGAATTGCGCAAAATAAATAAATAATGCAGTTTTCTTCTCTGCTTTAACTGCTGCCTCCGTGACCCAGACCTCCGAAAAAGCAGTAGAAGATGGATGGATGCAGTTTTCTTGACTGTTAGTCTTATTGTATAGTTTAACTCTGATGTTTTTGTCATGTGGCCAAGTCAGAAGAAAGTGTCACTAACTTTCATGCATAAAACGTTGTGTGCGTGTGTTACCTAGCAGAAGACTGTTATTAATTGTGACATTTGAATATTGCGAAAGAATGTTTCCAGGATCCAGTGCCTGAGTTTCTAATCTCACAAACTGCATCTGTTTGGTAAATGTAGACAGATAAAGGTTAGTTCCTATGAAACTGCATACAATCATATTTGCTAATCCCCCCCCCCAAATCATTATTATCAGGGCTTGACATTAACTACCACAATTTTGTGGTTGTAAAATTATGTTTAATATGATGAAATTTGACTATTGCATGCTAAACTTTACTTGAAATAAATTTACACCCTTTTTAAATGTAAAGGGCCCTTATACATACATAAAAATAGCAAGAGAAACACTATTTATGAACAGCAGCAAATACTGTAAAACAGTTGAGAAAGATATTTGTAATGTGAGTGAAGTACACGTAGATTTGGGGTCTGTCCCAAGTCTCAATTGTACCCCTACTCCTTCCCCTACCCCTTTGCCTGCCCCATGAATTGGGACACCCCTTCATGGCCGCACTACGTCATTAGTAACTACTGATGGATTTAACCTAACCTGTTTTTGCCAGAAAAAAGAAAACTTATTAGAAAAAAGTCTCATCTTCCATCCATCCACCCATCTTCTACCGTTTAATCCTTTTCGGGTCATCTTAAGGAGAAAAAGGTCTCAAATTTACATGAACTATTCTAATCAGTAGGAATGGTCAGAAATTTACTAGAAATAAAGCTGTAAGTTCACAGAGAAAAATTTGGACCCCCTTGTGGCCGGTTTTCCCCCATCGGCCATATGTTTGACACCACTGGACCAACCCATTAAAAATACATATTTAGAGGGTAAACAACAACTTCTTGCTCTAAAAAATAATTGTATTTAATCACAGAGGTAGGAGCTGATGTGGGGGAAGCACAGGGATTAGCTACTCACCGCTGGGACAATGAGGATCAGGGGCAGTTCTGGTAATCTAAGCACTGAGAGCGGGGACAGGTGTGTTCTGCCGACTGCTGTCTGTTTGTCACCATTTCTCCAGACTGGCTGCAAAATGAACTCGCTGTGGGCGGAGTCTGGCTCCACTTTGTACTCAGTACAGGAGACACCGCCACCCACCATGGCATTTCTTCCTACCGGGCTGAATAGGGGCAGGACAGCAGACCAACTCGTGGAGTAGACCATCTGCGGCTTCTCCAGACTCCATCCACAGCGACATTGGACCAATGAGCACACACTGTGTGCAGATAGTGCTTATGAGTTGTAGTTTCAAAGTCTCACATTGCAATAGGTTTATTTTTTTAGATGTCGTTTGCGAAAACTACAACCTGCCAAAGTGGCTAGTGGGAGTGGCTGTCTTACCGGCCACTGCTGAAATCCACAAGCTATTGTCTGGTTGGCTGGTGTTGATGTCAAGCCCTGATTATTCATTCATTCATCATCTTCCGCTTAATCCTTTTCGGGTTGCGGGGGGATGGAGCCTATCCCAGCATCTTTGGGCGAAAGGCAGGGTACACCCTGGACAGATCGCCAGTCCATCGCAGGGCCAACACGGAGAGACAGACAACCATTCACTCTCACAGTCATACCTAAGGACAATTTAGAATCCCCAGTTTTGATGCCAATTAACCTAACTTGCATGTTTTTTGGCATGTGGGAGGAAACCGGAGAAATCCCGGAGTAAACCCACGCAGACACGGGGAGAACATGCAAACTCCACACAGATCACTGTTGATCGGGGGCTGGGATCGAACCCAGGATCCCCCGGGCAAGGGCGAGTTGCTGTGCTGCCGCAGTGCTAACCACTCCGCCACGGCGCCGCCACCCTGATTATTATTGTTTTTATTTTGTAGCAATTAGTTCATGATTAAGTGAGGAGGAATCACTCCTCAGTTTTGATTCTTATTTTTTGTTACTTTATTTTTTTACATCAAGTTACACATACACTACCGTTCAAAAGTTTGGGGTCACTTAGAAATTTCCTTATTTTTGAAAGAAAAGCACAGTTTTTTCAATGAAGATAACTTTAAACTAATCAGAAATACACTCTAATATCTAATATACATTGCTAATGTGGTAAATGACTATTCTAGCTGCAAATGTCTGGTTTTTGGTGCAATATCTACATAGGTGTATAGAGGCCCATTTCCAGCAACTATCACTCCAGTGTTCTAATGGTACAGTGTGTTTGCTCATTGCGTCAGAAGGCTAATGGATGATTAGAAAACCCTTGTGCAATCATGTTAGCACAGCTGAAAACAGTTTAGCTGGTTAGAGAAGCTATAAAACTGACCTTTCTTTGAGCAGGTTGAGTATCTGGAAAAAAATATTATTTCAAATACAAATCATTATTTCTAACCTTGTCAATGTCTTGACTATATTTTCTATTCATTTTACAACTCATGGTGGTAAATAAGTGTGACTTTTCATGGAAAACACAAAATAATTGTCTGGGTGACCCCAAACTTTTGAACGGTAGTGTAGCTCCTTTATATTTAAGAAAAAGCAGACCGACTGTATATGCAAATGTATTTTATACTGGCTTACTTGCATACCAAAAACGGCTCTATGAACAGTCAGCACTGCAGGCCTGAAGAATAGTATGCAAATTTGATTTTAATTAGCCACGGTTAGTTTGCACGATCTACAGTTGAAAGATAACAGGTACCTCATGTAATATAATATTGACACTTTCAACACCCATATAAATGCTTATTCAGTTCTGCCAGATTCCCAGTGCAGTCTGCTTCCCAGCAGCACTGCAGCATTTACAATAGGAGCACTAATAGCTTTTGTTGTTGTGGGAATGGAGAGTGTTTTCCATCCAGATTTGAATAGTTGGATTTAAAGCTTTGAGTGGATTATTGGTTTGCCTAATGTGATTTTGGCACAGGACAAAAATGAAGAAAAGATGCAATGACAACGGTTTAGAGCTGTAATGTTGCGCAACCAAATGATTGATTCATTCATTTAAATGAATGGTGGTATGACCTGGTTGGACATTACTTGCATATAAACTATAGTTTCAAAATAAACTCACTTGTATATCTAACTTGCTCTTAACTTTTTTGTGCAATGTACAGTGATCAGTACAGTGAGTTTGCTTGTAATGAAATGTGCTATAAAAATAAAATCACGATTGCTGTAATGTACTTTAAAGTCTTGTGTTTTTCCTCATAAAAGTTGCATCTTTATAAAGTGCTGCAGTATGTGTCCTGTATGTCAGTCCACAGAAAAGATGATCTTCCTAACTTGGAAGTTTAATGTTAAAGAGGGTCATTGACTGAAAAATTGTATTTTTGTAGGTTTTAACCTTCTGAAATAAGTCTATTGGTCCCATGATTATTTAAAAAAAAAATCAAGACTCCTTAAAAAACACAGCCTTTATATCATTTTTGTGTCTCAGAAGCTGTTTTTAACTCTTTTGGGTTTGTTTCTTTATGTCGAGGAAAGGTAAGCTCAACCTTGATACCCACCCACTGCTCTATTATTGACCAACATAGCTGTCTGTCTGCGAACGTAGATGAGCAGGGAACCTAGCCAACAGTGTCCGCTTCAGAGCTAACATTACTACTAGGGAGTGAGCTTACCAAGTGCAGTTTATATTATTTCCTTTAGATTTCAGTCACCATAATAGACATCTTTGTTTCAGCCTGGTTCACTAATCCGCATGTTATGTCCACAAACCTGGTAATGAAGATGGACGAGGATGCTGTTCAGGAACTCATACTTTATTACAAACTCTCAGTAATGCAATACACATGTGAGCACTCAGCTCCTAACTGTGGCTATTGAGGGCGAGTCAGCAAAAGAGACCATAACAAAGCCGACTCCCCTCTTATATACACTACTCACAAAAAGTTAGGGATATTCAGCTTTTGGGTGAAACTTCAGAATACACCTAAAATGCACTATTACCTTTACAGGTGAACTTAATTTGACCTTCTCTAACCTTTTGAATGCACATGCCCAACTGTTCAGTGTTTCAGTACTTTTTGCATAACTTGCTGTTCTCTAACAAGGTGCTTTATGGCAAAATTCACAACAGGTGTTTGATCCATGAATTGACCAATAAATTTTCTGGTTCAATAAGAATTGATATTTAAACAGTCCTCTTCATCATGCTGTTCACATTTTGACATCATGAGACCAAGATGACACCTAACAACTGATCAACATTACCTTGCCATTGCGAGGCTTTAAACAGGATATTCTCCCAGGGAAGTGGCCAATGAGCTGTCATCAGCATGAGTGTCATCAGCAGGTTGCAACAGAGACACAGAGAGACTGGAAGAGTCGCAGAAAGGCATAGAAGTGGACATCCTTTGGCCACATTCCCCCGCTAATGATGGCTTCATTGTGAACAGTGTCCTGCAGAACCAGATGGGGAATGCCACTCAACTCCACATTTAAGGGAGGTGAGAGGCATCCAAGAGGCATCCAAGTGTCACGTCGGACCATTCGAAACCATTTACATTAGCGTGGTCTGCGTGCTAGACGACCTGCAAGGGTATCTAACCACACCATTAGGCACAGGTGTCATTGTCTTGCATGGGCCTGGGAGCATTTATGCCGGACAAGGGACCATGTGGCCTCAGTGCTGTTCTCTGATGAAAGTCAATTCACACTGAGCAGAAATGATGGCCGCCAACAATGTTGGAGATGTCAAGGAGGGCGTGATGCATCAGCCACTGTTGTCACCAGACAAGCCTTTGGTGGTGGTGGCGTTAGACTGGGCAAGTGTGTCTAGTCACTGCCCTACACCTTGTGAATATTACAGTGACAAGCCAATACGACCTGAATAACATCATTAATCCAGTCGTGCCTCTGCATGAACAACACAGGCCTAATTTCATCTTCATGGATGACAATGCTCCAGTTCATCGAGGTCGCATCATTAGGGAATGGCTGCTGGAGGGCGAGGTACCTCAAATGGAATGGCCTGCACTTTCTCCAGACCTGAATCCCAAAGAAAACCTATGGGATCAGCTGAGTCACTGTGTAGAGACTCGTAACCCTCCACCCCACAACCTCAATGACCTGAGGGCCACCCTTCAAGAAGAGCGGAATGCCATGCCTCAGCAGATAAGTCGACTTGTGAACAGCATGAGACATCGTTGTCGAGATGTAATTGATGCTCAAGGGCACATGACAAGTTATTGAGACACTGACATTTTTTGTTGTGGTATACCCACCACTGTTGTTGGCTTTTGTTTCAATAATTTTTCTGAGATGTGGAAATCACCATTGCATGCTTCTACTTAAATGCCCTACTTTCATGATATAATATCACTGTAGTGAGAACTTTTTACATTGTCCATAAATTTCACTCGAAACCAAATATCCCTAACTTTTTGTGAGTACTATATGTCGGCATGATAATGGTACCAGCCGTCTAAGTCATCACGGTGCTCTCTGTTATAAACTCCCTTTATAACACCCCCCCCCCCCTTGGAAAAACACAGAATACTTTATTCAATTAGTACCCTCTCCAATTTGGTACAAATAACATCCTGAACTAAGATAAGATAAAATAAGATAAGATAAGGTAAGATAAGCCTTTATTAGGGTCAACGGTTGGACCGCTGCTGGACCCGATCCAGCTAAGTGGATTATTCTGCCACTTTTCTTTAGCTGCACTCCGAACTAAACAGTCACTTCTTTTTAACAGTCTTCCATGGGGAAGGCGGCTCTGCTGGAGGGGCCCTGTAGCGGGCCTGTGGTGGATGCACCCCTGGAGATGCTGAGCCCCCAGGACTAGGACCGATCTTCATAATGTTGGGGCTGCATCAGCTGACTCCCACAAAGCCTTGCTGTCTGGAGCCATCACTTGGACACGCCGGAGATGGTTTGTGTGCCAAACCAAACCATCTGTCAGCCTGAAGCATGCTGGTCCCAGTTGCTCCACGATCCTCAACAGTGTCCGCGGTCTCGTCGACTGTGCCTTGGCCCGCTGTTGTCCCGGTCTCTCATCCGCACAGACTCGAACCCAGTCCATGACTTTGAGAGGTGCTTTGCTCAGTGTCACATGTCCTGGCGGTCGTGGTGGCGCTTTGTTTACCCCCGTCATTATGTTAATCGTGGACTCTTCACCCAACGCCCCCACAGTAGTCTCATGAGTCCAAGGCTGGTCATGGGTACTGAAGACGTCCAGCGTCTCTCCCGTGTCACTCGCCGTCATGGACCCTTCACCCGTCGGCTCAGCTGTGGCTTCTGTAGACTGGTGCTGAACAAGGATACTGAAGCTGTCCAGCACCTCTTCTCCTTTACCTGATGTGCTTTGTTGTTGGTGTTCCATATCATGGATAATGCCTGTGCGCGGTTGTTGTGCCCCGAGGTTCTCCGCGTGCACAGGCTCCCTCTCCTGCAACTCCGCAGTGCCCTCCGTAGCCTCTGGCTGGGCGAGAATCTGAGGCAAGTCCGGCTGCTGCCCCCTTCCAGGCAGCTCTCCTGTGCGCTCGGGACAGTTGGTTTCTCGTTGGCGTCGGCCTCTATACTCTTGTCCCACACATCATTGCCATCAGTACAAGTCGTGTCCCACTTACCGTAGCCTGACACGTTGAGTCCGTTGCTGCTGCGGATGGAGAAGCCCAGTTGGTAGAAGAGGTCACATCCCATTATGTTTTCACCATGTGTAACCACTTGAAACTTGAAATCATAAACAATCTTTGCCTTGTAGTAGACCGTTAGCTTGATTGTCCCAACATTGCTAACTCTGTGACTACCATATCCATAAAGCGCTGCTCGTTTTTTTCTAATTGTGTGGTTGGGGAAAAATTTCTTCACCGTGGCCCAATTCAGCATCCACTTAACCGCTGCAGTGTTGAGCAGCAGCAGTACAGTCATGTCGTCCAATTCAACTATGTTGTATGTGTAAGAAATAGTTTCAAGGCTTACCGCATGGATGGTGGTTGTGGGTGGACGGCTTTGCTTGCTTAGCGGGTCCCACGGTGTCAGCAACTGGGATATTTTGGCGAAATGGTTGAACCTCCCACACTTGTTACATCATTGTCCTCTTGCCAGGCAAAAACGTGCTCTCTCTCATGGTGTGTCAGGGAACCGCAATTGCCACACGCGGGGCCTCTCGGAGTGGTCCTCCGGTTAATGGCGTTCGCCTTGTGCTCGTCTACTGTGTCTCCATATTCCTCCATGTTCACAGCGTTGGCTAACGGTGACTGTCCTAGCTGTCAATGTTGTTGACCCACACCTAGCTCCGACGCTAATCTGTCCGCTGATGACAATTGGAATACTAGCTCGATAGTGTTAGCTAGTGTCATGCCGTTTGCTGCCGTCAGCATCTTAGCCCTTATCCTTGGGTTGTTTGTGTGCTCGGCCAATTGGTCCCACACCATCTCGTCTTCTAACAATCCAAATCTGCACACCAGTTGTCTCATACCGGTGACGAATTTTTGGGTGGACTCACCAATTCCCTGTCGCCTCTGGCGGAATCTTATACAGCGTGCTAGCACATTGTCTGGCATAGTAAGGTAGCTAGCTAGTAGCTCCACAGTATCCACATACGAATACATCAGACCAAGTGTGTGAAAAATCCTTTGACCTTCTAAGTCCAGGTTGTGGACAAGCAGTGCCCGCATCCTTAATTTATCCAACTTTTCCAGGTCCAATAATGCAATGTAGGTCTCCAACGCATTCAGCCAACATGGCCACGGGATAGGCCGTTCACCTGGGTACTCGAGGAAAGGCCTCAGCAGTCTTAGACATGCTTCCGTGGTTCGTAAATTCTCGTCGCCAAATGTTATGTCCACAAACCTGGTAATGAAGACGGACTAGGACGCTGTGCAGGAACATGAACTTTATTACCAACTCTCAGTAAAGCAATACACACATGTGAGCACTCAGCTCCAAACTGTGGCTATTGAGGGTGAGTCAGCAAAAGAGACCATAACATGGCCGGCTCCTCCCTTACATATGTTGGCGTGATGACGGTACCAGCCGACGACGTCATCACACCGCTCTCTGTTATAAAATCCCTTTATAACACCACAGTTGATTCTTCGACTCTTGCTATCTGGCTAGTCAGCTACAAATAAAAGGTAAAAAAATAACGTATTGTGGTGACCCAGCACAATGCAGATTGACTCTTTTCCACCCCTCCCCCGTCCCCCCCACCACGGACTGACGTGCCCTCCGGCACTCCTTTACAGCAGGACAGGTCTACCGGAGCTGGAGCCCAAACACCGGGGGGAAGAGGGTGTTACAGCCCCTTCTGAGCATTCTGGGAGGAGCCCTGTGGTGACCCAGCACAATGCAGATTGACTCTTGTTCACGCTCAGCAGGCTGGAGGAAACGGAAGACAATTAGCATACAGAGGACAATGCACAGACGGACAAAGAGCCACAGGAGGCAGTCAGATGGGACTGTATGCAGGTGTCCTCGAGCCAACCAATGTCATGCTAATCATGTGTATTTACTGTGATGCTAATGTGCCATGCATTCTCTCTTCCTGTATCACTACATAAAAGAGCTTGTGTGACATGTCTCAAGAGGACAGTACAGCACAGTAGCGCACAGCGCTACAAGTGCGTCTATTTTTGATGGAGGAAATAAAACTCTGCAACCTTCCAGCTCATCATATCTCGCCTGAACTTATTCCTCCACAGTATAAGAATGACATACAGGTGGATCTCAATAAATTAGAATGTCATCAAAAAGTTAATTAAATTCAGTAATTCAATTCAGAAAATGAAACTCCTATATTATATAGATTCATTACACACAGAGTGATGTAATTCAAGTGTTTTTCTTTTAATTTTGATAGTTACGGCTTACAGCTCATGAAAACCCCAAATTCAGTTTCTCAAAAAATTAGAATATTTCATAAAATTAATTTTAAAAAATGCTTTTTTTTAATAGAAATGTTTGCCAACTGAAAAATATGTTCATGTACACAGTACTTGGCCGGGGCTCCTTTTGCATGAATTACTGCATCAGTGCAACGTAGCATGGAGGTGATCAGCCTGTGGTACTGCCGAGGTGTTATGGAGGCCCACGTTGCTTTTATAGTGACTTTCAGCTCGTCTGCATTGTTGGGTTTGGTGTCTCTCATCTTCCTCTTGACAATACTCCATAGATTCTCTATGGAGTTGAAGTCAAGCTAGTTTTCTGGTCAATCAAGCACAGTGATACCATGGTCATTTAACCAAGTTTTGGTACTTTTGGCAGTGTGGACAGGCACCAAGTCCTCCTGGAAAATAAAACCAGTATCTCCATAAAGCTTGTCAGCAAAGGGAAGCATGAAGTGCTCTAAAATTTTCTGGTAGATGGCTGCACTGACTTTGGACTTGATAAAACACAGTGGACCAACACCAGCAGATAACATGGCTCCTCAAATCATCACTGACTGTAGAAACTTCACACTGGACCTCAAGTAGCTTAGATTCTGTACCTCTCCACTCTTCCTCCAGACTCGGGGACCTTGATTTCCAAATGAAATGCAAAATTTACTTTCATCTGAAAAGAGGTCATCTGCTGGTGTCGGTCCACTGTGTTTTATCAAGTCCAAAGTCAGTGCAGCCGTCTACCAGCAAATTTTAGAGCACTTCATGCTTCCCTCTGCTGACAAGCTTAATGGAGATGCTGACTTTATTTTCCAGCAGGACTTGGCACCTGCCCACATTGCCAAAAGTGCCAAAACCTGATTTAATGACCATGGTATCACTGTGCTTTATTGGCCATAAAACTAGCCTGGCTTCAACTATATAGAGAATCTATGGAGTATTGTCAAGAGGCAGATGGGAGACACCAGACCCAACAATGAAGACGAGCTGAAGGCCACTATCAAAGCAACGTGGGCCTTTTTAACACCTCAGCAGTACCACAGGCTCATCACCTCCATGCCACGCCACATTGATGCAGTAATTCATGCAAAAGGAGCCCTGACCAAGTATTGAGTGTGTACATGGACATACTTTTCAGTAGGCCAACATTTCTATTAAAAATCCATTTTTTAAAATTAATTTTATGTAATATTCTATCTTTTTGAAAAACTGAATTTGGGTTTTCTTGAGCTGTAAGCCATAACCATCAAAATTAAAAGTAATAAACACTCGAAATATATCACTCTGTGTGTAATGAATCTATATAATATAGGAGTTTCATTTTCTGAATTAAATTACTGAATTTAATTAACTTTTCGATGACATTCTAATTTATTGAGATGCACCTGTATATGGCCACGTGTTAGATGAACAAGGATTCCACTGGGAGTGAACAGAATTTATTAGAGGGAAGCATGGTGGTGTAGTGGTTAGTAGTACTATTGCACTATTCATAGGAAGAAGGTTGCAGGTTCAAATCTACCAGCCAGCAGGGCCTATCTGTGTGGAGTTTGCATGTTCTCCTCATGCTTGCGTGGGTTTCCTCCAGCTGCTCTGGTTTCCTGCAAGTTAGGTTAACTGGAGACTCTAGGCTCGAGAAGCAAATGTGTTGCTGAAGGGATTGTTGCCACGCCATGGCTGCCTTATCCGTGTGGATGTCCTTGAATTTCCTTCTGGGATTAATAAGCCGGAAAAAGGTGGATTGTCCTCTCTGAGTTGGGGACAGGCTCCTGCCCCAAGTGGAGGAGTTTAAGTATCTTGGGGTCTTGTTCACGAGTGAGAGGGAAAATGGAGCGAGAGATTGACAGACGGATTGGAGCAGCATCTGCAGTGATGCGGACGTTGTACCGGTCTGTTGTGGTGAAGAGGGAGCTTAGTTCTAAGGCAAAGCTGTTGATTTACCACTCATTCTACGTACGCAAAGCTGCTGATGGCGCCGGACGACCTACCGTTGCTGAAGGCGGTGGAACTGGCATTTCAACTGGAGGCCACTGACCGGTTATCATCACAGTTAGGTGAGCCACAACAGCAAGCTCTGCTAGCGCACACAGCCACCACAGAAGAACTCGGTTGCACCGCAACCTTCATGGAGGACGCCAAGGTGAACACCGCGGGACTGAGGAACATCACAAGGCACTATTCGTGTGGTAACTACGGCTCCTCGATGCACCGAGAGTGAGCACGATCCTGCCCAGCCAGGAGCCAGCGATGTCAGCGATGCGACAAGCTAAATCACTTTGCCAAGGTATGCCGAGCGACACAAATAACATTGAGCCCATTACCCAGTGCAACAGAACCACCAGCAACCACCATTCACACAGTAAGCTCCAGAAGGGCGGCATTCAAATGGTACACGGTAAGGCTGGATGATGTTAGCTTACCGTTGCTGCTGGACACTGCCGCTATCCATGATAAACTGGGTAACTGTTAAGAAATTCTTCCCAAGCCACCCTATTGGGAAGAATCCAGCGGAGCTGTATGGCTACGAGCACACACATCAGTAATGTAGGAGCCATAACGCTGTCGGTTCGCTACGGGTCAAGAATTCTCCCAGAGTTTTTCTTCCACGTAGCCACACACGAGGACAACATCCTGGGGTGTGATCTGTTTTATGAACTGAGTTTTACCATCTACGATAACCTTGGGTTATGTTTGACCACTGATGATGAGAGCACAACACACCCGGATAAGGGTACAGCCGCTCCAGGCTTTACACCGCAGAAAGAGCACAGCATGGAGAAAGGGCAGAAACCGAATTCACCTCTGATCCTCGCCCGGCATAAGCCTCATGGAGCCATTGCAGAGCTGCTGGAGAGGGAGTTTGTGGCCATTGGGGACCCCGATGAACGACAACAACCTGGCATGTGTCCTGTTGCCGGTGACAACGACACATCGGCGTGACCACTGGTCCCAGTATTAGTATTAGCTTGTATCCTGTTCCACGTGCTATTAATGAATGAATGAATGAATTTATTTCGGATAGTACATTACAGGTTAAAAGAAACTGTATAATATAACAACAAGGTCAAATTAGACAAAGACTCCTTCTACTATACAATTCCACGTGAGTTATCCGAAATGGGTGATGGCTGAAGCCGCAGCTTATATTGCCCACCCATATTCCATCCAAGAATTCAAAGGAGAAAAAAGAGAAAACAAGACAAGAGCGATTACAATTTAAAACAAGGCTAAGACAAAATATGTCTGAGAGAAAAAGAAAACTGAGCTAGTCTAAGTTAAGCGGTTACTATTCAAAAACAAATCTAAGACATAGTGTCACAGAGAAAAAAGAAAAACTAAGCTATAACACAACACAGGCTGGAAATGTCAATCCTTATGTGAGTTTACATGTCGTCTTGTAAATATGTTTGGAGTATTTCTTCCTTTAGTTTTTGTTTAAATTGTCCAAGCTTTGTACATGATTTTAATTCAGGTCCAAAATCGTTCCATAATCTGACACCTTGCACTGAAATACAGTGTTGCTTGGTAGTTGTTCTCACTGTAGGCTTTTGAAATATACATGTTCCTCTGAAGTGATATCGTTTCTCCCTTGTTTGGAACAACTTTTGGATATTTGCGGGCAGTGATAGATTCTTCACTTTGAACATTATTATTGCGGTTTTAAAGTCGATCAGATCTTTCAACTTGAGAGTTTTTTGTTTAAGAAAAAGTGGGTTTGTTGGTTCCCTGTAAGCTGCTTTGTTGATTATTCTAATAGCTCTCTTTTGAAGCATAAAGAGTGGATATATGTTTGTTTTATATGTATTTCCCCATACTTCATTACAATATGTCATGTATGGGAGTATTAATGAATGATACAAGGTGTATAGTGTGGGTTGATTCAGCAAATTTTTCACTCTGTGTAATATTGCAATTGATTTGGATACTTTACCTTTTATATAATTAATATGTGGCTTCCAACACAGTTTGTTATCAATTATTACTCCAAGGAATTTAGTTTCGGATACCCTTTCAATCTCTACACCATTTACACTGAGTTTGGGTACTGGGTAGTTGTGATGGTTGTTAAAGACTATAAATTTTGTCTTGCTTAAATTGAGCGTTAATTTGTTTGAATCAAACCACAGTTTCAGCTTTCCTAATTCCTTTCCGAGTGTATCCAGAAGTTGTTCCAAGTTGTTTCCACTGCATAGCAGGTTAGTGTCATCAGCAAACAATATTAAGTCCATTTTTTCTGAAACTTTACATATATCATTTATATACATATTGAATAATAATGGTCCCAAAACTGAACCCTGTGGGACTCCACAGGTGACCTTCAGTAGCTCTGAGTTTTTGTTGTTAACACATACAAACTGATATCTATTCTTTAAGTAACTTCTTAACCAGGACAGTGCTACCCCTCTGATACCACAATTTTGTAGTTTCTTTAATAATAGATTGTGATCTACTGTATCAAATGCTTTTTTAAGATCCAGGAATACTCCAACTGAATACTCTTTATTTTCAATGGCTGTTGATATTTTTTCTGTAAATTCCATTAAGGCATATGCTGTTGTCCTTTTGTGTCTGAACCCATATTGCTGCTCACACAATAAATCATTCTTCAGTATGAAGTTGTCAATTCTCTCATAGAATATTTTTTCAAGTATCTTGGAAAATTGCGGTAATAGTGAAATTGGTCTGTAGTTGGAGAGTTCCCCTCTGTCGCCTGTCTTGTAAATTGGAATTACTTTAGCTATTTTCATTGCATTGGGAAATATACCTGATTGGAGAGACAGGTTACAGATATACGTCAGTGGTTTCACTATGCATTCGATAACAGTTTTGACTAGTAGCATATCAATACCATCGCAGTCAGTAGATGTTTTACTTTTGAACGATTTAACAATTTCAATGACCTCTCTTTCGTCTGTGTTCTTTATGAAGATGGTGTCTTTTACAGCAGTGTTATTGCATATTGAATCACCTGTTGGCACCGTAGTGGGTATTTCTCGGGCCAGTTTAGGTCCAATGTTAACAAAAAAATAATTAAATTCATCTGCAGGTGAAGCTATATTCACATTCGGAGTCGATTTATTATTTTTTGGAGTGTTAGTTGGGTAGCTGGTATTTCTGCTTTTATTTCCAAGGATACTGTTGATTATTGTCCATGTATTTTTAATATTGTCTTTGTTTTTTTCCAGTTCTTTACTGTAATAGTCTCTTTTACTACATCTTATTATATATGTTAACTTATTTTTGTATGTTTTATACCGCTGCTCTGCTTCTTTTGTCCTTTTCTTTATGAAAGCTTTATATAATAAATTTTTCTTTTTACACGCCTTTTGTAGTCCTTTGGTTAGCCATGGTTTGTCAGTAAATTTGTGTTTAAGCTTTTTTTTAACTTAGCACTATCTAATAAAGTTCAATGTTCAGCACAGTCGAAGTCTCCGCTGTCCCTCTTTCCAAACATAACAACCATCTTCTTAGAGACAGAAAAGATATAAAGGCTGTATGCTGGGATAGGCTCCAGCCCCCCCGCGACCCGAAAAGGATTCAGCAGAAGAAGATGAATGAATGAATGAATGAATGAATGTGTGCTTGTTTAAGTGAGTGTTTTGATTTTTTTTTCACAATCATGTGACCAACAGACTTGTTTCAGGAAGTTAAATCCTTAAATACACAATTTTTTAGTGAATGGGACTTTTTAACTGATTTTTTTTTCAAGGAAATGTTTACTCATCAGAATGTAAGTTTTTTCTTAGTGACATCAAACTACATGGCTCTCAGACAGTAAGGTTATACTTCATCACAACTACAATACAAAATGTCAAAATACTTAAAAATTTATGAGCTTTGAGTTCCGGTCTGGACGCCATGGCGACTGCAGCTTAACACTGAAGCTCTCAGACCCAATCCAGGATAACACCTTGAAAATCAAACTTAACGGATTTTTGGAGGAGTGAAAATCAAAAGACAAAATCATCATGTCTAAAGGAAAACAGAAGAAACTGAAATTCTCCAGGCCAGGACACGTATCGGCCGGAGAATCTGAACTGGAAGATCTCCGTTCAGAAGACGAGGAACTGGTGATAGCTAACAAAAAGGTTAGCCTGAAATCACTATTTGAGGAGCTACGACGATTTCGCCGAGAAGTTACTGCCGAATTTCGGGAATTCAGAGAAGAATTGAAAAGGACAAACAGCAGAGTGGACCAGGCCGAGAACCGAATCTTGGAAACAGAGGAACGAATAAAAGTGCTCGAAGATTCTGTGCTGGACCTACGCAAAAGACAAGCATCTATAGAGGCTAAGCTAGCCAACCTAGAAGGAAGACAAAGAAGAGACAACATAAGAATTCATGGTCTGATAGAAGGAGCCGAAAACGGTTTTAACTCAATGGCAGAATGCGTGGAATCCTTACTAAGAGAGAAATTGGATATTCCACAAACCACCGACTTGAAGATAGAAAAGGCACATCGTTCATTAGCCGCTAGGCCGGCGGCGGAAGCGCCCCCTCGTTCGGTGTTGGTAAGATTTTCCAATTTCAAAATAAAACAAGAGGTTGTAAGACTGGCCTGGCAGAAAAAAGGATTTATGCACCAGGAGAGAAAAGTCTACGTGGAACACAATTACGCCCCGGAGGTCCTTAAAAAGCGCAGGGAATACAATGACGCGAAAAAGGTGTTAAGAGAGAAGAAATTGCGCTTTCAGACTCCATTTCCTGCGAAGTTAAGGGTCTTCTACGGCGAAGAAACGTGTCTCTATAATTCGGCGGAAGAAGCAACAGCTGACATGGCGAAAAGAGGGCTCCCGGTAACGGTATTTAAACCCGCAGCAGACCCGAGTGAGAAGATCAAAGCGCAAACATGGACAACACAAAGACCTTCAAAATCCATGGACCAGCAGCGGGAAACCCAGCGCCAGAGCGTCGCGGATAAACTATCCGTTTTCAGGTTGGAATAGCGACCTTTTTTTTTTTCTCTTGAATCAATCCGCACATCCAACCCCCCTCATACAAGGTAACAAACATTAAAGGAGATGCGTATTCAGCATGTGGTAAAACATTTCATGGAACAGTCATAATATTTGAAACAAATAAGTCTTTGTAATAAAAAAAAAAAAAAAAAACTTGTTAAAATAGAAATGTGACAATAATCCACATTTTCTCCTCATACTAACAAATACTGTTTTTGCGTTAATGTTTGATGTGATGGGGGTGGGAGGGTGCACACAATTTCACAGGGTTTAGGCATAAAAGGAAAAAAAAATCATTACAAGTTTGGATTGGGTTCTGAAACTCACGTTAAAAGCATGGGGCAGCTTACAGGGGTAAGAGAGGGCCCTCAACACGTAACAGAGTTTGAGGAATTTCCCTCAGGGCCTTCACTCCATCAAGGCTCTTCCAGGGTCTTTAAAAAGACCTCAGCTCAGGAAGTTCTTCTGACAGCTTTTTGTTTTAAAGTTTTATACACTATGTTCTTAATGTTTTTCTTGTTTTTAATGTTCTTTCAGTTTCTGAGTAGCACAAATGAGGGCCACCACACAGTTATACTAAACAAAACAACACAATGGAGAAACAGGGTGTAACCAAAATAATTTCATATAATGTAAAAGGAATCCTGAATCCAGTTAAAAGATCCAAGATTCTAGGCAAAATGAAAAAAGACAAAGCAGGAATAATATTTTTACAAGAAACCCACCTAACAGACGTGGAACACAATAAACTCAGTAGACAAGGGTTTAAAATGATCTCTTCATCTTCATATAAGTCAGGGAGGAGGAGGGGAGTAGCGACATTGATATCAACCAAAATTACATTTGAAAAAAAATCAGAACACAAAGATAAAGAAGGGAGATACAGTTTGGTAACTGGGCGGCTAGAGGGAGAAGATATCACCCTGCTGAATGTGTATGCTCCCCCAGGGGCTAACTGGAAATTTTATAAAAATGTATTCGACCTAATGATAACTAAAGCTCAAGGTTTAGTGATATGTGGTGGGGACTTCAATCTTAGACTGAATCCATACTGGGATGCTTCTGGTAATTCTCCACATCAAAATAACACCCAAAACAGGAAGACTCGGATGCTACTAAAAGAAATGGGAATCTGTGACGTGTGGAGGGAACTCAACCCCAGTGTAAAAGACTATACATTTTACTCAACTCCACATTCATCTTACTCAAGGATTGACTATTTTTTTATGTTTAATAGAGACATTGGAAGAGTAAAAACATGTAAAATAGGACTGATGGATCTCTCTGACCACAGTCCGATCTACATGGACTTAAATATCCAAAAATACACAAATAATACATTTTCTTGGAGGTTAAATTCAAATGTCCTGAAAGGACCATTGAAAGATGAATTGGAATCAGATATTCTCAGATATTTGGAAGATAACGATAATGGAGAAGTATCCCCTTTAATACTGTGGGATGCATGCAAAGCTGTAATAAGAGGAAAGATTATTGCAAAACTGGCAACCCAAAAGAAACTAAGACAAGAAAAACTATCCACATTAGAGTCAGAACTTGGGAACCTAGAAAAAGAACACAAAGGCAACACTCATTCTACTGACTCGCTCAAGATTAAGGAAATTAAAAACCAAATAAATGAGATCTACACAATAGAAATCCAGAAGAAACTTACATTTTTGAAACAAAAATACTATGAAGCAGGCAGTAAATCGGCAAAATTGCTAGCCTATAAATTGAGGAAACATCAAACAGAAAGAGCAATCTACAAAATCAGAGACCCAGTATCAAAGGAAATAAAATTCAGAATTCAGGATATTCTTAAAAGCTTCGAGAATTACTATAAGAACTTATACTCCCACAAAAAACATAAAAACGCATCCGAGGCATTCCTAAACACATTAAACCTTCCCCAACTTACGGAGTCACAAAATAAAACACTACTGTCAGAAATACATCCTAAAGAATTGGAAAAAGCAATTATGAAACTTAAAGCTAACAAATCCCCAGGAGCTGATGGCTATACAGCAGAGTGGTACAAAACCTTTAAACAGCAACTATCTCCTCTCCTCCTGAAAACATTTAATTATGTCCTCCACACAGGGGAAATCCCCCCCTCCTGGAGAGAAGGGGTCATTGCAGTTATACCTAAACCTGAAAAGGATAAACTAGAGTGCTCCAACTACAGACCAATCAGTGTACTAAATCAGGACTCTAAGCTTTTTACCATTATCCTTGCCAAAAGGTTAGAAAATATACTGACAGACCTAATTCATTTAGACCAAACAGGTTTTATAAGACAAAGACAGACACAAGACAACATTCGACGCACTTTACACATAATTCATCATATAAAAAAATATAACTTAAATGCAGTCATATTGGGATTAGATGCTGAAAAAGCATTCGATTCGGTTGACTGGTCTTTTCTATATAGAATCTTATCCAGTTTCAATTTTCATAACAACTTCATTAGAACTATACAGGCATTATATAAAAAACCAACAGCTAAAATAAGGATTAACGGTAATTTATCATCATCTTTTGAACTGGAAAGAGGATGTTGTCAGGGCTGCCCCCTGTCTCCACTGCTCTTTGCAATCTTCATAGAACCTCTGAGCCAATGGATAAGACAAAATCAAAAAATTCAAGGTATTACACTTGGTCAGAAGGAACATAAAATAGCACTCTTTGCTGATGACATTTTAATATACCTAGGGCAGCCGGACACTTCTTTACCAGAACTAACCTCAGTTTTTTCAGAGTATGGAGATTTATCGGGGTACAAATAACATGCCAAAACCCCCCACAACACACAAACAGAACACAGAGACAGTCAGCTCGCACTCCTGGGGTTTGTTCCGCTGCACGCTGAGTTTACAGCCTTGAAGTTAAAGTGTTCATGCATTTTGCCCTTACTGTGACCTAGAGACTCAGATCAATATGTAGATGTGCTGGTTAGCCTCTTTGTCTGACACTTGGAGCGAGGTCTAGCTAATCTGCCCATTGTGATGTATGTCTTACAAATGCAAATACCTCCTGCCTGTTCTGTTGTCCCTTTGATCATTCTAAACTGTGGGGTACGTCTCTTTGATGTATTGTTATGATCAAGTATTTAAGGTGCAACTCTGTAAAGCAATCTCTCTCTCTCAATCTGACTTCAACCCTGCTGCAGGACACAGATTTTGTGTCCCCTCTTCACTGAGAGCCTGAGGAATTCGGCTTCAGCCTGCTCACGCTATGGCTGGAGCCGAGTTCCCGTGACGGCGGTATGATTAATAAAACCTGCTTAAAACCACAGCACTGCTGCTTATTTTTGCATGCCGCCTCACTGGTGGCATGCATTGTATCGGGGTACAAATTAAACATGCATGTTAAACCCAAGTTTTAACATTCAACTATGACCCAAATCATTATTCACTAGGCAAACTCAAAACTAACTGGGAGTCGGAATCTATGAAATATCTGGGGGTCAATATCCCGAAACAACTCAACAAAATTATATCACTAAACTATGATCCACTGGTGACAAAAATAAAATCTGACCTAGCAAGATGGAATATGATACCATTCTTGGGTACTGCACAAAGAATTGAAGCAGTCAAAATGAATATACTTCCACGTCTTCTATACCTTTTCCAAACAATACCGGTAGAACCTCCCCAAAAAAACATGGCAGGAGCTGGACAGAAGGATCTCAAGATTCATATGGCAGGGCAAGAGACCTCGAATCAGATATAGAACCCTACAGCTAAACAAAGACAAAGGTGGGCTCGCGCTGCCAAATATCAGGGACTACTTTAAAGCCGCACAAATTAAAACTTTAGTAGAGATATGTAACCCAGTCCACACTGCACAATGGAAGGAGATCGAATGCCAAATAACAAGTGACATCCCCCTACAGGCGATAATAGGGAACAATGCCTTACCTAAGCTTTTGAATAACACTAACCCGTGGATAGAGACCCCGCTAAAAATTTGGTTTAAGATAGTCAGAGAGAATCAAACTAAAGAGCCCTATCGACTTCTGCAATGGATTGCCTATGATCAGGACTTTACTCCTAATAAAACAGACACCAGATTTAAAAAGTGGAAAGAGAAAGGGCTGATAAAATATTACGATTTTTTTAAAGGGCAAATCTTAAGAAGTTTTGAAGATTTGAAAAAACAAGGCCTAATAAATCAAGACCTTTACAGGTTCTTCCAGCTTAGACACCACATAAACAATATACTTAAAAAGGAGGTTTTGGAAAGGGCCCAGTCAGGTGTTCTGAAGGTCTTCTTAATGGCATATAAAGGGATCCCAGGGATCAGATACATTTCTAAAATATACCAAGGTCTTCAAGACTTAAAAGGAGACAACACATCTTATATAAAAGAGAGATGGGAAAAAGAGGGGAATTTCACTTTACAACTGGAAATATGGGAAAAGCTAAATAAACAGCAATGGAAAAGTACCTCATCCCTGCAGTGGAGAGAATTTGGATGGAAAAACTTGGTAAGATTTTTCAGAACACCTGCACAAAACAAATTTACCCATAAGGGATTGAACTGTTGGCGCTTGTGTGGTGAAAAGACTGCAAATCATTTTCATGTGTTTTGGTCATGCCCAGTTATCCACCAATATTGGACCAATGTACAGACAATATTGGGGAAAATATTCAAAATAACAGTTCCCTTTTCTTTTGTAACTTTGTATTTGGGTTTACTACCGGACTCACTGGAAAGACGAGGAGAAAAATACTTATTCAATGTTTTAATATTGGCAAGCAAAAAAGCTCTAACTAAAAAATGGATGTTGAAGGACTGTCCTACACCTGAAGATTGGATTAACGTGATCCAAGACATTTACTCGATGGAAAAGTTGACATTCGCACTGAGACAGGACATGGATGGGTTCATGAACTTTTGGCAACCCTGGATCGCATATGTGTCTTCCATTAGATCTAATCTTTGACAAATACCATTTCAATAATGGTTCCGCTCTTTGTTCCAATGCTACTCAGATGCTCTTTTACCTTTATTTACTTACTTTTTCTTTTTGTTTGTTTTTTGCTGGTTTGTTTGGTTTTTTTTTGTTTTTTGTTTTTTGTTTTTTTTTTTTTCTCTTTAATTTCACTTTTTCTTTCACTTTAAAAAAAAAAAAAGGGGTGTTGTAAGAATTAATCTTCCAATGTTGTCAGATATCAGAAAATAAGGGAACATGTGATGAAAATGTAAACAATGCATTGCTGTAACGACCTGTATACCCTTTACAAAAACTTAAATAAAAAAAAAAAAAAATTATGAGCTTAAACATCTTGAAAACTTTCTCACGACAGACTGTATTTTCAAATGTAAAATAATTTGGATGGTAGTAAATATATGCCTTCTGCTTATGATGTGATGATGCACTGTCCTAATTTCATAAAGCTTTTAGTGTTTGACAGGCTCCAGATTTACTGAAAACATAATTAAATTTGTGCTCCAGACAGTCAGAAAGGAAGTTTTTTGTTTTTTTTTCAAAAGGAAAACACTCATTGCCTCTTCTCTGGACCATTTGTAAATTTCTCTATCACTTAGATGGACTGACACATAAAGGCAAAGTGAGCACAGGCTCAGAATGAGAGTTCTTGCTCTTAGCATTTATCATCATTACCCCTCTTTTATCCATCGATTACAGATGGATGAAGGATAGTGATGATAAATCCAACCATTTACCAGAGCAGAGTCCAGCCGTTAGTTGAACCTCAGATTCAGGAGGAGCAGTGTGGTTTTCATCCTGGTCTTGGAACATTGGACCCACTCTTTAACCACTTAAGGATCCTTGAGGGTTCATGGGAGTTTGCCCAACCAGTCTACATGCATTTTGTGGACTTGGAGAAAGCATTCAACTGCACCCTTTGTAGTTTCTTGTGGGGGTGCTTTGAGAGTATGGACTATCAGGCTTGTTGCTTCGAGCTAGCCAGTGTCTATATGACCATTTTTTTTTTGTTCATATTGCAAACAGTCAAACTTGTTCCCAGTGAAAGCTGGATTCTTGCAGGGCTGCCCTTTGTCACCATTCCTGTTCGTAATTTTGATGGACAGTTAAACCTGGAGGGGTGTGATTGGAAGGAACAGGCTGCCTGATCTGAACCTGAGTTGTGTTCAGTTATTGGACTAATGTGCCAATCACAGTTTGTCCATAACGAACACCATGTTCAAGCATGAGGGTGTCCATATGTGCACCTGGCACTAGGACACCCTAGGTCACAGGTCAATGATCAATTTTGTTATTGTGTCATCAGACCTGTGACCATATGTCTTAGACACTCGGGTAAAGAGAGGTGCAGAGCTGTCACCTGATCCCCACCTGGTGGTGAGTTGGATTCGATGGCAGGGGAGGATGCCATTTAAACCCGGTAGACCCAAACGTATAGTGAGGGTGTGCTGGGAATGTCTACTGAGGTCCCTGTCCGGGAGGTCTTCAACTCCCACCTCTGGAAGAACTTCGACCACATTCCGAGGGAGTCTGGAGACACTGAGTCTGAATGGGCCATGTTCTCCACCTCCATTGTCGAAGCAGCTGCCCTGAGCTGCGGCTGCAAAGTTGTCGTGCATCTCGTAGTGGCAACCCCCAAACTAAGTGGTGGACACCAGTGGTGGTGGTGGTGGTGGGGAGGGCATCAAGCTGAAGAAGGAGTCCTATCGAGCTTGGTTGGCTTGTGGGACTCCCAAAGCAGCTGAGGTGTACTGACAGGCCAAGCGGAGTGCAGCTCGGGTGGTTGCTGAAGCAAAATCTCGGGTGTGGGAGGAATTCGGTGAGGCCATGGAACAAGACTTTCGGTCGGCCTCAAAGAGATTCTGGCAAACTGTCCGGCGACTCAGAGGGGGAAGCAGCTCCCTGTCCACCCTGTGTATGATGCGGATGGGGCGCTGCTGACTTCGACTGGGTACATCGTCAGGTGGTGGAAGGAATACTCTGGGGTTCACTCGAGCGGGTTCACTTGCCCATCACAGGGGCTGAGGGTGAGGTGAAGTGGTTAAAAAACTCTTCAGTAGCCAGGCCCCAGGGGTGGACGAGATTTGCCCTGAGTATCTCAAGGCTCTGGATGTTGTAGGGCTGTCATGGCTGACACGCCTCTGCAACATTGTGTGGAAGTCGGGGACAGTACCTTTGGCATGGCAAACCGAGGCGGTAGTTCCTCTCTTTAAGAAAGGGGACCGGTGGGTGTGTTCCAACTTTAGGGGGATCACTCTTCTCAGCCTCCCTGTGAAAGTCTATGCCAGAGTACTGGAGAGGAGAGTACGGCCGTTGGTTGAACCTCAGATTCAGGAGGAGCAATGTGGTTTTTGTCCTCGCCGTGGCACATTGGACCAACTCTTTACCCTCTCAAGAATCCTCGAGGGTTCGTGGGAGTTTGCCCAACCAGTCTACATGTGTTTTGTGGACTTGGAGAAGGCATTTGACTGCATCCATCATGGTTTTTTGTGGGGAGTGCTTCATGAGTATGGGGTATCAGGCATGTTGGTCTCTCTACGACTGCTATGAAAGTTTGGTTCATATTGCCAACACTCAGTTGGACTCGTTTCCAGCGAGAGTTGGACTCCGTCAGGGCGGCCCTTTGTCATCGATCCTGTCCACAATTTTTATGGACAGGATTTCTAGGCACAGCCAAGGAATGGAGGGTGTCATGTTTGGTGACCACAGGAGCTCATCTCTGCTGTTTGCAGATTATGTCATCCAGTTGGCTTCATCGAGCAATGACCTACAGGTCTTGGTGGGATGGTTTGCTACTGAGTGTGAAGCAGCTAGGATGAGAATCAGCACCTCCAAGTCCGAGTCTATGGTGCTCAGCTGGAAAAGGGTGGATTCTCCTCTCTGCGTTGGGGATGAGCTCCTTCCCCAAGGGGAGGAGTTTAAGTATCTCGGGGTCTTATTCACGACTGAGGGGAGAATGGAGCGGGAGACTGACAGACGGATTGGAGCAGCATCTGCAGTGATGCGAGTGTTGTACCAGTCTGTCATGGTGAAGAGGGAGCTGAGCTCTAATGCAAAGCTGTCGATTTACCATTCAATCTATGTTCCTACCCTCACCTATGGTCACGAGCATGACAGAATGAGATCACGGATACAAGCGGCTGAAATGAGCATTCTCCGTAGGATTGTTGGACTCACCCTTAGAGATAGGGTGAGGACTTAAGTCATCCAGGAGAGGCCCAGAGTAGAACTGCTGCTCCTCCACATCGAAAGGAACCAGTTAAGGTGGTTTGGGCATCTCATCAGGATGCCTCCTGGATGCCTTCCACTTGAGGTGCTCCGGGCATGTCCCACTGGGAGGAGACCCTGGAGCAGACCCAGAACACGCTGGAGAGACTATGCCTCCCAGCTGACCTTGGAACATCTTGGTATCCTCTCTGAAGAGCTGGAGCAGGTGGCTGGGGAGAGGCAAGTCTGGGCTTCTGGTTGAACTGCTGCCTCAACGACCCGGACCTCCAGAAAAGCAGTAGAAGATGGATGGATGGATGCGTTCCCAAAATAGCATTTAAATCCGATCTAAAAACTATGTTGGGTAGACAGTGATCTGGAGGAGTAAGACACACTGGCTCAGGGGATGCAGGAAGCAGTGTGCTCATAACAGAAGAGAGGCAAGCGAATCAGTTGCCAAACTAAAGGCTAACAACAAACTTGCTCTTTCAATGCTCTTTTTGGCACACGTCCAATCACTAGACAATAACATGGACCTACTGCAGCTCTGGTTGAGTATAACTACAGAGAGATGAGGAACTGCTGTATATATTTCCAGATGGAGTCGTGGCTTACCAGCAATGTTCCAGACTCAGCTTTCCTAATCGAGGGGTTACGCCACTTCTGAGCCAACTGAACCCACCTGTTGGGGAAAACTCATGGTGGAGGACACTGTATTTACATCAACCAGTGCTGGTGCATGAAGTATAGTCCTGTCAGAAGTCATTGTTCTGAGTCAGTGTAATATTTATCACTGAAATGCCATCTGTTTTACCTGCCCCGAGAATTCATTATTGTGCAGTGTTGCCAGCGCTCACTCTTTTGGAGTGAATCTCACTCTTTTGCCCTGTCTCTCACACCACAAGCCTTATTTCTCACTCCAAAATGAGGAAATTACTCCCAATATCATGTTGACTTTCTTCAGATTTGTACCACATTAAGAGCTCCCAGGCAGCATAAAAGCAGACTGAACATGTTCTAAAACTCACTCTGAGGTAAAGAAGTGTATTTCTTGAAAAAAATAACTGTTAATGAGAATTGTGCCCCTGCACACTGTCTCCATCATTGAGCCCCAGTCTTCCCCATGCACAATTCCCTCCAAATCTCACTCCAAGCCTTTCTGAAAAGTTGTCAGCTCCGCTGTTGTGTATATGGCAGGTGCTTACATTCCTCCAAGTGCTAATGTTAGCATAGCACTCAAGAAGCTACATGACTACGTCTGTGAGCTCCAGACGAAGCAACTGGAGGCTTACATTGTGGAAAATTGGGACTTTAACTAAGCGAAACTAAACAATGTTTTGCCACACTTCCACCAGCACATTTCCATAGCAACCAGGGGCAACAACACGTTGGACCACATCAACACCAACAGATGGGAGTCATACATGGCGGTGTCCCAACCCCACCTCAGCTTCTCTGACCACACCTCCTCCTGCTGGTTCCCACACATTGTCTTGTGCTGATTGACAACAAACCCATAAGGAAAACTGTATTCGTGTGGCCTAGTGGAGCCATCTCAATGCTCCAGGACTGTTTTGCATGTACTAACTGGCAGGTATTCAGGGAAGTAGCAACTCATGAGGGCAGGGTAGACTTGGAGGACTGTGCCTCTTCAGTTTGTGGGTACATCAGCAAGTGCATTGATGATGTAACTATCACAAAGGTGATAACCATCTATCCTAAGCAGAAATCATAGTCCACGGAGACGCCTGCCTGACCGCATCTGTCAGCCTGTCCATCACCATGGCAAACAAAAAGGAGCTCAGAGCTGATCCCTGATGCAATCCTACCCCCACCTTCAATCCATCTGTCACTCCGACAGCACATCTCACCACCATCTTGCTGTCCTCATACATGTCCTGCACCACCCTCACATACTTCTCTGCCACTCCTGGCTTTCTTATACAGTACCACACTTCCTGTCTTGGCACCCTACCATATGCTTTCTCTAGATCCACAAAGACAGTGCAACTCCTTCTGACCTTCTCTATTCTTCTCAATCAACACTCTTAGAGCAAACATTGCATCTGTAGTACTCTTTCTTGGCATGAAACCATACTACTACTCACTGATTGTCACCTCTCCTCTTAACCTGGTTTCAACAACTCTTTCCCATATCTTCATAGTGTGACTGATCAACTTTATGCCCCTATAGTTACTCCAGCTCTGGGCATCACCCTTGTTCTTGAAAATTGGTACCAAAACACTTCTCCCCTCCTGAGGCATCCTGTCACCACTCTCCAAGATTGGGTTAAACAATCTGGTTAAAAAGTCCACCACCATATCTCCTAAACAGCTCTATACCTCCACAGGTATGTCATCTGGACCAACCGCCTTTCCATTCTTCATCTTCTTTAAAGCTGCCCTCACTTCCACCTTGCTAATCCTTGAGACCTCCTTGTTCACAATCTTCGCTCTCATTTTCTTCATTCATCAGCTCTTCAAAGTACTCCTTCCTCCTTCTCAACACACTCCCGTCACTTGTTAGTACATTGCCATTTCTGTCCTTAATCAGCCTAACTTGCTACACATCCTTTCCAGCTTGAGCTCTCTGTCTAGCCAATTGATACAAGTCCTTTTCTTCTTCCTTAGTGTTCAGCCTCTCATACAACTTACTATATGCCTTTTCTTTTGCCTCATCTGTCTTTGCCATATGCCAAGTTAGATGCCTGTCTTAAGGACATCAAAGCTTGGATGACTTGTAATTTTTTACTATTAAACTCTGATAAGACTGAAGTCATTCTTGTTGGCCCAAAACATCTTAGAAATTCCTTTTCATATTATGCCCTTAATTTAGATGCGGCCACTCTCACTTTGAACAGTTCTGTGAGGAACCTTGGAGTTATTTTTGATCAAGATTTGTCCTTTAATTCACATATTAAAATTGTTTCTAAGACTGCCTTCTATCATCTACGCAATATTGCCAAGATCAGGAGCATGTTGTCTCTGAATGATGCTGAGAAACTGATTCATGCCTTTGTCAGCTCTCGATTAGATTATTGTAATTCACTATTATCTGGTTGTCCTAAAGTATCCTTAAAAAATCTTCATTTGATTCAAAATGTTGCTGCTAGAGTTTTAACTGGTTCTAGAAAAAGAGATCATATCTCCCCGGTTCTGTCCTCCCTTCATTGGCTTCCCATAGAATTTAGAATCAAGTTTAAAATCCTTCTTCTTACTTTCAAAGCTCTTAACAATCAGGCCCCCCAATATATAAAAGATCTGATATTACCTTACCATCCTAATAGAGCATTACGCTCCCAAAATGCTGGATTACTTGTGGTGCCCAGAATCTCCAAAAGTACAGTGGGAGGCAGAGCCTTCTGCTACCAAGCCCCTTCTCTCTGGAACCAGTTACCACTCTGGGTCCGGGAGTCAGACTCAGTCTCTGTTTTTAAGAACATGGTAAAATCCTTCCTTTTTAATATAGCTTACGTTTAAGGAGGGATTTTGTGTCTCTTAACCCCACTTTCGTTCTGTTGTTATCTGATCCATACTGCTGGTTGACCTCCAATAATGTACTTGGCATCTTACTGTTATGTTCTTTATGTCTGTCCTCTCCATCCTCCCTATCCCCTCACCCCCAGCCAGTTGCAGCAGATGACTGCCCCTCCCTGAGCCTGGTTCTGCTAGAGGTTTCTTCCTTCCAAATGGGAGTTTTTCCTCTCCACTGTCGCTTAGTGCTTGCTCATAGGGGATCGTCTGATTGCTGGGTTTTTCTGAGACTGTGTGGTTTTTTCTGCACTGTGGCGTCACGAGACGGCTTTTGTTGTGATGTGGCGCAGTATCAATAAAGCTGAATTGAACTGAATTAAATTGAATATGCCTAGATTCCAAATACTCTCGTTGTGGAGAATGTGCACAAGGATGAGACTGAGTTATTCCTCAGGTTCAGCTTTATTCACAGATCACATACTCCAACAATCTCAAAGCAGGAAAAGAGGAAGAATAATCTCACAACTCCTTTTTTATACCCCGGACATCAAAACTGAAGTCACATGGTGTTTAAGCAAACATACAGTCACATTGTAACCCCTTTGATCTTCCACACCGTTGTCCTTTAGTCTCTGGTGGTCCGGACATCTCCCCAGGTCATCTCCCTGAAACAAAGGCCAAATCTCACACTCGTTGTCTCTTGGATAGCAATATATTTGTGGAGCATATATAACCAACATATGTGCCCATATGTGCCCACATGACCCCCCCCCAAACGTCTAAAATGGAACAAACATAACCAGAGATGCATGACATAATAACATTACTACATATCAATCCACCAGTTGCCTAGGTCTAAGTCTTCTGCCGTACTTGCTGTAAGCCGGCTTTACTGTTTCCACAGTGTCTTCCTGCTGTGGAACTGTTGCCTGTGGATTAAAACTGTTAGTCAATCTCTGTGGGTGTTCTGGAGAATGCCCTCTAGGGGGTCTGCCACGACGGGCGGCCTTCGCCAACTGCACTGCTTCATCCACCAAAACAAAAGCGGGTTTGAGTCTGTTTATACCAATTAACTCCTTTCTGTCTCCCAAATCCAGCAAAAAATGCTTCTCTCCTGTTTCCAGCACCCTAAACGGTCCATCGTAAGGCGGCCGCAAGTTTGGGCGATGGGCATCATGTCTGACAAAAACAAACTCCGCATTTTTTAAAGCTTTTGGCACAAAAACGCGTGGAAAACTGTGATGAACCGGGCCCGGAAGCGTGTTTGATCCCGTGTCGCTCTGCAACAGCTGAGCGGGGGAGCAATTTGGCGCAGGATTATCGGGGAGAAATTCTCCAGGCAGACGGAGAGGCTGTGCAAATACTAACTCAGCTGGGGAGGCTTGCAAATCCTCCTTAGGTGCAGAACGCAACCCCAATAAAACCCATGGAAGCCTGTCTACCCAATTTGTGTCCGTAAGCGACGCTCTGAGGGCTGCTTTCAATGACCTATGGAAACGTTCGCATAAACCATTAGCCTGTGGGTTGTACGTGGTAGTGCGGTGGATCGTTACCCCTAGGCTGCGGGCCATCGATGACCAGAGCTCGGAAACAAATTGAGGGCCTCTGTCGGACGTTATGTCCGACAGAACTCCAAAGCGCGCTACCCAAGCTGTTAAAAACGCGCGCGCCACCTCCTCGGCTGTGGTTGATGCCAGTGGGACCGCTTCCGGCCAACGCGTGGTGCGGTCCACCATAGTCAAAAGATGTGTGTACCCCTGTGACGACGGAAGGGAGCCTACCAAGTCAACATGCACATGATCAAAGCGCTTAGCCGGGATGTGAAAAGGCTCCAAAGGAGCTCTAGTGTGTCTGTGTATTTTGGCTCGTTGACACGCTACGCAGGCTGTCGCCCATTCCTTGACCTGTTTGCGCAACCCCGGCCATACAAATTTCTCTCCTACCATTTTGACCGATGCGCGCACCCCCGGGTGCGCTAGAGAATGGATCAAGTCAAAAACACGGTGGTGCCACGCAGCTGGTACCACCGGACGCGGCCGCCCAGTGGAGATATCGCAGATTAGTGGGGGCATACCACCTTGCAGCACCCTGTCCTCCAGCCTTAACCCTGTTGGTCCAGACTGGAGCGCGCGCATGTCTGCGTCGCTAACCTGCTCCGCGGCCATGGCTGCATAATCTAACCCTACGCGGACCGGGGCTGCGCGCGCTTCCGCGTCGCTACCCTGGCCCGCGGCCATGGCTGCAGAGTCTGCCCCCACGGGGCCTGGAGCTGTCACAGCACGTGAGAGGCAGTCTGCCACTACATTATGTTTACCTGCGACATGCTGGATATCGGTGGTAAACTCCGATATCGCGGCCAACTGTCTCTGCTGCTAGCCCGACCAAGGTTCCGAAATCTTGGCCATCGCAAAAGTCAGCGGCTTGTGGTCCACGAACGCGGTGAAACGGCATCCTTCCAGCCAGAACTGGAAATGGCGGATGGCCAAGTGTAGTGCCAACAACTCCCTGTCAAACGCGCTGTACTTTCGCTCGCTATCGCGCAAGGTTTTGCTGAAAAACGCGAGCGGTTGCCAGGTCCCAGCTACATAGTGTTCAACGACCGCCCCCACTGCTAAATCGGACGCGTCAGTGGTGAGCGCCATGCGTGCCGTTGGAACTGGGTGTGCCAACAAGGTAGCGTTTGCCAAAGCTGATTTGACTTGAGAGAATGCGCGCTCCCGCTCAGGAGACCATTCGATTTTATTCGTGGGTTTTTGTTTTTTTAATGCAGCATACAATGGTTGCATGAGCTGCGCTGCGCTGGGGAGGAAACGGTTATAAAAATTAACCATTCCCAAAAACTCCTGTAATGCTTTGACCATTTGAGGTTGGGGAAAATTTGTTATTGCGCGCACTTTATCGGGCAGAGGGACCGCTCCTTCTGGTGAAACGCGGTGCCCCAAAAAATCAATCTGCGCCACCCCAAACTGACACTTCGCTGGGTTAATTATTAACCCGTGCTCTGCTAACCTCCGAAAAACTGCTGTGAGATGGCTTTCGTGTTCGTCTTCAGATGTGCTGGCGACCAAAATGTCGTCCAAATAGACGAACACGAAAGGGAGGTCGCGTAGGACCGCGTCCATCATGCGTTGGAACGTCTGCGCCGCACCCTTGAGTCCGAAAGGCATGCGCAAGAACTCAAAAAGCCCGAAAGGAGTTATTACCGCTGTTTTGGGCATGTCCTGAGCGCGCACTGGAACCTGATGGTAACCGCCTACCAAATCTATTTTAGAAAAAATGCGCGCCCCCGCCAAATGAACCGAAAAATCTTGGATGTGCGGGATCGGGTAGCGGTCGTGTGCAGTGGCATTATTCAACCTGCAGAAATCACCACAAGGTCGCCACGAGCCATCAGCCTTTGGGACCATGTGCAGTGGTGAAGCCCAGGGGCTTTTCGAACACCTGATGATGCCCAGTTTTTCCAGGTTGGCAAACTCCTCGCGTGCTCTGGTCAGTTTAGCTGAGTCCAGGCGCCGAGCTTTTGCAAAAACGGGTGGGCCAGTGGTAGTGATATAGTGTTCCATCCCATGTTTAGCCACTGTCGCCGAAAACGTTGGGACTGTGAGTGCTGGGAACTGAGTGAGGAGTGCGTGGAACTTACCACCCGCAGCTGTGACGTTGGCTTGTGCAGTTGGCGGCGCCACTCGAGCTGTGCAGGGAGTAGAGTGAAAAGAGTGCATTAACCAGACGTCTATTAGCAAGATCAACCAATAAACCATGTGCGCACAAAAAATCAGCCCCTAACATGTTGAAATTAACTGCAGCTACAACAAAAGTCCACTCAAATGCATGGCCCTGCAACGACAGAAGCAGAGTCCTCTCACCGAAGGTCTTAATCGCTGAGCCGTTCGCTGCTGACACCAGGGGGCCCTTAGACGGTGTCAGTCAGTCCACGTAGGAAGGCGTGATGAAGCTCAGCTGGGAGCCTGTGTCCACGAGGAAATGCCTCCTCGAGCGTGCATCCGTCAGGTAGAGCAGCTTGTTCTCTTCCCCAAGGGCCGCAGCTGCTACTGACCCCCGGTCTTGGCGTTTCCCGAACGCTTGAAGTGGCACGATGGGAGGCACTTGTGTGCCCTCTCTGCAAAGCGGCGATGATAGAAGCACAGGACGTCATCCGCTCCGTGTCACTTGGTCCTGACTGCTGCCGTCGCCGGTGAGTCTGGTGCTGCAACCACTGGCCCCATGCCGTCTCCGGACGTTGCTCCTAGCTCTGCTGCTGCGGCCGAAACCGCACTCTGTTTGTGGGCATCGACGAGTGGCTGCGCCTCCTTGCTCAGCCCATGGTAGTCTCGCCGGGCCAACCGAGGTGAGTCTGCCAGGGTAACTCTCACCGCTGGTGGCAGGGTCCGGAGGAAAAGGTGGGCGAAGATAAATTCGCAATCCTCGGAGTCTTTCAGCTTCAGCATTTTCACCATCAGGTCTATGGGTCTGTCGTTCTCCGACTCCGTCAACGTTAGAAGCCCTTCTGCTCGCTGTTGCACCGAGGGGGTGAAGTGGCTTATAAGCGCAGCCTTCAATGCGCTGTATTTGTTGCTGTCCGGTGGGTGATTGACCAGATCTTCCACCCTCTGGACTGTGTGGCTGTCCAGCTTCGCCACCACATGGTAGGATTTCGTGTCGTCCTTCGAGATTCTCCGGAGGTTGAACTGTGCCTAGACCGCGCTAAACCAGGAGCGCGGACTATGCTGCCAGAAGTTGGGCAGCCGGAGTGTGGTGGCAGCCAACAGGCTGGCTTCTGCCGAGCCCCGCTCGGGAGAATTATCTCTGCTCATTCTTCATCGTAAGGTCACCAGTGTGGAGAATGTGCACAAGGATGAGACTGAGTTATTCCTCAGGTTCAGCTTTATTCACATGTTGTAAAATGTGCCTAATGCAGGTGTTTAGAAAGGACAGCTCAGTGTGTGAACGTGAGTGAGTGCGTGCGCGCAGCCGAGGCACGCCCCAGGGGTGTGGAATGGCCCCGACGAGTGAACGGTGTGTATGATTTTGGGCGGATGAGAGACAGAGAGCGAGGCGACCGGAGCAGGTAGAAATGGTTGCTAATAATATTGCAGTCTGTGAATAAAGCCCCAACGCTTCAGCAATACGGCCTGTGCCTCTGTGTACCACCATATCTCCTGCTTAACAAGAGTGAGGTTTTACTCGGGAGTTGACCCCAGAGGAGGAAAAGCGTCTCCGGCCCTGGAGAAGACGGATCTCCCCTGCGTCCCCCAACCACGGTTAGGAGACGAGAAGCAGGAACGGTTAACACTGGCGACCACGAAGGGACTCTCATGCTGTTAAGAGGGTGGTGAGTACCAAACACAAAGGACAGCGGCAGCTGGGCTGAGTGACTGTTATAGCAGCTAAGCTAGTGCGATATGGCGGCCGCTCGCTATCCCGCCGATATTCATACACAAATAACGAGCTGCTCAAACCCGTTCATGTCACTAAGCAATGATCAGGAGTGCAGACGAGGTGCTGTGAGGGCTCATGAATGTCGGGCTAAGACGAAGTCTGGACATTATAACCCATTTTTGTGTGATGAAAGCTGCGCGGGTGCACCTGTTGATGGAGAGGATTTGTTCGCGCCATTTGGCAGCCCCGCGCAATTTGCCACCGGCTGTGGACGGGGACCCAGCAGACCAGGACCTCAGCCTGTACAACCTGTTCGCTACCGCCTCCAGTGATGGCCCCAGCAGTTCCCGGCCGTCCACTCCACCTGCTAATGCCCCCAATGTGATCGGGTCTCTTTCACCCACTCCTTCCCATGTGATATTTGGCCATGGTGGGGGTGCGGTGGGAGAACCACGCCATCAGGCTCAGCACGTGTCATGGCCCAAACGTCGGCGCAGAGGACCAGACCGTTACGGGGACTGGGTTACTGAGTGAGCCAACTGTGGCAGTTCCTGTTTGCACTAGAGACTCTCCAGTTCACATTTTTGGACTCTAGTTATAATGTTCTATATGTTTGTTTGAAAAAAAAAAAAAAAGCTGAAGCAACAATGCTTTCATATACCCACCTGCACTTGATTCCATTTGAATGTATTGTATGCTGATTAGTTAGACAGTATTACTCCCGGTCGCCTAGATATAGATTTCAGAATGTAATGTACCTCCTTGTTTAATTAGAAACAATGGTATTCCATGTATTTGCCCCTCATGTTTTCACTGCCAAATGAGCTAGTTTTACCACTGCATAGACACTCGTAACCTACCTACCTACCTATTTGAATCCCTGTTATATATTGGACACTGCTACTGCTACTGCTAGGCGTACAAATGTAGAGAGTGTGTACCAATTTTATATGGTTTGGATGGAATGGAATTAGTGTTAATTGCCAGTCCATGGTGGGGGTAGTGTTGTAAGATGTGCCTAATGCAGGTGTTTAGAAAGGACAGCTCAGTGTGTGAACGTGAGTGAGTGCGTGCGCGCAGCCGAGGCGCGCCCCAGGGGTGTGGAATGGCCCCGACGAGTGAACGGTGTGTATGATTTTGGGCGGATGAGAGACAGAGAGCGAGGCGACCGGAGCAGGTAGAAATGGTTGCTGATAATATTGCAGTCTGTGAATAAAGCCCCAACGCTTCAGCAATACGGCCTGTGCCTCTGTGTACCACCATATCTCCTGCTTAACAAGAGTGAGGTTTTACTCGGGAGTTGACCCCGGAGGAGGAAAAGCGCCTCTGGCCCTGGAGAAGACAGATCTCCCCTGCGTCCCCCAACCACGGTTAGGAGACGAGAAGCAGGAACGGTTAACACACAGATCACATACTCCAACAATCTCAAAGCAGGAAAAGAGGAAGAATAATCTCACAACTCCTTTTTTATACCCCGGACATCGAAACTGAAGTCACATGGTGTTTAAGCAAACATACAGTCACATTGTAACCCCTTTGATCTTCCACACCATTGTCCTTTAGTCTCTGGTGGTCCGGACATCTCCCCATGTCATCTCCCTGAAACAAAGGCCAAATCTCACACTCTCTCGTTGTCTCTTGGAGACTCAGACCTTTTGTTCCCTGAGACGTGCAGCACACAATAAACACACAGCAATATATTTGTGGAGCATATATAACCAACATATGTGCCCACACCGTCTACTTTCTTCATCTCACTGACAAGCCCACTTTTTCTTTGCTAACCTCTTCCTTTGAATACTTTCCTGTACCTCCTCATTCCACCACTGAGTCTCCTTGTTTTCCTTCTTCTCTGTCCAGAGGATACATCACCTACCTTTCAACCCATTTCCCTCAATACTTTTGCTGTACTTTCCTAGTCATCTGGTAATTCTTCCCTACCACCCAGAGCCTGTATCAACTCCTTCCTGAACTCTGTGTGACCTTCTTCCTTCTGTAACTTCCCCCACTTAATCCAAAGTCATCCTACAGACTACCATCTGATGCTGTCTAGCCACATTCTCCCCTGCCACCACCTTGCAGTCTCCTATCTCTTTCAGATTTCTCCTTCTGCATAAGATATAGTCCACCTGTGTGCACCTTCCTCCACTCTTGTAAGTCACCCTATGTTCCTCCCTCAAAGTATGTATTTACCATAGCAATTTCCATCCTTTTAGCAAAATACACAACCAGCTGTAGTGGTCTGGGTGCACACTGCTCTCTCTCTCTTTACTGTGGCACAGAAGTCTCCAGCCAACCTGTTCAGCATCCGACTTCACCTCAACACTGTTAGCAAACAAGCAAATTATTGTCATTAATCATCTCTGAAATATTACCATACTTACCCGTTGTCCTCTCCTTCCTACAACAGAGTTGCCAGACTCCTTGCTGCAGTCTTTCACTACATTCAGTGAAGATTATTGTCAAACCACCATTGTTCTCTCTGTTGCCTGCTTTTGGGTCTGTCATTGTTAAATCACGTCAACATCTGTCTTTCCACATTTCTCTCCTTAAAACCATACCTACCCAGCACCTCATCACCTCTGTTCCCTTCACCTACATGTCCATTAAAGTCTGCTCCAATCATCACTCTTTCCCCTCAGGGAACACATTCTACCACTGCATCAAACTTACTTCAGAATTCCTCTTTTTCTTCTACCTGGCATCCAACTTGTAGGGGATATACACTGACAACAGTTAACATCACACCTTTGACTTCTAGCTTCAAACTCATGATCCTGTTCGACTTCCTCTTTACCTCCTGAACACTCTTCACATACTCTTCCTTCAAGATTACTCCTTCTCCATTTCTCTTCCTATCTACACCATGGCAGAACAGATTAAATCCACCTCCAATGCTCCTAGCTTTGCTTCCCTTCCATCTGGTTTCTTGAACATACATTATATTTACCTTTCTTCCTTCCGTCATATCCACTAACTCTCTGCGTTTATCAGCCATAGTCCCTACATTTTAATGTCCCTACTCTCACAGCAGTCACAAGTCCACAGTCACAACAGTTCACACTTCTACCTTTCCTTTTCTCTCTCTCTCTCCCTCCTAATATGCCTTCCCACTCTCTTTCTTCTCGATCTTTGACCAACAGTATCCCAGTTTCCACTGACACCCTGTCAGTTAACAGGACTGGTGGCGGTCGTTGTTAACCCGGGCCTCGACTGATCCAGTATGAAAGTCTCATTTGTCATGATCCACATGTTTGATTTGGCAAAGGTTTTATGTCAGATGCCCTTCCTGACACAACCCTCCCTATTTATCCAGGCTTGGGACTGGCACTAGGAGTACACTGGCTTGTGTACCCCCTGTGGCTGGGTTATTATGTCTATCTATAATTATCTATTCTATTTATCATTATATATTTTAATACTGGCCTAGGAAACACATTTTTGTGCTTACATGTTTTCTTTTGTAGCATGTTAAATGACAAAAAAATGAACCTTGAATCTTAGCTTCATCTAACAATGACCCACAGATCTTACTTTTTCCACATATTGGCAGTTCCTGTGGGAACCTCAGGAAGAGTTCCCCCCAACCAAACAAACGATTAAAACCTGGCCTGAAAATGCTCTCCTCCAGCTACAAGATTGCTTTGCCCGCACAGATTGGAGAATCTTTGAACAGCAGGACCTGGACTTCTATACTGAGTCTGTCCTTTTCTACATTAAATGCTGTGTAGAAAATGTGACAGTTACCAAACATGTCCGGGTCTTTCCAAACTGCACACACTGGATAATGAGTGAAGTCCAGACTCTGGTCAGAGCCCGCAACTCACCCTTCAGACAGAGGGGCATCTCTCTGTACAGCACTGCCAGAGCCAACCTGAGGAGAGGCATAAAACTTGCTAAGAATGCCTACAGAAGGAAAGTGGAGGGCTTCCTCACAGAAAACAACCCCCGACAGATGTGGAGAGGCATCCAGGCCCTCACCAACTACAGAGGCCAGGGCCCCCCAACATCAGACAGCAGCCTCACCCTGGCAGAGGAACTTAACAGTTTCTTTGCCTGGTTTTGAGCACACCTCCCCCCCAAACTCATCCCTCCTCTCCCCCCCCACTCTCCTTCCCAGGTCTATTTTAGAAAAAATGCGTGCCCCAGCGAGGTGAACGGAAAAATCCTGAATATGGGGAATCGGGTAGCGGTCGTGCGCTGTGGCGTTATTCAACCTGTGGAAATCTCCGCACGGTCGCCACGATCCCTCGGCCTTAGGGACCATGTGTAGTGGGGATGCCCATGGGCTGTTTGAGTGCCTGATGATGCCCAACCTTTCCTCGCGCGCTATGGCCAGTTTAGCTGCGTCCAGGCGCCGAGGTTGTGCGAAAACGGGCGGCCCAGTGGTGGTGATAAAGTGTTCCACCCCGTGTTTAGTGATGGCCGCCGAAAATGTCGGGACCGTGAGTGCTGGGAACTGAGTGAGCAGTGTGTGGAACTTACCGCCTGGAGCTGTGATGTTGGCTTGTGTTATTGGCCCGGCCCCTTGAGCTGTACAGGGGAGAGAATCAAAAGACATTGTATTAACCAAGCGTCTGTTAGCAACATCAACTAGCAACCCGTGTGCACACAGAAAATCAGCTCCCAGGACTGGGAAACTCAATGCTGCTATGCCAAAAGTCCACTCGTACATACGGCCGTGTAGGGATAAAGTCAGTGCTCTCCCACCAAAAGTCTTAATGTCCGAGCCGTTTACAGCTACCAGCTGGGGGCCGCTAGTTCCCGCTAGCCGGTTGGCATAGGACGGCAGGATGAGGCTCTTTTGGAAGCCGGTGTCTACGAGGAACTGTCTCCCCGAGCGCGAGTCCGTCATATAGAGCAGCTTGTTCTCTTCACCGGCGGTTGCAGCTGCTACTGACTGCCGGCCTTGGCGTTTCCCGAATGCTTGAATTGGCACGGTGGCACACATCTGCATGCGTTCTCTCCAAAGCGGCAGTGGTAGAAGCAGAGCGTGTCTCTCTGGCGCTTTCTGGCCCCCACTGCCGCTACCGTCGCCGGCTCCTCGCCTCCGCTGGTCGTCTCGCTGGGTTCCGACGCTGCCGCGTTCACTGTGAGGGCTCTGGTGGTGAGGATGATCCGATCTGCCTCCTGGGTTAGCGCCCGGTAGTCACGCGCGGCCAACAACGGCAAATTGGCAAGAACCGCTCTTGCCTCTGTTGGGGGGTTCCGGAGGAAAAGGTGGGCAAACAGAAAATGCCCGTCGTCCGTGCCCATCAATACCAACATCTTCTCCATCAGTTCGACCGCCGACCCATCTCCTAACTCGGAGCGCCTCAGGAACCTCTCTGCTCTCTCACAGTCCGAGAGCGTGTAGCCCCGGGTCAGCGCGGCCTTGAGAGCCCCGTATTTGTTGTGGGCTGGAGGCTGTTGGAGCAGGCTCGCTACTTGCTGAGACATGCGAGCGTCCAGCGCTGCGACCACATAGTAATATTTGGTGTCATCTGCCGTTATTCCCTGGAGGGCGAACTGAGCCTCGGTGTGGTGGAACCAAGACCGCGGGTCGTGCAGCCAAAAGTCTGGTAGTTTGACCGAAACAGCGCACACATTGCTGGTGGTTCCCGTCCGGGCCGTCTCTGGGATGCTTGCCGTGTCGCTGGGGCTTCCCGTCCGGGCTGACTCCGGGGTTCTTGCCTCGTGTTCATAATTCGTCAAGGGGTCACCAGTGTGGAGAGTGTAAATAACGGAGGCAGATTTATGCAGCAGACGACTTTATTCACTCTCACATCAGTCATACACAGAAAAAGCATATCTCAATACACCAGGGCCTCTCCTTTTATATCAACCGCCCATCTCACATCTGCATAACATCTCGCATCACAATGCATTCATCCCTTCTCCCCCAACTACTTCTTCCTGCTACCTCACCATAATCTCTCTCATCTCCATACCTATTGTCCTTCTCTGTTTACCCTCTGCATCCAGTGTGAGATGATTAACCAGCCTCTACACACCGCTCGATAACCCGATATGATCAAATAATTCTGTGCTGCATGGAATCTAACACATCTGTCATGAGATTCGAGCACGTATGATTACATTCAGATTGATAAATACCAAACTTTGCACTGAGTTGGTGTAAGACCATTTTTCTGTTAGATAAATTAGGACCATTGTTTTCAAGTTATAATCTTATAAATCTTTATTTATGGTAATACATAGCTGAATATATTGTCCACTCAGGCTAAGTGCCAATGGATACTAGTATACTGTACAATACAATAATCTTTAACCTGCCATCAGTATTTACATATTAAAATTAAAAAAATTCTAGAAATATATAGCCAGTGCATTGATGTGGCCCAGCTTTGCCCCCAAACAATCCCAGGATACTTTGCAGAACACATCACAGCAGCCGCCATCATGCATTTGCAAAAAGGTCCATGGTGTGGCTTATATTATTCATATATCCATACCTACATATGTATAGACATAAGAGGAATGTTTAGAGATTGCATATGTAGAATGACCTCATGTCTCAGAGCAGGACAAGAGGTCTCGACCACCGGCGAAGATCAAGGAACAGACGGAGATGCAGCGGTGGAGACCTGAACGAACTTCCTGACCCCCCAGGGTCAGGTGGAGGAGAGAGAGGACAATGGAGAGGGATTACGCTGATGCGGGATGTCGGCTTTGATATGCAATGTCTTTTGTTGTGTGTGGGTATAAGTATGAAGGTCTGACTGCGCTCAGGCTCTTCATTCTGCTTCTGCATCGAGATGAGACATGTTAGGGACTGGAAGCTGATAATAAAACTTGATTTATAAAATCACTTCGCTTCCTCATTTCAAGCTCTCTACATTGGTGACCAGACGTGAGGATGGACCAAAGACGTTCTCCCGCTACAAGCTCATCAGAGGCGACCCAGGCAAGCGCTGTCGCCAACGCAGACAGGGGAACGGATGGAAGACGTTCCCCCACAGCAGAATCGTCAGAGAGGGCTCAACCGAGCACCGTCCCCAGCCCCGCCGTGAGAACAGAAGAAAGGCGTTCTCGCCCTACAGACTCATCAGAGGCGGCACAGGCAAGCGCCGTCGCCGTCAAACTCCCAGAGTTCTGGCAAAATGACCCGAGCTTGTGGTTCCAGCAGGCTGAGGTTCAGTTTGCACTGGCGGGGATTACGGCGGATGAGACTAAATTTTACCACATCGTCGCCAGACTCGATACCGCCACATCAAGATGCGCACGGAGCGTGATACAACAACCGCCTGCCCACGACAAATACAAAGAACTGAAGGCGACCTTCATCGAGAGCTTCGTCCCCTCGGCCGAGGAGAGGGCCGGGAGGATTCTGGCGATTTACGGCCACGGAGGACGCAGACCGATGGCCCTCATGGAAGACATGCTGCAGCTGAGGGAGGCAGACAATGACAACTTCCTCTTTCAGCATATCTTCCTCAGCACTCTGCCATCGCACATGAGAGGGATCCTGGCCAACATGCGGTGTAGCACCCAGCAGGACTTCCGCACGCTGGCCCGAGAAGCGCAGCGGCTCATCAACTCCTGCGGCGAACAGATGGCCACAGCAGCATCTGCAGATCTCGACGCAGAAGCCCAGAGCAGCGGAGAGTCACAGACGACAGAGCAGAACCTGCCCACCATGGCAGCGACGCGACCAAGGCGCAGCAAGCGGAATGACCTCTGCTACTATCACCAACGTTTCGCCGAGAGGGCGTACAAATGTGTGCCCCCCTGCAATTTCAAGAGCTTGGGAAACGCCAAAGCCGGGAATCGTTAGCAGCTAAGGCTCTCGGCGAGACAAACAAGCTGCTCTACGTGACTGACGGACGCTCCGGGAGACAGTTCCTCATCGACACCGGAGCTCAGGTGAGCTTCATTACCCCGTCCAACACAGACCGGGCAACAGGATCCCAGGGAAACGGAGCGATGGCAGCTAACGGCTCGATCATCGACACTTTTGGTGAAAGAAACCTGCCTCTGTCCATTCACGGCCGCAACTATAGGTGGACATTTATTATAGCGGCGGTGAGTTTTAACTTGTTGGGCACTGATTTCTTATGTGCACATGGGTTGTTAGTCGATCTTGCAAACAGACGCATGGTTAATGCACTCATTTTCTTCTATCCCCTGCTTAGTTCGAGTCTCTCCACCACCCGTGCAGGCCAGTGTCACCACAGCGGGAGGTAAGTTTGACCAACTCCTCACCCAATTTCCAGCACTCACAGTTCCCAAATTTTCAGCAACAGTAGCGAAACACGGGGTTGAACACTTCATCCCCACAACAGGCCCACCTGTTTTTGCCAAAGCTCGGCGCTTAGATGCGACCAAGCTCGCCATAGCAAGCGACGAGTTTGCCAGCCTGGAAAAACTGGGCATTATTCGGCGCTCGAAAAGCCCTTGGGCATCGCCACTACATATGGTCCCGAAAACCGACGGTTCTTGGAGACCTTGCGGTGATTACCGCAGATTAAACAATGCGACAGCGCATGACCGCTACCCCATCCCTCACATCCAAGATTTTTCACTACATCTGGCGGGTGCGCGCATTTTTTCTAAAATAGACCTGGTCCGCGGCTACCACCAAGTTCCGGTCCGACCGGAGGACGTTCCTAAAACGGCTGTAATAACCCCTTTTGGTCTTTTTGAATTTTTGCGAATGCCGTTTGGCCTCAAAGGCGCTGCTCAAACCTTTCAGCGTATGATGGACGCTGTATTACGTGACCTCCCCTTCGTGTTTGTCTACCTCGATGATATTCTGGTAGCCAGCTCGTCAGAGGAAGAACATGAACAGCACCTCACTATGGTTTTTCAGAGGCTAGAAGAGCACGGGTTAATAATCAACCCAGCCAAATGCCGATTCGGCGTGTCACAAATTGATTTTTTGGGACACAGAGTTTCACCAGAGGGGGCAGTTCCATTGCCAGACAAAGTGCGTGCGGTAGCAAATTTCCCCCGACCACAAACGGTCAGATCGTTACAAGAATTTTTAGGAATGGTGAATTCTTACAACCGTTTCCTCCCCCGCGCAGCTCAACTCATGCAGCCCCTATATGCCGCGCTCAGAAAACAAAAACCCTCCAACGCGGTCGAATGGACCCCGGAGCGGGAACGCGCTTTCGCGGAAGTGAAAAGAGCACTAGCGGATGCCGCATTGTTGGTCCACCCTGATCCCTCGGCCTGCATAGCGCTGACCACTGACGCGTCAGACCTGGCCATAGGGGCAGTCGTGGAACAACATGTTAGCGGAACCTGGCAACCGTTAGCATTTTTTAGCAAATCCTTAAACCAAACCGAGCGCAAATACAGCACTTTTGATAGGGAGCTGCTAGCGCTCCATTTATCCATCCGCCATTTCCAGTTCTGGCTGGAAGGGCGGCGGTTCACGGCTTTTGTAGACCACAAACCACTCACTTTCGCGATGGCTAAAATTTCAGAACCATGGTCAGGCAGGCAACAAAGACAACTAGCCGCAATTTAAGAGTTCACCACAAATATTCGACATGTGGCAGGCAAACTTAATGTGGTAGCAGACTGCCTCTCCCGCGCTGTGACATCGTCAGAGCGCGAGGAAGCAGATTATACTACTGCAGCCGCAGAGCTCAGGGCCAACGTGGACGTGTACGCAGCCCCAATCCACGTAGGGATAGATTACGCGGCCATGGCAGCGGAACAAAGCAGTGACGCGGATGTGCGCGCGCTCCAGTCTGGACCAACAGGGTTAAGGCTGGAGGAAAGGGGTTTGCGTGATGGTTTTCCCCCCCTAATCTGCGACATGTCAACCGGCCGACCTGGCCCGGTAGTTCCAGCCGCGTGGCGCCGCCGCATTTTTGACTCGGTTCACTCCCTCGCGCACCCAGGGGTGCGCGCCTCGGTTAAAATGGTCGCGGAGAAGTTTGTTTGGCCAGGCCTGCGTAAAAATGTAAAGGAATGGGCAAAGACTTGCATGTCTTGCCAACGCGCCAAAATCCACAAACACACAAAAGCTCCTCTAGAACCTTTCTGAATCCCAGCCAGGAGGTTTGACCACGTACATGTCGACCTCGTGGGCCCACTACTGTCATCGCAAGGGTTCACACACTTGTTAACAATGGTAGACCGTACCACGTGCTGGCCAGAAGCGGTCCCGCTGGCGTCAACCACAGCCGCGGAAGTCGCTCGCGTTTTTTTAACAAACTGGGTGGCGCGTTTCGGCGTCCCATCGGACATCACGTCTGATAGGGGGCCCCAATTTGTCTCAGAGCTGTGGTCAGCCACGGCCAGCAGCTTAGGGACGGCAATTCATCGCACCACCGCGTATCACCCTCAGGCTAATGGGTTATGCGAGCGTTTTCATAGGTCTTTAAAGGCCGCCCTCAGGGCCTCACTTACAGATACAGATTGGGTGAATAAACTTCCCTGGATTTTATTAGGGTTGCGTTCTGCGCCTAAGGAGGATCTGGATGCCTCCCCAGCAGAATTAGTTTTTGCACAACCTCTCAGGCTCCCGGGTGAGTTCTTACCAGAACATCCAGAACCCGGGCACCGACCAGCCCCGAGGCCCCTAAGCAGCATGGGACCGGACATGCTCCCCGGACCCGTACATCACTCTTTCCCGCGGGCTTTTGTCCCCCAAGCTTTGAAAAACGCCGAGTTCGTTTTTGTTAGACACGAAGCTTTAAAACCAACCCTCCGCCCACCATATGATGGACCATTCAGAGTGCTGGAACCTGGTGATAAGCATTTTGTGCTTGATTTAGGGGACAGAAAAGAAACAATCAGCATTGACAGACTTAAACCTGCTTTCATGTTGAGCGACGAGCCTGCACGGGTGGCGAGAGCACCTCGACGGGGTAGACCCCCCAAGAGAAACGACTCAGCCCCCCCGCAGGGACCAAATAACTACTCTCCTCCCCAGGCTGCAGATCCCTTACAGGACGGACCCGCCAGGACGCCAAAGCGGGCCTACAGCAGATTCGGGAGAAGATTAAAACCCAGACGACAGATAGACTGATGTAAAATTGACAAAGAGTTGTTAACTATGCTGTCGGATTGTGCCGTTGCAGTTTTAAGGATGACTTGTGACATTAACTATACTGTTGTTGTTACCACTGAATTTTTAACAGGATCATGCTGCATAGCTTGAAGGTTAAAATGACTGCTGAAGATATTTTTCCTTTTTTCTGTTGAGATGAATTACGGTATAATATGTCATGGATGTTATCTTAAGCTGTAAACTTAATTTGATTGTCCTTTTCTTAGACGTTTGGGAGGGCTGTGGCTTATATTATTCATATATCCATACCTACATATGTATAGACATAAGAGGAATGTTTAGAGATTGCATATGTAGAATGACCTCACGTCTCAGAGCAGGACAAGAGGTCTCGACCACCGGCGAAGATCAAGGAGCAGACGGAGACGCAGCGGTGGAGACCTGAACGAACTTCCTGACCCCCCAGGGTCAGGTGGAGGAGAGAGAGGACAATGGAGAGGAATTACGCTGATGCGGGATGTCGGCTTTGATATGCAATGTCTTTTGTTGTGTGTGGGTATAAGTATGAAGGTCTGACTGCGCTCAGCCTCTTCATTCTGCTTCTGCATCGAGATGAGACATGTTAGGGACTTTATTTATTTAGCGAATGCAAAGTCCTTAAGCCAAGCAGTTGCCTCCTGGTTTGCTGTATGGAGGGTGTGTAATCCTCCTTCCAGTCTTTGGAGCGGGCAAACCTCTATGATGTGTTCCATTGTTTGCTCCTCTCCACATGCGCACAGTGGGCTAGGGCTACTGCCCCATCTGTGAAGGCTGGCCAAGCAGGGGCCATGTCCAGTCCTGAAGCGATTGAGTGTAGACCACTGTCTCCTTGGGAGGTTGGTGCCCGGGACCTGTTGGTTGGGGTTTATCACCAGCTGTTTGTTTGGGACCTCCTTGGTCTCCCATTCCTCTTGCCAAGCTGTCTGGATGGTAAATTCAGCTGGGGGAGGGTTTTTCCAAATCGGCCGTCTGGATGAAAGTCGGGCAGTGGGTGGGGTGTAGATATCTGCATGGATTGGCAAGTGAGGAAAATCTTTAACTTTTTGGAGCATCCTTTGAGTTAATGCTGCTCGCCGGATGTGTGGAGGGGCTATGTTTGACAGTACAGAGAGCCAGGGGAGTGGTGTTGAGCGGATTGTTCCAGTTATAGTTCTCATGGTTGAGATGAGCTGGGTGTCTACATGGTGTGTGTAAGATGACCTGGACCAGACAGGGGCACAATATTCTGCTACAGAGTATGAAAGGGCCAGTGCTGAGGTGCGCAGGGTGGAGACTGCCGCCCCCCATTTTGCACCAGCGAGCTTGCAGAGCAGGTTGTTTCGTACCTTCACCTTAGCAGCTGTCCCCTTTAGATGTTCCTTGAAGGATAAGGTCCTATCAAGGGTCACTCCAAGATAAGTTGGATTTGGGGCATGCTTAAGTTTGAGTCCGCTCAGGTGGATGTTTAGTTCTCTGGCAGCTTTTGCATTGTGGAGATGGAATACACTGGAGACGGTTTTTGCTGGTGTAGAATGATGTCATCACGTCGTCACGTCACGTACGTGGCACACACACTCAGCCAGGACTATTGATATGTACACCTGCTTTCTTCCTGCATTGCTGAATAAAAACATTTGTGAAATAACGCCTTCGGTGCCGTTCTACATGGTGTCAGAAGTAAAGCAGCGGAAACTAATTTTCCTGCCGAACTCTACATAGACCCAGTAAGTCAACTAATTATTTAGTTAGACGTTAGAAGCGTATTCTGTGGTACACGTGTGCCTCCCCCAGCTAACGCTAGCATGGCTGATGGATTCCGCCGTCCGGACCCGCTTGTGTTCAACGACAAAATTGCAGAAAACTGGCGAGTGTTCGAACAAGAATACGACATTTTCATCGCGGCTGCCCACAACGACAAGCCCGACCGAACCAAAGCCTACATACTCCTCAATTTGGCAGGTAGCGAGGCTATTGAAAGGGAACGCACGTTCACCTATGCACCAGCTCAACGGAATAACGAGGGGGAGGAGATCCGTCCGGCAGAGTCACGGGAGGATCCAGAATGCCTAAAAAGAAAGTTCAGATACCTCTGCAGTCCACAGACAAACATCACAATGGAGAGACATGCATTCAACACAAGGAACGTGAAATTGAGGCTGAACCCCCAAAAATGCAGATTCCAGCTAAAGGAAGTCAGCTACGTGGGCCATGTCTTCACTGAACAAGGGTTGAAACCCGATCCAGCAAAGATCCAAGCGATCACTGACATCCCGGCCCCCCAGGACAAAGCTGCTCTACAACGCTTCCTGGGTACGATAAATTACCTGGGCAAGTTCATTCCAAACCACAGCAACATTGCAGCACCTCTCCACCAGCTCTTGCATAAAGACACAGCATGGACTTGGACTGAACAACAACAAAATGCATTTGACACTCTGAAACAGTGTGTGACGTCACCTCCAGTACTCCGGTACTATGACGTACAAACACCAGTCACTCTGACATGTGACGCCTCGCAGTATGGCCTTGGTGGTGCATGTCTCCAGAATGGCAGTCCTGTCGCATATGCCTCTCGCACTCTTACTGAAACAGAAAGAAAATATGCACAAATTGAAAAAGAGCTGCTTGCTGTCGTTTTCACCTGTTTCAAATTCTATGACTACATATACGGAAAACCAGTGATCGTGGAGACAGACCATCAGCCCCTGGTCTCCATCCTGAAGAAACCTCTCCACACAGCGCCTGCGCGTTTACAACGCATGATGCTGAAGCTGCACAAGTTCAACCTCACGCTAGTTTACAAGAAAGGAAAGGAATTGCACTTGGCAGACATGCTGTCCCGTGCACCGAGCAGCGCCATAGCCTCACATGCCACTGAACGTGAGGACTTCGAGGTAATGACGGTGCAGCACATCTCATCCAGTCGTCAGGAAGAACTCCGCACACATACAGCGAAAGACACCGCACTCCAGGCCCTGAGCAACATCATCAAGCATGGATGGCCAGATAGGTTGAGCAAAGTACCCGACACAGTGAAAGAATTCTTCCCGTTCCGTGATGAGCTCTGTGTGGAAGATGGAATAATCATGAAAGGTACAAGAGCAACAATTCCACAAACGCTGCACAAAGAATATCTCCTGCTGCTCCATAAAGGACACCCCGGTGCTGAAGCCACCAAGCGGCGAGCACGCAACATAGTCTATTGGACCACAATGACGAGAGACATTGACAATTATGTACAGTCATGCAGCACTTGCAATGCCCTTAAACCACATCAGCAAAAGGAGCCAATGCAACCACACACAGTCCCAGAGCTCCTGTGGTCAATAGTGGCAACAGATCTGTTCGAATGGAACAGCCAGCACTACCTGGTCCTGGTAGACTCCTATTCAGGATGGTATGAACTGGATCCAGTCAAGAAAATCACATAACAATGTGTAATTAACAAGCTGAAACGTCACTTCTCAGTCCACGGAGTCCCCCACAAGCTGCTGTCAGACTGTGGAACACAATTCACTAGTCAGATGTTCCAAGACTTTGCGAAAAGCTGGGATTTCACTCATGTCACCAGCAGCCCTGAGTATCATCAAGCAAACGGGCTGGCAGAGAGAGCCGTACGGAGTGCAAAACGACTGTTGGAAACATCCAAAAGAGACGGTACTGACCTGTTCCTCAATCTTCTGAGCATCAGAAATGTCCCACGAGACGGCACGCTGGGCTCACCTGCACAAAGACTGATGTCCAGAGAGACACGCACAAATATTCCCATCAGCAGGCACCTGCTTAAGCCAATGTCCAAGAATCCAGAGTCGATCCACACCCACCTGTCAAAGAAGAGGCAAGCACAAAAAGGATTCTACAATCGTGGCAGCCGGCCACTTCCCCCGCTCCAAAGCTCCCAAGTAGTACGCCTGCAAACAGAGAAAGGACATGACAAAATTGGCATCATCAAAAGAATCGCAGCAGAGCCATGGTCTTACGTGGTGGAATCAGGAGGAAAAGAATACCGCCGGAACCGGCGACACCTGCTGCCAGTCACAGAACCACCACCAACAGAACCAGAACCAGATCCAGCCTCACACAGAAGACCAGCAGTGAGACTGTGCCCAGTCTACCCGCATCTCCTCCCAGGCATGATGCCGTGCACACTTCCCCCAGGCAGGCCGCTGTGCACGCTCCTCCCAGGCTTCCTGCTGCGCACACTGACCACACGCCTGGCCTCCTCGGAGAGCCATCGCTCCCACAAGTCACCGAGACCCCCCTGGCCCGTTCCAGGTTTGGTAGACTCCTGAAGCCTAATCCCAAGTACAATACAGACTGATTGTGACATTTACTGAAGCTGATGTTTTTGTAGTTTCGTGTTGAAATATAGACATATTTACAAGCCAGGCATAAGTTCATTTTCAAATTAGATCAGTTATGTTGTGTCACGGGAATTTATTTTATTTGCAAGCCAGGCATTAGTTTATTTTCAAGATAGGTATGTTATGTGGTGCCATTGAAAGTTATTTTATTAGTTGTTTATTCGTCACAGTATACTCACTCTTACAGGAATGTGACATGTTTTCTCATACCAATCCAAGAGTCAATAGTGTTCTCTTTGTACCAAAGTTCTATACTAAAGAAGGGGGATGTAGAATGATGTCATCACGTCGTCACGTCACGTACGTGGCACACACACTCAGCCAGGACTACTGATATGTACACCTGCTTTCTTCCTGCATTGCTGAATAAAAACATTTGTGAAATAACGCCTTCGGTGCCGTTCTACAGCTGGGCTTGGTTTTAGGCGCCAGATTTTGCAGAACTGGTCCAGTTTGGCAAGATCTTCCGTGAGCACCCGTTCCAGTGGTTCAAAGTCTGGTGCTTGGAATGCCAAACAGATGTCGTCTGCATAGATGAATTTGCGGGATTTTGTAGTAGGCAGGTCGTTTATGTAGAGGTTGAACAGAGTTGGAGCTAGAACTGAGCCTTGTGGGAGTCCGTTTTTCTGCATTCTCCATGCACTTGTGTTCTGACTGAGGTGGACTCTGAACCTTCGGTTGGTCAGCAGGGTTTTTATAATTGCTGTTGCCCAAGCAGGGATCGCCTTTATAAGTTTCAGGAGGAGGCCTTTGTGCCAGACCGTATCATAGGCGGCTGTAAGATCGAGAAACACAGCCCCTGTCTTCAGTCTGCTCTCGAAGCCATTTTCGATGAAGGTGGTTAGGGCCAGTACTTGTTCTCCTGTACTGCGGTCCTTGCGGAAACCTGCTTGATCCACACTTAGAATATCCTCTATTTCTGGGGAAATGCGTTGCAGTATTAGGCGCTCCATGATTTTGTAAGGGACTGGAAGCTGATAATAAAACTTGATTTATAAAATCACTTTGCTTCCTCATTTCAAGCTCCCTACACATGGCATTGATTCAAGAATGTCTTTCTATAATTTCAGAAGGTTAAAATCTTTAAAAAAAAATAAAATCAATGAACTGCATCTTTAACGTTTTAATTTTCATCTCTATTCCACAGATTAACTACATCACCCACAATTCTGTGCGGGGAAAAAGCCGCTCAAGCTGACGACGTGGCCCGTGTGCGTCTCCATCAGTGAACCGGGGCGATTCAAATCAGCTCCGTCGGCTTTGCTCCTCGCTGGTTCGGGTCGTTCTGGGCTTTGTGGGTGAAACATCGACCTCATCGCTGTGCAGCAATGTCCGGGAAAATTAAGAGCCGAAATGCTGCAAATGCAGACTCGATAGCAGGCGGAGTGTCCTGCGATGAGCGCATCCTGCGGGATTGTCACCGGCTGTACACGGACCCAGACAGCGGTGAGCCGTGTAGTGTACGGGGCTGTCAGGAGGCTCCAGTTTTCACCTGTTTGAATATGAAGTTAAGGCAGCTGGAACAACCCAGCTACGTCAGAAACGTTAACGTGTTCCATATCGCTGAAGTGGCTAGCTGTTAGCTAAGTTAGCTTTTGAGTTTTGCTGAGTTGACTGACATGAGATTGAGGGCGTTAGCGCTGGTTAAAACCATCCATCCACTGAGCTACCCTTCTGTTATCAGAATAATATTAACGTTTAGCCAGGGACTTTTGCAAGTGATGGATTATTTATTAAAAGTAAAAAGGAAAGTCCATGTTAATTGTGCTGCTAGTGATTATCTTGCTCATAACTATCGTCTCTTTGGTCCTACAGCACCATGGTGGCTCCAGTTTTGACAGCTTAGCCCGTTTTTTTTTTTTTGAACATTTTTTTAAAACAAATATCAGTTGTAAATGAAGTATTTCATGTTCTCTGTTCAGGCTTGATCAAGGTGGCTGAAACTGTTGGTGTCAAGTTGCTTCCACCAAGGAAGAAAATCACTGTGATGCTGATGGGTAACCACTCTGCTGGGAAGAGTTCCTTCATCAACTGGTAAGTATATACTAGGTTGGAGGTAAGGGCGTTTTGCAGTCAAGATGGGGAAAAAAAACTGAACTTGTGGCTCCTACAGTAATAGGAAATATTGGATCAGGGTGTGGGGAGTGTGAAATAACGAGGCTGAATTATTTCTTAATTCAGGTTTTAATGTTGCATTCACATCCCTCAGCCATCTCTCAAGAACAGAAGAGAGAGAGCTGAGTCAAAACCCTCTTATTTATACATACAGGATCAAAGGAAGAATCACATATCACCGTCAAAACCCCCTATTGACAATAACTTCCCCCCCCCCCCCCCCCCGAGTCCTTCAGTTCACCGCCTGGCCCCCAGGAGGTCAGGAAGTCCTTTCAGCTCCTTGTCGCCGTACCTCCGTCTTCTTGCTGTTATCCACAGGCGGTCCAGACATATTGTCCCATCCAAGACGTGAGGTCAATCCACACATGCAATCTCAAGCATCCCATTGTGCTTAAACATATGTAGGTAAAAATACATGAGGTACATAACCCCCCCCCCCCCCCCCCCCCCAAATGTCGAAGAATGGACAATATATCAGAGTTCACAAAACATGATAACCTCAATAGCATAGTCTATACCACATGATCACATCAAAAATCAGTGATAACATCAATAGCATAGTCTATACAACATGATCACATCAAACATCAGTCCGTACGGCGTCTGGGCTTCAAACGTCTTCCGAATCTGCTGTAAGCAGGTCTCGCCGTCCTTGCGGCGCCGTCCTGCAAAGAATCTGCTGACTGAGGAAGAGAGTGGTTATTTGATCCCTGCGGGGGCTCCGGGATGTGTTCCCTGGGGAGTCTGCCACGTCGAGGTGCCCTCGCCACCCGTACAGACTCGTCGTTCATCACAAAAGCAGGCTTTAGTCTGTCAATACTATCTCTTTTCTGTCTCCCAAATCTAGCACAAAATGCTTATCACCTGTTTCCAGCACCCTATATGGACCATCATATGGCAGTCGGAGGGTCGGTCTTAGAGCCTCGTGCCTGACAAAAACGAACTCAGCATTTTTTAAAGCTTTGGGAACAAAAACGCGCGGAAAAGTGTGATGAACGGGGTCCGGGAGCATGTCCGCTCCCGTGCCGATCAGTGGCCCCAGAGCCGGGGGGTGTCCCGGCTCCGGATGCTCTGGAAGGAACTCACCGGGCAGCCTGAGAGGTTGTGCAAAAACTAACTCTGCTGGGGAGGCATTTAAATCCTTTTTGGGCGCAGAACGCAACCCCAATAAAACCCATGGTAGTTTGTTTACCCAATCTGCATCCGTAAGCGACGCTCTGAGGGCTGCCTTCAAAGACCTATGAAAACGCTCGCACAAACCATTAGCCTGGGGGTGATAAGCGGTAGTGCGATGAATTTTCGCTCCTAAGCTGCTGGCCATCGCTGACCAAAGCTCAGAGACGAATTGAGGCCCTCTGTTGGACGTAATATCCGACGGAACCCCGAAACGCGCTACCCAGGCTGTCAAAAAAACGCGAGACACCTCTGCAGCCGTGGTCGATGCCAGTGGGACCACTTCCGGCCAACGTGTGGTTCGGTCCACCATTGTCAAAAGATGTGTGAACCCCTGCGACGACGGTAGGGGGCCCACGAGGTCGACATGCACGTGATCGAATCTCTTGGCCGGAATGTGGAACGGTTCTAAGGGAGCCTTTGTGTGCCTGTGAGTTTTGGCCCGCTGGCAAGCCATGCAGGTTCTTGCCCACTCTTTCACGTGCTTGCGCAGGCTTGGCCAAACAAACTTCTCCGCTACCATTTTCACAGAAGCGCGCACTCCTGGGTGCGCCAGGGAGTGAACAGAGTCAAAAACGCGGCGGCGCCACGCGGCCGGGACTACCGGGCGCGGTTGCCCAGTCGATACATCGCAGATTAGGGGGGGCATACCGGTTTGCAAACACCTGCTCTCCAGCCTTAACCCTGTTGGTCCAGACTGGAGCGCGCGCACGTCCGCATCTCTACCCTGTTCCGCTGCCATGGCTGCGTAATCTATCCCCACGTGAACTGGGGCCGCGTGCGCTTCCGCGCTGTTATTTTGCCCTGCGGCTGCGGTAGTATAATCTGCCTCCGCGCACACCGGTGCTGTGACCGCGCGAGAGAGGCAGTCTGCCACTACGTTGAGTTTACCCGCTATGTGCTGAATATCAGTGGTAAATTCCGAAATTGCGGCCAGCTGCCCCTGCTGCCGGCCCGACCAAGGTTCTGAAATTTTGGACATCGCAAAAGTGAGCGGCTTATGGTCGACAAAAGTGGTGAAACGCCGACCTTCCAGCCAGAACTGGAAATGGCGAATGGCCAAATGGAGCGCTAACAGCTCCCTGTCAAACGTGCTGTATTTCCGCTTGGCTTCGTTCAAGGATCTGCTGAAAAATGCCAGCGGCTGCCAAACCCCGGCAACGTGCTGTTCCACGACCGCCCCTATGGCCAAATCTGATGCGTCAGTGGTGAGCGCTATGCGGGCTGATGGATCTGGATGAGCTAGAAGCGCGGCGTCAGCCAGGGCTTTTTTTTACCTCCGCGAATGCGCACTCCCGCTCCGGGGACCACTCTATCATATTGGAGGGTTTTTGTTTTTTGAGCGCGCCGTATAATGGTTGCATGAGCTGCGCTGCGTGGGGTAGGAAACGGTTATAAAAATTTACCATTCCTAAAAACTCCTGCAATGATTTGACCGTTTGTGGTCGGGGAAAATCTGCCACTGCGCGCACCTTATCCGGTAGCGGGACTGCCCCTTCTGGGGAAACGCGGTGCCCCAAAAAATCGATCTGCGCCACGCCAAACTGGCACTTGGCTGGATTAATTATTAACCCGTGCTCTCCCAACCTCCGAAAAACCGCAGTGAGGTGTTTTTCGTGTTCCTCCTCTGAAGTACTGGCAACTAAAATGTTGTTGAGGTAGACGAACATAAAAGGGAGATCGCGTAACATGGCATCCATCATACGTTGGAATGTTTGTGCAGCGCCTTTAAGACCAAACGGCATGCGCAAAAACTCAAAAAGTCCAAAAGGGGTTATTACCGCTGTTTTAGGAATGTCCTCAGGCCGGACTGGAACTTGATGGTAGCCGCGAACCAGGTCTATTTTAGAAAAAATGCACGCCCCCGCTAGATGCACCGAAAAATCCTGAATGTGTGGGATTGGGTAGCGGTCATGCGCTGTGGCGTTGTTTAGTCTGCGGTAATCGCCGCAAGGTCTCCAGGAGCCGTCAGCTTTAGGGACCATATGCAGCGGCGAAGCCCATGGGCTCTTCGAACGGCGAATAATGCCCAGCCTTTCCAGGCTGGCGAACTCCTCGCGCGCTATGGAGAGCTTAGCAGCATCCAAGTGCCGAGCTTTCGCAAAGACGAGTGGGCCAGCTGTAGTGATAAAATGCTCCACTCCGTGTTTCGCAACTGTTGCCGAAAATGTGGGAACCGTGAGCGCTGGAAATTGGGTGAGGAGTGTGTTAAACTTACCGCCTGCTGTGCGACGTTAGTCTGCACCGGTGGCGGGGACACTCGAGCTGCACAAGGAATAGAATAAAAAGGGTAAAGAGCTGGTCCGATGTGCCACGGCCAGGACGAAAACCACATTGCTCCTCCTGAATCCGAGGTTCGACCAACGGCCGGACTCTCCTCTCCAGGGGACGGTTTGCCGCTGAGTGTGAAGCAGCTGGGATGAGAATCAGCACCTCCAAGTCCGAGTCCATGGTCCTCAGCCGGAAAAAGGTGGATTGTCCTCTCCGGGTTGGGGACAGGCTCCTGCCCCAAGTGGAGGAGTTTAAGTATCTTGGGGTCTTGTTCACGAGTGAGGGGAAAATGGAGCGAGAGATCGACAGACGGATTGGAGCAGCATCTGCAGTGATGCGGACGTTGTACCGGTCTGTTGTGGTGAAAAGGGAGCTGAGTTCTAAGGCAAAGCTGTCGATTTACCAGTCAATCTACGTTCCTACTCTCACCTATGGTCACGAGCTTTGGGTAATGACCGAAAGAACAAGATCGCGGGTACAAGCGGCTGAAATGAGTTTTCTCCGTAGGATTGCTGGACTCACCCTCAGAGATAGGGTGAGGAGCTCAGTTATCCGGGAGAGGCTCAGAGTAGAACCGCTGCTCCTCCACATTGAAAGGAGTCAGTTGAGGTGGTATGGGCATCTGATTAGGATGCCTCCTGGACGCCTCCCACTTGAGGTGTTTCAGGCACGTCCCACTGGGAGGAGACCCCGGGGCAGACCCAGGACTTGGAGGAGAGACTATGTCTCCCAGCTGGTCTGGGAACGCCTTGGTATCCCCTCTGAAGAGCTGGAGCAGGTGGCTGGGGAGAGGGAAGTCTGGGCTTCTCTGCTTGAACTGCTGCCTCCGCGACCCGGACCTCCAGAAAAGCGGAAGAAGATGGATGGATGGATGGAGTATACAGCCATGATATACGATGTAAATGAGCTCATTGGTTCGGTTACAGGCACTGGAGAAATAAGTGAATAAAGTGTTTTAAGTGTTAGTTGCTTGGTCATTTTAAAAGTATATATGTCAAACATAAGAATTTATACTTATTGTAACATGGAGATTAATGTCTAGTGTACCCAAAACTTATTTCTAACATATGGGTAATGCTCTTTGAACCTACAGTGGATATAAAAAGTCTACACACCCCTGTTCAAATGCCAGGTTTTTGTGATGTAAAAAAATGAGACCAAGATAAATCATTTCAAAACTTTTTTCCACCATTAATGTGATCTATAACCTGTACAACCCAATTTGAAAAACAAACTGAAATCTTTTAAGGGGAAGAATAAAAAACTTAATATAACCCGTTTGCATAAATATGCACACCCTGTTATAAATGGGGATGTGGCTGTGTTCAGAATTAACCAATCACATTCAAACTCATGTTAAATGGGAGTCAGCACACACCTGCCACCATTTAAAGGGCCTCTGATTAACCCCAAATAAAGTTCAGCTGTTCTAATAGGCTTTTCCTGACATTTTTGTAGTCACATCTTACAGCACAAGCCATGGTCCCCAGAGAGCTTCCAAAGCATCAGAGGGATCTCATTGTTCAAAGGTATCAGTCAGGAGAAGGGTACAAAAGAATTTCCAAGGCATTCAATATACCATGGAACACAGTGAAGACAGTCATCATCAAGTGGAGAAAATATGGCACAAGTGACATTACCAAGAACTGGACATCCAAAATTGATGAAACGACGAGAAGAAAACTGGTCAGGGAGGCTGCCAAGAGGATGACGGCAACATTGAAGAAGCTGCAGGAATTTCTGGCAAGTATTGGCTGTTTAGTACATGTGACAACAATCTCCCAACTAGGGTGGAAAGATGGAAGCCTTATGAAGAAAATATCCAAGCCTGGCTACATTTTGCAAAAATGCATTTAAAATCTCCCAAATGCATGTGGGAAAATGTGTTATGGTCTGATGAAACCAAGGTTGAACTTTTTGGCCATAATTCCAAAAAGTATATTTACCACAAACACAACACTGGTCATCACCAAAATAACACCATACCTACAGTGAAGCATGGTGGTGGCAGCGTCATGCTTTGGGGCAGTTTTTCTTCAGCTGGAACTGGGGCCTTAGTCAAGGTGGAAGGAATTATGAACAGTTCCAAATACCAGTCAGTGTTGGCACAAAACCTTCAGACTTCTGCTAGAAAGATGACGATGAAGAGGAACTTCATCTTTCAGCACGACAATGACCCAAAGCACACGTCCAAATCAACAAAAGAATGGCTTAACCAGAAGAAGATTAAGGTTTTGGAATGGCCCAGCCAGAGTCCAGACCTGAATCCAGTTGAACATCTGTGGGGTGATCTGAAGAGGGCTGTGCACAGGAGATGCCCTCGCAATCTGACAGATTTGGAGCATTTTTGCAAAGAAGAGAGGGCAAATATTGCCACATCAAGATGTGCCACACTAACAGACTCCTACCCAAAAAAACTGAGTGCTGTAATAAAAGCCAAAGGTGCTGCAACAAAGTACTAGTTTAAGGGTGTGCATATTTATGCAACCAGGTTATCGTAATCCCCTTAAAAAAATTCAGTTTGTTTTTCATTCGGGTTGTACAGGTTATAGGTCACCTGGTGGAAAAGGTTTTGAAATTATTTACCTTGGTCTGACTTTTTTACATCACAAAAACCTGGCATTTGAACAGGGGTGTGTAGATTTTTTATATCCACTGTATGTGTAACTTATTGAACAGGTTTTTAACTTGGGGTTAACTAGCTACCCTGTAATGGCGTATTTGCAGTGTTGGTTCACAGGAAAAACTACAGAGCTGCTGCCTGCAGCGCATACACACACCTAAACACACATACTTGTTCGTATAACGGGACCTGTTGAGGATGTGTCTGAGCACTTTCAAGCTACAGGATAAAGAGCCAAATCACTGTTTAGTCCTCCCCTCATGTTTTTGTTTACCTTTGACTGCAGTGTGTACCATCAGTTGTCCTGTGTTGTTCTGATAGATATGCCAAATGTCAGAACACCGGAGGAGGTGGATCCAATCAGTTGATCACCCAAAGCGGAGAGCTCAACATTTTTCCATGATAAATAAGACTTTGCTGTCCGCTGCACCTCCCGGCAAAAGCACACTCCATGCATTATCTTGTTTTTTCACTTTATTGAAAATAAAGTTGTTGTTTTTTTAATCGCCATCAGTTCATGTGCCTTTGAGCCAAGTTGTGACAACTGTCATCTGATGTTCCTGATGTGTCACATCAGCTGTTTTAGGTGTGACCGACCTGACAGATTTGACAGCTCTGCCAGATCAGTCACACTCCCCGCTGTGCTCTTTGGAGGGGAGAATCATGACTTGCTCTGTCGTACAGCATTCATACAAATTTATTTATTTATTTAACCCAATATGGTGACTGCTAGTCACTGCAGCTGTGCTGAGTCCTGTGCCGCTGAGCCTGATGCATTAGTTTACTAGTGGAGTTAACCATAAAATCCCTGATGAATTCTGGTTATTAATTAGTAACACCAGACTTGGTTAAAGAAATATCTTGTTAGAATAGGCAAATTTACCACAATTTATCTTTGTAGAATTAATTTACCCCAGTACTGACACTGGATCTGGGGACTCTCTGCACTCCAGTGCACAGAAAAGAAAAAGAGGAAAACAACATTCTTTAAAAGCTCCGAGCCCAATCACGGCTGTATGAAAAATATTTAAAATTTCAAAAGCTAAAAGTCTAATTCAACTTTCTGCATCCAGTCAATTAGTTTTTAGAATTTCTGCTTAAATCTGCTGTTTTGGCTGCAGTGATATAAATGCATTTGGGACATTTGTAAAAGCTATCTCTTCAATCTTTAGAGTAAATCGCTTAAACACATCTAAATCTAACACAAGGCTAACAGATCACTGCTCAGTATAGCCTGATATGATCTGCTTTCCGATGTCATCCAGTATCTTGTTGTGTTGGGCTGGAGTCACTTTTGGAGTCAACCCAAGTGTGGCAGCAGCATAATGCATCCTGACTAGTTCATCCTTGCCTTGGTTAGACAAAGGAATATCTCAGTCTGAGAGAGATTTCTTCAATTCTGGCACTTTTTTCCCCTCAAAATCCATGATTGGAGCTGCTGCTACCAAAGAACGTCAAGCCAACATCCGTCTTGTTTGCCCCCAAACGATCCCAGAATGCTTTATGGCACACGTCACAAGTGGCTGCCATCATGCATTTGCAAAAAAAGGTCCATGGTGAAAGCAAACACTCCTGGTTAGCTGTTGAACATAGCCAGTGAGTGAGGACGGGTGCAGAAGATAACACTACTCACAAAAAGTTAGGGAAATTTGGCTTTCTGAAAAATTTATGGAAAAACTTCACACTACAGTGATATTATATCATGAAAGTAGGGCATTTAAGTAGAAGCATGCAATGGTGATTTCCTCATCTCAAACAATTTACTGAAACAAAAGCCATTTTTTGTTGTGGGTATACCACAGCAAAAAAAATGTCAGTGTCTCATTAACTTGTCATGTGCCCTTGAGCATCAATTACAGCTGGACAACGACATCTCATGCTGTTCACAAGTCGACTTATTGTCTGCTGAAACATGGCATTCCACTCTTCTTGAAGGACGGCCCTCAGATCATTGAGGTTGTGGGGTGCAGGGTTACAAGCCTCTACATGGTAACTCAGCTGATCCCATAGGTTTTCTATGGGATTCAGGTCTGGAGAAAGTGCAGGCCACTCCATTTGAGGTACCCCAGCCTCCAGCAGCCATTCCCTAATGATGCAGCCTTGATGAGCTGGAGCATTGTGTCCATGAAGATGAAATTAAGATAAGTCTTTGTTAGTCCCACAATGGGGAAATTCCAGGATTGCAGCAGCAAAGGGATAGCAGCACTCAGAGCAATAGGAAAATAAGATAATAAGATAAGTACTGGCTAGCCAAAGCAGTAAATAAATGTATATATATACACAGTTATATACACAGTGCAGGAGCATTGCAGCTAGATGGTATTGGCAGCATTACAGTTTGTTATATTACCCAGCAATATAGACAATTAGGCCTCTGTTGTTCATGCAGGAGCACAATGACTGGATTAATGATGTTATTCAGGTAGTATTGGCTTGTCACTGTACCATTCACAAGGTGTAGGGCAGGTCTTTATTGACTAGACACACCTGCCCAAACTGTAACACCACCACCAAAGGCTCGTCTGGTGACAACAGTGGCTGATGCATAGTGCTCTCCTTGACGTCTCCAACATCATTGGCAGTCATCAGTTCTGCTCAGTGTGAATCGACTTTCATCAGAGAACAGCACTGAGGCCCACTGGTCTCTTGTCCAGTGTAAATGCTCCCTCACCCATGCAAGACAATGATGCCTGTGCCTGGTGGTGTGGTCAGGTACCCTTGCAGGCCGTCTAGCATGCAGACCGTGCTGACGTAAATGGTTTCAAATGGTCTGACGTGACACTTGGGTGCCTCTCATTTCCCTTAAATGTGCCTGGAGTTGAGTGGCATTCATCATCTGGTTCCGCAGGACACAATGTTCACAATGAAACGGTCGCCAGCATGGGATGTGGTCAAAGGACGTCCACTTCTATGACTTTCTATGACTCTTTCAGTCTGTCTGTATCTCTGTTGCAACCTGCTGATGGCACTCTGTGACACTCTAAGCTCAGTGGCCACTTGCCTCTAAGAACATACTGTTTGAAGCCTCGCAGTGGCAAGGTACTGTTGATCAATTGCTAGGTGTCGTCTTGGTCTCATGATGTCAAAATGTGAACAGCATGATGAAGAGGACTGTTTAAATACCAGTTCTAATTGAACTAGAAAATTTATTGGTCAATTCATGGATCAAACACCTGTTGTGAATTTTGCCGTTAAGCACCTTGTTAGAGAACAGCAAGTTATACAAAAAGTACTGAAACATTGAACAGTTGGACATGTGCATTCAGAAGGTTAGAGAAGGTCAAATTAAGTTCACCTGTAAAGGTTATAGTGCATTTTAGGTGTATCCTGAAATTTCACCTGACAGCTGAATATCCCTAACTTTTTTGAGTAGTGTACATGTCTGTGGTGTTTGCCATTGGCTGTAGCCCTTCCTATGTGCAACTTTTTTTTTTTAACACTGACAAAAGGAGATGCTGCAGGACATCGTTCATCAGGTTTTGTCAGAGAGGTCAGCTTGGTGTTCTTCCAGCTGAAGAAAACAGTCTATCTGTTTCTGCTGTTCAGTGTTTGTTGGATTCACATTCTGAACAGATGTGGAGACATCTCTCTCCCAAGCTTTCCACCACCTTTTGGGGACCCAAGACATTCCTAAGCCCACAATACTTGGACAGAAAAGGGTGAGCTGCCCACTCTGATGATACATGTCCACTGGTTCGTTTTTTTGTCGGAAGGCATCGCATAGGGCGATGGAAGGAATACTTCGAGGATCTCCTCAATCCCACTGATACGCCTTCCACAGAGGAAGCAGGGATTGGGGACGAGGGGGATGACTTGCCTATCACAGGGGCTGAGGTCGCCAAGGTGGTTAAAAACCTCCTTGGTGGCCGGGCCCCGGGGGTGGACGAGATTCGCCCTGAGTACCTCAAGGCCCTGGATGTTGTAGGGCTGTCATGGTTGACACGCCTCTGCAACATTGCGTAGAGGTCGGGGGCAGTGCCTTTGGCATGGCAAACCGGGGTGGTGGTTCCTCTCTTCAAAAAAGGGGACCGGAGGGTGTGCTCCAACTTTAGAGGGATTACACTCCTCAGCCTCCCTGGGAAGGTCTATGCCAAGGTACTGGAGAGGAGAGTCCGGCTGTTGGTTGAACCTCGGATTCAGGAGGAGCAATGTGGTTTTCATCCTGGCCGTGGCACATCGGACCAGCTCTTTACCCTCTCGAGAATTCTCGAGGGTTCGTGGGAGTTTGCCCAACCAGTTTACATGTGTTTTGTGGACTTGGAGAAGGCATTTGACAGTGTCCCTCGTGGTTTTTTGTGGGGGGTGCTTCGGGAGTATGGGGTATCGGGCTTGTTGTTACGAGCTATTCGGTCTCTGTACGACCGTTGTGAGAGTTTGGTTCGTATTGCCAACACTCGGTCGGAGTCATTCCCAGTGAGGGTTGGACTCTGCCAGGGCTGCCCTTTGTCACCGATCCTGTTCATAATTTATATGGACAGGATTTCTAGGCACAGCCAGGGAATGGAGGGTGTCATGCTTGGTGACCACAGGATCTCATCTCTGTTGTTTGCAGATGATGTTGTCCTGTTGGCTTCATCCAGCAATGACCTACAGCTCTTGCTGAGACGGTTTGCCGCTGAGTGTGAAGCGGCTGGGATGAGAATCAGCACCTCCAAGTCCGAGTCCATGGTCCTCAGCCAGAAAAAGGTGGATTGTCCTCTCCGGGTTGGGGACAGGCTTCTGCCCCAAGTGGTGGAGTTTAAGTATCTTGGGGTCTTGTTCACGAGTGAGGGGAAAATGGAGCGAGAGATTGACAGACGGATTGGAGCAGCATCTGCAGTGATGCGGATGTTGTACCGGTCTGTTGTGGTGAAGAGGGAGCTTAGTTCTAAGGCAAAGCTGTCGATTTACCAGTCAATCTACGTTCCTACTCTCACCTATGGTCCCGAGCTTTGGGTAATGACCAAAAGAACAAGATCGTGGATACAAGGGGCTGAAATGAGCTTTCTCCATAGAATTGCTGGACTCACCCTCAGAGATAGGGTGAGGAGCTCAGTCATCCGGGAGAGGCTCAGAGTAGAACTGCTGCTCCTCCACATTGAAAGGAGTCAGTTGAAGTGGTATGGGCATCTGATCAGGATGCCTCCTGGACGCCTCCCACTTGAGGTGTTTCAGGCACGTCCCACTGGGAGGAGACCCCAGGGCAGATCCATTACTCGGTGGAGAGACTATGTCTCCCAGCTGGTCTGGGAATGCCTTGGTATCCTCTCTGAAGAGCTGGAGCAGGTGGCTGGGGAGAGGGAAGTCTGGGCTTCTCTACTTGAACTGCTGCTTCCACGACCCGGACCTCCAGAAAAGCGGTAGAAGATGGATGGATGGATGGCATCGCATAGGGATTGCTTTGTGGTGCAGGCACAAGGTATAACCAGGTGGAGTTACAGAAAATAATTGATATTATGGAAAACCAATAGTCAAAGAGCTCTGTCCTGGGGGTAACACTCATTTGTCCTGCTGCTGAGAACACAAAGGCTGCGCCTGACTGGTCACTGGATCCGGCCGTGGACGGTCTTCATGGACTGAAGCTCCCGGTCAACACTGGATTACGAGTCTCATATTTTTAAAACAAACCAGCGCAAAGTGTTTTGAACAACACTTTGTGCGAGAAACAGTGGGTGCAGTTAATGAATTGATCGTCATCTGACAAAAACCGCAGGTATAAACGTTTAGCACCACACCATTCAGCTGATGCATGCCAGATGCCCGGACCTCATTAAAATAAAGTTAAAAAATTTCAACTTTATGCAAATGAGGGGTAAGTACGGGCTACTCTACACAGCACAGCCAAAATCTCCCCATACTGGAGCAAAATGCTTCCTGTTGCATTTCACAAGCAGAAAAATAATGGATCCAGTGGACACATACCATGAGCTGTGGTAGGTTGCTTTCCCAAGTGTGTAGATATCTCAGGGTCTTAGTCACATATGATAAGAGATGAGTGTAAGATTTATAACTGGGGCAGTGCTGGGCAGCATCTGCAGTTATGTGGCCACTGCACAAGTTTGTTGTGGTGAAGAGGTCCTCGGGATAAAAGGGAACCGTTTGGTACAGAACCATCGTTTCAATGCACGCTTGTACACACTTCAGTTTTGTCATAAATAGTTTGAATGTGTTATAGTTCTCTCTGATATTGCTTCATTTATGTGTGTCTGAGTCTGCATTGAGCAGCACTCAGCCACAGACAGGCACCCTGCGAGTAAATGACTCCTTGTGTCATATCCAGTCGCTATGTGCCGATATTGGGACGCTCCCAATGTTCTCCCTGCAGATGTCAGGTTTCATGTCAACATGGCAGTATAAAGACTGGCAGCAGTGGTACACGGCGCATTTAACTCTGTTGTGTGGAGTAATTTTGCCTTCGTTATTGAGTATAATGGGGACAAAGAAAAACTGTTAACGAAAGCATTATTCTCTGCAAGCACTGTCTCACACACATCACCTATTCAAAAGTAAAATACTTCCAAAGGACCACATGTCTGTGCTGCCATCAACCAGCTGTGTCGCTATCTGGCAGCAGGACAGCAGAGGAGAGATGGGCTTCAGTATAGCACATATGAGCACATGGATGCATATGGCACATAATCAGTGTGATGGTTTCTCCAAACAATAATCTTAAATGACTTTTGTGACAAAACTGGCAGGAACAAAATGACTTTAAATAAGCTACAAAGTCTTTAAAGTTGCACTATTCACCGTGTTCCTCTTCGTTGTGCTGACTCTGAGACCATATTGATGACATAAAGCCATGTGTGTCGTATTGCAATGTGATGGCATGTGTACAAGAGGTAGAGGACGGCAGGGGATGTGATAGGGAGAGCAATCGCTCTTCTGTGCGGCACGGATTAACTGGCCCCAGTGAGAGCCCACCCTTATCGTCACTATATGTTTCAGTCAATCCAGACGATGCACCAGTGTGATAAATTTGTAATTGTATAATTTCCCCCACCACTCAGTGCATTTCTAAACTGTTGCCTGTTTTTTGTTTTTTTTTTCCTCCCCCAGGTATGTGGAAGAGCACATTCAGCGCACTGGAGTGGCTATTGAGACTCAAGGCTTCAGCTTTGTTACAAGTGGACGCAAAAGAGAATCTCTCACAGTGAGTTCTGTTTATTTTTCCTCCAAGCCAGTCCTCTTAATCGATTTACTGTAGTTTTTCTGCGGTGGTTTATCTGACACCTGGTTCCAAAGTCTTAAGAGACGAGATCCTGTTTTTCTTTAGGGGAATGCTACCCTCCATCTGTATCCACACTTCAAGCCTCTGCAAGAGTTTAAAGGTGAGTTTTGTTTTGTGACACAGCAATTATGTGTATTTAATTACTAACTAACTAACTAACTAACCTGCACTTATATAGCGCTTTTCTAGTCACAAAGACCACTCAAAGCGCTTTCATTAATACTAACCCTCTATTCTAAGGGCCTATAGGAAACAAATATCTAGGGACAATTTAGAACAGCCAATTAACCTAACATGCATGTTTTTGGCATGTGGGAGGAAACCGGAGAAATCCCGGAGTAAACCCACGCAACACGGGGAGAACATGCAAACTCCACACAGATCACTGTTGGTCGGGGGCTGGGATCGAACCCACGATCCCACGATCCCCACAATCCCCCGGCCAAGGGTAAACTGTGCTGCCACAGTGCTAACCACTGCGCCACCGTGCAGCCCAATTACATGCAATTACATGCTTAACATGTAGTAAAAGTCAGGTAACATTAGTACTGTATGTAATGTTGCACTAAAAGATATATACAGGCTTTAAATTGCTTTTTCACACCAAAAAAAAAAGATTTTGCTGTAGTTTTGTGGCTTTCATATAAGAACTTCTTTTAATTTGAGTGATTGCTATCACATTAAGAGTTTTTCTCCATCATTTCTTGATCTTTTTGAAATCATTTCCAGGTGTTTCTGAGTACCTGAGCACAGAGATCTGCACATCGCGACAGAAACGCTTCAGTCTGGTGACATTTGTGGATTCACCCGGTTTGGTGGATGGTGACATGAAGTATCCATTTGACGTGGATGAGGTTATCCTGTGGCTTGGTGAGTGGCCGTGTTTTCAGCTAGTCTTCTGTAAGAGCTGGGATGCCTGTAATTTATGTTCGTTATATTATGTTAGAGTGTGTGCTCCTTGACCTGATTCTGTACAATTAATGGGGTCATTTTTGCATGTTTTCCACATTTTAACTACTTACACATGTTTGTGATATATTTTGTTCAAATTTTCTTTAATTATTGCAGCAAAAAATTTTTTTCCAGCCTTTCTAAAAACAGCCTGTTTTGAGTGTATATACCTTTAAGTCTTCAGACTGGATTCTACTATCCCCTCTCTCTTACATCGTATTGCTAACACTTATTGGCTAGCTCCTAGCCTTTAGCTTGGATGTACAGTATCTTGGAGCCGAATACAAGTCAACTCTCTCCTGAAGTCAGCCCTGGGATCTTTAACAGTAGTATCTCACAGAACAGCAAAGAGAAGTGAATGCTGGCATTCGCTGACAGTTTTTATGGTAACGACTGTTGGCAAACTGCCACCCCCAACGGAGCTCCTTAAATTGCAACAGTCTCCAGCATTCGCCACATGGTGAAATGTGGGGATAATGACGTGAGCGTAGAATTTCTTTAAAACTGTAAAGAAGACTTTTCTTAGTCACCAATTGAACACATGCTTTTTTCTTCAGCAGTGGAGTCTTGTGAGGTGAGCGGGCATAGAGCCCATGTCGGTTGAATGCATTACTTACTGTTTTCTTTGAAACGGCAGTACCTGCTAACTCCAGGTCTTTCTGGAGCTCTCCACAAGTGGTCTTTGGTTGTTGGATAACTCTTTTGATAATTCTTTTGACTCTTATTCCAGAAATCTTGTGAGGAGCTCCTAGTCATGATTGGTTTATGGTAAAATGATTATCTTTCCACTTCAGAATGGTGGCTCCAACAGTGCTCACTGGAACATTCAGCAGCTTAGAAATGCACCTGTAACCAATGCCATCATTATGTTTTGCAACAATAAGGTTGCAAAGGTCTAGCGAGAGCTCTTTGCTTCTACCCATGGCCATGATGAGTTCTTTGTGGTGTGACAATCTGATACTCTCAAACCTTTTTAAAGGCTATCAGTCAGGACTTAACCAGCTGAAATTAATTTCCACTGATGGAGGATGGGATGGCTTCCTAAATTCTGATGGATTTCAGCTGGTTTCTTGGTTTTCTGTGCCTTTTTGCACCTCTTTTGCATCATGTGTTCAATACTTATTCCCTGTGCCATTCCATTTTATTAAATATAACTTGTTTTGTGAACACAGCTGCCTTGATTTCTTTGTATGTATGGATTGCTTGGGTTGTTACTGATATCTGGTGAAAATCTCAGGTCAATGGCTCCATCAGAAATATGTTTAATGAGAAAAATGTTGACGTGTTCAATACTTATTTTCTTAAAGGTCCCATTTATTGCTTTTTTTCATGGGTCACTTTCAAATTCTGGCATGATCAAGAACATAGTATATCTGTATTGTGATAAACAAAAAATAATTTCTGTCTTTTTACATGAGATCTAGAAAGCCACTCTGTAATCTGTGTTTCAGTCCTCCTCAGCCCCTAATCTGACTGGGGGAAAGCTTTGTGATTGACACTTGTGTTCAAGCCAATCACAAGTGAGGATCCATAACCTACAACAGGGCCAGAAGTTTGGCTGTTTAGGATTGACTTGATGCTGATTGGATAAAACCTGGCGTCACAGCTAGAGTGCTGCATAAACAAAACAAGGAAATGAGAAGCGCCAAATGTGACTAGATAAAGAGCATAATTGAGATCTAATGAATATAAAATTAAATCTAATGCTACCGTGATCTAGGAAGGTCTGAGTGATTACTCAGCCATGCAGCACAGGCTGCGTGGGTAGGAAACACAAGCACTGCGTGGGGACACAGAGCTGGCTGCAGGGATATAACCCCAAAGAGCTGGCCAACCGGAGACGGAGTCCAAAGTGGTCCAGCTCCCGCTGTGCAGCCAACGATGCCGTATAATGCCTAAACATTTAAAATTGAATGCTGCCAAGATTATGGAGAGAAAGGGCCAGATTGATCATGTATCATATGCAGCCACACAGCATGCACATTGGATGAGCACACAGCAAAACAGGCAAGGCACAGGACCGGCAGCCTGCATTTTTCGTATCTGGAGTTTGGACTGGTTTTTACCAGTTGGCTGGTTGACAGGTCCTACCCCCACAGTGGTATCCTTTAAGCTGGGTTTATGCTCCGTCTCTGCTCTGCATATCTCCTCGAGCACGATGCGTGTGTGGCATAAATTTCATTATCGTCTCCAGTCTGCTAGGCCCTGCGGGGTCCCTCCACGGCTGGGCACTTGCAGCGCAAGACTATGCATTGACTATGCATGCGCAATATCCACCCTCCCCTTCAAAAGGTGGCACCACTGACACAGCATACAAGGGTGAAGAGGAAGAAGATGGATTAAAAAAGAAAAGTGACAAGACCAGAGACCAGTAAAAGTGGTAAACGTAGGAGTTCCTTTTCTTGCCTTTGGTGCAGTCACCATTGTTGTTGCTAAAGTGTGCGTGGCTCTTGCTTTTCTTCTCTGTTATACAGCTGGTGAACAAACTGGCACGTCAGAGCATTTTCAACTAGAAAAGCACTTGGAGAGCGCAGACCTCCATCAAGTGCCGCAGTTCCCCTCCATACAGTGTTTGTGTGTACATTTTCAGATTCCTTGACCATGAAAATATGACTAGCAATTGGATTCACAATGATAGGATTAGTGGTTCAGTAGTTATTGACGAAAATGGCATTTTCCGTAATGGCGGTTTTCTTCTGGATGGTGATCCGGATCACCACCAAAATCTAATCATCTGTAGGATACCCCATTTCTGACGATCTGTGAAAATTTCATGAAAATCCGTCCATAACTTTTTGAGTTATCTTGCTAACAAACAAACAGACAGACAAACCAACGCGGATGATCACATAACCTCCTTGGCGGAGGTAATAACTATCAAGCTGGGGTGAATCTGCAGATAATAGTTACGTGCATGCGTCAAATGCTTGGTTGATGAAATGTATATACGACCGCGTGTGCACGACCTTGTCCAAAGCGTACACGTGTCATAGACGCACAGAGCGGAGGTGGAGGATAAACCCAGCCTTAGAATAAGCTTTTTGATGAAACCTACTGGAAGTTATACTTTCCAAGGTTTTGGAATAAATCTGTAGTGAAATGACCAGAACAGAGCAACAAGTTTGAGCTGAAATCCTCGGGAAATAAATGTTAGCCCCTTTTCTTTTAGAGATGCATCCTTTAGGAGTTTGTGTAAGGATGCTGTTGTTGCCTTACATCGCTCGAGTGCAGCATCTCCCCGACATGTCTACAGACGGCTGCGGCAGGAAACGGGGCTGGATTGGATCAGTTAGGCTGGCCAATAATAGAGTAGTGGACGGGTATCAAGGCTGAGTTTTCCTCTTCATGATGTTCGTCAGTAAACCCGGAAGACTAAAATTAGGCCATCCACACTAAGCACGATAACTATAAGATTAGAGTTTTAAACATTGTTCTAAGAAAGCGTCCACACTGATTAACAATGTCACTAACAGCAAAGCTAAACATGACCTGCACACTCCACACCGGCTTCCCACCTCCCCATATATGTTTGTCCTGCTGCAGAATATCGTTTACACCACTGCTGCTATCAATAATCTTAAAGGATTTTTTTTTAACTAGACGTGTACCTTGTGCAGAGAAAAAAAAAATAAGAAGAAAAGCAAAAAGGGAGTGAAATTATTCACCTGATTTTTCTCTCGGCTTCAGACTCTGTTGCTCGCACAGGTAGGATGAACTGAGCGCACAGCTATATAAGTGTGTCTATAAAGCCTGTCCATCATTTACTCTGGGGAACAGAAATACTTAAACACCATGCTGACATTTGACTTTTCCTGAATTTAGGATGATTTATGATAATTTTCAATAATCGTTGAGAGAGGTTGCCTCTCAGTGGAACTCACCCAAATAAATAAAGGTTAAATAAATGAAAAATAAAATAAATACAGTGCAAAGTGGATTTACATAGGCTTGCAAATAATTAATACACCAATAATAATAATTTCAGCTTGGATGCATAGAGCTATTTCAGAGGGCTGCTTTATGTATCCAGTTATCTCCCCTCCTCCACCTACTGCGCACTCCTGATGAAAGCAGGAAGGTACAAGTTCCCAGCCTCTGTCATTTATTTCAGTTCTGCTGTCAAAATGGGTTACAGCGATGGTTGGATGTTTTCTGATTGGCTGTGTTTTTATTGTTCATAAACTCGCTCTGAAAGTGATCCCAACGATGTCGTCTGCCACTTTCCTTATGGTTATCGCTGTAGTGTGGACTCTGCCATCCACTTCACTTAGAATGATTTTTAAAGTGATACTCCGGCAAAAATCGTTCTTTACTTTAACATGTCGAACATGTTTTTTGTGAATTAAGACATATCCAGCACAAAATCTGACCACCATCTGTCCCAAGCCTGTGTTCTTCTGCTGTGAATTTCCAGTTAAGCCATCCCCCCAAAATGGACGATTTTGGACAGAGCATTTCTAGCTACGTAACGATTTCTGCTGAGCCTGATTGGTTCATGTTATAACCAATCAGGCTCAGCACTGGGCATGATTACAGACCTGAGTTCATTCCCTCAGGGGAAGAGGGAGGTGCAAGCAGAAGGAGTAGTGATTTTTGTGTGTGTGTGTGTGTGTGTGTGTGTGTGTGTGTGTGTGTGTGTGTGAGAGAGAGAGAGAGAGAGAGTTTTCCTAGTTGAAAAGATGGCAGAATATACATGTTCCATTTTTGGCTGTATGAGCAAGAAATCCTGTTCTTTTAAATTACATGTCTTACCCACAGACAAAAATATAACAGCATTGATTAATTTTATTTGGACAACCCTCAGTGGCTTTGCTAAAATACAAAACAGAGGACGAAGGTGCCAAGACCCGTCCGCACTTGGTGCAACGGCTGGTGTTCCACGGTGGCAGGCAGGCACACCGGACTGCCGGCCCCCAGTGAGCTGATCTCGGTGAGAACACGGTCTCGGCTAACTTCTCTCAGCTCCCTTCGCCAGCCGATGGGACACTGCACCACTCACCTCTCAGCGAGACCACGCTCTTAGGGAGCTGCGCTCAGTTTCCAGCGGACAGGACGCTGCGGCACTCGCTGGAAGATCCTCGGCTTCCAAGTGGGGCTGGGCAGCGACTTTCCGCTCCACCGGGAATGATCCTTCCTCAAACTGAATCATCTTCTCAGAGCCCTGGCTCAAAGTCCTCTTTTTCCAGCTATTGGTGGGCGGGAGTATGGGTGGAGTTAATTAGAATATTCATAGATCGATGCATCCTTAAGTAGGTGGAAGATCTAAAAAGCTCTTTCCAAGCAGTTCTAAGGCAATGAAATTTTTTTTTGTGTATAAAAAGCCACAATATACTATTTTGGGCAATACACATTTGTTTTTGATGGTGTTTTTAAAACTGTAATTTTAGATTTATCGTGCTTGGTGTGGATGGCCCTTTCACTGGCTCCTCACAGACAGAATCAATATAAAGACTCTGTGTGTATGCACGTTTTTTTTTTTTTGTTGTTTGTTTTTTTGATAATCACATAACCAACAGTCACATTTCAGAAAGTTAAAACCTATAAAAACACTATTTGAGTGAATGGGGAAATTTAAGCTGAAATAGTTATTTACTATAGTCTAAATTAAACTAAGAGTCTACTATATGTAAAATTATAATTTTAAATATAATAGAATGTTAGTTTAATTTCTCTTTAATTCATCTTTCATAATTCGGAATTGGTTTTTAATTGTTAGCTAAATAACATTAAAGATGCTTCACAAACATCTAAAAATAGACTCTAAAGAGCAATCAGCAAAACAATGCATGTGAATTAAGGTTTTCTTCTGATTTAAAGAATAATGGTGTGTCTCATTGTCAGGTGATCTCTGTGACCTCATTCTGGTCTTCTTTGACCCCATGGGTCAGGCTCTGTGTAAACGTACCCTAAACATAGTGGAGAGCCTGAATGAAAAACATGGAGAGCGGCTGCGGTTTTACCTGAGCAAGGCTGATGAAGCTGGAGGAGAGCCGGACAGACAGGTACACACTGACAGATCACATTTGGTGTCATCCGAGAGTTATGTGTGCACAGATTTGACAATAAACAACCCTAAAGTGATTTGGTTAGAGTTCAAAAACCACAGGAATGAAAACTGTTTCAAAGAAAGTTGTGTATTTATAACACACATCAGTCTGTGTCTGTTAACCAATTGCACTCCGGTGTACCGCGGACGGGCACGTCTCTGTGTCCTAGAGCGCACGAGAGCGCCCTTGTGCGCTCTAGGACGCACGAGGGCGCTGCGTCCAAGCGCGCACTGAAAAAAAAAAAGCTGCATTTCCGTTCTTCCACTACAGACACAGCTGCGATCAGATCAGATATGATTGACCTCTCATTCGACTAATAAGAGCCTTGAATTGGGTTTCTGAAACCTTGAAGAACCAATGACTGAAAACCTAGCCAGAAGGACCCGCCTACCAATGCTGTGAATACAGTGAGCCAATTGAAGCACAGAAGTTCGCAAGCTGTTTTGTGTAAGGCTGGGTGAAGACAGACTGCTGCAGCAGATGAAAAAAGGACCCGCAGGAAGAACCTGCCACAGACCCAGCAGCACGGAGACCACCCACAAGTGTGACCTGTGTGACAGGGACTGCCATTCGCGCATTGGCCTGTTCAGCCACAGGCGGTGCCTTTTTTTTTTTTTGTAATCAAAAATGACTTTTGACCGATCGGTAAATTACAGCTGTGCGTCATCGCCACATGACGGACCGCTGCACAACGGGCGATGTCCATCCTCTGTAGCAGGGGAGGGGGGCGGACAACCCCCCCCCCCCCACACACACACACACAGCCCTGAGTGTCACCTTTCATTAGAGCCCAAGATGAAGCTTCTATATTAAATCATTCAAAAGTTAGACGTTTTTCCAAACTGTGCCATTTGGCACAATTTGGCACAGTTCAAAAACGCCTGGGAACTACCTGAGAAAAAAAGCTGTGTAATATATTCATTTTTTGTGGTATTGTTACAAAATTTTGACCTCAGCTGGATAACACTTGGTTCTACATTTCTTTTGCATTTTCCAGCCCGGATCTGAAGCTGTGTGTTATTTGCAAGCATTTGTATCCAAAAAAACACCTAGGCGAAATTTATTTTCTTCAAGTTCAGTATGTTTAGATGACTGTTACTCAGTGGCCGGAGCACTTAGAGAGATTATGACTGTTTTGCCAAAAAATTCAAAGTGTTTTCTTTTAAATGAGACCAACCCCATGAAGATGCTGCAAAGGGTTGAACAGCTTTTGATTTACTTTGGGCACGTTATTTTTTGGCGTTTTTAGGGAAATTGATCGGAATGCAAGGGGTTAACTGAGGTTTCACTTTAGGAAATGGTGAGAGCTAATGGAGGTGTCTGCATTAGGATGGCTCATCTGGAGTGTATCTGGTCTTGTGTCTGTGTATTGATTTTAGTTTTTGAAAAAAAAAAAAAAAAAGACCACGAGTGCTCTTTTGTTAATATATGCTGGTATAACAGTGCTACAATGTGTGTTACTCCCTACTGTGTGCACATCCTGGTTTTATTGTACACAGGAAAACATGTACTAATGTATTAATGACTACCATGTCAGTGGCTACCAAGACTACCACCTAATACCATGTACTAATGACTTAAAACTGGATGTTTTGTGTGGCTGTGCAGGGTTTATTGTATTGAACAGGAACAAAATGGATGTTTTACAAATATACCATACAGTGGATATAAAAAGTCTACACACCCCTGTTCAAATGTCAGGTTTTTGTGATGTAAAAAATGAGACTAAGATAAATCATTTCAAAACTTTTTCCTCCATCAGTGTAACCTATAACCTGTACAACCCAATTGATAAACAAACTGAAATCTTTTAAGGGGAAAAATAAAAATCTTACAATAACCTGGTTGCATAAATATGCACACCCTCTTATAACTGGGGATGTGAGTGTATTCAGAATTAACCAATCACATTCAAACTCATGGTAAATGGGAGTCAACACACACCTGCCACCATTTAAGGTGCCTTTGTTTAACCCCAAATAAAGTTCAGCTGTTCTAGTAGGCTTTTCCAGACATTTTTGTAGTTACATCTTACAGCACAAGCCATGGTCCCCAGAGAGCTTCCAAAGCATCAGAGGGATCTCACTGTTCAGTGGCATCAGTCAGGAGAAGGGTACAAAAGAATTTCCAAGGCATTCAATATACCATGGAACACAGTGAAGACAGTCATCAAGTGGAGAAAATATGGCATAACAGTGTCATTACCAAGAACTATTTAGTGCTATGAGATGACTGTTGTTGTGAAATGGCGCTATATAAATAAAGTTGAATTGAACTGGACGCCCCTCCAAAATTGATGAAAAGACGAGAAGAAAACTGGTCAGGGAGGCTGCCAAGAGGCCGACAGCAACATTGAAGGAGCTGTAGGAATTTCTGGCAAGTACTGGTTGTTTAGTACATGTGACAACAATCTCCCCTCTTCTTCATATGTCTGGGCTATGGGGTAGAGTGGGATGATGGAAGCCTTATTTTACGAAGAAAAACATCCAAGCTCGGCTACATTTTGTAAAAACACATTTGAAATCTCCCAAACGCATGTGGTAAAATGCGTTATGGTCTGATGAAACCAAGGTTGAACTTTTTGGCCATAATTCCAAAAGGTATATTTGGCGCAAACACAACATTGCTCATCACCAAAAGCACACCATATCTACAGTGAAGCACGGTGGTGGCAACATCATGCTTTGGGGCTGTTTTTCTTCAGCTGGAACTGTGGCCTTAGTCAAGGTGGAGGGAATTATGAACAGTTCCAAATACCAGTCAGTGTTGGCACAAAATCTTCAGGCTTCTGCTAGAAAGATGTAGATAAAGATGAACTTCATCTTTCAGCATGACAGTGACCCAAAGCACACATCCAAATCAACAAAAGAATGGCTTAACCAGAAGAAGATTAAGGTTTTGGAATGGCCCAGCCAGAGTCCAGACCTGACTCCAATCGAACATCTGGGGGGGTGATCTGAAGAGGGCTGTGCACAGGAGATGCCCTTGCAATCTGACAGATTTGGAGCATTTTTGTAAAGAAGAGAGGGCAAATATTGCCACATCAAGATGTGCCACGCTGACAGACTCCTACCCACAAAGACTGAGTGCTGTAATAAAAGCCAAAGGTGCTGCAACAAAATATTAGTTTAAGGGTGTGCATATTTATGCAACCAGGTTATTGTAAGTTTTTAATTTTTCCCCTTAAAAGATTTCAGTTTGTTTTTCAATTGGGTTGTACAGTGTAGTGTTGACGTTGGGTTCCAATCTATAAAATCATTCTTTGCTGAAGAAAAATTGTTTCAAGTCTGGTCATGAACTGCTTCTATAGATAGATAGATACAGACTTTATTTCGAACAAAAAAGTAAAACAAAAACAAAACAAATGACAAGTGCAATAAAGTAACAGTATACAGTGTTCGAAAGGGAGAAGGAAGAAGTGAACACTTATTAATTCCAACTCTTCTTTTCCATAAATACAACCCATGTGAAACATAGACAAATTACCACATTTAAGACCCCAAGTAAACAATTAACTATACTGTATTTTGTACATGTCAACATTAACACCCATCCATCCCAACATACATACAGTTCATACATCAAAACCAGCCCCAAACAGCACAGATATACACAATGCTGTCCCACCCACCATTCCATAGTGTCCCAGAGTGAGCATAGTGAATTGTACATATAAATACTACCCTTCTAACATATATTCTTTCAGCAAATAATGTTTATACCTCTTTCTGAATTGATTTCTGTTTGTACATAGTTTCAGTTCCGGCTCCAGACTGTTCCACAAATCCACCCCACAGACAGATATGCACATACTTTTCTTAGTTGTTCGTATCTTGGGTTTTATAAAGTTTAAGTCTCCTCTCAAATTATAATCATTGCCTCTTTTTTTAAATATTTTTGTATATTAGTTGGGAGTTGATTATTAATTGCCCTGTACATGACTTGTGCTGTCTTAAATTTAACTAAATCGATGAACTTTGACATGTGACTTTAAACAACAGATTGGTATGGTCTCTATATCCTACATTATTTATTATCCTTATAGCTCTTTTTTTTAATGTGCATATTGACTGTAGGTTGGTCTTGTAGGTGTTTCCCCAGACTTCTACACAGTATTTAAGATAAGGTAGAAACAGTGAATTGTACAGTAAGAACAATGATTTATAGTCAAAGATGTGTCTTGTCTTCCCCAGTATCCCTATACATTTTGCCAACTTGGCCCAACTTCTATCACCCAAGAACCAGAGCTGTAGCACTATCCATTGGCCATAAAGAGGAAGTTAATCCCTTCTCCAGGACTTAGTCATTCTGCCTTTTCTGCTCTTTGGCAAAGGAATGTTTCAAATCGACAGATTTATGGTTGATATAATCCAGACTTGGGAGTCAAGATTCTCCAATAAACAACCAGACAGTTTCACAGTGTATTTTTTTTCTCTTTGCAGTGGAATTTATGCAATATGGACAAATGAATTAATTCATATTCTTTCTCTCAAGACAGTATCTGCTACTGAAGACATGGTTGAACTCTTGGGATGGACAGTGCGGTTTCAAATGCTTTTATTGATACGATTTGATATGTGTTGCTTTATTTTCAGGAAGAAATTAACTTTTGCATGCCTACAAGAAGTTAGTCGCATGTACAATGTAGACATTGTATGTTCCCTTATTATTGAGTAGAATATCTTAGTCACTAAAGTTTAAGGAATTTATGCTTTATTCAGCAACATATGTGTCTTAAGGGGGGGGTCTCACTTCTCATATCAAATGTCTCTCTCTCTGCTCTTTGGGAGACCATAGCTGGACTTTAACTGACCAATAGAGCTCCAGGCTTCACTGCATCTCCATTTTAGGTCGAGTTTATGGCTTCGGTTGAACAAAACTCCATGTAATTGGTTCAGCTCAAGTTCCATGAAATTCAGTGAGATTCTGCCACACCCGAAAAAAACTTTCCTTTGTTTCAGTTTTGGGGCGTTGGTCAAGCTGTCAGAGCAGATGTCTCTGCTCTCCCGGTTTTTTTTCCCCCCCCATCTTCAAGTAGGCCCAGAGCCTCCCATGCTCTGTGAAAATTCTTTTTCTTTACTTTAAAGTTTACTTTTTCCTTGTTTTAATCCTTTTCTTTAAATCACCGTGCAAGAAGATTTTGTTTGATTTTTTTCTAAGCTTAAACCAATTCATTTAAGCCACCAACATCAGAAGAAATGGATTTGTGATGTGTTTTTGCCTCACATTGAATTTCTGATGGAATTTGTACAATAAACCAATTCCTTCTTCAGTGCATAAGAGAAGGCTGCAGCCAGCCTGCTGAAGAACCAGCCTTTGTGATCTCGGGAGTAGGCCATAACCATGGTAAGGAGTCTGTCTGCCAGTCTTCCCACAGAACCCACGCTGGTCCAGTGGACTGCCTGCTACCTACTGGGATGCAATGATTCTGCTTGGCTGATGGTCTGTTGTTTAATTTAAACTTAATTCTTCAGAATATTCCTGGTATAAATTCTTTAAACTTAATTTCATGCAAACCCCCATCAGAATTTCAAAATGCATTTTGTCCTTTCGTTGATTTGTTCTTTTTCAGAGTAACACCAATTTTCCATTTTTCTAGATAGTTCACTCATCATTTTCTTCATAAAATTGCATCCACTTTTCTTGACCAGTGCTATTTTATGGTTTTCCAATTTCCAGTATACCGCCATGTTAAATTATGCTTTATTTGGTTCCACAAATGCTTGATTCATAAGTAACTCAATAACAGTCTATGATGCCCATGATACATGTTGAATTCTCTGTTTTAAAGTTATCCAAATATGTTAACCTATTCTGACATTTCTTATTAAACCACTGAAAGACATATGGGAGTTATGGTTTGATTTCATGTCCATCTTCTTGATTATCAGCAGGCAAGAACTCACAAGGGTTTTTTTGAGACTGATTCATAATTAGTACAAATAAAGAATTGTTAATAAAATTGTCCATTATCTGGACTGGTATCCTACGAGGATATGTTAGAGTAATGAGAGGAAATCTTCATTCCTACTCACATTCATATTTACATTAATACTTGTACCAACAATAAAACGCCAATAAAACCCATAAATCCGCTACTACAGGTTATAGGTCACATTAATGGTGGAAAAAGTTTTGAAATGATTTCTCTTGGTCTCATTTTTTTCACATCACAAAAACCTGGCATTTGAACAGGAGTGTGTAGACTTTTGATGTCCACTGTATATTTACAGCTGCACCTCTGCTATTTTGTCCAGCTCATTGTTATACAGCATTATGATTTGTCTGATTTGTCAGAGGGTAATGATGCAGATTGTCCAGGAGCTCTGTAAGCGACCAGGACTAAACAAATGTGGTTTTGACATGCCCACCATCTACATTCCTAATCCCAGCAAGGTAAGAATTGTTCTAGATGGCGGTCTGAGCTTTATTACTACAGTCATATTTACTTGAAATATATTTAAGTGTAAAGTTGCTACAATAAACCGACTGCTTCCTGTTGTCAGCCAAGTCGGTGTGTCAACCAGATTGAGGAGGTTTGTCGTTCCATCGAGAAAACCATCAACCAAACGGTTCAGAATACACTCAACTCTCTGGAGAAGGACTGTGAGCTCGTCAGTGAGGCCATCACAGAAACACTCAGTAATGACAGGTAACAGACACATGTCTCATCTAGTTTTTAAACTCAATGAGATTTATTTGATTTCTTGTCTCATTGTGTGAAAAATACGCTGAGAAATTTCTTCCCATTCTGTCCTGCATAGTTCAGCTTGTTTATACTAGGGCAGCAAATAATGATTAGAATTGTTACTGATCAAATGTGGCAATTAATCGTCTGGTTTATAAAATTTATTTTTAAAAAAAAACCATCAAAAATGTCCATCAGAGTGTCCCTGAGCTGAAGGTGACCTCATTAAATGCCTTGGTTTGTTGAACAAAATAGTACAAAACCAAAAAATCCTTCAACTTATAATGCAAAAAAAAGTTGCACATTTTCATGTTTCAGAGCCTGAAACAATCATATTTTTAGAATTGTGGCTGTAAAGGGATGGATAGGTAATTAGCCGATTATTAAATTGGTTGTCAATTAATTTTCTGTCCACTGACTAAACATTGCAGCACTAATCAATACACGGACATCTTTATTTTCATGAAAACACTATTTTTTTCTTAAATTTGACAGTGTGTGTCGATAATTTTTATTATACTTATTCACATTGTCAGAACATACTTACAGGACCATCAGAATAACTGAACCTGTTGTCACACAGGCAGGCCAGCCTGGAGAACCGGCGTGCTCGCTGTAAGAGCTGCTTCTTGACTCTGCTGGGTTTCAGCATCCCTCTGACTCTGCTGACCTTGCTGGTGCTGGGCACTCTGTCAAAGGATCTGCTGGAGGTGGCTGTAGGGCGCCAGGGCATAGAGGTGCTCTCCCTGTACCTGGTGGGTGTCAAAGTGTACTATTCCCCTCTTTGTGTTAGTTGTTGGATAGGCTTCATATAAAGGCATCCAGTCTAAATGTGGCTGTTTATGTGATCAGCAGACTCCTGTAGTGAGATTATTTGACTCCCTCTCTGTGGAGCAGCAGCTGTACACTTGTGTTGGACTGGCTCTCCTCTCCTTCCTCCTGCTCATCGTTGCACAGGTCTCCTTCAGGTAGAAGAAAAATTCTCTCAAGCAAACTGAATGTTTCACCTGCTGCTCTCTGTTTCAGAGTCACAGCTTGTTTCCATGCTTGTCTTTTATAATCACCCTTTTTGAAAATCAGTTTGTAGTTTTTTTGTGCTCTGGGCATATGAATCTCAAAATGTTCACTTATTAATGCAGTCCCTTTAAATGAGGTGTCCTAAAGCTGACTTTATGCTTCACACGTCTATGAAGCACCTATTCTTTGGACAAGGTTGGCAGGCTGACTGTATGCTTCATTTGCGTCTACTGTTCGACCAAGCATTTAATGCATGCGTATAACCATCTTCTGCAGTTTTACCGCAGCCCAAAAAGTAGCGTAAAATGCACTGATGTGTCAATCTGTTCATCGACTGTATAAAAGAGAAGAAAAACAAGAGCCATGTGCATTTTAGCAACAACAGTAGCAACTCCACAAGGTGAGAAAAGGAGCTCCTATTTTTTATTACTTTTAACAATTATGGTCTTTTTTTTAACCTTTATTTATTCAGGAGAGGTCCACTGAGAGGCGACCTCTCTTTTTCAAGGACACCCTGTTCATGTTCACACCTGGAAGCAACCCAGTACAGCCATGGACTGACCTATGGCCACTGAGCAGCTCCACTGGAGCAATTAGGGTTAACAGTGGGGTTAATGAGGGTCTGGCAAACACTGCTATGTCATATGTCCCACCCAGATCTGATCCCGTGTATCCAGGGATTGAACCAGCAAACCTTCAGTCACAGTCCACAAGTCTAACTGTTAGGCCACCACCGCCCTCTTTTCTCTAGTCTCGCCTTGTTACATTTAATTTTAATTATTTGTCTTCTTTATCTTCGTATGGTGTGTCCTTGGCGCCACCTTTTGAACATGAGGCTATATCTTGTGCATGCGTAGTCGGCGCACACAGTCAACATGGTCACAAAATTTCGGCTGCACGTGCACAGCTGCTGAGAGTGTTTTCTGGTAATAAAACTTAAAAAAATTACTGTGAAGTGTCACCAGGGATTAAACATTTAAGATGAAAAGTTGACTTATCCAACAGTGAGGCTACAACCTGGATATTCCCATTTAAAAAGTTCACAAATATCCCAGAAAGGTTTGTTTTGTCTTACATTGCATTCGGAAAGGATTCACAGCACATTTTTCCACAGTTTGTTACAGCCTTATTCCAAAATGGATTAAATTCATTTTTTTCCCTCAAAATTTTACACACAATACCACATAATGACAATGTGAAAAAAGTTTTTTTTGAGATTTTTGCTAATTTATTAAAAATAAAAAAAAACTAAGAAATCACATGTACATAGGTATTCACAGCCTTTGCCATGAAGTTCAAAATTGAGCTCAGGTATCCACTGATCATCCTTGAGATGCTTCTACAGTTTAATTGGAGTCCACCTGTGGTAAATTCAGTTGATTGGACATGATTTGGAAAGGCACACACCTGCCTATATACGGTCCCACAGTTGACAGTGCATATCGGAGCACAAATCAAGCATGAAGTCAAAGGAATTGTCTGTAGACCTCCGACACAGGATTGTCTTGAGGCACAAATCAGGGAAGGGTACAGAAACATTTCTGTTGCTTTGAAGGTCCCAGTGAGCACAGTGGCCTCCATCATACATAAATGGAAGAAGTTCAGAACCACCAGGACTCTTCCTAGAGCTGGCCGGCCGTCTAAACTGAGTGATCGGGGGAGAAGGGCCTTAGTCGGAGAGGTGACCAAAAACCCGATGGTCACTCTATCAGAGCTTCAGCGTTCCTCTGTGGAGAGAGGAGAACCTTCCAGAAGGACAACCATCTCTGCAGCAATCCACCAATCAGGCCTGTATGGTAGAGTGGCCAGACGGAAGCCACTCCTTAGTAAAAGGCACATGGCAACCCGCTTGCAGGTTGCCAAAAGGCACCTGAAGGACTCTCGGACCATGAGAAACAAGATTCTCTGGTCTTATGAGGCAAAGATTGAACTCTTTTGTGTGAATGCCAGGCGTCATGTTTGGAGGAAACCAGGCACCACTCATCACCAGGCCAGTACCATCCCTGCAGTGAAGCATGGTGGTGGCAGCATCATGCTGTGTGGATGTTTTTCAGTGGCAGGAACTGGGAGACTAGTCAGGATAGAGGGAAAGATGAATGCAGCAATGTAGAGACACATCCTGGATGAAAACCTGCTCAAGAACGCTCTTGACCTCAGACTGGGGCGACGGTTCATCTTTCAGCAGGACAACGACCCTAAGCACACAGCCAAGATATCGAAGGAGTGGCTTCAGGACAACTCTGTGAATGTCCTTGAGTGGCCCAGCCAGAGCCCAGACTTGAATCCCATTGAACATCTCTGGAGAGATCTGAAAATGGCTGTGCACCAACACTTCCCATCCAGCCTGATAATAATAATAATGCATCAGATTTATATAGCGCTTTATCATAGACACTCAAAGACGCTTTACAAGTAGATACATTATTCATTCACTCCAGACAGACAATGGCAGTGGCAAGCTACTTCTGCAGCCACAGCTGCCCTGAGGCAGGCTGACGGAAACGTGGCTGCCAATCCGCGCCAACGGCCTCTCCGGCCACCACCGAACATTTATACATTTATACACATTCATACCCAGTGTTAAGGGCACTGGAGGCAATGCGGGTGAAGTGTCTTGCCCAGGGACGCAACGGCAGGATATCTGGGGAGAGCGGGATTCGAACTGCCAACCACCGGGTTATTAGACGACCTGCTCTACCTCCTGAGCCACTGCCGCCTCTACCTCCTGAGCCACTGCCTGAGCCAAAGCTCCCTGATGGAGCTTGAGAGCTGCTGCAAAGAGGAATGGGTGAAACTGCCCAAAGATAGGTGTGCCAAGCTTGTGGCATCATATTAAAAAAAAACTTGAGGCTGTAATTACTGCCAAAGGTGCATCAACAAAGTATAAAAAATGAATTTAATCCATTTTGGAATAAGGATGTAACATAACAAAATGTGGAAAAAGTGAAGCACTGTGAATGCTTCCCAGATGCATTGTAGCTAGACTACTTCCTGAAACCACAGCCAATCACGTTTCGACCCCCTGCAATTCCAGAAAAGAAAACTTCAACAAAAGGACACATGGTGAAGATAAGAAAGTGAACGGGACCAGAGATAAATTCTACCCAGCCTAAAAACATTGCAAAATACTCTCTATATTAGCAGAACAATCGACTGTAGGATTCACTTTGTTTGCCAACCTACATACGAGGGGAGGCTGAAAAGTTCATAGGCTGACCATAATGCAGTGGTCAAATTTGACCAAATGTGGTTTATTTCTCAGTGTAGTCTCCCCTTCGGTCCACACACTGCTTCCATCGGTGTTGCAGCGCTTGGATCCCTACGGTTGAAAAAATAAACCACATTTGGTCAAATTTGACCACTGCATCATGGTTAGCCTATGAACTTTTTAACTTTACCATGTTAAGCACTTCGTGACGCTGTCTGTGAAAAGTGCTCTATAAATAAACTTATTATTATTAACTTTTCAGCCTCCCTCGTAGCTCTGTGTTAGGAGAGGAGGGATATAGGCACTCATTTCTCTCCACTGTTTTCAATTCCGACTGTAGTCCCTTTTATTTATTTTTTTCAAACTTTATTTTTGGGCATTTTAGCCTTTATTAGACGGGTACAGTGAAGAAGGTCTCTGGAGTACAATAATAAGTGGCTGCTAGCTTCATCTAACCGCCTTGGGTCTAGGTTTGAGAAACTAATACTTTAACTCTTTGCAGAACTCAATCAACTTTATTGGGCAAACAAAAGAGGCAACTGCAGGACAAGCTGGGGTACGTCCAAGAGGTTGTCAAGACCAAAAAGGTAGAGTGCCCATGTGGGTGGGTGGACTCCGAATAGTACGAACGACAAATACAGTTGTCAACATTTCTAATGGGCTCTTGTTTTTCTATAGAAAAAGCTCTATGAAGAATATCTGCAGCAGAGTGTCAGTGATCATGACATGGATTTGTGAAGAACACAAAAGCATCATTCTGTGATGAACGACCTGATGAAATCATGTTACTGATTCACACCAGCTGCTGTGTCTCAACTGTGTATCTTTATATTGGCTGCAAACAAATGGGACATTAACAAAACCAAAAAGCTTTTGTGCTTTGAGCATTTTAAAGCTTTGTTACCAATTATGTGAGGTCACTACCACTTAGACTGTTCAACAATACTACCTGAGTTCTTGTTACTGATTCCTGTTATTATAGCATTTCTAAACTTGTACTCTATGCTTCTGCAAAACACAAAGAGAACCAGACCTGAACCACTTTAGCATATTTAAATGTTCCAAACTATTTATATTTTTCAGAGGAAGTGTATTTTGGTTTATCAACATGGCACTGGTTTGTGTGGTTCACTTTATATGAGCTATTGTTGTTGATGAACTTCACCAGCATTTTATACACACTTTATTACAGTTTTCTATTGATCCATTTTCCATCATTTATACAATAAGAAAAGTTATCACAGCATTTCCTGACAATAGAGCGTGAGCCTATAATCACAACTCCTACCAGCAATCTTTTTTGTTTTGGGATTTTCTTTCTACACTGTTTTTGTTTTAATTAAACTTGATCAAATAAAAAGCAATAATTATAAAGCATGTTGCAAGATCTTTTCTTGAGCATAGTGTTAATGACAAAAGTAATATTTTGATAGTGGTTTAGTGGTGGTGGAATGAGGAAGTTGGCAAAGAAGAAATGGGATAGTCAGGGAGATGAAGAAAGTAGACAGGAGTATTTGGAATCTGGGGGTAGGGCAAAGACTATCCATGTTCCCAATCTCTGTTCGTTCTGATCGCCACAGATGGAACATTAGGCAGAGTTGGATTGAGGTCATTACTAATCTCATATTTCCAGATGATGAGACAAAATCGAAGAGAGACGAGAACTGGAAAATCAGCTTGGATCAAGTCTCAGTAAATTCTAAAAGGGAACAGTTTTATCAGGATCTATGTCTTTTTTGTTTTACTGCTGAAAACAAATGCAGAAAATGATTGACCCTTTCTGGTCATGTTTCTATCAGAAAAAGGAAATGGGTGCAAAAACAAAACATGTGAACCCACAAATATAAAATCATATTTCCAGTATGACCATATTAATTTAAGAGGGTAGAAGGATTCTGTTTGTCAGTGTATAATTATTTTTTTATTATACACTAATGAAAATGTTTAAAATGCTGATATGTTATTAACCAGCCAGGAAGCACATGTTTCTCTTGATTGACCAGAAAAACAAATTGACCAGAAACGTGGAAATCTTATTTTTTGGGGGGAGTTGGGGGGTAATTTATCAGAAAAACAAATTATATGAAAACTGCAGAAAAGTCACAAAATACTGGGTAAAATGTTGCAGATTTATACTGCCTATAAAAAAATATTCACCCCCTTGAATATTTCAACCTTTGCTTTAAAAAATGAAATGGTCAAAATAATTAGGCTTTTTTGATTAAAAAAAATTTGCAAAAAAAAAAAAAAGCTTGTCAAAATGAAAACAGATTTTTAGAAACTGTCAATTAATTAAAATTATAGAAAGTAAAGTAAATGATTGCACAAGTATTCACTCTCTTTAAAGTGACTGACCTACAGTAATTCAACAGAGGTCCAGCTAGTTAAGGCCTGCACTCTCACAATTAGTGAAATGGATTTCACCTGTGTACGGTTAATGTGTGTCAAGTGATTGTAGCATAAAAACACCTGTGTCTGGGAGGTCCAGTCTCTGTCAAGGATGTTGTCCTTTGTTCGGACTCCAGTGCAGCCTTGCTGTCAATAAAATCAGGGTCATCTGACAGCAGACAGGACGTGGTCTATGAAATGTATGAGACTCTGTATAGACTCAGAAATAAAGAGGTGGCTGTGTCGTTTATGTGGATTCCAGCTCACGGGGGTAAAGGGCAACGAGGCCGCAGATAAATTGGCTAAACAGGCTCTGGGGCACTGGGAAGTGTGGGATATTTCGGTGGGATATTACTCCGGTTCCAGTTCCGCCGGACCGGTGGCGCCACACGAGTTGGCTGCCCGTTGCAACAGCCTTTTTTTTATCTTCCTTCTTCTTTCTACACCTTTCACTCTATATATATATCACGGACACACAGATCGCCCCAAAGGTCTCCCGAGTCGGCGGACAGAGCCACCGTTTACAGCAGGAGACGTTACAGCAGGAAGAGCTAGTGCTAGCTAGCACTCAACCGCCACCTGGTGCTAACGGTGAAACTCGACATACCGGGAACTGTAGTGAAAACGACGCGGGTGCCGGGCTGGAGTTTAGGCGGCGTGCAAGAAATATAAGACAGAATAATAAAGAGCGATGGCAAGAACCAAGCAGACCGCCCGTAAAATCTACTGGAGGAAAAAGCCCCCCAGGAAGCAGCTGGCCACCAAGGCTGCTCGGAAAAGCGCTCCGGCCACCGGCAGAGTGAAGAAGCCTCACCGTCACAGGCCCGTGGCTCTGAGAGAGATCCGTCGCTACCAGAAATCCACGGAGCTGCTCATCCGTAAGCTGCCCGTCCAGCGCCTGGTGAGGGAGATCGCTCAGGACTTCAAGACCGACCTGCGCTTCCTGAGCTTCGCCGTCATGGCTCTGCAGGAGGCCAGCGAGGCCTACCTGGTGGGTCTCTTCTTCGCTAAGAGGGTCACCATCATGCCCAAAGACTTCCAGCTGGCCCGCCGCATCCGCGGAGAGAGAGCTTAGACTTTCCGCTGCACATTCACCAACCATAATGCTCCGCACTGTGTCTATATACGTATATATATATATATATATATATATACGTATATATATATATATATATATATATATATATATATATATATATATATATATATATATATATTTATAGTAATATGTACATATGTTCACTAGCTGTTCTTGTTTTTTCTTGCCTTCTGATTGTTGCTCTGAGTGTTGCTATCCCTGTGCTGTTGCAATCCTGGAATTTCCCCATTGTGGGACTAATAAAGGCTTATCTTATCTTATATTTCATTAAATGAATGAATGAATGAATCTTTATTTCGGATAGATTAAAAGTAGAGATTAAAAAAGAAACAGAATAATATAACGAAGGGGGAAAGAAAATCCAACAAGGTCAAATTAGACAATAACTCCTCTGATTATACAGTTCAACATAAGTTATCCGAAATGGGTGATGGCTGAAGCCGCAGCTTATATTGCCCACCCATATTCCATCCAAGAATTCAAAAGAAAAACAAAACAAGAGCGATTACAATTCAGAACATAGCTAAGACAAAATGTGACAAAAAAAACTAAGCAACAACACAACACAGACTGATGTTATGTGATGTTACATGTCATCTTGTATATATGTTTGGAATATTTCTTCCTTTAGTTTTTGTTTAAATTGTCCAAGCGTTGTACATGATTTTAATTCAGGTCCAAAATCGTTCCATAATCTGACTCCTTGCACTGAAACACAGTGTTGCTTGGTGGTAGTTCTCACTGAAGGTTTTTGAAATATACATGTTCCTCTGAAATGATATTGTTTCTCCCTTATTTGGAACAACTTTTGGATATTTGCGGGCAGTGATAGATTCTTCACTTTGAACATTATTACTGCAGTTTTAAAGTCAACCAGATCTTTCAACTTGAGAGCTTTTAATTTAAGAAAAAGTAGGTTTGTTGGTTCCCTGTAAGCAGCTTTGTTTATTATTCTAATAGCTCTCTTCTGAAGCATAAAGACTGGATATATGTTTGTTTTATATGTATTTCCCCATACTTCAGTACAATATGTCATGTGTGGGAGTATTAATGAATGATACAAGGTATATAGTGTGGGTTGATTCAGCAAATATTTCACTCTGTGTAGTATTGCAATTGATTTGGATATTTTACCTTTAATATAATTAATGTGACTTCAACACAGTTTATCATCAATTATTACTTCAAGAAATTTAGTTTTGGATATCATTTCAATCTCTACACCATTTACACTGAGTTTAAATACTAAGTTGTTGTGATGGTTGTTAAAAACTATAAATTTTGTCTTACTTAAATTGAGCGTTAATTTGTTTGAATCAAACCACAGTTTAAGCTTTCCTAATTCCTTTCCGAGTGTATCCAAAAGTTGTTCCAAATTGCTTCCACTGCATAATAAATTAGTGTCATCGGCAAACAATATTAAATCCATTTTTTCTGAAACTTTACATATATCATTTATATACATATTGAATAACAATGGCCCCAAAACTGAACCCTGTGGGACTCCACAAGAACCTTCAGTAACTGTGAGTTTTTGTTACCAACACATACATACTGATATCTATTCTTTAAGTAACTACATAACCAGGACAGTGCTACCCCCCCAATACCACAATTTTGTAGTTTCTTTAATAATAAATTATGATCCACTGTATCAAATGCTTTTTTAAGATCCAGGAATACCCCAACTGAATACTCTTTATTTTCAACGGCAGTTGATATTTTTTCTATAAATTCCATTAGAGCAAATGCAGTTGTCCTCTTGTGTCTGAACCCATAGTGCTGCTCACACAATAAATTATTCTTCAGAATGAAGTTGTCAATTCTCTCATAGAATATTTTTTTCAAGTATCTTGGAAAATTGCGGCAATAGTGAAATTGGTCTATAGTTTGAGAATTCCCCTCTGTCACCCGTCTTGTATACCGGAATTAATTTAGCTATTTTCATTGCATTGGGAAATATACAGTGGGGCAAAAAAGTATTTAGTTAGCCGCCAATTGTGCAAGTTCTCCCACTTAAAAGATGAGAGAGGTCTCCAATTTTCATCATAGGTATACCTCAACTATGACAGACAAAATGAGAAAACAAAATCCAGAAAATCACAATGAAGGATTTTTAATGAATTAATTGGTAAAATCCTCGGTAAAATAAGTATTTGGTCAATAACAAAAGTTCATCTCAATACTTTGTCATTGCCAACAAAGGGTATATAACAGACGTCAAACGTTTTCTGTAAGTCTTCACAAAGTTTTCACACTGTTGCTGGTATTTTGGCCCATTCCTCCATGCAGATCTCCTCTAGAGCAGTGATGTTTTGGGGCTATCGCTGGGCAACACGGACTTTCAACTCCCTCCAAAGATTTTCTATGGGGTTGAGATCTGGAGACTGACTAGGCCACTCCAGGACCTTGAAATGCTTCTTACGAAGCCACTCCTTCATTGCCCGGGCGGTGTGTTTGGGATCATTGTCATGCTGAAAGACCCAATCACGTTTCATCTTCAATGCCCTTGCTGATGGAAGGAGGTTTTCACTCAAAATCTCACAATACATGGCCCCATTCATTCTTTCCTTTACACGGATAAATCATCCTGGTCCCTTTGCAGAAAAACAGCCCCAAAGCATGATGTTTCCACCCTCATGCTTCACAGTAGATATGGTATTCTTTCTCCTCCAAACACGACAAGTTGAGTTTTTACCAAAAAGTTCTATTTTGGTTTCATCTGACCATATGACATTCTCCCAGTCCTCTTTTGGATCATCCAAATGCTCTCTAGCAAACTTCAGATGGGTCTGGACGTGTACTGTCTTAAACAGGTGGACACGTCTGGCACTGCAGAATTTGAGTCCCTGGCGGCGTAGTGTGTTACTGATGGTAGCCTTTGTTACTTTGGTCCCAGCTCTCTGCAGGTCATTCACTAGGACCTCCGTGTGGTTCTGGGATTTTTGCTCACCGTTTTCGTGATCATTTTCACCCTACAGGGTGAGGTCTTGCGTGGAGCCCCAGATCGAGGGAGATTATCAGTGGTCTTGTATGTCTTCCATTTTCTAATAATTCCTCCCACAGTTGATTTCGTCACACCAAGCTGCTTACCTATTACAGATTCAATCTTCCCAGCCTGGTGCAGGTCTACAATTTTGTTTCTGGTTGTAGAAGAGCTGGAAATGATGAGGCGGTTTTGTATCAAAAACAGAGTCTTTAATGAACAACTCTTCTATCTTGTCTCATCTGGTGCAGAGCTTGGCAGAAGGCAAAAGAGAAAGAATTCTGCGCAGCTCGCTGGTTAAATACAGGCACACATCAAAGACATGCAAAACACAAGCTGAAATCCCCCGTTATCTAAATCCCCCATTAGTCCTGTTAACTCCTCCCTTCGTCTTGGGAGGTGATGTGAAAACCTCTCCTCGCCTTAGGGGGTGAAGGTGTCAAGTCTGTTGCCGCCTCGTCCTGTGACATCATTGGTCTTCACACGGCGGTGAGATTCCTTTGTCCTTTCAGAGGTGTGAAATTCCTTTGCATATGTTGCCCCACACATTTCCACATGCTCTAACGTATGCAGGTATGGAATATATGAGTAATATATACCACAGGCCCCCCAAACAACTAGGAAAGGACACAGAAAGATTCACAGTCTAGGGTAATTACTAAGACATACTATGTGTTACAGCTGTTGTCACAGAAGAAACTTCCAAGCAGCCATGCTCTTAAGAGAGTTCAGTGAAAATATAACAGCATAGTATAATCATAAGTCAGTCCTAAACTGTTGCGGCACAATTAGCGAAAAATTGCAGAGTGGTGTAATCAGTCCCTGTGCAGTCTGGGTTTCAATCTTCTCCCAAAGCTGCTGTAGGTTGGTTTAGGCGTCCTGCTGGGACCTTGTTGTGAGGAATCTGCAGTGTGGGAAGGAGAGAGATTATTCGTTCCCTGCCTGGGGGCTGAGACTTTTTCCTTGGGGGGTCTGCCTCGCCGAGGTGCTCGCGCCAACTGTGCAGGTTCGTCTCTCAACAAGAAGGCAGGTTTGAGTCTGTCAATGCTGACCGTTTCATTTCTATCCCCATAATCAAGCACGAAGTGTTTGTCACCATTTTCCAGCACTCTGAACGGGCCATCGTATACTGGGCGTAACGTTGGTTTAAGGGCTTCATGCTTAACAAAAACAAACTCGGCGTTTTTTAAAGTTTGAGGAACAAAAACTCGTGGAAAGGAGTGATGAGCTGGACCGTGTAGAGAGTCCGGTCCGTTACTGCCTAAAAACCTTGGGACTGGGAGGTGCCCTGGTTCTGGGTTTTCTGGTAAAAATTCACCTGGTAGTCTGATAGGCTGAGCAAAGACTAATTCTGCAGGGGAAGCGTCTAAATCCTCTTTAGGTGCCGCACGCAACCCCAATAAAACCCAGGGAAGTTTATTTACCCAATTTGTGTCCGTTAATGAGGCTCTGAGGGTGGCCTTTAAGGACCTGTGAAAACGCTCGCATAACCCATTAGCCTGAGGGTGATAAGCGGTGGTACGGTGAATTGTTGCCCCTAAACTGTTGGACATGGCTGACCAGAGCTCTGAGACAAATTGAGGCCCCCTGTCTGACGTGATGTCTGATGGGACGCCGAAACGGGCCACCCAATTTGTTAGAAAAACGCGAGCGACTTCCTCCACTGTAGTTGCCGCTAGAGGGACTGCCTCTGGCCAGCGCGTGGTGCGGTCTATCATTGTTAGCAGGTGTGTGAAACCCTGGGAGGAAGGCAGCGGCCCCACGAGGTCGACATGAATGTGGTTGAACCTTCTAGCAGGGATGGGAAAAGGCTCCAGAGGGGCTTTTGTGTGTTTGTGTACTTTGGCGCGCTGACAAGGAATGCAAGTTTTTGCCCATTCTTTTACGTTTTTGCGCAGGCCTGGCCACACAAACTTTTCAGCAACCATTTTGACCGAGGCGCGCACACCTGGGTGCGCGAGGGAGTGAATTGCGTCAAAAATACGGCGGCGCCAAGCAGCCGGTACTAATGGGCGAGGTCGGCCGGTTGAAACATCGCATATTAGGGGGGGTACGCCGTCGCGCAACCCTTTTTTCCTCCAGCCTTAACCCTGTTGGTCCAGACAGGAGCGCGCGCACGTCCGCATCACTACCTTGTTCTTCCGCCATGGCTGCATAATCTATCCCTTCATGGATAGGTGCTGCATATGTGTTTGCGTTAGAGAAAAGCTCAGCTGCTGAAGCAGTGTAATCTGTCTCCTCGTGCTCTGGCGGTGCCACAGCGCGAGAGAGACAGTCCGCTACTACGTTAAGTTTGCCCGCTACATGTCGAATGTCTGTGGTGAACTCTGAAATCGCAGCTAGCTGTCTTTGTTGTCTGCCCGACCAAGGTTCTGAAATTTTAGCCATAGCAAAAGTGAGCGGTTTATGGTCCACAAAAGCCGTGAAACTCCGCCCTTCTAACCAAAACTGGAAGTGGCGGATGGATAAATGGAGCGCCAGCAGCTCCCTGTCAAAAGTGCTGTATTTGCGTTCCGTCGGGTTTAGCGATTTGCTAAAAAATGCTAAAGGTTGCCAGACCCCCTTGACAAGTTGTTCTACAACTGCCCCTATGGCCAAGTCTGAAGCATCTGTGGTTAGAGCAATGCGGGCCGAGGGATCTGGATGGACTAACATTGTGGCGTTAGCTAGGGCGTTTTTAACTTCCGCAAAAGCGCGTTCGCGTTCCGGGGTCCATTCGACCGCGTTGGAAGCTTTCTTTTTTTTGAGCGCGTCATACAGGGGCTGCATGAGCTGAGCTGCATGAGGGAGGAAACGGTTGTAAAAATTAACCATCCCCAAAAATTCCTGTAGCGATTTGACCGTTTGGGGCCGTGGAAAACCTTCTATCGCATGAATTTTGTCTGGAAGCGGAACTGCCCCTTTTGGGGAGACTCTGTGTCCCAAAAAATCAATTTGTGATACGCCGAATTTGCATTTGGCTGGATTAATTATTAATCCGTGCTCTTCTAGCCTCTGAAAAATGGTAGTGAGATGCTGCTCGTGCTCTTCCTCCGATGAGCTGGCTACCAGCATGTCATCGAGGTAGACGAAAACAAAGGGGAGGTCGCGTAAGACTGCGTCCATCATACGTTGAAAAGTCTGAGCAGCACCTTTGAGGCCAAAAGGCATTCGCAGGAATTCATAAAGGCCGAAAGGGGTTATAACCGCTGTTTTAGGAATGTCTTCAGCTCGGAGTGGGACTTGGTGATAACCGCGGACTAAGTCTATTTTTGAAAAAATGCGCGCACCCGCTAAATGTAGTGAAAAGTCCTGTATGTGAGGAATGGGGTAGCGGTCATGCGCTGTAGCATTGTTTAATCTGCGGTAATCTCCACACGGTCTCCAAGAACCGTCGGATTTCGGAACCATGTGAAGTGGTGAAGCCCAAGGGCTCTTCGAGCGTCTAACAATGCCCAATTTTTCGAGAGCTGCAAACTCGTCCCTTGCTATGTTGAGCTTGGCCGCGTCTAAGCGGCGAGCTTTGGCAAAAACGGGAGGTCCCGTTGTTGGAATGAAGTGTTTAACCCCGTGTTTGGCTACAGTGGCTGAAAATTTGGGGGTTGAGTGCTGGAAATTGGGTGAGGAGTTGCTCAAACTTACCTCCTGCCGTGGTGACGTTGGCCTGCACAGGTGGTGGAGAGACTCGAGCTGAGCATGGAATAGAAGCAAAAAAGAGTGCATTAACCAGGCGCCTATTTGCTAGATCAACTAATAACCCATGTGCACATAGAAAATCAGCGCCTAAGAAGTTAAAACTCACCGCTGCTACAACAAATGTCCATCTGTAGCTGCGGCCGTGAATGAGGAGGTGCAGGCTCTTTTCCCCGAACGTGTCGATGTCAGAACCGTTGGCTGCCACTGCTCCATTGCCCCGGGTGTCCATGGCTCGATCTGCGTGGGAGGGCATGATGAAACTCAGCTGAGCTCCCGTGTCGATGAGGAACTGCTTGCCTGTGTGTCCATCCGTCACGTATAACAGCTTGTTTTTCTCGCCGAGAACTGCTGCCGTTAACGGCCCTCGGCTTTGGCGTTTCCCGACATCGTAAACTTGCAGGGAGGAACACATTTCCGGGCCTTCTCGGCGAAGCGGTGGTGATAATAAGACGTCATTCTGTTTGTTGTGCTTGGGCTGTGCCGCTGTCACCGTGGGTTGAGTCTGCTCCGCAGGTTGTGGCTCTCCAAGGCTCGGGGCGTCAGTCTTGAGGTCTGCGGATGCCGCTGTGGGTGTCAGTTCTCTGCAGGCGTTGACGAGCCGATAAGCCTCGTTGGCCAGTGTGCGGAAGTCCTGATGATTATTGCACTTCATACTGGCGAGTGTCCCTCTCGTGTATGGTGGTAGCGTGCTGAGAAAAATAAATTGGAAGAGGAAATTATCATTATCCTCCTCCTTGAGCTGCAGCAAATCCTCCATGAGGGTCTTTGGATTGCCCCCTCTGTGGCCGTAGACTGCCAGGATCTTTTCGGCTCTTTCCTCCGCTGATGGGACATAATTCGCCACGATGGTTGCCTTGAGTGTCTCATACTTGTCCCGGGCCGGTGGTCGCTGGATCAAGCTCCGCACACACCTCGAAGTGGCGGAGTCGAGTTTGGAGACGATATGGTAGAATTTAGTATCGTCTGCCGTGATGCCCGCCAGTATGAACTGGGCTTCAGCTTGAAGAAACCAAGAGGCCGGGTCTTCTCGCCAGAAATCTGGCAGTTTGACAGCGACGGCGTTCGCACACATCATCACTGTTGTGCCCGCCGGGTGAGAGTGCCTTGCCTCGGCTCTCACGGCGGTGCTGGAGCTCGGTTGAGCTCTCTCGGTGCCCTCTGCCGGGGGAAACAGCTGTCTGCTTGTTCCCTCGTCTGCGTTGTCGGTGGCGTATGCCAGAGTCGCCACGGATGAGTCGCTTGAAGAACGCCTCCGGTCCATACTCGCGTCAAGGTCACCAGTGTAGAAGAGCTGGAAATGATGAGGCGGTTTTGTATCAAAAACAGAGTCTTTAATGAACAACTCTTCTATCTTGTCTCATCTGGTGCAGAGCTTGGCAGAAGGCAAAAGAGAAAGAATTCTGCCCAGCTCGCTGGTTAAATACAGGCACACATCAAAGACATGCAAAACACAAGCTGAAATCCCCCGTTATCTAAATCCCCCATTAGTCCTGTTAACTCCTCCCTTCGTCTTGGGAGGTGATGTGAAAACCTCTCCTCGCCTTAGGGGGTGAAGGTGTCAAGTCTGTTGCCGCCTCGTCCTGTGAGGTCATTGGTCTTCACACGGCGGTGAGATTCCTTTGTCCTTTCAGAGTGTGAAATTCCTTTGCATATGTTGCCCCACACATTTCCACATGCTCTAACGTATGCAGGTATGGAATATATGAGTAATATATACCACACTGGTGTCCTTTGACAGCTCTTTGGTCTTGGCCATAGTGGAGTTTGGAGTCTGTTTGAGGTTGTAGATAGGTGTCTTTTATACTGATAATGAGTTCAAACAGGTGCCATTAATACAGGTAACAAGTGGAGGACAGAGGAGCCTCTTAAAGAAGAAGTTACAGGTCTGTAAGAGCCAGAAATCTTGCTTGTTTGTAGGTGACCAAATACTTATTTTACAGAGGAATTTACCAATTAATTCATTAAAAAGCCTTCAATGTGATTTTCTGGATTTTTTTTTCTCATTTTGTCTCTCATAGTTGAGGTATACCTATGATGACAATTGGAGACCTCTCTCATCTTTTAAGTGGGAGAACTTGCACAATTGGTGGCTGACTAAATACTTTTTTGCCCCACTGTACCTGTTTGGAGAGACAGGTTACAGATATACATCAGTGGTTTCACTAAGCATTCAATAATAGTTTTGAGTAAGAGCATGTCAATACCATCACAGTCCGTAGATGTTTTACTTTTAAACTACTTAACAATTTCAATGACCTCTCTCTCGTCTGTGTTCTTTATGAAAATGGAGTCTTTTATAGCAGTGTTTTTGCTTATTGTATCACCTGTGGGTGCCGTAATGGGTATTTCTCGAGCCAAATTAGGACCAATGTTAACAAAAAAGTTATTAAATTCATCTGCAGGTGAAGCTGCATTCACACTTTGAGTCGTTTTATTATTTTTTGAAAAATTGGTTGGGTAGCTTGTATTTCTGTTTTTATTTCCAAGAATATTGTTAAGTATTGTCCATGTATTTTTAATATTGTCTCTGTTTTTCTCCAGTTCTTTACTGTAATAGTCTCTTTTACTACATCTTATTATATATGTTAACTTATTTTTGTATGTTTTATACCGCTGCTCTGCTTCTTTTCTCCTTTTCTTTAGGAAAGCTTTATATAATAAATTTATCTTTTTACACGCCTTTGGTAATCCTTTGGTTAATCATGGCTTATTGGCAAATTTATGTTTAAGCTTTTTCTTTACTAATGGACAATTTTTTTCATAAAGAGTGGTTACAATGTTTATAAATGTGTCATAGGCTTCATTTACATCTGATACATAGACTTTTGTTTTGTCCAGTCCTGCTTCAGCAAGTCTTCTTTAAAAGAACTGATTGCATTTTGTGATTTGTATCTGAACGATTTTAAAATTTTTTCTGTATTGGCCCCCGTGTGGCCATGGATAAGTGCAAAGGTTGGCAAATGGTCACTTGCGTATGTGGCACACATATTTGAGATGCTTGGACTGCATATGTATAGCACATTGATTGAGATGCTCAGACTGCATATGTATATTGTGTTACCTCACGTCTTAGAAGGAACAATAAGTCTGGACCTCCTGGGGATAACAGCAGGAGGTGGAGGTGCCTTTGGAAATGACTCTGAAAGGACTTCCTGACCTCCAGGGGTCAGGTGGAGGAAGAAGAGACCGGGGGGAGATGTATTGTCTATGGGGGGTTGAATGACAATGTGTTTCTGTACTTTGATGTCCCGGGTATAAAAAGAGGGGATTGGAGAAGTTGGTCCTCTTTTCTGTTTGAGAGGACGTTGGAGATGTGAGATGAATAATAAACCTGAATTGAGAAATAAATTCAGCCTCTTCATTTCACGCTCTCCACATTGGTGACCTGAAGACGTACAATGACCAGAGACAATTCCCCCGAACCAGACTCGCCAGGGACCAGCCGAGCAAGCGCGGTCTCAGTCAAGCTACCAGAATTCTGGCAGGACAACCCAGACTTGTGGTTCCTCCTGGCCGAAGCCCAGTTTGCGCTCGGGGGAATAACAGCAGATGACACAAAATTCTACCACGTCATCACCAAACTCGACAGCCGCACAGCTCGACATGTGCGGAGCCTGGTGCAGCACCCGCCCGCTGGCGACAAATACAGCGGGTTGAAAGCTGCCCTCATCCAGCGTTTCACGGCCTCAGCCCAGGAGAGAGCTAGGAGGCTCCTGGCTCTGCACGACTTGGGAGGAAGCACGCCTGTCGACCTGATGGAAGACATGCTGAAGCTGAGAGGCTCAGACAACGACGATTTCCTCTTCACGCACATCTTCCTGAGAACCCTGCCATCGCAGACGAGGGCGACCCTGGCGGGCACTCACTTTGTGACCCAGCGGGACTTCCGCGCACTGGCCCAGGAGGCGCAGCGGATCCTCAACGCCAGCGAAGAACACATGGCCACCGCAGCAGCGGCAGACCTCGGCGCGGCGACCGGGAGCAGCGGTGGGCCTGAGGCGGTCCCACCAACAACGGCGGCAGCGAAGCCCCGACACCACGGAAGAGACAACCTCTGTTTTTACCATCGTTGTTTCGCAGAGAGGGCACGCAAGTGTGTACCGCCGTGCCAGTTCAAGAGCTCGGGAAACGCCAGGACCGAGAGTCGCTAGCAGCTGCGGCCCTCGGCGAACGGAACAAGCTGCTCTACCTGACAGATGTGCGCTCTGGGAGGCACTTTCTCGTGGACACGGGCTCCCAAGTGAGTTTCATCACCCCAACCTACGCTGACCGGTTGGCAGGCCCCGGGGGTGACGGAGCAACAGCGGCGAACGGCTCGAGCATTAAGACCTTTGGTGAAAGGACTCTACTTCTGTCCCTGCACGGCCGCACATATGAGTGGACTTTTATTATAGCGGTGGTGAGTTTCAACATGTTAGGTGCTGATTTTCTGTGCTCACATGGGTTGTTAGTTGATCTTCCCAATAGACGCCTCGTTAATGCACTCTCCTTTTACTCTATTCCTTGTGCAGCTCGAGTGTCCCCGCCACCAGCACAGGCCAACGTCGCCACAGCAGGCGGTAAATTTCACACACTCCTCACTCAGTTTCCAGCACTCACAGTTCCCACTTTTTTGGCAACAGTTGCGAAACACGGGGTGGAGCACTTTATCACTACCGCTGGCCCCCCCATCTTTGCAAAAGCTTGGCGCTTGGATGCAGCTAAACTGTCCATAGTGCGCGAGGAGTTCGCCAACCTGGAAAGGTTGGGCATCATCCGTCGTTCGAACAGCCCATGGGCTTCCCCACTGCACATGGTCCCTAAAGCTGATGGCTCGTCGAGACCTTGCGGTGATTTCCGCAGGTTAAACAACGCCACAGCGCATGACCGCTACCCAATCCCACATATTCAGGATTTTTCGGTACATCTGGCGGGGGCGCGCATTTTTTCTAAAATAGACTTGGTCCGCGGTTATCATCAAGTCCCAGTGTGCGCTGAGGACATTCCCAAAACAGCGGTGATAACCCCGTTTGGACTTTTTGAGTTTTTACGCATGCCGTTTGGGCTTAAAGGCGCCGCGCAAACCTTCCAGCGCAGGATGGATGCGGTGTTACGTGATCTCCCTTTTGTGTTCGTCTACCTGGACGACATTTTGGTAGCCAGCGCATCCGAAGAGGAACACGAAAAACACCTCACGGCAGTTTTCCGGAGGTTCAGGTTCAGGTTACTTTATTTGTACCCGTAGGTAGATTTGTTTTGCAGTTGGTGACATCCATATTTACAAGCCACTAATTACATTCAACATAGACACAAACACAGGCACACATCTTACAAAATAGGTAAATATAAAATATGTACAATATAATTTTTATAGCTTGTTCAACTCTTTGACAGCAGCAGGGACAAAGCTGTTTTTGTAGCGCTGGGTTCTACTTTTTGGGACAGCAAACCTCCGTCTGGAGGGAAGAAGCTGAAAGTTGCAGTGCAAAGGGTGGGAGTCATCATTTAAAATCGAGTCGGCCATCCTCTGTACTTGTCTGGTGTACAGGGATGTCAGGATGTCAGGAGGTTGGGAGAGCACGGGTTAATAATCAACCCAGCTAAGTGCCAGTTCGGGGAGGCGCAGATCGATTTTTTTGGGGCACCGCGTCTCCTCAGAAGGGGCAGTTCCGCTACCGGACAAAGTGCTCGCAGTGGCAGATTTTCCCCAGCCACAAACGGTCAAAGCACTACAGGAGTTTTTAGGAATGGTGAATTTTTATAACCGTTTCCTCCCCCACGCAGCGCAGCTCATGCAACCATTATATGCCGCGCTTAAAAAACAAAAACCCTCCAATGCAATCGAATGGTCCCCGGAGCGGGAGCGCGCATTCGCGGAGGTAAAAAAAAAAGCCCTTGCAGACGCTGCGTTGTTGGCTCATCCAGACCCAACGGCCCGCATAGCGCTCACCACTGATGCGTCGGATTTGGTCATAGGGGCGGTAGTGGAGCAGCACGTTGCTGGGGTTTGGCAGCCGCTGGCCTTTTTCAGCAGATCCTTGCGTGAGGCCAAGCGAAAATACAGCGCGTTTGACAGGGAGCTGTTAGCGCTCCACTTAGCCATTCGCCACTTCCAATTCTGGCTAGAAGGTCGGCGTTTCACTGCGTTTGTCGACCACAAACCGCTCACTTTTGCGATGGCCAAAATTTCAGAACCATGGTCGGGCCGGCAGCAGAGGCAGCTGGCCGCAATTTCGGAGTTTACTACTGATATTCAACATGTAGCGGGTAAACTCAATGTAGTAGCAGACTGCCTCTCTCGCGCGGTTACCGCGCCAGTCCGTGCAGAGGTAGATTATACTACCGCAGCCGCAGAGCAAAATAACAGCGCGGAAGCGCACGCGGCCCCAGTCCACATGGGGATAGATTATGCAGCCATGGCAGCGGATCAGAGTAGCAATGCGGACGTGTGCGCGCTCCAGTCAGGACCAACAGGGTTAAGGCTGGAGAACCGGAGGCTGCAAAATGATATGCCCCCCCTAATCTGCGATGTCTCTACCGGACGACCGCGTCCAATAGTGCCGGCCGCATGGCGCCGCCGCGTTTTTGACTCGATTCACTCCCTGGCGCACCCAGAGGTGCGCGCGTCGGTAAAAATGGTAGCGGAGAAGTTTGTTTGGCCGAGCCTGCGCAAGCACATTAAAGATTGGGCAAGAACCTGTATGGCTTGCCAGCGGGCCAAAATACACAAGCACACAAAAGCCCCCTTAGAGCCGTTTCACATCCCGGCCAAGAGGTTTGATCGTGTGCATGTCGACCTCGTAGGCCCCCTACCGTCGTCGCAAGGGTACACGCATCTTTTGACAATGGTGGACCGAACCACGCGTTGGCCGGAAGTGGTCCCACTGGCATCAACCACAGCTGCAGAGGTGGCCCGCGCGTTTTTAACGGCTTGGGTAGCGTGTTTTGGGGTCCCGTCGGATATTACGTCCGACAGGGGACCTCAATTTGTGTCTGAGCTTTGGTCAGCGATGGCCCACAGCTTAGGTGTGACAATTCACCGCACTACCGCTTACCACCCCCAGGCTAATGGCTTATGCGAGCGTTTTCATAGATCATTGAAAACAGCCCTCAGAGCGTCGCTTACGGATGCAAATTGGGTAAACAGATTACCATGGGTTTTATTGGGGTTGCGTTCTGCACCTAAAGATGACTTAAAGCCTCCCCAGCTGAGTTGGTTTTCGCGCAGCCACTCCGGCTGCCAGGAGAGTTTCTTCCAGATAATCCGGCGCCAGGGCGTCCCCCTGCTCAGCGGTCACTGAACGACACGGGAGCGGACATGCTTCCGGGCCCCGTTCATCACACTTTCCCGCGTGTTTTTGTGCCCAAATCTTTAAAAAATGCCAAGTTTGGGGGACTTCCGGGAAGATGGCGGAGAGACATAACACTTAAACAAAGAGCTCTCCCTAGCCGGATTAAAAATCATCGGTAAATGGCCAACTCGACATAAACGAATCAATAAACTAAGGGATGAAAACACGAAGGAACCGGGCACAAGGACAAAAACAGGGTAAAATTGAAGAATTCCTCTCCAACAACGCAGGAAAAAACCGCTGTACGCAAAGCCCAAAAAAACGAGATGTCCACAGCAGAGAAAATGGAGGACACCAGACTCGACAACATGAACGCTGGCATCGCCAGTTTGGGTGAAGAGTTGAGAGAATTCAAGCGACAGCTACAACAGGATTTAGCGGCTCTTAAGGAGGAACTGAAAAAAGAAATTAAGGAGGAAATCATGGACCTCCGAAGAGAAATGGAGCGTAAATTAACGGAAAACCTGGAGGAGCTGCGCTCCCAGCGGGCGTGTATGACAGAAGCGCAGACCCGAATTTCGGAACTAGAAGATTGGAAAAGCGAGGCAAACGAACAACTACAGACCCTGACGACGCAAACGCAGAGGATGCAGGAGAAAATAAACGACTTGGAGAGCAGATCCCGACGAAGCAATATGCGCATCTTTGGAATTCCGGAGGGCATTGAAGGCAACTCGATGACAAAATTCATGGATCAGTTCTTAAAAAAAGAACTGGAAATACCCGGAGAAACGGATCTGCAGATTCAACGGGCGCACAGAACACCGGCACAGAACCCGAAAACAAACTCTCCACCCAGGTCAGTTGTGGTAAACTTTGTGAAATATGACATAAAGGAAAGAATCCTGACGCAAGCATGGAAAAAAAAGATACGAATCGGCGACAAACAGGTATTTTTTGACCATGACTACCCGACAGAAATCGTGCAGCAGCGGAAGAAATATGCCAATATTAAAAAAAACGCTGAAAGAGAAAAAAATTAGATTCCAAACGCCGCTAACGAAAATGAGGATTCATTGGGAGGAAGGCACAAGAACCTACAACACGGCCGAAGAGGCAGCGCGGGATATGATGGAGCGGGGCCTTGAGGTGAGCGTGCCGAAGGAGACGGCTGGAGCAGCGGCGGCCCTGAACGCACCACGACAGACGGAGTGGAGACGAGTGAACGGCGGAAGAAGGGGGAGAGACGTAGAGCAGCGGGCCCAGGACAAGCTACAAGGCTTTCAACTGAAAGCCTAGATCATAACAAAGATTAAGAAAGGCACAGAAGAAATGAAGGCCAAGAAGACAAGGTAAAAGAGAAACAGACGGCTAGGAGAGGTTTAAGTGATATTTGTTGGACATTTCTAGACTTATGACTATTACTTTGATAGTAATTAGAAGTCTAGGGAGGGCCCTTCACTCTGTGAAGACAAACCCCCCACCCACCAACAGGGACCAGTGGGCAGAAGAAAGGCCCAAAGTACGGAGGTCGAGTTTTTTTAATGTGTTTTTATATAAATATGTGTTATTTTTGTTGTTAAAGGGGCTAGGAGCACAAGTTAAAAAAATGGAAAAACATGAATATGGGTAAAAATCTTAAGATAATGACACTAAACGTGAATGGTCTGAACTCACCTGTTAAAAGGGAAAGAATAATAAGAAAATTCAAGAAGGAAAAAGCTGAAATTATATTTATGCAAGAGACACATTTGAGCAAGGCAGAACATGTGAAGCTAAAGAGATTTGGCTATAAGAACTCCTACTACAGTTCATTTAAGGGAGGAGCTAAAAGGGGGGTTATGATACTAATCTCAAACAAAATACAATTTGAAAGTGAACAGGAAATCCAGGATAAAGAAGGCAGGTATGTAATAATAAAGGGAAGAATAGATGGTATGCAGATCACATTAGTGAACATCTATGCCCCACCAGAAAGTGACAAGGGTTTTTTTCAACATCTGTTTGATCTCATAGCAACACACAGTGAAGGAGTCCTAATTTGTGGAGGAGACTTAAATGCTGTCATGGATCATGAAGTTGACACAACAAGTGTTAAGAAGACAAAAAAACATGTAACAAAGTTCATAAGAACCTCACTGGCAGAAATGGGTATGGTAGACATATGGAGGGACCTGCACCCACTCGAAAAAGACTATACACATTATTCGGCAGCCCATAAAGTACACTCTAGAATAGATTACTTCCTTATGAATGAAGGTGACAGACACAGGGTGAGAAATTGTTGGATTGGAGGGGCAGAAATATCAGATCATAATCCTATATACATGGAAATATATTTAAACAATAGAAAACGACAAACAACATGGAAACTTAACGTAGGACTGTTAAATGATGAGAAAATGAAAGAAAGAATAAAAATAAACAAACGAATATATCCAAGAGAATGACAATGAAGAAGTGGACCCAACAATACTATGGGACGCACTAAAAGCCGTGTTAAGGGGTAAATTAATTGTTGAAACAGGAAAAGCAAATAAGACTAAACTGGAAGCGTATGAACAAAGATGTGAGAGACTGAGGGAATTAGAACGTAAACATCAAAGCACAAATGATCCAAAAATATATCAAGAAATTAAAGAAGAAAAAACAAAGATAAAAGAAACACAAATGGATGAAATTGAAAGGAAAAATAGATATCTAAAGCAAAAATATTATGAAAACGGGGCCAAAAGCCACAAAACTGCTGGCAAAACGGTTAAGAAAACAACAAACAATGAATAATGTATACAAGATTAAAGACCCCACCACAAATAAAACCACAGTTAACCCAGAAAACATCGAAGAAATTTTCCATAATTTCTACCAAGAACTATACTCGCAACCTGAAGAAACAAATACTAAAGATATCAAAAAATTTCTAGACACATTGGACTTGCCATCAATAGGAAATCAACAAAATGAAAAACTAACAGCAGAAATAACAACACAAGAGATCAGAGATGTGATTAAGTCACTTAAAAATGGTAAATCACCAGGTAGTGATGGATACCCATCTGAGTTTTATAAACTGTTTATAGAAGAACTCACGCCACAACTCCTAAAGTCATTTAATTGGACGCTGAACAACAACAAAATACCTCCAACATGGAACGAAGCAATCATTTCAGTTATTTTAAAACCAGGGAAAGATAAAGAACAATGCGGAAACTATAGACCAATCTCTTTATTAAATGTAGATTATAAAATATACACAACAATTATATGTAAACGAATAAAGACATTCTTGACGGAATTGATAGAAGATGATCAAACTGGATTCATAGAGGGACGCCAAACACATGACAATATCAGGAGAACAATACATATAATTAACCAAATACATAAAGAAAAGAAAAGCGCAGTAATAATGAGTTTAGACGCAGAAAAAGCATTTGACAGGGTTAACTGGAAATTCCTATATAGTGTACTGGAGCGCTTTGGATTTAACGAAAAATCAGTACAATGCATAAGGACGCTATATCAAGAACCTGTGGCAAGAATCAAGATAAACGGTAGCTTAACAGACAAAGTAAATATACAAAGATCAACTAGGCAGGGATGCTGCTTATCGCCCACCTTGTTTGCTCTGTTCATAGAACCATTGGCTCAAGCGATACGACAAAATAAGAAATTAAAAGGTGTAACAATAAAGGGGGCGGAACACAAGATTGGGCTATTTGCAGACGATATTATAGTTTACCTTGAACAACCAGATAAATCAATAATGGAAATGATGAACTTGATAGAAAATTTTGGAAAATTATCAGGATACAAGATAAACATAACAAAAACACAAATACTGACATTCCACTATAACCCTCTAAACCAGATAACTGATAAGATCAAACTAAACTGGAAGCAAAAAGAAATAAAATACCTTGGAGTGAACATACCTAAAGACCTAAGCAAAATATATAAAGCAAACTATGATAGGTTGGAACAAGAAATAAAAAAAGATATTGATAGATGGTCAATCTTAAATATGGATCTGAATTCAAAAATTGAGACAGTCAAAATCAGCATACAACCTCGATTACTTTACCTCTTCCAGGCTATACCAACAGAGATTCCAGATGCCCAATTCTCAAAGTGGACAGGATGATATCGAGATTTGTTTGGGGAGGTAAAAAACCAAGAGTGAAATATAAAACCCTCCAATTACCAAAAGAGAAAGGAGGCATGGGCCTACCGAGTCTAAAGGAATATTACTACTCAGCACAAATAAGATATATCATATGTTGGTGCGACGAGGGATATGAGGCAAAATGGAAAGAAATGGAAAAGGAAATTGAGGGACTCCCAGTACAAAGCATAATAGGGGATAAAGATGCATATAAGCAAATCAAACAAATAGACCCAATCACTAAATTTACTTTAGAACTGTGGTATAAAATAGTACAAAAATATAATATAAGGGAAGACATAAAACTATTGAAATGGGTAGCATTTGACAGTCAGTTTGAACCGGCAAAACAAGAGGGGATACAAAAATCTGGTGAACAAGGGAATCACAGCATGGGGCAATATCGGAAAAAAAGATCTCGGGAGCTTTGTAAATATCAGGAGAAAATTTAAATTAGAAAGATCGGAATTTTTCAGATATCTGCAGATGAGAGATTACTATATGAAGAAGATTAGGCATGACCTCCAAACAGATGTGAACGAGATTATACAACTTATTTTAAGCTCATATGCAGGAAATAAAATAAGAATTATTTCAAAACTATATCAGAAACTTATGACAAACAATCATACAAGTAACTATATAAAGGAGAAATGGGAGAAAGAGCTCAATTTAAACATAACAGAAGAAAGCTGGCAGGAAATATGGAAAACACAACACACATCAACAAATTCAAGGGCATGGAGGGAATTTGGATGGAAAAACCTGATTCGCTTTTTCATTACACCACAGATTCAAGGAAAATATTCAAATACCCAATCTTTATGCTGGAGGGGATGTGGGGCTCAAAATGCAGACCACTCACATATGTTTTGGAAATGCTACAAAATATCATCATTTTGGAAATCTATACATGTGACAATACAGAGGATATTAGGATATAATATACCAATGAACTGTAACCTGATGTACTTATGTGATATTAAAAAAGACAGTGTTATACAGGCTGAGGACAGATATCTAGTTAAAATCTTGTTGATTGCATGTAAAAAAACTATCACAAAAAAATGGCGATCAGAAGTTCTTCCTGACCAAGAACAATGGACTGACATTGTTGAGGACATACGTATGATGGAAAAACTAACATATCGACGAAGAATGCAAGAAGGAATATGGGAGAAAAAATGGCGGAAATGGACACACTACAAAGTGCAACAACGAGGCAGAAATTGAAAGAATAACCAAAGACACTGAAAAAACCAGAAGAATTAAGAGATGGAAACTAAAAACTTGATGCTCCAACATTTGTCCCCCCCCTTTTTATTTTTTATTTTTATTTTGTTTATTTTTTTTTATTTTTCCCTACCCTAACCCCTTTGTTTTTTAAATGTAGAATGTGATCTGAATGCATTATATATGATGAAAAATGAATAAAAATCTAAGTTACAAAAAAAAAAAATGCCAAGTTTGTTTTTGTCAGGCACGAGGCTCAGCGCCCAACCCTGCGACCACCTTATGATGGCCCATATAGAGTGCTGGAAACAGGTGATAAGCATTTTTTGCTAGATTTGGGGGACAGGAGGGAAACAATTAGTATAGACAGACTGAAGCCTGCTTTTGTGATGGCCGACGAAACTGTGCGAGTGGCGAGAGCTCCTCGACGCGGCAGACCCCCCAAGGAGCATGTCCCAGAGCCCCCGCAGGGATCAACTAACAGTTCTCATCCTCAGATAGCAGATTCACTGCAAGATGGCGCCGCAGGAGCGGCGAAGCCCGCTTACAGCAAGTTTGGAAGGCGGTTGAAGCCCAGACAGCATATGGACTGATGTTGTGGTTTTATCATGGTGTGTGGACTATGTTGTATTGTTTCATCTTCGACGTTTGGGGGGGGGGGGGGGGGTTTATGTGGCACACATATTTGAGATGCTTGGACTGCATATGTATAGCACATTGATTGAGATGCTCAGACTGCATATGTATATTGTGTTACCTCACGTCTTAGAAGGAACAATAAGTCTGGACCTCCTGGGGATAACAGCAGGAGGTGGAGGTGCCTTTGGAAATGACTCTGAAAGGACTTCCTGACCTCCAGGGGTCAGGTGGAGGAAGAAGAGACCGGGGGGAGATGTATTGTCTATGGGGTTTGAATGACAATGTGTTTCTGTACTTTGATGTCCCAGGTATAAAAAGAGGGGATTGGAGAAGTTGGTCCTCTTTTCTGTTTGAGAGGACGTTGGAGATGTGAGATGAATAATAAACCTGAATTGAGAAATAAATTCAGCCTCTTCATTTCACGCTCTCCACAACTTATATCATTTATCAATAATCCACTTTCTATTTTCTTATCAATAATATTAACAAACAGGTTGTCAATAAGTGTAGCAGTGTGAACTGTGATTCTACTGGGATGTGTTATTGTGGGATATAGACTCATGCTGTACATAGAATTCATGAACTCTGTATTTACATTTTGTTGATATGGATTTAGTAAATCAATATTGAAATCTCCACAAATTACTACCATTTTCTTACTAGTAATATTATTGTACAGCTCGACTAATTTATCTCTGAATGTCTCAATGCAAGTTCCCAGCGTTCTATACATACAACTTATAATTAGATTTTTTGTTTTATCTTGGTCAATCTCAACAGTAACCCATTCCAAAATCCCTGGTAGTGCAAAGGACATTCCATTTACAAGCTTACATCTATACAGGTCATCAATATACAGTGTAACACCACCACCCTTTTTTTGAGATCTGTTAATATGAAACATCTGATATCCCTCTATTGCCATCAGAGGAGCCTGCTCTTCATTAAGCCAAGTTTCAGAGACTGCGATAGCTGTAAATTTTCTGTCTAGCTGTTTTAAATAGTCCTGAATCTGTGGAAAGTTTTTGTTAAGACTTCTGCTGTTGAAGTGTATTATTGATAGTTTACCATCTAGTTGCACTTGACTTTTGAATTGCTTTTCAGTGTAATATTCACAATGATTATGAATATTATTGAAAAAGTGGTTATCAGGATCAATATCATTCTCCATCTCTTGTAGTTTATGTTCAGCATAATGGCATATTTTCAGAGTCTGAATTTCCTCACTCTGTGTCAAATGACTTCCTGCAACTGGGGATAATTGATGTCTACTCAAGTCAGTCATAAGTTTTTTTTGTTTGTTTTGTTTAGTTTTTTTTTTTTTTTAAAGTACATTGACATGGTATGTCAAAAGAACTATTCTTGCTGTGTGTGTGTATATGGATTATCATAGTCTCTTAATTTTCTTAATCAGTGTTCATCTATATTTATTTAAGTCAGTAATCTCTGATTATTATACTCTTTGCTTCCTCAGGTGTTCCATTTAGTTTGATCCAAACTCTACAATTTCTTGTCCATGTTGCCTGTATCTTATTTTGTTTTTTCAGCATCCGTGCTTGCCGTGCTATTTCAGCATTAGTTTTTGTTAGATGTTCATTTAGGTAAACTTCTTTTCCCCGTAGCTTTCTGGCCTGCCTCGGTATGTCATTCTTTACCCTTCTGTTCACAAAGCGCATCACAATTGATTTCTTTGTTTTATTATCCTTTCTGGGTAAAGTATGACAGGCTGAAATTGCATTTGCTTCAACCTTTATATTTCTACTTTCAAAGAACTGAAGCACCTGGTTTTCCAGGGAGACTGATTCACTTGTGGGAGCCTCCTCACCTCTCGTTCCTGCTGTAGCATGAGCATATGATTGATATTTAATGTCTAGTCCACTTATAATTAGATCATCCATACGAGAACATTGTTCAAGATCCTCAACGCGTCGCTCCAAGTCTGCAATTTTTTTGTCTTTTTCCTTAATTGTTAATTTTAATTCTCGGACTTCTTCCATTAGCCCTAATAGTTTAGCCTGCTGACTAGCCACTTTGGTCAGTTCTTCTGACAAGAAGTTCAGAGATTTTTTGATCTCTTCCATTTCCTCCTTCTTTGGTGGCATTTTTACTGACCTGTTGATAGTAAAACAATCTCTGCTGGTGTCGCCGGTATCCGATCCGACTGACCTCGAATCCAGCTGGGCCTCAGCTAGCCCCCTCCACTGCTAGTCCCGCTGCAATTGAGCTCCTGTCCAGCCGGGGTACTGGCTGCTCCTCCACCGAGTCCCGCCGCCCACCGCTGCTGTAGTTGAGCTCCGATCCTGCTCCTGTCCAGCTGGGGTCCCAGTAGTTCCTCCGCTGAGCCCTGCCACCTACCGCCGTCTTCCTCAGTAGATCCTCCGCTGAGCCCCGCCGCTGTAACTGGGCTCCGATTCCGGCTCTTATCCGACTGGGGCCCCGGTGGTCCTCCACTGGTCCCCGTCTCCTACCACCGCTGTACTTGAATTCCGATCTGGCTCCCCTCCAACTGTTGCCTCAGTTAGTTCCTTCGGCGAGCCCCAATCACCGGGGACAGAGTTGCTTCTTTGTGTCGGTGTCAGGTGCTACGACTGGCTATGGCGTTAGCTATAGCAATAGTGTTAGCTTAGCAAACGCTTCGGGTAAAGCGTAGCAGCGAACCACAAAAAGAAACGCTAATCAGTTTACTCACAGAGCCCGGTGAAAGGCGAATAAAGGGGTATTTCAACCAAGGTGGAAATTCAGCCTGTGCGTGTGCGTCACATGTTGATCAGATATTCGCTGTTGGTTAGTTATTTTAGTGGCAAAATCAGCAACTTTGTCTCAGCACTGAAAAGTGTGACCATCCCGGCCGCCATCTTCAACCATTGAGTAAATCTGAGGCAAAAACATTGATTAAAGAGCATACTAGGCAGGAATGGCAGCGTAGGTGGGACACAGGAGGTACAGGGTGACACTTGTATGCTATCCAGAGCGCGGTTGGAGTGAAGGGCAGGATGGGAACGAGAAATACAAAGGAAGAGAACATTTTATCTAGGCTAAGGATGGGGCACACTAGGTTAAACAGAACTTTGCATTTGGTAGGTAAGCACCCGACAGGGATGTGCGATTATTGTGAGAGAGGAAGAAAATGTGGAGCATGTCATTCTGCACTGCCAGAAGTATACCCAGGAGAGAGACAGATTAGTGGAGGGAATTAGAGAATTAGGGGTGGGTGATGCTAACTTAAGAGTAATGGTGGGGGTTGGGGTAAGGAAGTTGTTTGTTTATCTCAAAGATACAGGTCTAATTAATAGGATATAGGGTTGTTTTTTTGGTTTTTTTTGAGGGTGTTTGGGGTACAATGTCTGGTCCACACTCCAATGCTGGATGGCGGTAATGCGCCTTTAAGTTGGGTGCCCCAGCCAAAAAACAGAAGAAGAAGAAGGTCCAGTCTCTGGTTCGTCAGTATTCCTGCTACAACTGCAACATGAAGACTAAATAACACTCCAAGCAACTCAGAGAAAAGATCATTGAAAAGTATAAGACAGGAGATGACTACAAGAAGATTTCCAACTCGGTGGGCATCCCACAGAGTTCAGTTAAATCCATCATTAAGAAATGGAAGCAGTATGGCACTTGTCTAAATCTGCCTAGAGCTGGCCGTCCTCACAAACTGAGTGATCGAGCAAGAGGAAGACTGGTGAGGGAGGCCACTAAGACACTTACAACCACTCTGAAGGAGTTGATAGCTTCAGTGGCCCAGATGGGAGACACTGTACATGCAACAAATGTTGCCCAGGTTCTTTACCAGTCCAAGCTGTATGGAGAGCGGCAAAGAGAAAGCAATTATTTAAAAAAAAAAAAAAAAAAAAAACCTCACATGAAATCTCGCCTGGAATTTGCTCAAAGGCATGTGGGAGATTCCAAGGTCAACTGGAAGAAGGTTCTTTGGTCTGATGAGACAAAAAATTGAGCTTTCTGGTCATCAGACTGATGCTGTGTTTGGCAACCACCAAACACTGCACATCACCACAAATGTACCATCTCCACCGTGAAGCATGGTGGTGGCAACATCATGCTTTGGGGATCCTCCTCAGTACCAGGTCCTGGAAGGCTTGTAAAGTTAGAGGGGAACATGAATACAGAAAAATATCACCAAATCCTGGAGGATAATCCGATTCAATCTGCAAGAGAACTACGACTTGGGAGAAAATTAATTTTCCAGCAAGACAATGACCCCAAGCATACAGCAAAAGCTACACAGAAATTGTTCAAAGACAACGAGGTGAATGTGCTGGAGTGGCCAAGTCAAAGCCCAGATCTCAAATGTGTGGCTGGACTTGAAAAGAGCTGTTCACACCCGATCCCAGAGCAACCTCACAGACCTTGAGCTGTTTTGCAAGAAAAAATGGAGAAAAATTGCAGTGTTGAGATGTGCCAGCCTGATTGAGATATAGCCACGCAGACTGTGCTGTGATGACAGCCAGGGGTGCCTCTACTAAATATTGACCTGAAGGGGGTGAATACTTCTGCAGTCTGTTGTATGGGGAATTGGCCCTTGGGGCTTGCCATAGCCAACGCCAGGCAGTCGACATGGTGACTTCAGGCGGGCTACGGCCAGTACATATGTTGAGTGTGAATCTCAGTAAAGGGCAGTTCATTGCTCGGTACAACATGGCTCATGTCTCACATTATTAAGACATAACATTTGGCGACGTTGGATTAAACCATGGGAGCGTGCATGAGATTACCACCTTTGTTCTTAGAGTCTCCGGTGTGCTGACTACACCGTGGCACCGCTGATTGGAGGCGTTTGAAGATTACATTGCCGTAGCCGGCCTGGGTGGTGCCAACAAAAAAAGACGGAAGAGCATGCTATTCCACTGCCTCAGTAAGGAAGGCCAACGTGTGTTTTGCACGCTGGGTAGCAAGGACTCATTAAAGGAGTGTTTGGACATGATGGACAATTTCTTTGTTGACCAATGCAACATCACGGCGCGACGACACAGGTTCTTTGACCACCGGCAACAAATTGGTGAGTCCACCCATCACTTTCTAATGGAGCTCCGTAACCTAGCGAGCATGTGCGCCTTCGAGCCTGTTGAGGAAGAGCTAACCCGTGACATGCTAGCACACAGTACAAGCAGCGAGTGGCTCAAAGAGAAGCTAATGCTAACTAAGGATGTCTTCACGGTGAAGCAAGTAATTGAATTGACCAGCCAAATACAGTCCGCTATCCAGCTAGGTCTACAAGTGCTAGCTAAAGAGAACCTAGCCACCCAAGCTGCCCCTCTGTGTCAGACCGCTAGCAGTGCAGCTAACTCCTCGGAGTGGACCCCCAAAAGGCAGCGGACTGTGGCACAGGCAGGAGCGGGAGCTTGGGGACTGTGTGGCGGCTGTGGCTACCCTCGTCACCGGGTGGGCACGCCCACTTGCCCTGCCAGAGGGAAGAAGTGCTACAACTGCGGCTGTTCTTATCACTGGGCCAGGGCCTGCATCACTGCCAACAAGCCAACGGACTCGGAGCTCGAGGGCATGATGTTGGTATGTGTGGCAGGTGCTAAGAAGTGGCGGTTAAAGTGCTACGTTTTGCAGCTTGACGGGGTCGATGTGCCACTTATGGTGGACTCGGGCGCTGGTAAATCCATATTGAGCATGGCCACCTTGAGAAGGTTTTTCCCCAGCAAAAGCCGTTAAAGCAGGGGCTGTGAAAATGTTTGGGTACGGTCACGCTAAAATTGGTATGGTGGGCACAGCCAGCTTCTTGGTAACGTGGGTCAAGGAATATTCCCGCATTTACCTTCCAGGTTTCACGCCAGGGGGCCATCTTGTTGGGAATTGATCTACTGGGCGAGTTAGGATTCTCCATCACAGACCCAGTGGGCTCGACGGTGCTGACATTTGTCTCCCGAGTGGCAGGCCCGTTGGCCAGCATTGTTTGCGGACCTGGGATGTATTCAGGCTTTTAACCACCACTCACTCCTTGACCCAGCGGTGACACCCAAGATCCAACCATTGCGGCGGCTCGCCCTCACCCTGCGGGACGATGTCACGGCGGAACTGAATAAACTGCTTAAAGCTGGCATCATCGAAAAAGTGGATGCCTCACCATGGATCTCAAACATCATGGTTGCCAAGAAGAAGAAGGGTGGCATTCGGCCGTGCATTGACCTCAGGATGGTTAACAAAGTGATCATCCCGGACAAATACCCGCTCCCCATGATAGAGGAGCTCACCGCAATGGTCAGCGGCTCAAGGGTGCTCACAAAGCTGGACCTGCACCAGGGTTATCTGCAGGTTCCCCTCCACCCAGCCAGCTGAGACCTGATGGTGTTTGTGACCCACATGGCCATTTTCAGGTACACCCGCTTGCCTTTTGGTCTGAACTCAGCGCCAAGTTGTTTTCAGAAAATTATGTCTATAATTCTCACCAGCCTCAGGGGTGTAGTGGTGTACCTGGACGACATCGTGATCCACAGCGTGTCACGGGTGGCACATGATGAACGCTTGGAACAAGTAATGGAGGTGCTGCTGGAACACCGGGTTACACTGAATGGAGAAAAGTGTATCTTTGCGGTGGTTTCCATTGAGTTTGTTGGATTTTGGCTGGCGACTGAGGGCCTGCGCCCCCTGCACTTGAACGTGGGGGTGGTCCTGTGTCTCCCCAACCCCACGATACCCACACAAATCTCCTCATTTCTGGGCATGGTGAACTTCTATGGGCATTTTATTCCCCATTATTCAGAGACTATTGAACCCCTCCAAGCCCTTTTTAAGCAGGATGCCCCGTGGCAATGGACTCCGGCCTACTCAGTGGCGGTCGCTAGGCTGAAGTCCGAACTTACCTCCCCACCAGTGTTGGCCCACTTTGATCCAAAATGGCCAACTTTTGTGACTTGTGACGTGTCTGGTTCAGCTGTGGGGGCAGTTATGCCTCAAGTGCAAAATGATACCGAGCGCCCAGTAGTGTTTGCGTCAAGGTCCCTCTCACCGGCTGAACAGAAATGCGCCGTGGGTGAGAAAGAGGTGCTTGCTTGTGTCTGGGCGTGCGAACAGTGGCACATTTACTTCTACGGACGCTATTTCACCCTGTGAACGGACCACCGGGCACTGATGACATTGCTGGAAACAACAGGTTTGAGACACAGGCCCCTACGGATCCACAGGTGGACTGAGCGGCTGCGAGCCTACAATTTCACTACCCAGTTCACCCCTGGCAAAGAGAACGTAGTGGCAGACCTCCTGTCCCATGCCACGACCAACACCGCACAACTGGACGACGACGACCCCATGGAGGCGGAGCTAGTCAGTGCGCTGCACGGACCCCTCCAGGACATAGTGTCCCTCCAGGAGCTCCAGGCAGAGTCAGAACAGTACCCCACGTTGTCACAACTGTGCTCAGTCATTGGGGAGGGTTGGTCCACAAAGGTACAGGGTGATCTGGCGCCCTTTCACTGGTTCAGAGATGAACTGAGTTGCTGGAATGGTGTGTGTGTGGCAAGGGGGCACTGCACATTGATTCCAGTGTTGCTGAGATCGCACATTCTGGCAATGCTCCACCAAGGTCACCTGGGTGTGGTCAGGGTGAAACAGCGTTGCAAGGATTCGGTTTGATGGCCTGGCATCGATGAGGACATTGAAACTATGATTAAGAACTGTGTTCTGTGTTTGGAGAGTGGGAAGACTGGCAGGCCACCCCCCACACCTCTGCGACTGCTACCATACCCAGAGGGCCCTTGAAAGCACATCCAATTGGACATTTGTATTGAACTACACACGGCCCGACCAAACAGCCGTTTTTTACTGGTGGTCTACAATCTGTTCTCCAAATGGCCGGAAGTGCTGCCCACTAACTCGGTCATGACGGATGTGGTCAGTGGTTTCCTCTCATCGCTGTTTGCTAGATGAGGGGTCCCGGATGCCATCACAATGGACAATGGCCCGCAGTTCACCTGTGGAGGGTTTGAGGAGTTTTTGGGTGATAGGGGCATGGAGCACATCAGAACCGCGTTCTACCACCTCCAAGCCAATGGGGGCGTGGAACGTTTCAACAAGACTCTGAAAAACGGTCTGAGAGCCCATCTGGTGAACGGCTTCGTGTTCCCTGACGCCCTTCAGAACACGTTTCTCTACTACAGGGCAACAGCCCACACCATGACAGGGTGCTCTCCAGCAAAACTCATGCTGGGGTGTGAATTCCATCTGCCTCTGGGCTAGCTGCGGCCCTCCACAACCTCCCCTTCGGGGGACATAGGCCCTCCACAAGACTGGGTCGTCACCCAGCAGCAGAAAATGAAACAATATTTTGACAGGAAGCACAGGGCGAGGGCCCATGGACTCAATGTGTCAGACCGGGTCTGGATTAAGCACCCCAACCGCATGCATAAACTGCAGACTTTCTGGACGGGGCCCCTGCAGATCATGAGGCAGCTGGGCTGGGACACGTTCGAGCTCTTGGGCGGGTCACGGTGGCATTCCAGTCGGCTCAGGAAGTTGTTGTCAGCCCAGGGTCCAAGAGCTGTGGCGGATTTGACTGATGAGGGTTGGGACTTACCTGATGGGGGTGTTGGGAACTCTCGGGTGCGGCCGACGGAGCCTGGAGCAGGTCCTCCTCTGGTGAGGCACTCGGCTAGGACGTGTCAGAGGCCCAGACACCTGGATGACTTTGTAGTAGAAGTAGCCTTAGCTGAAGCGTGTTGGGCATGGGCGGCAGAATAATCCACCCCAACACGGGAAGGTACCCTGGCAGTCTACCCAGGTGCCCATTTACTGTAGCTTATTAGGCCTGTTGTTCTATGTGTGTAAAACAAAACAAAACAAAAAGTCAATACATGGAAAAATAAAAAGAGAAAACATACAATATGTATATATTGCATGTGTTCTGTGGGGTTCTTTCATGCCAGCCTTAATGGGGGGTCTGTTTTATATGGTGCCTTTCACATTTTGTAAGGTGGGGTGCAATGTTGTGTGGGGATTTGGCCCTTGGGGCTTCCCGTAGCCAACGCCAGGCAGTCGACATGGTGACGTCAGGTGGGCTACAGCCAGTATGTAGAGTGTGAATCTCAATAAAGGTCAGTTCATTGCTCAGTACAACATGGCTCATGTCTCACATTATTAAGACATAACACAATCATTTACTTTATATAATTTTAATTAATTGACAGTAGTTTGTAAAAATCTGTTTTCACTTTGACATGAAAGAAGCCTTTTTTTTTGCAAATCTTTGTCAAAAAAGACAAATTATTTTGACCATGATTTCTTTTTATAAAGCAATAAAAGGTTGAAACATCCAAGGGAGTGAATAATTTTTTAGACAGTGTATGAGAATAAAGTTGAAATTTTGAAAGAAAAAAGTTACAAGTTCATGCAAAAAAATCAGAACTATGAAAATGTATAAAGATAAAGCACGTTTATAAAAAGTTGAGTAAACACGGGTAAAAGTGCAAATTTACAAGAATAAGGTTTTAACTTTAAGAAGAAATATTACCAAACCCCAATTTCAATGATGTTGTGATGCTGTTTAAAATGTAAATAAAAACAGAATACAATGATTTGCAAATCCTTTTCAACGTATATCCAATGGAATACATGACAAAGACAAGATATTTCATGTTCAAACTGATAAACTTTTTTTTGTTTGTTTTGCAAATATTCACTCATTTTGAATTTGATGCCTGCAACACATTCCAAAAGATAAGCAACTTGGACAGGGTCATGTTTACCACTGTGTTGCATCACCTTTCCTTTTAACAACACTCAGCAAGCGTTTATGAACTGAAGACAAATTATTGAAGCTTTGCAAGTGAAATTTTTTTCCCGATGCACGACTTCAGTTGTTCAACAGTCCGGGGTCTCCGTTGTTGCATTTTGCGCTTCGTAATGCGCCACACATTTTCAATGGGAGACAGGTCTAGACTGCAAGCAGGCCAGTCTAGTACCCGCACTCGTACTACGAAGCCACGCTGTTGTAACACGTGCAGTGTGTGGCTTGGCATCGTCTTGCTGAAATAAGCAGGGATGTTTCTGAAAAAGATGTTGCTTGGATGGCAGCATATGTTGCTCCAAAACCTGTATGTACTGTTCAGTATTAATGGTAGCTTCACAGACGTGCAGGTTACCCATGCCATAGGCACTAACATACCCTCATACTATCACAGATGCTGGCTTTTGAACTTTTGGTCTGATAACAATCTGGATGGTCCTTTTCCTCTTTAGCCTGGAGTACACAGTGTAAATGATTTCCAAAAAACGATTAGAAATGTGAACTCGTCAGATCACAGTGCACTTTTCCACCTTGCTTCAGTCCATTGCAGATGAGCTCGGACCCAGAGCAATCGGCAGCATTTCTAGGTGTTGTTGATATACGGCTTTCGCTTTGCATGGTAGAGTTTTAACTTGCACTTACAGTGAAAACTGTTAACTGACAATGGTTTTCTGAAGTCTTCCTGAGCCCACGTGGTAATATCCTTTCCAGAATGATGTTGTTTTTTAATGCAGTGCTGCCTGAGGGCTCGAAGGTCACAGCCATTCACTGATGGTTTTTAGCCTTGCCATTTAGATACAGAAATTTCTCCAGATTCTCTGAATCTTTTGATAATATGCACTGTAGCTGATGAAATCCCTACATTCAGTGGCAGTCCTGGCTTGTATGATGGCCTGGGCAGAACCCCCCCCCCCCAAAAAAAAAAACAAAAAAACAAAAACCATACAATCTAAAGATTGCTCTTTCTTGTTTTCCTTGATGCAATCGTCAATGACATCATCATATGAAAGTTTCTCAGCAATGGTGTGGTTAATACTGATGGCTGCAAGTACAGTAAAGAGGTTCTTCATCAGTCAATCAATATCCATCCATCCATCTTCTACCGCTTTTCCGGAGGTCCGGGTCGTGGAGGCAGCAGTTTAAGCAGAGAAGCCCAGACTTCCCTCTCCCCAGCCACCTGCTCCAGCTCTTCAAAGAGGATGCCAAGGTGTTCCCAGATCAGCTGGGAGACATAGTCTCTCCAGTCAGTTCTGGGTCTGCCCTGGGGTCTCCCCCCAGTGGGACGTACCCGAAACACCTCAAGTGGGAGGCGTCTGGGAGGCATCCTGATCAGATGCCCAAACCACCTCAGCTGGCTCCTTTCAATGTGGAGGAGCAGCGGTTCTACTCTGTGCTTTTTCAATCAATATCATGGCTTATAATTTAATTTTAAAAACTATAATCATAATCATCAATGTTAAATCAGAACGGTTTGAAATTTTCACTGTATAATGAATATTCAATTTAATTCAACTTTATTTTTATAGCGCCATTTCACAACAACAGTCATCTCATAGCACTTTAAAACTTTAGGGGAAAACCCCACAGTTGCAGAAAGACACCAGCAATCAGGCGAACCCCTGTGAGCAGCACATGGCGATGGTGGAGAGGAAAAACTCCCTTTTAGCAGGAAGAAACCTCCAGCAGAACCAGGCTCAGGGAGGGGCAGTCATCTGCTGTGACTGGCTTGGGGGGGGGGGATAGAGAAGAATAGACATGTAGAGAGCAAACAGCACGATGGGGACCCAATCTATGGGAGAGAACAAACAGATGTTAATGACCAGCAAAAATATTTCAATGAGAGTGAAGAAAGGAGTGAAGCCCAGTGCGTTGTTGAAATTCTTCTGGCTGTCTAAACCTATTAGCAGCATAACTAAGAGAGGGTTCACGGTCACCTGATCCCACACTAACTATAGACTATGTCAAAAAGGAAGGTTTTAACCCTATTCTTAAAAACAGATCAAATCTGACTCCCAAATCCAGATTGGCAGCTGGTTCCAAAGGAGAGGAGCCTGATGGCTGAATGCTCTGCCTCCCATTGTACTTTTGGAAATTCTAGGTATTACAAGTAATCCTGCACTTTGGGAGCATAGTGCTCTGTTAAGACGATAGGGTAGTATCAGATCTTTTAAATAACAGTAAAATATCTGCTGCTGTATGTCTCTGCACCTTAGTGCAACCATTTGCACAAATATCATACCTGCTGCTGTCTGTCTGTTATTGCAATATTGATCATGTGCAGTCCAGTCTGTCACTGTCTGCACCTACAGTACCACATTGAACTTGCAATTACGGGTATTGCGGCTCCACTTTTTCTGTGTATAGGATTGCTGGGTTTTATCGTTTATCTTTATTTGCACTACAGGTAGTATGGAACTATATATGTGGAACTCCTTGCCTTTTGAACTTAGATCTGCACCTTCCATTGGTGTTTTTAAGAAGCAACTAAAGACCCACCTTTTTAGCCTGGCTTTTTAACTATGTGCCGATTGTATTTTTATGTGCTTTTACTGTCTACTTTGTTTTTTTTTTTTTTGTTTGTTTTTTTGTTACTGTTTTATGTGCCTGTGTTTTTATTTTGTTTTTTGCCATAATAAGCACTTTGTGACTCTGTCTGTGAAAGGTGCTCTATAAATAAACTTATTATTATTATTATGATTATATAGACTGCTGTTGTTGTTTTTCATCCTTATTCCTTCTTTTCTTATACTGTATATCGCGCACACCACTAAGAGAGAAAAACGGCATTTCCAATTCTCCTGTATGTCCTGTACGTATAGAAGTATTGACAAATAAAAATCATTGACTCTAACAAGGGCCCTGATTATTTAGAGCTTTGTAAGCGAGGAGAAGGGTTTTAAAGTTAATTCTAATATAGTCACGGCATGGTGACGCCATCCATGCCTGCGTCACCACGTCTGTGATGTGCATGATGGTACATCAATATGCCACATATTTGCCCACGCAGTTCTTCACAGTGGTGAACCTCATCCGATCCTTGCTTTCGAGTGACTGAGCCTTATGCTGATGCTCTTTTTATACCCAATCATGACACTGGCCCGTTTCCAATTAGCCTGTTCATCTGTGGAGTGTTCCAAAAAGATGTTTTTTGAGCATTCCTCAACTTTCCTAGTCTGTTCTTGCCCCTGTTCCAGCTTTTTTGGAATATGTTGCAGGCCTCAAATTAAAAGTTAGTGAATATTTGCAAAAGAACAATAAATTTTATCAGTTTGAACATTAAAATATCATGTCTTTGTAGTGTATTCAATTGAATATAGGATGAAAAGGATTTGCAAATCTGTTTTTATTTACGTTTGACACAATGTCCCAACTTAATTGGAACGGGGGTTTGCAGTTCACAAGAATAGTCTCAATTTTATGAGAAAATTTCCAGTTCTAAGAGTAAAAAAACTTGTCAAAATTATTACTGACTGAAAAATGATTACTGACCCTTGAGCTAAAATATGAAAATACTATGGCTGCTCATTAAAGATTTCCCCTGACACCATTGTGATGATCCACATATTTGATTTAACAAAGATTTCATGCAGGATGCCCTTCCTGACGCAACCCGAGCCATTTGCCCGGGCTAGGGACTGGCACTGGGAGTGCTGGGTGGGGGGGGGGGTCCGCTCAACAAAGACAGCAAACGGGCGGCTGTGGCCCGGGCAACAATACCCCGCATCTGTGCACATTCTTGGTGCCGCGTCCTGCCCAGAGGCCTTGACACCAAAACCTGTCGGCGCTTCTCTGACCAGCATGAAATCCAGTAAGCGGGGCCCGCAGAACAGGAAGGACGTTGACGTGTTTTCCGCAGGCTTCGACCGGGGAAAGTTGTTTCCTGAAGTTGGGCAGTGCACTCGGTGCTGGGAGTTTATATGCCGCATAGTCGTGGAGCTTCGGTAAAATGAAGTGGGAGAGGAGTCCGAGGGTTTGCTAGCGGATTAACAACACAGTCCTCTGAAGATGGAGCTGTCTGAAGAGAGGAAGAGCTCCCAAACCGAAGACACGGGTAATAAAAAAACGCCTTAATCTGCTTCACACCCACATCCCGTCAGGGTTAGGAGGCGTCAGCCGGAGTCTGCGCTGAGTTTTAGATGCTGCTCGTTTCTTGTCTTCGGGGACCTGGTGGCGACCACGTACCCGCTGTGTGAGTGAGCCGCAGACCACCTGTTAGCATCACTTAGTACTGAAATGAACGGGCGCTGCTAGCAGCTAGCTAACATAACCGTATCCATGTACATAACCACATCCTCGGGTCTAAAACAAAGTTACCTTTAATGGTTTAGCTGACACTTCACTGTGTTTAACTCATCCTATTTTAGTATTATCATCTGTCATACTGTGTTTTAATATCGTTCAAACTATAGGGCACTCAGAAAACGCATACCTCCGCCAAGACCTTATCTCGCAATGTTAAAGAAAGTGGAAAAGGAAAGCAGAATCCACATCCTGATCCAGATCACCTCCAAGAGGGCCACACCTCTGGTGAAAAATTCATCAAAATCCGCCCTGTAGTTTTTACAGATCCTGTTAACAGACAAACCAACATGAAAAATGTACCTCCTTGGTGGAGGTAATAATTGCATACTAACTATGTAACTGTGACGTTTCAAGGATTCACACATTAATGAGAGAGGATTTATGACATATAGGCATTTATTCTTCACTGACTAATTACGCAGAACAGAGGGGAGGTCATTCACACAGACATTGATCTCACTCAGGGTGGCACAGACACAATCTATCACACAGGGAAAATGACATTATAACAGGGGTCAGCAACCTTTACCACTCAAAGAGCCATTTGGACCCGTTTCCCACAGAAAAGAAAACACTGGGAGCCACAAAAACCCTTTTGACACTTAAAATGAAATAACACTGCATATAACTTTTTTCCCCCCTTTATGCTATGTATAAACAAACTATAATGTGTTGCATTTATGAAATCAGGGAACTCCTGCAGAGAAAACAAAATTACATTTCTGCATGCAACAAAAACATTTTGAACTCCGAAAAAAAAAAGACATTGGGTTGAAAGGAGAGTGCTATTTCTAGCACTGATGACTCCTGATCCTTCGATAAAAATCTCATAATTCCGCTGAAAACAATACCGAAAGCTCAGAATTCCAACACGAACCAGGGATGTGATTTGGGGTTGGGGAAATTATCTGAAAATTCAGCAGGGGGTCTGGGGGACATAGTCCCCCAGCGGGGTCCGGGGTGGGGTGGGGGGTGGGGGGCAAAGCCCCCCGAAGCTCCTGGGTTTTTATGATTTTTAAGTACCAGAACTGTGCTTAAATGACATAAAACAAACAGCTGAATGCCACTTATTACTGTATAATACTGACTTATGTTCCAAGAAGACAGCATTCCTAAAATATTCCAACAAGCATTATCCATCACATGCTTTAACACTTGATCAAATCAAAATCAGTTAATTTTATCTGTTCCATAATAGAAATAAAATTCCAACATGCCATTACTTTTTATAATTTCAGCATTCATTTCAGATCACCAGTTTCAGTCTCCATTGAGACTTGAGCAGTTCATTTTGCACAATCACTGATGTAGCCAAGTCTTAGAAATATTCAAAAGTTATGAGTCAATGTCCACTGTGCACTGTCAATTTCAAACTGTTTGGAATCATAAAAGGGGATGGTTAACTTTTATTACCGTTTCCTCCCTCGCGCCAGCCCAGCTCATACAGCCGTTGTACGCCGCCAGTAACAGAGAGTTAATGACTCTCCACCTGGCCATACCGATTACCGGAAGTGGCCATACGCCACTTCCAGTCCTGCCTGAAAGGGCGCAGCTTCACTGCGTTCGTGGACCACAAGCCGCTAACGTACTTAACGTACTTTATCTTCCTGGAAGATAAAATAAAGCGGAATTCGGTGAATTAGCAGAAAATCACATCCCTGAGAACACGCCGCCATGAATCTTTGAAAAAGCATACAACGAGCCATTTGATTGGTCCAATCGTTTGCAACTATCCAATCACAGGGCTGTCAAGCTACTGCAATACAGCAGTAGCTTGAACACAACACATCCGGGTTGTGGTCAAGCTACTGCAATACAGCAGTAGCTTGAACACAACACATCCGGGTTATCGCGGGAGACGACTTCCGGGGAAGCGACGAGCGCTTATGTTGATTTTCGCTGACGGTGATTAGACTTTAACACGTTTTTTTTTTAGATTTTACAAGATCACCATAATCTTCAAATTTAGAATTACATTTTAAAAACTAATGAACTAAAATAAAATACATTTTAATTAAATACTCATTTATTTTCCAAAGCCACAGGGAGCTGCAGCAGAGGGATGAAAGAGCCGCGGGTTGCCAACCCCTGCACTATAACAACCGGACTTACAACGATTATAAGGGTACTGTGGCGGCATGAAATAATAAGCGGCGAACTGAGAGTTTTTAAGGGAGTTTAATAATCATACCGCCATCACGAGAACTCACTCCAGCGCCGTGCATGCGCGCCGGAGCGAGCCCGGTGGCTCTCCTCAGCAGATACAGGCAATGCGTGTAGTCAGAAGTGGTGGTCAGAGAGAGAGAGAGTTACAGAGCATATGCAGTTTTTATACCCCACTACAGACAATGCATTCACAGCAGTAGGTATGGACATTTGCATTTGAGAGTCACACATAACAATAGGAAGATTACTGGCTGGAATTCGCCTCTGCTCCGGAGCTGCAGGACAAAAGAGGTTACAAGGCACATCAACATATTGTTATCAGTCCACAGATCACGCTGCTACGTTAATTGCTCCCGCTGAGCGCTCTGCTTGTCCGTGGCTATTGTGGGGGTTACCCATACACTCCCCCCCAGAGGGCTCAGCGGGAAGCTGAGGCCTCGATAGTCCGGCTTTGGGAGCGAGCTGTGGGGGAAAGCTTGCTGCAGGCGGCGGTGGAGGGAGGGGGGTGGGGGTAGCAAGTGCCGGCCCGGGACGGCGAAATTGTCTGGGCCGTGCAAAAATTGCCTGTGGATCCGCGATGTTGAGGGGCTGTCCCGTTGAACGTGCGGAGGTCCACAGCAGCTGTAAGAAGAAAAAATTAGTCACTGACTCCTCTCGCGGCCATGAAAAAAAAAGGAGCTGCAGCAGCGAGGGACTTGGCGTGTTGACTTTAGGTGCGCGCGCAGTCCTAAAGTCCTCGGGGAAAGCTGACGGCTGAATTCCCTTGTGCGCCGTGGCTGAGACCATTAGAAAATCCTGTGAGCGAGCTGCGTGCGTGCTTCAGGTGTGTGAGCACCCCTGAAGGTTCTGTGTGCAGCGGCGAAGGACGATGGCGGTCTTTGTGGAGCCGGTATTGTCCCGTGCGTGGTGTGCTGTCCTCGGAACCCCCCGGTGTGCGTGCGGGGTTCGGTGCAGGGCAGGACCGCTGTAGAGGCGAGTCAGGGTCAGGGAGCTTGCTGGAGATCAGCGTCGTCGGCGCCGATGGTCATCCCTGTAAGCTGTTGCGTCGTTCGCTCGTGGTGCGTTGGAGCGGTGAGAGGAAATAGACGATCTTTGTCCCTCGGGCTCATGCAGATGCGTTGGAGCGGTGAGAGGGAGTTTGCTGGAGATCGGTCATGGTGTGTTCAGGTCCACGCGCTGCGTTCTCCGTCGGCCCTGGAGGTCGCCGTTGTGGAGAGAGGACGAGGTGCGTGCGCTCTCGTGTGGAGGAGCTGTGAGAGCAGCCGGTCCCAGCGTGGATGTGCAGATCTCAGGCATGCAGATCTCACTATGAAGCATTCTGCAGCTTTCCCGGTCGTGGGTGATCTCCAGAGAGTTTCGCCTGGTGATGGCTCTGCGTCGAGGTCTCCCTGTAGCAGAAGGGAGGGCAGATCATTTGCGTCAGGCTGCTGTGTTCGCTTGTCGTCGGAGAGTCACCGCCGGGGGCTGCCAGCGTGTTCTTTTCTTGGGTCGGGTCACCAGTGTGGCTGTCCAGACCAGAAGGTTGCGTTGCACAAAGCGTGTGCTTTCTCGGGGTCACCAGTGTGGTGGCATGAAATAATAAGCGGCGAACAACTGGGAGTTTTTGAGGGAGTTTATTAATCATACCGCCATCACGAGAACTCACTCCAGTGCCGTGCATGCGCGCCGGAGCGAGCCCGGTGGCTCTCCTCAGCAGATACAGGCAATGCATGTAGGCAGAAGTGGTGGTCAGAGAGAGAGAGAGAGTTACAGAGCATATGCAGTTTTTATACCCCACTACAGACAATGCATTCACAGCAGTAGGTATGGACATTTGCATTTGAGAGTCACACGTAACAATAGGAAGATTACTGGCCGGAATTCGCCTCTGCTCCGGAGCTGCAGGACAAAAGAGGTTACAAGGCACATCAACATATTGTTATCAGTCCATAGATCACGCTGCTACGTTAATTGCTCCAGCTGAGCGCTCTGCTTGTCCGTGGCTGTTGTGGGGGTTACCCATAGTACAACAATAATGCTTAGAACACAAGAAAAATACCAGTCTTTGAATCCCCCATGGTGCAAAGCATGCTGAGAGAATCCCCCACCCCTTATCACAGCCCCAACATTACACTGCCCCCCCCCCCCGGACTGGTTTCTGTCCCCAGAATAATAAGTCCAACTTAAAAGTCTAATACAAACCTGTCCAGGTGTTGTGGTGCCCTCCGTTGGTGGCAGCTGGTACGCACAGGCCCATTAGTGTCCATTTGGGCCTCGACTGGGGTATCCAGTCAGGATGGAGCCTCTGGCTTGGGCATCCGCGGGGCAGCTTGCTGGTACGGGGCGAGGCGGTCGCAGTGAAGCACCACCACCCGGTTCCTCTTCTGCAGCCTCACCCTGTACGCTACATCCAACAGTCTCTGTAGGATCATGCACAGTGTCGACCAGTTGCTTGCCAGCTTTGGTGACAGTCCCTTTTTCCGCTCCGGGCAGAAAACACATATCAGGGGCCTCATGTACAAGACTTGCATGGTTTTCCTACTGAAAGATGACGTATGTTTAAATCAAGAAAACGCTGTAAGCAAAAAAAAAAAATCCAGATGTATGAAACCGTCCGTACGCAGGAATCCAAGCACATTTCCTTTGTACATACCAATCTGCTTGAAATTGAATGCACGTGAGGAAATACCGAACTCCTCCCCGACACGCCTCCATTTGAATATACAATTAGATGCAAATAGATATGCAAATAGATATATACAAGCACTGCACGTTTGATTCTCCTGTATCCACGATCAAAAATAATGGATTTAATGGAATTTCACAGCCTGTGAGTTGGAGCCTCTCCTGAATGAGGTAGAGGCACGTAAAAACATTTTGTTTGGCACGTTGTCCTCCGGCATTAGTGTTGGATACAGGTAATTCAGTAGCCTGCTCACAGCCCTATAAGATTAGTTTGTTTCCTTTATTTTTACAGGGATAAGAAGGAGATGTTTATTTAATTTTGACATGTTTAGATTGACGTCTGTAGTTGTCCTCAGAAGTGTCAGCTGATCACTGTGATTTGTAACGTGTATAGCTCAGTGGTAACAGTGCCACATTTCAAAGCAGAAGGTTCCAAGTACGAGACCAGCTGTGATCTCTTTAGGGACAACAATGGAAATAAGTGTGCACACTTTCTTGTGTCATCCCATTGTTTTTAAATGTATGTTGTATCTTTTATACATAAATGGTATTTAAACAATGAATCAATCAATCAATCAATCAATCAATTTGTGACCAGCTGGGTGGATCAGCTAGTTGAATTAAAGGAAAACAGTCGCGAAAAAGAAGTCAATATGAACCTATTTAGTGGGTAGCCAAGGTTACCTGTCAGTTGAAAGCAGATCATATTAGACTCAACAAGTACATATTTTATGTCCAAAATGCAAATCTCATCCTTTATAGTTATATACAACTTACATGGATTACACATACTACTATTGTAAATGAATGAAGTGTGCTGGGGAAAGGGTGAGACTGTTGCATTTCAAACTTTACGCATGTGTTTATCGAGATAACTACTGTACACACAGAGGCAATTGGGGGCTTGGTAGAATGCTGTGAAACTGTAGTTTAATCAGCAAAAAAAGAAAGTCACTTATTTGACCCATTCACTTGTAATGAAGCCCTGAAGACAGGGTGATATTTGGGGGCGCACAGGCGCGTTGTGCATGAGGTGGGTTATTATTAGGACAATTACACAAATTTACTCACCAAGAAGCCACCCATCTGCACAGTGCCAGCTTGTAGTTTGTTCCCAACAATGCTGTTTATGAGAATCATTAGGAAAACTGGCTCTCGCTGCAAATTGCGCTTTGATGTTGGCCTGTTCAACTGCATTGTATGGGAATATGATGTACCTGGGTGACAGCCGGCTAATGCCATCCCACACAGCTGGCATAGCTCGGCTCAGGGTTGACTGGGAAATTCCCGATTGGTCTGCCAGCTCACTCTGGAATGCCCTTGTTTCCAGAAACCGTAGAGTTACCAGCAACTGCACTGGGACAGGCAGCGCACGGCTTCTCGCAGTGTTGTGCTCCAAGAGCGGCCGTAGCTCTGAGCACAGTTCCACAGGGACTGCCCGTGGAATCCTAAAGCGGCTGATAAGCCAGTCATCATCCTGAGCCAGAAAATCTTCTGTCTCTAAATACCCTTTCTCTTTTCACTGCGCAATTTGCAACCCAGCATCACGTCTTAAGTGTCGCCAATGGACCAATAACAGTAGGAATGTACGTACGCCAGCCATGAAGTTGGCGTGGGACTGCGCATATTTCCACAGTCATTTCATTCTTGATACATCTGAAATTTTCTGTGGAAAAGGACGTACGCCATGTTTTTGTGCGTAAATACAGTACCCTTTGTACATGAGGCCCCTGATCCCCGGGTGCAAAGTCTCTTCCCTGGCAGCGGGAGTCGTACGCTCACTTCTGTTGACTCCCCGCTGCTAACAGGGCCTCCCAAGCCAGCTTGTGTATCGTGTGAAGACGTTCTCTCAAGTAAAACAAATAATCCAACTCTGGTTTGCCTTTCACCTCCGGCTCTGGGGGAGGACTGAACACCAAATTCACTGTGTTGTGCAGCTCGTGTCCAGACATCAGCGCTGCAGGGGTGCACCGGGTGGATTCCTGAACTTTTGTCCGGTACGCCCACAGAACCAGGGGCAGATGTAGGTCCCAGTCTCGCTCTCGCTGGTCCACTAGGACTAGGACGGCGAGCTGAGTGGTCAGGGTCTGGTTAAAATGTTTGACCAGGTCGTCACTCTGTGGATGCAGTGGGGTGGTCCGGGTCTTCCGGATGCCCAGCCGCCTAGAGACCTCCCCGAAGACCTCTGCCTCAAAGTTTCATCCCTGGTCGCTGTGCAGCTCCTCCGGCACGCTGAACCAACAAAACAGCTTATCCATCAGCTTTGATGCTGTGGCGGTGGCGCTCTGATCAGGGACCGCATACGCCTCTGGCCATTTGGTGAAGTAATCCATTGCGACCAGAACATAACAGTTCCCCCGATCTGAAGTCTGAAGAGGGCCGAGAATGTCCACTCCCACACGCTCCATGGGTGCCCCTACCCGGTACTGCTGCAAGGGAGCATGGGATTGCCGAGTCGGCCCTTTCTGAGCCGTGCGGGTATCACAGCAGTGGACATGGAGCTCTACATTCCGACGACACCCCGGCCAGTGGAGCCAGGCCCGAAGGCACTGCAGGGTTTTCGTCACCCCGAAGTGGCCCGCCTTCACCGACTCGTGGACCAGCTGAAGCACCCTGGGACGGAGCTGTCGGGGAACCAGCAGCTGCCAGATGTGATGCTGCCCAGCTGGAGACTGCCACTGTCGATAGGCAACACCCTCATGACAGCAGAAGGTGGACCACTGGAATGTAGGGCCTTGGTCTCTGGGTGCAGCGCAGACACAGCCTCCCAGGCAGGCTGTTGGCCCACGTCCAGCCACTGCTGGACCCGGGAGACCAGGATCTACATCATGCTCACTCTAAAGCTGCTGCACACCGAGGGCCTCTGTGATATCATCACTGGGGAGAGCTGGCTCATTATCTGAGGAGGAGCTGTGCGCCGCTGCACTATCCCTGGCCGCAGCGGTCTGGAGAGCAGCAGCCCGTGAGATTGCTGGGTCACGATCCTCTGCCTGCTGGCAGCGCCGACAAGTCTCCACAGCACAGAGACACCGGGACAGTGGGACAGTGCGTCCACGTTGGCATGGAGGTGGCCTGCTTGATGCACAATCTGAAAATCATAATCCTGCAGTGCGTCCAGACATCTTACTAACTGTCCATCCGGCTCTTTAAAGTTCAGTACCCAGGTCAGGGAGGCGTGGTCTATCCTGAGCTGAAATCTCCCAACAACCAATATTAAGAACCATCAATCATACAAATGTATGAAACAAACTTTATTATAGCTACTCACGTGATGGACACACCACACAAACATCGACCACTGGAATGGTTAAATATTCATATTTTTTTTGCAGTTAGCAGTCAACAAGATGAATGTTGGCTGATACAAATAAGCTGATGCACTGGTGCATCCTTAATTAAAGGTCATGATATGGATGATAATAAGGAAAAAGCTCATCTCACACAAAAAGATTTTGAAAGCATAGATGATTAAAGGGCCCAACCTACTGTGAATTGGATTTTAATCCATCAGTTAAATAATTTCACTGCATGATATCCTGCAATACTCCCTTTACACAGGGATCGAGATCATTGAGAGATCTGGCCAATTTTTGATCTATCAGTGATCTTCAGTGATCTCCACAGTTGCCACGCCACGGTCTCCTCAAAGTTTTAACTCAGTCCAGAACACACAAAGATCTCCCAATTCATCCCAAAGATCAAAAATTGGCCCAATCTTAGGGGGCCCTAAGGGCCCCTTAGCACAGCGTAAAAATCTTTGAGAGAATGGGCCAATTTTTGGTCTTTTGGATGGTTTGGGCCCCTCCGTGGATTGCCACCTTAACATGGAGGAGGGGTTTAAGTGCCCACATGATCCCAGGAGCTATGTTGTGGGGGGTCTCCCAAGGGAAACTGGTCCTGGGTGAAGGGCCAGACTAAGAGCAGTCCAGTGGATCTCCATGAAAAACGTTACATCAAGGACCCAGTGTACATGGATCCGCCCTCCAGTGAGCTCACCACCTGCAGGAGGGATCATGGGGATCATGGTGCTATGTAAACCGGGTGGAAGTTTGGGCTACTCTGCCTGGTCTGATGCCCCTGCGACCAAGATCCCTGGATAAGCAGTAGAAGATGGATGGATGGATGGTTTGGGAGATCCTTGTGTGTTTTGGACTGAGTCAAAACTTTGAGGAGATCGTGGTGACTGTGGAGTTCACTGAAGACTATTGATAGATAAAAAATTGGCCAGATCTCTCAACAATCTTGCAGTGATCCTCACTCCTGTGTAAAGGGGGTATTACAAATTAGATTAGTTATTACATGCTTTGTGGAAGAAGGTGGAATTAGACTTATGACAACATAAAAATTTTACAGTGTTGCTACAGAACTAATAGACACATACTGTGCATTTATCTTCATTTTATATTTACACATTTCTCTGGCTTGGCTGGATGTTAAATGTACTGTAGACATTGATTATGTAGATGAGGCTGCTGATACAGTTTCCTCTCCTCTTCTGTTCAGTCTGTCTCAAAGCTACATGGAGAATCGGTGTTTCGATCACACTTATATCAGCTCAACAGCCATGTGCTTTTCTTCTGCCTTTATGTCCCACAGACGTACAGCTGTATGTCAGCAATATACAGCAGTTCCCTTTCTCAAAGTGACACACTGGTGATAATCAAGTTTTTTTTCTTGTTAACGTGTCTGTGACATGTTTTGTATAACTTACAAGACATATCAAGAGTGAAATCACTCAAATGTGTCATTTGTGTTTTTCTGCTGTGAAATTTAAGTTAAGCTCAACCCCTCTCAACAGGCGAGGTCAGACGAACTGTTTTAGTTACATCACTATATACAGTGGGGCAAAAAAGTATTTAGTCAGCCACCAATTGTGCAAGTTCTCCCACTTACAAGATGAGAGAGGTCTCCAATTTTCATCATAGGTATACCTCAACTATGAGAGACAAAATGAAGGATTTTTAATGAATTAATTGGTAAATTCCTCGGTAAAATAAGTATTTGGTCACCTACAAACAAGCAAGATTTCTGGCTCTCACAGACCTGTAACTTCTTCTTTAAGAGGCTCCTCTGTCCTCCACTCGTTACCTGTATTAATGGCACCTGTTTGAACTCATTATCAGTATAAAAGACACCTGTCCACAACCTCAGACAGTCAGACTCCAAACTCCACAATGGCCAAGACCAAAGAGCTGTCAAAGGACACCAGAAACAAAATTGTAGACCTGCACCAGGCTGGGAAGACTGAATCTGCAATAGGTAAGCAGCTTGGTGTGAAGAAATCAACTGTGGGAGCAATTATTAGAAAATGGAAGACATACAAGACCACTGATAATCTCCCTCGATCTGGGGCTCCACGCAAGATCTCACCCTGTAGGGTCAAAATGATCACGAGAGCGGTGAGCAAAAATCCCAGAACCACATGGGGGGACCTAGTGAATGACCTGCAGAGAGCTGGGACCAAAGTAACAAAGGCTACCATCAGTAATACACTACGCCGCCAGGGACTCAAATCCTGCAGTGCCAGGTGTGTCCCCCTGCTTAAGCCAGTACACTTCCAGGCCCGTCTGAAGTTTGCTAGAGAGCATTTGGATGGGTCCAGAAGAGGATTGGGAGAATGTCATATGGTCAGATGAAACCAAAATAGAACTTTTTGGTAAAAACTCAACTTGTCGTGTTTGGAGGAGAAAGAACACCATACCTACTGTGAAGCATGGGGGTGGAAACATCATGCTTTGGGGGTGTTTTTCTGCAAAGGGACCAGGACGACTGATCCGTGTAAAGGAAAGAATGAATGGGGCCATGTATCGTGAGATTTTGAGTGAAAACCTCCTTCCATCAGCAAGGGCATTGAAGATGAAATGTGGCTGGGTCTTTCAGCATGACAATGATCCCAAACATACCGCCCGGGCAACGAAGGAGTGGCTTCGTAAGAAGCATTTCAAGGTCCTGGAGTGGCCTAGCCAGTCTCCAGATCTCAACCCCATAGAAAATCTTTGGAGGGAGTTGAAAGTCTGTGTTGCCCAGCGACAGTCCCAAAATATCACTGCTCTGTTAGGTTAATTGGCTGTTCTAAATTGTCCCTAGATATCTGTTTCCTATAGGCCCTTAGAATAGAGGGTTAGTATTAGTGAAAGCGCTTTGAGTGGTCTTTGTGACTAGAAAAGCGCTATATAAATGCAGGTTAGTTAGTTAGTTAGTTAGTTAGTTAGTTAGTTAGTTAGTTAGTTAGAGGAGATCTGCATGGAGGAATGGGCCAAAATACCAGCAACAGTGTGTGAAAACCTTGTGAAGACTTACAGAAAACGTTTGACCTCTGTCATTGCCAACAAAGGGTATATAACAAAGTATTGAGATGAACTTTTGTTATTGACCAAATACTTATTTTTCACCATAATTTGCAAATAAATTCTTTAAAAATCAGACAGTGTGATTTTCTGGATTTTTTTTTTCTCATTTTGTCTCTCATAGTTGAGGTATACCTATGATGAAAATTGGAGACCTCTCTCATCTTTTAAGTAGGAGAACGTGCACAATTGGTGGCTGACTAAATACTTTTTTACCCCACTGTAACAGGTGAACCAATCAGGACTAAGCACTGGCTATGGCCTCAGGGGAGGAGGGCAGAACTAAAGAGTGAAGTTAGCCTCCAGGGCCAGTTAGCATTTTTGAACTCCTGCTTTGACAACTTGACACATATTAAGATGGGTTTTACCATTAAACTGCTTTCAAGAACTGATGCAGTTTCAGTCATTATCCTGGACCACCGTGCATACAAGTGGGTATGTCCTTCAACTCAAGTCTGTATTTTATCACAGGATTTATTCTGTTTAATGTAATGCCAGCCACCATTTGCCTTTAATGTGCCCAATACGGTAGCCTGCTAACAGTATAATTTTACATACAATAAATGTCAAAGCCTTGGCCAAATAGGTAGTGTGCAAGAAAGAATGATCCACAAATATCCAGATAAGCCTGGATATACGTGACTCATGCTGGCAAAATGAGTTGCATTGAGGAAATTTTCAAAACTGAGGTAACATTATTTTCATATTCTGTATTGAAAGACCTTCAAAATGATATTTAATTTGTAGGAATTGGGCAAAATGGACCAGCAACAAGCCGCTTTTGTATATATTTTGGCTGGTTTGAAAACTCACGTTTGATTGGTCTTGAGTTACGTCTCCCGCAAAAATGTGTGTTTTTAGAAAGTAGGAGTTCCAAGCTTTACAATGATACTGGGCACTGATGGGGATTTTCTGGGACTTGCCGCCAGCAAACAAAGAAAGAATCATGATTTATGACTTCATGTGCCTGTAGCTCATAATTACTCGATGCGCATTCCGACTCATTTTGCCAGCATGAGTCACATATTTAGATTTTACATGTGTTGATTTGTTTGTTCAGACTTTTTTTTGGAGAGATGCTGCTGCATGTTAAAGACAGGAAGAAAAAAGAGATGTAATCAGATGTGATGTCTGACAGTTTTGCCCCGATGCAGCACAGCAAAGTAAAATACTTTTGGAGTGTGTTGAGATTGTGCAGAGATGATTGTGCATGGAATAAATATGTAGTGTTGTTTGGTAATTGCTGACAGGCAGCTATGGCAGCAGGCATCTCTGGCGTAGGGCTGTGCGATATGACCAAAATTTCATATCCCTATATAAGTAATCTTAAATCCTGATAAAGATACATATCCTTCTTCTTCTTTTAGATTTGATTGGTGGTTGGCAACCAGCCCACAGGTGCACCACCGCCACTCACTGGGCTGGAGCGTGGACAAGAGAATGGCAGGGGGGAAAAAAAACCCAAAAAACCCCCCTAAATTCTTTTAATTAATCCAGTTGCACCCAAATATCCAAATAGACCTACATATATTTCCTTGACTGCAGTTCCAACATGCTTTCTAAAACAAAACTTAAATTAGCCCTTTTCAGTACTGCAATCAGATGCCTCCTCCGTTCCTGGCATCCCCGACATCCCAACAAAATGTGCCGAACTGCCCCTGGAGAACCACAAGGTGCACAGCTGCCAGTTGGATGCACACCCACTCCATGCAGTGTCTGGTCCAAAGCAGTGTGTCCCATTCCCAATTGGGTGATGAGCATCTCTTCTTTCCTGTCTCTGCCAACTCCCAGTCCAGAGTCCACCCACTCTCGAATGTCACAAAGAACATTCCTGCCACTTTTCCACCACATAACCCCCAATTATTGATTTGCCTTCTGTCTTAGTGAGAGCTCCAGATTTATTGCTTTGAATTTTAATGATTGTCTTACTAATAAATCCACATCCTCATTACCCTCCACTCCAACGTGGGCCGGAACCCAAAGAAAGTTCACTGACCAACCCCCACTGCAGAGGCTGCAAACCAAGGAGTGAATCTCTGCAACTAGGTCCTGCCTACATGACCGCAGCAACCAAACACTCCTGAGAGCCGCCCAGCCATCCAAAGCAATGACTGCATCACTCATACAATTCATCTCCAACCACTGCAAAGCCAACATAATGGCAACCAGCTCAACTGTGTACACTAACAAGCGATCACTGGTTCCTCTATTGATAGACATTTCACGCTGAGGAATGTACACTGCAGCTCCACCACGACAGCCATAGGATCCCCGGAACCATTGGCAAATGCCACCAGCCTGCTTTTGAAGTTCCGTTCAATATATTTATGCACTATATAATCCGTTGCTGACTGCCCATGTTGTCTCCTCAGTTGTTGTACCTCAAAATCTACCAGCGGCATCTCAAAGAGCCATGGAGGAATAACAGACCACAGGACCGCTGGGCCAAAATCCATGCACTTCAGTCCTGCCTGCTCAGCAATGGCACCACTCATCCATCCAAAGCCACCAACGCTGGACTCACTGTGTTCCCAGCAATCACCAGGAACAGCCTCCGCAGGATGTGACCTCCTATGCCCCCTCAAGTTGATCCAGCATGCCAGCACCAATCTGGTTCCTCTCAATCTCAAGGGCATTTTGCCCATTTCCACTTGGATCGCCGATACTGGAGAAGCTTCAAATGCACCACAACATATCCCAAGAACCCTTGTCCGCTCCACATCCAGTTGGCTCAGGTGACAACCAGCAGCTGACATGAATGCAACACATCCATAGTCCAGTGTAGCTCCCATCAGACCTCGACACTCCCCCAACAGAGAGGCCCCAGAGGCCCCCCGTCCCGTCCCACCAGACATCCCAAAACATTATTTTTCTCACACCCTCCCCCAGTTTTTTCAATGTACTGCTTCCAAGCTAGCCCCCCGTCAAACAACACACCCAAATACCAAACTACCCTTATTTGCTCCAACCCTCGGCCATAAAGTTTTAAAGAAATCTCTTTGTGACTCTTAGAGAAGCAAACTATTTGTATCTTTGAGACCGACAATCCAAAATCCCACCGGCTTCCCCACTGCTCAACCCAGTCCATTGCTGCCCACACCCCCCTCCGAATGTACACAAGACCACATCCCCCCATCCACAAGGCCCCATCATCTGCACACAAGGCCTTCCCCATTCCACCATCGATTCCTTCAAAAATATCATCAATCACAATATTAAACAAAACAGGGCTACACACGCTGCCCTGGGGGGCACCACTTTCAACCTGATACACCCTGGAGCACTTCGTACCAACTCCCACCTCAATCACTCTACCATACAGGAAATCCAATACCCAACTGTATCATTTACCCTCAGTACCAAATTGATTTAATTTAATCAGCAACCCTTCCTTCCACAGCATGTCACACACCCTTTCCACATCAAAGAAGACAGCTATCACATTTTCCCTATCTACCTGGGCCCTCCCAATCTCAGACTCTAGGTGCAAAATAGAATCCACAGTATTTCTCCCCCCTCGGAACCCACCCTGAAAAGGAGAAAGACACTCCCTCCCCTCCAAAATGCAACTCAGCCCTCCAGTCACCACTCGATCCACTGTTCTCCCCAACTACGAGGCAAGAGTCACTGGCCCACAGTTATTGGGATCTGATGAATCCCTCCCTGGCTTCAAGATTGGCTCCACAACTGATTGCTTCCATGCCCCTGGAATCCTTCCAACTTCCCAAACTTCACCAAACAGCTTCAACATTGTTCGAAGTGCACTGTCCTCCATGTGCGACAACATCCCACAACACATGCCATCCCTCCCTGGCGAAGACCGCCCCAACTTCAGAACAGCCCCTTTCAATTCCAATAGAGTGAATGGCAAATCCATCTTGTCCCCTGAAGCATTCCTCCCCATGTTCACATGTGGGTGTCTGGACAAAGTGCCCTCCCTGCTCTGTCCAACTGTGCCTGGCAGGTTCTCCGAACTATGAATCTTCACCAAAGTCTGTGCCCAAAGTTCTGCCCCGTCCACATTAGCAATAGCTGTTTCCCCATTACTATCCAACACCGGCATTCTGCACTCTCCTCTAATACCACTCACCCTCTCAATCACTCCCCAAATATCTGACAGCTGTGCCTCTCTTCCTACAGTATTACAACACTGTCTCCAAAACAAACGCTTAGCTGCTTTAATTGTTCTCCTGATGATTGCCCGACACCGCCTGCACTCAATCACTGCCTCCAAAGCACGACGCTCCTCCACTCGTCTGAATGCCCCACTTCCATTCCCAATAGCTTTATTACAACCACCATCCCACCAAGGAAGACTCCCTCGTTGTCCATAACCTGCACTTTTTGGCATTGCTTGATCCGCAGACGCTATTATAATCCCACTGACACTTCCACCAAATTTCTCCCCATCAACAATGTCCTCACCATCTAGCCGCTCACATCCAGTCCCACACAGACACCCAAATTCATCCCAATCTGTCCTATCCAATCTCCATCCCGTGCCAGACTGCATCCCTCTTTCTTCCGCTTCTAGACCAATTTTAACTCTTATTGGGTAATGATCACTCCCATTAGCTGACCGACTTAATACCTCCCAGGATGTGATTCCTGCAATCACATTTGAAACCAAAGTTAGGTCTAACACACTTTCTGTGTCTAGATTACTGCTAAATCTAGTACCTTTCCCATCATTCATGCATATTAAATCCCTGTCCTCTAAAAAATCCTCAATTACTGTGCCATTTATATCTATATTCCTGCTACCCCACAGTGTGTTATGTGCATTAAAATCCCCACACCAAACCACCATACCCTATGCTTGTCTATTTACAGTGTTCAAAGTGTCAACTGTCAATCTGTTACATGGATTACAGTAATTAATAATTGTTTTGTCTTTTACTGCCCATATTTTTTACCATTATTGATTCATGTTCTTTCCCTATGTCCATTATTTTGTAATTTGTTCCATTATGCACAAAAGTTTCTACCCTCCCCAACACCAGTTTCCCTGTCGTTCCTTATAGATGTGTATCCTTGAGTGACAAAATCCAACTGAGGTTTTAGCCACATTTGCTGTATACAGATTACCTGGGGTTTGTCTTGCATATCAGATATAAACTTTTTGAATTCTTGCCCATTTGATATTAAACTCCTGGCATTCCATTGCAAAATCATGATTACCATTAAGACCCACTAGCCCATGATGTCTGTGAACTTAAAGATCCCCCACTTTAACAAGTCCTCAACTGCTTCCCAATGTAGTCCATTAATGCCTAGATATTTTTCCGCTGCTTTCACAATGATTTTGATTTTTTCTGTTTTCTTGGAAGTCTGCGCAGTGCGGTTTATCACATCTACCACAAATAAGACAAAATTATTTTACTTCAAAACCAGAGTATCTTTCTTAATTCTGCTGCATGCACTGCAAGCCTGCACACTTTCCCTGTTAGAGTCCACTCCCACATTTTTAGCTGGCACCTTTTTCGCAGCTTCTGCAAATGTTAATCCCTGGAAGACTTTTACCTGCTGAATTTCTGCTGCTCTTTTGCTGGCTTCACAACCTTCATCAAGAAATGTACCGAAATCATATCACTCATTACAAGGACTGCTGCAAACACGCCAACTCCACTTACTACACCAGTTTGATTAGTTCATATGAAGATGACACTAAGGCCCTATTCTCCTTACTGAAAACCATCACTCAACCGCCGGACTCCCTTCCCCCGCACATGGTCTCCCCTGCGTTTTGTGATAATTTGATTTCATTTTTTACCTCCAAAATTCAGAATATTCATCAACAGCTTGTCCCAATGATATCTCACAATTCTTTATCAACATTTCCTCTTGTGTATCCTACCTTCTCCTTTTCTGCATTTACTCTTCCCTCCATCACTGCTATTTCTGAACTGATAAGCAAATCCAAATCATCTACCTGTCGTCTAGATCCCCTTCCAACCATTCTCGTCAAAGCATCTCTGTCCTCACTTGCACCTCTTATTACTCATATCATCCACTCCTCCCTCACTACTGGTCTAGTCCCCTCACCCCTAAAAACAGCTGCCATTACCCCTATACTTAAGAAGCCTGGTCTGGATCCCAACAATCTAAACAACCTTCGTCCCATCTCCAATCTGCCATTTTTGTCTAAGATTTTGGAAAAATCTGTAGCAGCCCAAGTCCACTCGTACCTTTCCTCTAATAATATTTATGAAGAGTTCCAGTCCAGTTTCCGTCCCCACCACAGCACTGAAACGGCCCTTCTTAAAATCACAAATGATTTGTTAATGTCAGCAGACTCTGGGCTCCTCTCCATCCTCATCCTTCTTGACCTGACTGCAGCCTTTGATACCATTTCTCACCCCATCCTCCTCCATAGATTGGCATCTCTTGGTTTTTCTGGTACTGTTTTAAACTGGTTCACATCCTACCTTTCTGATCGTTCCCAATTCATCCAGTTAAAATCATACACATCCCAGCCATCATCCATTTCTTCTGGTGTCCCCCAAGGTTCAGTTCTTGGTCCAATTCTTTTCATCATTTATCTTCTTCCTATTGGTCATATTTTTCGTAAATTTAATATTCAATTTCATTGTTACGCTGATGACACCCAGCTATATCTTTCTTCCAGACCTACTTCCAACCTCCCTTCCACCTCCCTCTGTGACTGCCTCCATGAACTCACCTCCTGGTTTTCTTCCAATTTTCTTAAACTTAACAGTGATAAAACAGAAGTCCTTTTAGTCGGTTCAAAATCCACCATTTCAAAGTCAAACAATATCACCATCACTATTGATAATACTACTGTTTCCCCTTCCCCTCAAGTCAAAAACCTTGGGGTAATCCTGGACACCACCCTCTCCTACAAATCCCATATCAATAATGTCACCCGGTCAGCATTTTTTCATTTACGTAACATCAACCGTCTCCGTCCCTCCCTCACCCCTGCCAGCACCGCTATCCTGGTCAATTCTCTTGTTACCTCCCGTCTGGATTATTGTAACTCTCTTCTTTCTGGTCTCCCCCTCAAAACGCTTAAAAAACTTCAACTGGTTCAGAACGCTGCCGCCCGGATCATTACTAGAACTCCATTCACCCATCATATCACCCCGGTTCTGCAGCACCTCCATTGGCTTCCCATCAAACACCGCATTGACTATAAAATCATCCTTCTCACTTACAAAGCCCTCCATGACCTCGCCCCCCCATACTTGGCTGCACTCCTCTCCGTTCATATACCATCCAGAACTCTTAGATCATCAAATACCATCAATCTCATTGTCCCTTGTGCACGTATGACCACCATGGGCCTTCGATCATTCAGTTGCACCGCCCCCCGCCTCTGGAACTCCCTCCCACCGGACCTCAGGAATTTAAATTCACTCTCCACCTTCAAATCTCATCTCAAGACTTTTTTGTTTACTAAGGCTTATTCTCTGTGATTTTCTGTACTTGTGATGTGTTTTTTAATGTTTTATTCTTTGTTTTTATTGTACGGCGTCCTTGAGTGTCTTGAAAGGCGCCTCAAATAAAATGTATTATTATTATTATTATTATTATTATTATTACAACCTTGATATGCAGAGCTATGTTCACCACCGCAGTTACAACACTTTAATTTGGCTCCTCTTTCACACTTGCCATATTCATGTTCATCGGAGCATCTGGCACATCGTTGTCTACCTTTGCATATCGCTGCTACATGACCAAAATTTTGACATTTGAAACATCTGAGTGGAGGAGGAAAGTAAAGTCTGACTCCATAGGTCACATAGCCAATGTACACCTTGCTTGGCAGTCTTGTTTCATCAAATTTTAACATTACCGACAGACTATCACATTTTTCACCATTTCTATTAGTTTTCAATCTTTGTACCTCTGTCACTTTTGCTCCAGTTAAGTTTTTCATTATTTCATCAGTTGAGACAGCCGTTGAAATGCCCGATATTACACCTCTCATTGCCTTATTTCCTTAGAATACTGAACACTGCACATTTTTCCCCTCCATCTTATTGATTCTGATTGTTTTTCCTTGTTGAACACTATCTTTACATGTAACTAATAACAAACCACTATGACGAATTCTTGTATTTAAAACTTCTCCAAGTAATGCATTAATTGCATTTGTGAGCTTAATTGGGTTTCACTCACGAAATGATGCTCCTTCCTGAGTAAGTTTAATGATTACACTCCTGTTTATTCCGGGATTGTTCATCTTCTGATTCATCAGCACTTGATAACACTCTTGATTGATTTTCTTTACGTTTACGTTTGCTTCCTTTAGACTCCACTGAACTCCAAACATCCTCTCTCTCGCTTCCCACCTCCATTCCTCCTAGTTCACTCCAAAGTTCGTCTTTCAAGGAGTTCTATGGTGCATGCCTGTAGAAACCAAGTATAAGCAAGTATTTCTGCATGCTAGTAGAATGCAGGTGTAAGCAAGCATATCACCACTCATTCAGTAATGCCTGCCTTTGATCACTCTATACTGTGGTGTCTATATGACGTGATATAGACATCATGGAGAGATCATAGGAACATCATAGGCGATCCTATGATCTTTTAGCGAGTCCTATGGTCTATATGGGTAAGGTAAGATGCTATTAGGTAAGATGGCTATTAGGTAAGATGGTGCCGTTGTGTGTGGCTGGACGTCTGCCTGTGCTATGTCTTATGTGTTTAGTTGTCTTCTTGTTTCTAGCTTAGAATGTGTCATCCCTACTGGTTTATGATCGCCTGAGTCTTCTAAATATTCGCAATTCTGTGGTCAAATTCTTGACCTATGAATTTAATGGTCAGCCTCCTCCGCCTCTGTTGGCGTCTATACCATCCTATCTGAGATGTGCACCCAGCGGACTGTTTCGGAACAGCCGCCACAAAAGACGCCGCAAAAGACGAGGTTGGAGAGGCGGCGTGTCATGCAGACTGAGGGCTTACCTGGCTTCTTCTTCAACTCACAACCCTCGTCAAATGCTGACTGAGCTCTCCAGGAAGCGTATCGGTTTTGACGTATGTCAATCCATGGATTATTGCTACCGATGGTTGTCGCCGATTGTCCCAGGGGCTGGATACCCACTTCCCTGCCACTGGCCCGTTTGGATTCGCAGAAGGAGCTGCGCACCGGAAAATCTTCACCCGATCAGTTGTGCTTTCCAGCAGGCTGATCAGTGTTTGATTCGCATGGCTCTGATTAACACCAGATCCATCGCAAATAAGACTTTTATTCTAAATGACTTTTTTACTTCACATTCCTTGGATTTTCTTCTGATGTCAGAAACATGGGTTAAACCAGGTGAGACCGCCGCCTTCTCTGAGCTCCTCTCTCCCGGCTGTTCTTTCTTCAGCTCCCTGCAAGCATCTGGTCGGGGTGGGGGTCTGGCTTCTGTTTTTAATAACAGTTTTAAATGTCGCCTTCTCTCCACAAATGCTTATTCTTGCTTTGAGCTGCAACTATTTGTGGTGGATCTCACAAGTCCTATGTTATTTGCTGTTGTTTATTGTCCTCCTAAATATAATAAGGACTTCATTAATGAGTTTTCTGAATTTTTGGCAGATGTTGTGCAAAAATATGATAAACTTTTGATCTGTGGGGACTTTAATATTCATATCTGTTGTCCATCTGATTAGCTGGGATCTGATTTTAAAAGACTGTTGGCTGTGGGGAGCGTGAAATGAAGAAGCGGAAGGGTTTTGTAATTCAGATTTAATGTCGGCTTCACATCCCCAACATGTCTCACCAAAAGCAGAAAGAGGCTGATCGCAGTCAGACCCCCATATTTATACATCACACAACAAAAGTCAACATCACACATCCTTGTCATATCCTTCTAATCATCCAATGTCTCCTTCCAATGTCCTCCCGTTCCTTCGCCTGACCCTGGGGGGTCAGGAAGTCTTTTCAGGTCTTCACCGCCGCGCCTCCATCTCCTCGTTGTTCTTCGCAGGCGGTCCAGACCTATTGTCCTCTTCTGAGACGTGAGGTCATTCCACACATGCAATCACCAAACATCCCCCTGTGTCTATACAAATGCAGATATGGATATATGAACTACAGCCCCCCCCCCAAACGTCTAAGAAAAGGACAATATATTTAGGTTCACAGAATATGGTGACATGACTGGCGTAACTATACAAGATGATGGCATTAAAAGCACAGTGATAACAGTAACAGTATAGTCTATGCCCCATGTCCGCCTTAGAACTGCCATGATAACCCCGACAGCATATCTTAAAACACATTATCACATTCACATCAGTCTGTGTGTCGTCTGGGTTTCAACTGTCTTCCAAATCTGCTGTACGCCTGCCTCGGTGTCCCAGCGGCGCTGTCTTGTAAGGAATCTGCAGCTTGAGGAAAAGAGTGGTTATTTGATCCCTGCGGGGGGCTGGGACGTGTCCCTTGGGGGGTCTACCACGTCGAGGTGCTCTCGCCACCCGTACAGGCTCGTCACTCAACATGAAGGCAGGCTTGAGTCTGTCAATGCTGACTGTCTCTTTTCTATCCCCCAAATCCAGCACAAAATGATTATCGTCAGGTTCCAGCACTCTATGTGGACTAGGGATGGGCATAATTTACCAATTAACCGATAATTGATCATTAAGAATTTCACCGAGGAAGTTCATTTTCGTCGACAAACCGTTTTTTTTTTTAAACAATCCGAATGTAGGTTATTAGGACTAGTGCACGGCCGTCCTCAAACAATGCAATGCATTTAACTGTGCCACTGGCAAAATTTGGGCACCAGGGGGCAACATTACACCATCGCCGTACCCTGGCGTGCCTCAGTTGATACATGCGAGCTTCCGTAGGGCAATCGCCAAATCATGAAGCGGTTACGGCGAAGTGTTGCGTGGGACCATTTCCAATTTAAAAAATGACCAGGTGTACTGCAATCACTGCAATGCAGCATACAAATATACCTCATCGACAACACAAATGATGTATCATTTGAACACCACTCATCCAAGCCTGATAAAAGACGGTGGCGGCGGTTCATCTCTAACCCAGGCTAGCCTGGACTCGATGCTAGCACGGAGGAACTGCAGTGCTCAACGAGCAGAGAAGGTCACCGAACTGATAGTGAAGATGGTCGAAATAGACATGCTCCCTGTCAGTGCCGTGGAGGGCAAAGGTTTTCAGGAATTAATCAAATTTTTGGAACCGGAATACACCATGGCGTTAAGACGCACCGTGACGAGACGCAATGCACAATGCGTGTGTTCACGTTTTACTGCAAACTTGTCTTAATAAATTCATCCCCGAAGAAAAACACTCTGTATTTTTTTTATTATTATTCTCAATACATAAGAGTACAGTGATCCCTCACTTATCGCGTCACCCATAAATAATACGTACGTTCATTCTCTCACTCTCTCTCTATGATACGTGTGTGTGTGTGTAAGTGTACATACATACGTAGATGTAAATAAAGTGTACATAAATATGTTTTTAGAACTCTTTTATTCTTATAACAAGATACGTAACTCAAGATGAAAATGATTTACTGCACAGGTTAATGAGAACTTTACTGCTCCTCAGGTGCTAGAGGCGCAGGATCGTCGAGGGAAGCTGCAGGAGGCGGCGTAGTGGCTCGACGGGAAGACTATTTCGCACAAAATGGCACAAGAGAACAGCAAAAAGTTCCACGCGGCTACACTAAGCAACACGAGCGATAGAGCAATGAATGTGGTCTTCGTTTGTTGGGTGGCCGCTCGGCAGGGAGAGAAGCTGGGTAAAACGTCTCGGCCAATCAGCTTGCGGGGTGAAACGTCTCGGCCAATCAGCTTGCGAGATTCCCGAGCCGAGCCAACACGAGAACAGCGAACAGAGAGAGAGGGATTTGAGAGAGAGAGGTGGATTTGAGTTGTGCGGCTCTCCGTGTTGATACCTGATGTTCTAATGTAGTCTACCTGCCTTGTTACCTACCTAAAAATGTTAATGATTAACCGATTATTAATCATTAATTCTCCCGACGATCGGTGAAGAAAATTTCACCGAATGCCCATCCCTAATATGGACCATCATATGGTGGGCGGAGGGTTGGCTTTAAAGCCTCGTGCCTAACAAAAACGAACTCGGCATTTTTTTAAATCCTGGGGAACAAAAACCCGCGGAAAAGTGTTATGAACAGGGCCCGGGAGCATGTCCGCTCCCGTGCTGCTTAGTGGCCTCAGAGCTGGGAGGCGCCCCGGCTCTGGATGTTCTGGTAAGAATTCACCGGGGAGCCTGAGAGGTTGTGCAAAAACTAATTCTGCTGGGGAGGCGTCTAGATCCTCCTTGGGCGCAGAGCGCAACCCCAGTAAAACCCATGGTAGTTTGTTAACCCAATCTGCATCCGTTAGTGACGCTCTGAGGGCAGCCTTCAAAGACCTATGAAAACGCTCCCATAAACCATTAGCCTGGGGGTGATACGCGGTAGTGCGATGGATTGTCGCCCCTAAGCTGCTGGCCATCGCAGACCAGAGCTCTGAGACAAACTGAGGCCCCCTATCGGACGTGATGTCCGACGGGACTCCGAAACGTGCTACCCAGGTCGTTAAAAAAACGCGAGCCACCTCTGCGGCCGTAGTTGACGTCAGCGGGACCGCTTCTGGCCAACGTGTGGTTCGATCCACCATTGTTAAAAGATGTGTGAACCCCTGCGACGACGGTAGGGGGCCCACGAGGTCGCCATGCACATGGTCAAACCTCCTGGCCAGGATTCGGAACGGTTCTAAAGGAGCTTTCGTGTGCTTGTGAATTTTGGCACGTTGGCAAGACATGCATGTTCTTGCCCACTCCTTTACGTGCTTGCGCAGGCCCGGCCAAACAAACTTCTCCGCCACCATTTTCACCGAAGTGCGCACTCCCGGGTGCGCCAGGGAGTGAACCGAGTCAAAAACGCGGCGGCGCCACGCGGCCGGGACTACTGGGCGAGGTCGCCCGGTCGACACGTCGCAGATTAAGGGGGGCACACCGTCACGCAAACCCCTGCTCTCCAGCCTTAACCCTGTTGGTCCAGACTGGAGTGCGCGCACGTCCACGTCACTACCCTGTTCTGCTGCCATGGCTGTGTAATCTATCCCTACGTGAACTGGGGCCGCGTACGCTTCCGCGTTGGTCTTGCGCCCTGCGGCTGCAGTAGTATAATCTGCCTCCGCGTGCCCTGACAATGTCACGGCGCGGGAGAGGCAGTCTGCCACCACGTTGAGTTTGCCCACTACGTGCCGAATGTCCATGGTAAATTCCGAAATTGCGGCCAGCTGCCTTTGTTGCCGGCCCGACCAAGGTTCTGAGATTTTAGACATCGCAAAAGTGAGCGGTTTATGGTCGACAAAAGCCGTGAAACGCCGACCTTCCAGCCAGAACTGGAAATGGCGAATGGCCAAATGAAGCGCTAACAGCTCCCTGTCAAACGCGCTGTATTTGCGCTCGGTTTCATTTAAGGATTTGCTAAAAAATGCTAGGGGTTGCCAAACTCCGTCCACGTGCTGCTCCACGACCGCCCCTATGGTCAAATTTGATGCGTCTGTTGTAAGCGCTATGCGGGCCGAGGGGTCGGGGTGGGCCAAAAGCGCGGCGTCAGCCAGGGCTCTTTTTACTTCCGCGAACGCGCGTTCCCGCTCCAGGGACCACACGACCGCGTTGGAGGGCTTTTGCTTTCTAAGCGCGGCGTATAATGGCTGCATGAGCTGAGCTGCGTGGGGGAGGAAACGGTTGTAAAAATTTACCATTCCCAAAAACTCCTGCAGCGATCTGACCGTTTGTGGTCGGGGAAAATTTGCCACTGCGCGCACCTTATCAGGCAATGGGACTGCCCCTTCCTGGGGAAACGCGGTGTCCCAAAAAATCAATCTGCGCCACGCCGAATCAGCACTTGGCTGGATTAATTATTAACCCATGTTCTTCCAACCTCTGAAAAACTGTAGTGAGGTGATTTTCGTGTTCCTCCTCAGACGTGCTGGCGACTAAAATATCGTCGAGGTAGACAAACACGAAAGGAAGATCGCGTAACACGGCGTCCATCATACGCTGAAACGTTTGTGCCGCGCCTTTAAGGCCAAACGGCATGCGCACAAACTCAAAAAGACCAAAAGGGGTTATTACGGCCGTTTTAGGGACGTCCTCAGGTCGGACTGGGACTTGGTGGTAGCCGCGGACCAGGTCTATTTTAGAAAAAATATGCGCACCCGCCAGATGTAGTGAAAAATCCTGGATGTGAGGGATTGGGTAGCGGTCATGCGCTGTAGCATTGTTTAATCTGCGATAATCTCCGCAAGGTCTCCAGGAGCCGTCAGCTTTCGGGACCATATGCAGTGGCGAAGCCCATGGGCTTTTCGAGCACCGAATAATGCCCAGTTTTTCCAGGCTGGCGAACTCGTCGCGTGCTATGGCGAGCTTGGTCGCGTCTAAGCGCCGAGCTTTAGCGAAAACAGGGGAGCCCGTTGTGGAGATGAAGTGCTCCACCCCATGTCTCGCTACTGTTGCCGAAAATTTGGGAACTGTGAGTGCTGGAAATTGGGTGAGGAGTTTGTCAAACTTACCTCCTGCTGTGGCGACGTTGGCCTGCACGGGTGGTGGGGACACTCGAGCTGCACAGGGGATAGAAGAGAATGACAGTGCATTGATTAAGCGTCTGTTTGCGAGATCAACTAACAAACCATGTGAACATAAGAAATCAGCACCTAACATGTTGAAACTCACCGCCGCTATGATAAAAGTCCACTCATAAGTGCGGCCGTGTAAGGACAGAGACAAGGTCCTTTCACCATAAGTGCTGATGTTCGAGCCGTTCGCCGCCGTTGCCGCGGGGTCCAGCCACTCGGTCAGCGTAGGTCGGGGTGATGAAGCTCACCTGAGCTCCGGTGTCTATGAGGAAATGTCGCCCGGAGACTTCATCATTGATGTAGAGCAGTTTGTTGGCCTCGCCGAGAGCCATAGCTGCTAACGGTTCCCGGCTTTGGAGTTTCCCGAGCTCTTGAAACTGCACGGTGGCACACACTTGTATGCCCTCTCAGCGAATCGCCGGTGGTAGTAACAGAGGTCGTCTCGTCTGTTGCGTCGCAGCCACGTCGCTGCCATGGTGGGCGGAATTTGCTCCGCTGTCTCCGGCTCCCCGATGCCCTGGGTTTCCGCACCGAGGTCCGCCGCTGCTGCTGTGGCCATCTGCTCGCCGCAGGAGTTGAGGAGCCGCTGTGCTTCCCGGGCCAGCGCGCGGAAATCCTGCTGGGTCTTACAACGCATGCTGGCCAGAGTCCCTCTCATGTGCGCCGGGAGATTGCTGAGGAAGATGTGCTGAAAGAGGAAGCTGTCGTTGTCTGCCTCCCTCAGCTGAAGCATGTCTTCCATCAGGGTCATCGGTCTGCGCCCTCCTTGGCCATACATCGCCAGTAGCCTCTTGGGCCTTTCCTCGGCCGAGGGCACGAAGCTCTCAATGAGAGTAGCCTTCAGCTCCTCGTATTTGTCGCTGGCGGGCGGCTGCTGTATCACGCTCCGCACGCATTGTGCTGTGGCGGCGTCGAGCCTAGCGATGACGTGGTAGAACTTGGTTTCGTCTGCCGTCACCCCTGCGAGCGCGAACTGTGCCTCAGCCTGCTTGAACCACGAGTTCGGGTTGTTCTGCCAGAATTCTGGGAGCTTGATGGCGACGGCGCTCACTCGGGCCGCCTCCGACGAGTCTGCAACGGGGGAATGCCTTTCATCCATTCTCACGTACTGGTCACCAATGTGGGGAGCGTGAAATGAAGAAGCGGAATGGTTTTGTAATTCAGATTTAATGTCGGCTTCACATCCCCAACATGTCTCACCAAAAGCAGAAAGAGGCTGATCGCAGTCAGACCCCCATATTTATACATCACACAACAAAAGCCAACATCACACATCCTTGTCATATCCTTCTAATCATCCAATGTCTCCTTCCAATGTCCTCCCGTTCCTTCGCCTGACCCTGGGGCGTCAGGAAGTCTTTTCAGGTCTTCACCGCCGCGCCTCCATCTCCTCGTTGTTCTCCGCAGGCGGTCCAGACCTATTGTCCTCTTCTGAGACGTGAGGTCATTCCACACATGCAATCACCAAACATCCCCCTGTGTCTATACATATGCAGATATGGATATATGAACTACATTGGTGACATTTAATTTAAATATTTTAGCGGACAAACCTACACGTTGTCTTGGTCACACTCTGGACCTTGTTATCTCTTTTGGGCTCTCAATCTTTCTCAAAGAAATTTCTGACTCTGTCATCTCAGATCATTTCCCCATCATTTTTGAATCGTTGACCCCTTCATCACCCAGCAAACCTGTGGCTCCATCATGCTGGCATTGCATCATCACTTCTTCAACGCCAGAGGAGTTTTCTGCTGCTTTTAGGGATTCACAGTTTTTTGCCTTGAATGGACTCGTTTCCCCTTCCCATCCGGATAATATTCTTTCCTCCTTTCATACCACCTGTTCTGGGATTTTGGACTCTATTGCCCCATTTCGGCTTAAATCAGCTAAACCAAAAACAGATCCCTGGCTAAACGACACTACACATGCCATTAGACAGCTGGTCAGGCAGGCTGAACGGAGATGGAAAAAGGACAAATTACATGTGTCTCTGGAAATTTTTAGGGATTGTCTTGCTGATTACCAGAGGACCATGCAAAAGGCAAAATTTCAGTATCTCTCTGATATTATTTCTAGCAGCAGTCACTGTCCTAGAGTGCTATTTACAGTTAGGCCCAGAAATATTTGGACAGTGACACAATCTTCATGATTTGGGCTCTGCATGCCACCACATTGGATTTGAAATCAGACAACTACAACGGAATTGAAGTGCAGACTTTAAGGTTTAATTCAAGGGGTTGAACAAAAATATATGATTAAACATGTAGGAATTGTAGCTATTTTTATACAAACGCTCCTCATTTCAGGGGCTCAAAAGTAATTGGACAAATAAACATAACCCTAAGTAAAATTTTACTTTTCAGTATTTTGTTGAGAATCCTTTGCAGGCAATGACTGCCTGAAGTCTGGAACCCATGGACATCACCAAACGCTGGGTTTCCTCCTTTGTGATGCTTTGCCAGGCCTTTACTGCAGCTGTCTTCAGTTGTTGCTTGTTTGGGGGTCTTTCTGCCTTAAGTTTTGTCTTGAGCAAGTGAAATGCATGCTCGATTGGGTTGAGATCTGGTGATTGACTCGGCCATTGCAGAATATTCCTCTTCTTTGCTTTAAAAAACTCCTGAGTTGCTTTTGCAGTATGTTTTGGATCATTGTCCATCTGTACTGTGAAGCGCCGTCCAATCAACTTTGCTGCATTTGGCTGAATCTGAGCAGAAAGTATATCCCTATACACTTCAGAATTCATCTGGCAGCTTCTGTCTTTTGTCACATCATCAATAAACACAAGTGACCCAGTGCCATTGGAAGCCATGCATGCCCATGCCATCACACTGCCTCCACCATGTTTTACAGAAGATGTGGTGTGCTTTGGATCATGAGCCGTTCCAATTCTTCTCCAAACTTTCCTCTTCCCATCATTCTGGTACAGGTTGATCTTAGTCTCATCTGTCCAAAGAATGCTGTTCCAGAACTGGGCTGGCTTCTTCAGGTGTTTTTTTGGCGAAGTCAATTCTGGCCTTTCTATTTTTGAGGCTGATTAATGGTTTGCACCTTGTGGTGAATCCTTTGTATTTACTCTCATGAAGTCTTCTCTTTATGGTAGACTTAGATACTGATACACCTACTTCCTGGAGAGTGTTCTTCACTTGAGTGGATGTTGTGAAGGGGTTGTTCTTCACCATGGAGAGGATTCTGCCATCATTGTCTTCCGTGGACGTCCAGGCCTTTCTGAGTTCCCAAGCTCACCTTTTTTTCTCAGAATGTACCAAACTGTTGATTTGGCCACTCCTAACATTTCTGCTATCTCTGATGGATTTCTTCTTTTTTTTCAGCCTCAGGATGGTCTGTTTCTCCTCCATTGAGAGCTCCTTTGACCGCATGTTGTGTGTTCACAGCAACAGCTTCCAAATGCAAACGCCACACCTGGAATCAACTCCAGACCTTTTAACGGCTTAATTGATGACAGGTTAACGAGGGAAGAGCCCATGCAGCCTTGTTATTTTTTGTGCAGCCTTCTGAGTCAATTGTCCAATTACTTTTGGTCCCTTGAAAAAAGAGGCGGCTACGTATTAAATAGCTGTAATTCCTAAACCCTTGCTCCAATTTGGATGTGAATACTCTCAAATTACAGCTGAGAGTCTGCACTTTAAGCCCATATTGATTATATAATTGTATTCTGAATAAGTTTTCGTAAACAGCTAAAATAACAAAACTTGTGTCACTGTCCAAATATCCTTGGGCCTAACTGTAACACAATTAACTCTTTTATAAACCCATGCACTCAGACTGTTAACAGACGATTTGTTTACAACATGTGAGACTTTTCTTCACTTGTTTGTTGATAAAGTGGGCTCTGTCAGACGAGTTATTAATAACAGTTTGTCTATTGTCCCAGGTTACTCTGCTGTGTTTGAACAGTTTGAGTTGGTTTCTTTATCATCACTTGCTGATATAGTGAAGTCTCTGAAGCCGACAAATTGCTCACTGGATGTTGTTCCAGCTGGAATACTGAAAAGGGTTTTTAATACTGTAGGTTTACTGTTTAATATTATAATAATAATAATACTGTTTAATACTGTATTTTTGTCCAGGCCTGTTTCATGAGCTTGTTTTTTAAAATAATTCCGTTGAACCACAATTCAAAAGCATTGTCTGATTTTCATTGGTTAATTTTAATAAAATTTTTATTTATTACCACTTTAGTCAGATTCAAGTTATTTCTGTGACCATTGTGGGTTTTTCTTTCATTAACAGAGGGGTACCAACAATTTTGTCCACGTCTTTATATAGAGTGAATGATGATATAGAGTGAAGTACGTGGCGATAGTGCACCTGTAACCTAACTGACAACCGCCAATCAAATCTAAAAGAAGAAATCAAATCAAATCAAATCAAACTTTATTGTCATATTGCTGTACATACAACTGTAGTGCAGGCAAGATGAAATTGCGTTTCTCTCGGCATCCATATAAGAAGCAGCATGATTTAAGACACACTCCCACATAGCTCCACCCCCCACCTCCACCCCCCCATCCATTCACACATCCCTGAGACATACTTGGGGAAAAAGAAAAACTAACTAACTATAATATATACAAAATGTCCGTAGGTGCAGTAGTGTGTATGAGAGATTCCGGGTCAACTGTTCAGCATCCTGACAGCTTGTGGAAGGAAGCTGTTGATCAGTCTGGTGGTTGAAAGATATATAGAGTGATGATATAGAGTGAAGTATGTGACGGTAATGCACCTGTAAGCTGGTTGCCAGCTGCCAATCAAATCTAAAAGAAGAAGAAGGAAGAACTTGCTGATCCCATTTAAAGTAGAACTGAACTGAACGGCATTGAACGGCACTGGGTGATAGTACATACAATTATAAAGATAATTTATCATTGGCACCCCCTCCACAAATCCCGGAATCTTGGAGAAAATCGCAATTTTGAATTTCCCGCCCTGAAAAATCAGACAAATCCGCCGATTAACCGGAAGTGCAGCCGGAGTTCCGCGTGACGTCAGGAGTGTGACACAGTCCTCCATGTTTACCATTGCGAGCACGTCGACACTGGTTGTTTTTGGTGCATTTTGTCGTGATAGTCGACTACAAAACACTTCCAACACCTGGGAAGATCTGTTCAGTGGCCAAGGAAAGCTGTCATGGCGACGAAAGAAAAGAAAGGGGGAGGAAAAGCGACCGGGAAGCGATGCGTTTCTAGATATAGATATTACAGTGATCCCTCGCTACTTCGCATTTCACCTTTCGCGCCCTCAGTGCATCGCGGATTTTTCAAAAATATTCATCGAAAATTCAAAATTGAGAAAAAATGGCACGAAAGTTGCCCGGGCGCTAGCAGAAGGCAGGGAGACTACATTAGAACATCAGGTATCAACACGGAGAGCCCGCACAACTCAAAATCCACCTCTCTGACCACCACTCCACTCCTCTCCGCCCACCTCTTCACCGCTCGGGAATCTCGCAAGCTGATTGGCCGAGACGTTTTACCTCGCAAGCTGATTGGCCGAGACGTTTTACCCAGCTTCTCTCCCTGCAGAGCGCCCATACCCAGCGAAGGAAGACCGCATTCATTGTTCTTTATCGCTCGTGTTGCTTAGTGGCACTTTTCGCTGTTCTCTTGTGCCTTTTTGTGCAAAATAGTGCTTGTGACGCCCTTGGGGGGGGGGGTGACGCTACTTCGCGGTTTTTCACTTTTCGCGGTCGGTTCTGGTCCCCATTAAACGTGATAAGTGAGGGATCACGTATTTATAAATAGCACAGTCAAATGCAGAGGCCAGTTCTGTTCATGTGTATTGCCACTATAGTCTGTAGAAGTATTGTAATACATAGCCCAATTTTTTTGAATGAATGAATGAATGAATTTATTTATTTCGGATAGTACAGTACAGGTTGAAAGAAACTGAATGATATAACAACAAGGTCAAATTGAACAGTGACTCATCTGATTATACAATTCAACGTAAGTTATCCGAAATGGGTGATGGCTGAAGCCGCAGCTTATATTGCCCATCCATATTCCATCCAAGAATTCAAAAGAGAAAACAGGCAAGAGCGATTACAATTCAAAACAAAACTAAGACAAAATGTGACAGAGAAAAAAGAAAACTAAGCTACAACACAACACAGGCTGGATATGTTACAACTCGCCGCTCATTAGTGGCACCAGCTGCGCGCACACTTGCGCCTCGTCAGCAGCGTGGGATATAAGCCACTCTGCCCTGGGCTTCGGCATGAAGCCGTCTGATTCCTTCAGCCCTCTTGCTGCAGAGGAACCCCCTCATCTCCCAGCAAGATCTACAGCGTAAGCATACCTACCTTTGCCTTTTCAGTCTCTCCCCTGTGCACAGGTGTATTCCCCGGCGGCGGACCTCGCCTCTGCATCGCCGTCTGCCAGCTGCTGTCACAGGTGCATCAGGTCGCTGTCTCCCGGGCTCGCCCTTGTGCACGCCTGCCACCTGCCACACTCCTGCATCCTCCTCTGTCTCGTCACTGATCTTGAATGCCTCTTCACTCTGAAAACTCTGGTTTTCTTGACTGCTGGAACTGCTATCATCTGCCATTGTTGTTTTGTTTAGGGATCACACTCGTGACGTCACGCAGCGTTGTCTGCACTACTTCCGGTTTGTTTGGCACTGCCAGCCAGAGGCAAAAGTTTATCGGCTTATAGCTTGGCCATCGCACGGCCTAAAAATTTCTTTTATGTGTTGAAAAATACAATAGGTAATAAGGAATTAATCTGCAATTCTACTTTTTGCGCCAAAAGGTGGGTTCAGTTCTACTTTAATGTAACAATAACTGCAGTAATTGTTCTTGAAAGTGTAATCATGCACTCATTTCTCATGTTTTCAGAGGCGAGCCTGCAGGCCCAGCTCACTGAGTGTCAGGCTCAAGTTGAACACTGGCAGGGTGTGGCGACTATCTGCGAGCTGAGCAAACAGGAGGAACTGGCAGACCTGCAGAAACGATGTGATCAAGAAATCCAGTCGCTGCAGGAGGCTTTCAGAGGTCAGTGGTTGTCCATGTTTGGCTGAATTCAGTTGCCTGATATCTTCCATATTTGTAAGGACAAAGAATTAGGACCTTAACAATTCAAGACATCAACAAATTGTATTTCAAGCCAGCTGTAGGTTGAAAAGTTGGGAACAAAATAGAACACATTCCTTATAATTATTAGCCTTTTGTTCTCTTATTAAAGACAAGGATAGAAAGATGTTTATACCTTCTTTCCTTTTCTTTACATGTTTCGACTGTTCATTGCAGTCGTCATCATTTCCCATTCCTTATAGGAGTGGGAAACACCAGAGGCCACTTGATATGATATTATCACAATACTTGGGCTGCAATGCGATATGATGAAGATCTTTTGATCCGCTGAGTATTGTGATATTATATCCTGATCTTTGTTTTGTTTAATTCCTGCCTAGATCTCACTAGTGACCCATTTGCTGTGCTGACCTAATCAGCAGGGATGAGAATCCTCCGCGTATCTGCGGAATTCCTCGGATTTGATCATGTCTAGGGTCATTCTCGTGAATCGTCTAAATTCGAGGAGAAAATTTTAGAGGTGGGGGTATGTTATGAGCGGCGAGTCGTATTTTCGATCAGCTACTAAAATCCACCACGCAGAACGCGCTACCCAGCGAGATCAGTAATGTAATGTAACAAGGCCACTGATTGGCTGATACTTATTGAAACAACCAATCGGCGATTTTGTTAGATTTCCTTTGTCATATCCAACACGCGGAGCGAAATGCAAATGGCGGACAGTTCAATCAACCGAGCTCTCCCGATTTCGTGAAAATGGTTAACCTAAAACTCACGAAAGACAACAAAGCAAGAATTTTAGAAATCGACAAAGGGATAAGGAACAAGTTTTGTTGGGAATGGCTCGAAAAAACTGTGTCAATGACTGTAAAGATCGGTAAAAATACTGAAGTTGTGGTTGAAAAAATGGCCGACTTCATAGCGAAATGCGAAGTACCAGGGAAAGCCCAGTGTGTTTATTGCAACGATTTCTTGAGTTATGGATCTCGTGGTTTTGTTGCCTTAGTTGAACACTGTTCAAAACAGAAACATCTCAAAATTGCGGCTACAAAGAGATCGAACTACTCGCTCGTGCTGCATTCAAAACGATCGATGGACACGGTCAAATTCAGATGCCAGTCAATCAAAGTTCATCACAATCGGCCCCGATTACAGCAATTAGTGATCGGAAGACACATTCTGAGGTAAGATTTTTTTCTCGTTATAAGTAATGTACTTGAGAATTTTCGCGTAATGAATTTGTTATGAAATAGCATGTGTAAGTTGTGACGTCATGCCTGTTTTGAAACACTAATTGCGTTTGAATGCTGATTATCGATTGTTAATATATAAATGTTATTACATATTTTCTCACAATTTTAAATGCAATCTAAGAATTTTGAATATAATTTATCATTTTTTGTTTCACTAGGAGGAGTTACATAATGCATGTGTAAGTTCTTTTGTCATGGGTGGTGATGGGTTGCCGTTCCTAAGATATTTGCTTTTATTAGTAAACATAATTTCTTTGTGGTCATTGCATAAAAATATAAACATCTTTTAGGTTTTACTTACTTTCTTAGATTATCTTTCAAATATTAAAATATACTAATATGCAACTTTTTTATATTCCTAGTAACACTAACAAATGCACACATTAATAAATCAAAATGTTTGCAGAATGTCAGTATATTTTAATAAATGGGTGATGGACTTGGTGATGGAATTTTGTTAATATTTATAATTTATTTTACTTGGTTAAATTATTTTGTCTGTTCTAGAACTATGTAAATGTAATTCTGTGTCAGTTCTAAACATATTAAATAGTAGTAAAATATAATTTAGTATTATTACATCAACATACCATTCAGATATCATAAATTTACACATGTGATGCAGCAGCAGATTAAAAAGGTAAACTATAAATGCATTTGTACTTACTTCTAACTTTAAATATAAGACCACATTTGAGCATTCTAAAACACCAGATTTCGTTAGCTTCTGGGGCCTGCATCCCCCAAGACCCCCGGCTTAATTTCCTCTTTTTTTTCCCAAACCCCATTCTCATCCCTGAATCAGATAGTGAGACTTTATCACCATCTAATGAGTGAAAAGTAAAATAGTTTTTTATTACTCTAGTACCTGCGTAAATAGGTAAGTTTGTATTCACAACATTTATTAATAATTTTTGATTAAGTATCACGATACTGGTATCTCTGAATCAATACAGTGTTGCCACCACGCAGTATTACGATATTATGCTGTATTGATTTTTCCCCTACCCCAGTTCCTTAACACATGGTGTCTGTTGATTGTTAACCCTCTAACTGCCCTAGGCACCGTGTGGCACCTGGGCAACGCAAGACCCCTAGTGGTCAAGAGTGGTAAAAATTTTTTGTCAATAAAATAGTTCAGATTTCCAAGGCCATAACTTGAAAGTTACAAGAGATAATAGCTTACCGACAATTAGAAAGATGTAGAATATGATCCAAAGTTTCAGATAGGAATAAATTTACACATCTAATTTGCATAATGTCACGGCGGCTATATAAATTACATAACTCAGTCAAAAGTGGACTTTGGACATGTTTACACAAAGGATGGTCCGTTTTTTTTTTTTTTGACGCCAATTTGTCTACAGGGGTATGTTTTTAACTAATCTTCGAAGTATATGAACCAGAAAATCAATAAAATGTAAAAAAAAAACCCCATCTATTTCTCTTACCTGTTGCCCGGTGGAGGGGCTTGCTCGCCCACGTGACCGGTCCGTTTTCATCCATCGTTGCCGATGTTTCGTGTTTACTTAGTAATTTACACCCGCTTACACATCTACAAACCTTTGTGATTATCCCACATGAATTTCGTTTGTATTACGTGGCTATTTTTTCTGTTTTGTGCATTTTTCCTATGGGAATCCAGCCGCTCGTGGGTGCCGCCATCTTGGTAATGGGAGCTCAGTTTTTCGTCCATCGTGGCCGATATTTCGCGTTTACTTAGTAATTTACACCCACTTCCACATCTACAAACTCTTATGATTATCCCACATGAATTTCGTTTGTATTACGTGGCTATTTTCCCCGTTTCATGCAGTTTCAGTCATCATCGCTGTCACGATGACCAAACATGGAGGCATCCACATTGGTGTGTGAACTCAAAGCGGAAAAAGGAATAATAATAATGAGGATTTCTTCTTCTTTGCTATATTCCATGTCAGCCATGATTCCTTCGGCGCATGTCTGCCACCTTCTAAACTGTCAGATCAATACCGGTTAGTACAAATTCTCAGTATAGCCGGGGGACGTCAATAAATTGACACGTGCAGTTGCTGCGATGTGCCACTGGGAGCGTGTGAACCGTCCATAAAATGTGGACAGTTAAAGGGTTAAGTCTTAAAAATTATGAAATTTGTCGATCCAAAATTAAGGCCTTAATTGTTCTGAAAAATGGCTTTCAGTGGTCTTGAAAATACCACAGATTCAGAAACCAGAATAGATTTCTTCCTGTTTTTTGGAGTGAAATACTCGTTTTAAATTTTGTGAATGTACAGTAATGTGAAAAAAGTGTTTGCCCCCTTCCTGATTTCTCATTTATTTGTATGTTTGTCACACTTAAGTGTTTCAGATCATCAAACAAATTTAAATATTAGACAAAGATAACACAAGTAAACACAAAATGCAATTTTTAAATGAAGGTGTTTATTATTAAGGGGGGAAAAAATCCAAACCTACGTGGCCCTGTGTGAAAAAGTGATTGCCCTCTAAACCTAGAGGTGGTTGGGCCACCCTTAGCAGCAACAACTGCAATCAAGAATTTGCAATAACTGGCAGTGAGTCTTTTACAGCGCTGTGGAGGAATTTTGGCCCACTCATCTTTTCAGAATTGTTGTAATTCAGCCACATTGGAGGGTTTTCTAGCATGAACCGCCTTTTTAAGGTCATGCCACGGCATCTCAATCGGATTCAGGTCAGGACTTTGACTAGGCCACTCCAAAGTCTTCATTTTGTTTTTCTTAAGCCATTCATAGGTGGACTTACTGGTGTGTTTTGGATCATTGTCCTGCTGCAGAACCCAAGTGTGCTTCAGCTTGAGGTCACGAAGAGATGGCCGGACATTCTCCTTCAGGATTTTTTGGTAGACAGCAGAATATATGGTTCCATTTACCACAGCAAGTCTTCCAGGTCCTGAAGCAGCAAAACAGCCCCAGACCATCACACTACCACCACCATATTTTACTGTTGGTATGATGTTCCTTTTCTGAAATGCTCTGTTACTTTTACTCTGGATGAAATGAAACGCTCACCTTTCAAAAAGTTCAACTTTTGTCTCATCAGTCCACAAAGTATTTTCCCAAAAGTCTTTGGGATTGTCAAAATGTTTTCTGGCAAAACTGAGAGGAGGCTTTATGTTGTTTTTGCTCAGCAGTGGTTTTCATCTTGGAACTCTGCCATGCAGGCCATTTTTGCTCAGTCTCTTTCTTATGGTGAAGTCATGAACACTGACCTTAACTGAGGCAAGTGAGGCCTGCAGTTCTTTGGATGTTGTTGTGGGGTCTTTTGTGACCTCTTGGATGAGTCGTCGCTGCGCTCTTGGGGTAATTTTGGTCGGTCGGCCACTTCAGGGAAGGTTCACTACTGTTCCATGTTTTCGCCATTTGTGGATAATGGCTCTCACTGTGGTTCGCTGGAGTCCCAAAGCTTTAGAAATGGCTTTAAAACCTTTTCCAGACTGATAGATCTCAATTATTTTGTTTCTCATTTGTTCCTGAATTTCTTTGGATCACAGCATGATGTCTAGCTTTTGAGGATCTTTTGGTCTACTTCACTTTGTCAGGCAGGTCCTTTTTAAGTGATTTCTTTGATTGAGAACAGATGTGGCAGTAATCAGGCCCGGGTGTGGCTAGAGAAATTGAACTCAACTTTCCAAAGATGTGATAAACCACAATTAATTTATGATTTAATGGGGGGGGGGGGATCACTTTTTCACACCGGGCCATGTAGGTTTGGATTTTTTTTTTTTATCCTTAATAATAAACACCTTCATTTAAAAACTGCATTTTGTGTTTACTTGTGTTATCTTTGTCTAGTTTTTAAATTTGTCTGATCTGAAACATTTAAGTGTGACACACATACAAAAAAATGAGAACTCAAGAAGGGGGCAAACACTTTTTTACACCACTGTATAGCTACTGTTTTTACATTTTAACATTACACAAAGTGAAATAAAATGCAGTCAATACTCATAATGGGGGAAGGAAAGTTGGTTGTGGAGGCACCTTACATGGCAGCGGCCCCTCTGATTCTCTATGTGATTTACATTGTAGAAATGTAATTTCGTTCTACTGTACATGATTGGCTGTATGGATTGAATGACAATAAAGTGAATGACAATAAAGTTCAGTTGTTGCAGTTTTAGTCATAGTGTTTTACTTTTTCCGTAACTGGTGCTAGCTAACTTCTAACTGCTAAAAGTAATGTCTGAGGAGGACATAGTATATGGTCAAGTGTTGGTAGACGAACAAGGATTCCAGTGGAGGGGTGAATAGAATTTATAGAAAATAGAGCTGAAAACCAGTTGGATTGACAGTTAAGCTAACGTCAGGCAGCCTGTCTGTAAGCCTTTCCCCACTGAGGCAGTTACAGTGACAAACTTCAACTGCCTAGCCAAGCTAATGCTAATAGTTCAATGTAGCATCACAGTGAGAATATAACAAAATACGCCAGAATGACGTGAGATATATTATCGACTGTGGATTAGTGAACTAGATGGAAGCAGGGATATTTATTAGAGTGACTGAAATCCAAAGAAAATAACAGTGTAAACCATGTTTGGTAAGCTAACTCCCTAGTAGCATGGTTAGCTCTGAAGCTAATGGCTCTGGCTCTCTGCCCATCTACATTTGACAGTGATGTTTGCAGACAGACAGCTCATCATCATAGCAGTCTGCCAGGGGCGACAGTGACTGCTTCATTTAGGTCTGATCAGATTCCTCCATGCAGCTCTGTCCTTCGCCTTCCGCTGCCAGGAACTCCTGTCTATATCCAACTTCTTCAGGTTTCTTTTTTACAGTGTCTTTAAATCTGAGCCTTGGTCTACCCTGATTGCGTTTGCCCTCGTATAACTGTGAGTCGAGTAACTGCCGAGGGAGACTGTGATGATCCATCCTCTCAACATGTCCGAGCCACCTCAGGTTCATCAGTATTAGCATGTCCTCCATTGATGGTAGACCAGCTTGTTTCAGCACTTCTATGTTGGTTATCTTGTCTTTCCATGAGATATTCATTATGGCTCGAAGGTGTCTCATCATGTACGTGTGAAGTTTCTTTACCTGCGCGCTGTAGACAGTCCAAGTTTCAGCACCGTACAATAGAGTAGCCAGTACTGTCGCTCTGTACACTTTGCATTTCACATGGAAAGACATATGTCGATTGTTCCGCAGTCTTTCCCTCAAGTTCCAAACACAGCACTCACCTCCCCATTCTGAGAGATAGTTCATCCTCCAGCCTAGCATTATCTGAAACAGTACTCCTGAGATACTTGAAAGTCTTACACTTGACTAGTGGCTCTGTACCAATGCTGATCTCTTCTGGTAGTCATGTTGATAACTGGAACTTTGGCGTTTGATAGAGGCACTCTGTCTTCTTGATGTTGATTTTTAGGCTGAATTGGCTAGCTGCTCTTCCAGATTTCTCCACTAAAGATTGTATATCTTCCGCACTATGAGCAACTAGAGCACTGTCATCAACAAAGAGAATTTCTCTTACTACCTTTATCGATGTCTTACTCTTGGCTTTAAACTGTGCCACACTGAACAAGTCTGCTTCTTTCCTTGTTTGAATGTATACTCCTTCTGAAGTGCCTTTGAAGGCCACCTCAAGCATGGCTGACAGATATAGCGAGAAGAGGGTAAGTGGCAGCACACACCCTTGTTTCACCCCGTTACTTACTGAAAAGTCTGTAGACACTGAACCACTCATTGCCACGTTTGCTTGCATACCTGTATGGAGTGCCTCGATCAGGTTGGCAAACTTCTCTGTACAGCCATATTTCGTGAGTACCTTAGTAGAGTCATTTTTGGGGGTTTCGTGACCAACCTCCCAGGACCTTTTTTTTCTCACTGGATTTAGCATTCTAGACCCATTTTAATGAAAATAAGCTCCCATGTACCTCCCCAAAAATTACGGGAAACCTTTTTTTGCCCAAAATTCAAAATGGCCGCCCAAAATGCATACCACCACCTATATCTCAGTAACTAATTCAGCTAGGAGGTTGATTTTGGTGTCTAGACATAGGTTTTTGGGGTCAAGCATTCCATTAATGCTATTAGTTTACTTGTGAAACAAACCCATCACGATGAAATCCAATATGGCCGCCAATATGGCCCCGCCAATATGGCCACCGATTAACATTTTTTTTGTTTCTTGACTACTAAGGCACCTAGAAAGCTGATGTTGGTGTCAAAACAGAGGTTTAAGGGGTCATACTATCTGTTTATTCCAATAAAAGTGTGTTTAAATGATTACATAATCGAGAAATCCAAGATGGCGGCCGGCTGTCATTTTCACATGCCATGGACTTTTTCATATCCGTCACCAACCAACTCCTTGAGAGATATTGACAGGAAACTGAGGTGTCATAAGTGTCCGACTCTCCTGATTCTCCGATGGTTCATCAAATGTCTCTGGCTGAACAAACATGACATTAGTGCGATGCGCCTGGCCAGCACCAGTTCCATGTATCACTCTTAAAGTCATCATGTCAACTACCAGCGATTGCAGGCTTCCCAAAGGCAAGTTCGGAGGGGACAATTCGGGGAGGCACCCTTGAGATCACTGACACCCCGAAATCTCGCCAACATGAGGACGTCATTGTAGCTGATGCCTAGGCCATCTTTGTGCAGCAGGGTCTACGATCTCTCTACTTTGGGTCATTCCATGTAGCAAGACAGAGAGATTCACCTCAAAGGGAAGTGCGCCTTCCTGTGATGTAGCTCGTGAGGATCGACCCAATGGTCCGGACAGATGGGTTGTCATCAACTTCTGATTACTTGGGTGTTTAGCCATGTTATTAGCTTTAGGAGTAGCCCTTTAGGTCCTCCTTTTTCTCCAACTCTAATACATATGGAGGCCAGGGAACAGTATCAGTCGCTTCAACTTGCTCTTTGAGTCGTACTGCCACGTTCTTCACCAACTGAACCTCGCTTATGCCTAAGGAAGATAGTGCTGCTTCTACATAGGTAGCTGCAGCTTTCCTTGTCATATACCAGTTCACTCTCATTTAACCGACTACGTCTATGGAAAGCCAATGTCCTCCTCAAATTCCTTTATAAGAATTCCCTTCACATAATTCGACTTTACTTTTGCGTCATGTCCATGATTTAAGATAATTCGTTGATAGTCCTCCAGTAGACTCTGCAATGTCCGAAATTCATGTTCATCAAAGATCACCTTACGAACATGATTGAAGAAGATGGCTTGTGCTTCTCGCAGATTTACATCCTGCAGGTGTTGAGTGACTTCTTCTGTAAGAGGCTGGGAATCGGGAATGTAGTGTTTTCCAGCAGCCGCGATGGTAACGGATTTCCCACCCGAAAGCTGTTTCACAGTCTGGAATGGATGCAATCAGCGTGTTGAGCTTGACCTCAGGACCGGGATCATTCAGGTGTACAGTGTGTAACTTGAATTTTCTCCAGGCGTCCTTTGTTGATATTAGGAGCAATTGTTTCCAGTCCCGGTGACTGCTTTTCTGTGGTCCCTTATTGCACCACACGCATAGGTTCTTGTCATGCACAATACCAATGCTGGACCGGAGCCTCTTCGGTGAAAAGAGAGAAGCAGATGGAGATGGATCCCCCTGAACTGAGTGATTGTCTCTTTCAAGATCTACCTCTAATTTATGCTTACGTTTCTCGGCTTGAGATAGACAACGCTTGTTAGATAACGTGGTGTAACATGTCTGGTGCATATAATGCCCTTTGGCCCTTTGGCCCAATCAATATTCCCACATTGAAACCGATCAAGTCCTTTCCATCATAGAGTTTTTTCACGAATTGAATTCCATTTTTGGTCCTTGGTATTATCCAAAGAGTCACTTTTGGTACATGGTTGACCACAACGTAGAATGCATTCATATTCACCGGAAGACGTTGATGGTAATTCATCGTTGTCACTTGCAGTATCCATTTTATCCCTCACTTTATATGAATAAGTGTCTGAAAACAAAAACAAATTTGTCATTATCAGAACAGAGGAGAGAAAAAGGAGGGATGACAAGACCTAGAGTCAAAGGCCCTTGTACTGTCTACTGTCATTACGGTAGCATTAAGCAAGCAGCATGGTCAATATGCTAACATTACCTGACTATACAGTATGGAACAAGATTCAGAATTCTAACCTCTCCAGATAAGTTTAAAGCTAAATTTATACATACCTGGCAACCTTGGTTAAATTGGAAAGATTAGGACTACATATTATGGCAGCACAGACGTTACAAAATCACTGCATCCTCTCTCTTGCTATGCAAAAAGGAATCAATGAATCAAGCATAGGATTCCGGGAATCCTAAGGGGATTACCCAAGTGTTCCTCAGTGAAATCACTGAATCAATGCAGGAGCTTTCTAATAATTATTAAAAATGAATGTAAGGATACCTCATTTGACATTTTTAGCTCATTTGGTGACGGACATGAAAAAGTCCATTGCATGTGAAAATGACAGCCGGGCGCCATCTTGGATTTCTCGATTATGTAATCATTTAAACACACTTTTATTGGAATAAACAGATAGTATGACCCCTTAAACCTATGTTTTGACACCAACATCAGCTTTCTAGGTGCCTTAGTAGTCAAGAAACAAAAAAAAATGTTAATCGGTGGCCATATTGGCGGCCATATTGGAGTTCATTGTGATGGGTTTGTTTCACAAGTAAACTAATAGCATTAATGGAATGCTTGACCCCAAAAACCTATGTCTAGACACCAAAATCAACCTCCTTGCTGAATTAGTTACTGAGATATAGGTGGTGGTATGCATTTTGGCGGCCATTTTGAATTTTGGGCAAAAAAAAAGGTTTCCCGTAATTTTTGGGAGGTACATGGGAGCTTATTTTCATTAAAATGGGTCTAGAATGCTAAATCCAGTGAGAAAAAAAGGTCCTGGGAGGTTGGTCACGAAATCCCCAAAAATGACTCTACTACCTGCCAGAGTCCTTGCCGCGATACAATATCAAAGGCTTCACTGAAGCCAATGAAGACTATATAAAGCGGCATGTTCTATTCAATATACTTTTCTTGAACCTGTTTCAAGCAGAAAATCATGTCCATTGTGCTTCTTCCACTTCTAAAGCCGCACTGGGTTTCCGGTAGTACATTCTAAGAGATGTGTTCATTGAGTCTGTTCAGTAGTGAGAGAATCTTACCAACAGTAGCTAGCAGTGATATACCTCGGTAATTTCCACAGTCTTTCCTGTCACCTTTCTTGAACAAAGGCACAATACTTGCATCCTTCCAGTCTTGAGGTACTTTCTAGACATCCCATATCTCTTGGATGAGCTTGTGCAGGCAGTTGGTCAGCTGAACACCACCAAATTTCCACACTTCTGCTGGAATTCCATTCCTTCCTGGAGCTTTACTATCCTGTGTTGTCCTGATAGCTGCTATTGGTTCATCAAGATTTGGTGGTTCATCCAGACTTGATACAACTGGTCGCTGCACTAGAGCTTCTTTAGCCTCTTCAACAAGATCTCCAGGGTTGTTTAGTAGTTGGTCAAAGTGGTCTGCAAATCTGTCCAGGATCTTGTCTTTCTCCTGCAAAACCATTTCACTATCCGTAGCCTTTAGTTGAATCAATCCTCTTGGTTTAGGGCCCTAGATTTCTCTCAAACCTGTGAAGAATGTTTTTATGTCCTTCATGTCTGCTGCAGTTTGAAGTTCCTCCACTTTTTCATTCCACCAGTTGGACTTCATCTCTCTGGTGTACTTCTGTAGCTCACTCTGAGTCTTTGAGTATTTCTTCTTCTTCTTCAACCTTGTATTACACTGTAGATTTTCCTGCCTAGCTGTATTCCTCGCTTCTCGTAGTTTCTTCAGATGTTCATCATGCTCATCAAACCAATCTTGATATTTCTTCTCAGGGTGGCCTAAAACATCACTTGCAGTCTGATACACCATATCCTTCAGTGTTGCCCATTTCTCTTCTATGTCATTCTCTGAGTTGTTGCTGTCCCAGTCTTTCAAGTTTTCATCGATTTCCTGTGTAAGTTGTTCCTGCTTCTTTTGGCCTTTCAGTGCACTAGTGTTTAGCTTCCGTGGTGGCTTCGCACCTATCCTGCAGTGCTGTTTTTGTCTGCAAATTCTTAGTCTAGATCTCAGCATACCATGATCAGTACCACATTCCACACCTCTCATTGCTCTGGTGTCCAATACATCCCTTATGTCTCTCTGCCTTACTATGATGTAGTCTAACAAGTGCCAGTGCTTGGATCTTGGGTGCACCCATGTCCTTTTGTGTGTGTCCTTGTGCTTAAGTAGGGTGTTACTGGAGTCAGTTTGTCCTGGCCTGTCCTTGCCACTGATAATACCTCTATCTGCCAAGAATGTGCCGCTTGTCCAGCAAAAGCTAGTGGTACTCAAAAACTTTGTAAGCAGTTTCATGAAATGGTCAGTCAGAGAGCAACTCATACAGGCTTGGACGTTGCCCGGGTTAACATGGTCAGGAGTTCCTGACAGCGGAAGGTGAAGGAGAGAGCTGCGTGGAGGAATCTGATCAGACCTAAATGAAACAGTCATTGTCACCCCCGACAGACTGCTATGGTGATGATGATGATGACATCACAAGGTTGGGCTCTGAACATATTGCAAGTAGAAGTTCTCCATTAGCATTGCACTTGCCTGCTCCATGACTGCCTAGCACTCCTTTCCATTTCTCAGTGTCTGAACCAACTCTAGCATTAAAATCTCCGAGTATCAGCCCGTCATCAGATGGTACATGCCTGATAGTCTCACATAAATCACTGTAGAACTCTTCCTTCGCCTCCTCTGTGTTGGTCATTGTTGGGGCATACACGCTGATAAGGTGACATACATCTTCCGCTGTAGTGGGAGTCTCATAGTCATTATCCTGTCGCTGATTGGCACCGGTTCCTCATCAAGCATTGCTGCTACCTCCTTTCTAACTGCAAAGCCTACTCCTGCTTCTTTCCTTTCTTGAGTTGATTTCCCACTCCAAAAGAAGATGTACCCATGATCTTCCAAACTGTCATATCCAGGCAATCTTGTTTCACTAAGTGCAGCCATGTCTACATTCATTTCCAGGGCCATAAGCGCGGTCTGTCTTTCTGGGCGCTGTGATGTTGATCTGTCCATCAGAGTGCGTACATTCCATTCTGATACACACATGGCTGTTGTTTTCCTCTTCTTCTCTCTTCCTGCACTAACATACTTTTCGCTGCCTGTCGGGGTGTGAACAGATCAGCGCGGACCTTGTTAACCCGGGCGACGTCTGAGCCGGTATGAGTTGTTTTCTGACTGACCATTTCATGAAACTGCTTGCTAAGTATTTGAGTACCGCTAGCTTTTTCTGGACTAGTGGTACATTCTTGGCAGATAGAGGTATTATCAGTGGCAAGGACAGGCCAAGACAAACTGACTCCAGTATCTGTTGCGGTGACTGACCAGATGATAGGTTTGTTTATTTCTGCTCTTTGTATAGTACATGTCACGATGCACCGACTGGCAAAAGTCCACCACAGACCTTGCAACAGATGTGCTTATCTGCCAGGATGTCCAGTATCACCACATGTAACTGGGAGTGGTCCACCACAGACCTGTGACAGATATTGTTTTTAGTTCTGCCAGGATGCCCAGTTTCACCCTCCATGCCCTTGGAAGGGCGGGGCTGCCGGTTGAGTCACCAATGGCCTGACCCATGAGACAGGTAGTACCAGTTTTCATGGTTATCTGGTAGCAAGCAAACCAATGACAGCATACCTGACCTTACACAGACAGCTAGGCTGGCTAATAATAGTGCAGCGGGCGGGTATCAAGGCTGGGCTTAGTTTTTCTTGACGTACAGGACCTGGAAGAGTTAGAAGGGCTCCTCACAGACAGAATCAATATAAAAACTGTATGTTTTTTTTAATAGAAGTGAGTGTTTTCATTTGTTTTCCATAATCATGTGACTAATAGGTGCATTTCAGAAAGTTAAAACATGCAAAAACAAATTTTCAGTGAATGGGAACTTTATGTTGTACTTCAAACTTCAAATTAGTTAACTTTTCTTTTGTTTCATTATACGAAGTGGGGAATCAGTCTGCTCTAGCCAGGTAAGCATTAGTCATTTGAAGCAGTGTTCAATGAAAACAAAATGGGATATGATAATTTCTGTATAACAACACCATAGTAACATGTTCAGACATAAAAGTTGGGCAATACTGTGTGTAAACCAACTAAAGTGAGACTTTTACTTTTGGCACCATACAAGTCGGCAGCCTTTTTGCAGCAGTGGCTCAGTTCTGAGTTTTTCTTTCTTGTTTTTATTTACTATCCGTTTTAATTTGCTGCAATTTTTTTCCGAACTTGTTACCCCATATCCATCACGGACACCATGGACACTAATATCGCCGTACTAGCGTTGGTATTAGCTGTCTTTCTACTCATATCGCCAGTGACTGCTGACCCAGTGAGTGGCAGAGCCACCTTTTACAGTAGGAATCAATTGTTAGCACTGCGCAGCTCTACGGTGCTAACTGAGAGTCCCGATATTCCATGAGAAATCAGGCGAAAACGATGTGGATGTCGAGCTGGAGTGAAGCGATGCACGAGGAAGACAAGGTACAAGCCCGTTCTACCATCTGTTATCATGGGAAATGTGAGATCGCTGCTTAACAAGGCGGACGAGTTAGCGGCGCTGACCCGATATGAGAGTGCCTTTAGATAGGTTAGCAGCATGCTGTTCACTGAAATGTGGCTAACCGAGCTAACAGCAGACGCTAACATCGGACTGGAGGGTTTCCACTTATTACAAGCAGATCGGACACTAGATAGTGGCAAGAGCAGAGGCGGGGTAATGGCAGTGTTTGTGAACAACCAATGGTGTAATCCCGAGCACATCACGATTAAAGAACAACACTGTAGCAAGGACATTGAGTTGCTAGCTATTAGCATGTGACCGGTATACCTTCCCAGAGAGTTCTTACACGTCATTGTGATCGCCATTTTTGTACCCCCCTCCGCAAGCGCTGAGGCAGCATGTGACGTCATCCACACAGTCACCAGCAGGCTGTAGACCAAGCACCCAAATGCTCTCTAGCTCATCTCTGGTGATTTCAACCATGCTGCCCTGTCCTCCACTCTGCCTGCCCAGTATGTTACGTGCCACACCAGAGACAATAAAACACTGGACTTATTTTATGCAAACGCCTCCTTAGAGCTACAGATTGATCACAATCTGTAGCTCGAGTAGGTTCATTTTGTCTTCTTTTAATTATTTGCTTTTTGTTCTTATTAAAGACAAAGATCTGACAGTTCAAGAAAAGAAAAGAAGGTGTAAAAAATCTCCTTTCTGTCTTTGTCTTTAATAAGAACAAAAAGCAAATGATCACAATCTGGTTCACCTCCTGCCGGTGTACAAACCACTGGTACAAAAACAACCTCCTGTTACCCGTACAGTGAAGAGATGGTCTGAGGAGGCTGAGGACACTCTGAAAGACTGTTTTCAATCCACTGCGTGGGAGCAGCTCTGGGATCCACATGGTGAGGACATCGACGGCCTCACACACACCATCACAGATTGCATCAACTTCTGTGTAGAGAACACCATACCCACCAAGACCATACGGTGGTTCTCAAACAACACGCCCTGGATTAACTCTAAGAAAGTCACTGCTGAAGGAGAAGAAAAGGATCTTCAGGTTGGGAAACAGGGAGTAGCTGAAGTCCGTACAGAGGGAGTTAAGGAGGAAGATCAGAGAGGGGAAGGACAGCTACAGGAAGACAATGGAGGACAAGCTGAAGCAGAGTGGTGTCAGCGGTGTCTGGAGAGGCCTCAAAACTATCTCTGGGTACCAGGATACCACCTCCCAGGCTGTGGGGGGTAGGGAGTGGGTGAATGACCTGAACCTGTTCATCAACAGGTTTGACCAACTGCCCTCTTCTCCATCTGCTCACCTGCCTCTGCTGCCTCCACCTTCATCTAGTCCCGCTGTCCACTGCCCCCCTCCACCCCCCTCTTACATCCCCCAGCTCTCAGTGCACATCTCCAGCTGTTTTTCCCCTCACAGACCCCCCCCCCACTCCAGCCCACAGACCTGCTGCCTCATCCTTTCACACAGGGCCCGTGCACACGGTAACGTTTTTAACCCCAAACCGTGGAAGTTCATCTCCAGCTTAGCTGTCCGTGCATACTACCCTGGGTATTTTGAGGTTTGAAAGTGTAGAGATTTGAAACCAGCCTCCAAAGTGGAGAGGTTTTCCCTGTTTAAGCACATCTGTATCGATGGAAATAAAGAGCTACGGCCCCAGCTTACAACAGATTTCAGCCAATCCATACACCAAGGAGCATTTATTTGTCACAGAGAAATACAAATATGGAGCTTTCTGTATTTCTCATAGAAATACAAGCTCCGTGATTAATCTTAAACCCTGATGCATTTATAGTTAGGATCAAATTAAAAATGAGCTCTTCACGGTATCTGTAAAATTGCTTTTTTACACAACAGATGCAGCCTTATATAGAAAAATAATCTTCAGAGTTATAGCCAGGGAGGATGCCTACCTTTGTTGAATGATGAACAAATCACTGTGGAGCTGCTGATGTTTCAAATCCAGTTTTGTGCTGCGCAAATGATGAGATGTGGCTGCAGCCCGACATCTCATCATATCACTATTTTTTCTTACTTGTAATGTTTTTGTAAAAGTTATGACTGAAGACTCCTCATCAAATATTCTAACCAGCTGCCGGTAAGTCAATTTTTTTTATTACCGGCAATTATATGGGCTATTTATTTAATTCAACTTTATTTGTATATTGCCTAATCACAACAAACATCGTCTCAACGTGATATTTATTTATTACTCCCTCATTCTTTCAGCTTAAAGAAAATGAATATAAATATTTATTGCAGATGGAATCTGACATTTATAGTAATAATCCAAAGTCCCTAGTAAACTTCTACTTGTCATCCGTTAGTTCTAACAGCAGTTTTAACACCATCTTTGGATCCGTGTGCACGCGCGGTTGCTTCTGTGAGTTGTCATGTGCACGCAGATGTTTCTCTTTGGGTCTAAATGAAAACGTTGTTGTGTGCACCAGGCCTAAGACTCAGGTGAGAGCTGAGCTGAAGAAGATCAAAGCGAGGAAGGCTACAGGTCCAGACAGCATCAGCTTGAGGCTCCTCAAGTCCTGAGCAGACCAGCTGTGCGGGATCATGGAGCACATCTTCAGTCTGAGCCTGAAGCTGGGGAGGGTACCACAGCTGTGGAAAACATCCTGTGTGATACCCGTACCAAAGACTCAGCACCCCAAGGACCTGAACAGCTACAGACCAGTGGCCCTCACATCACACCTGATGAAGACCTGGGAGAGGCTGCTCCTTGCCTACCTCCGCCCCCTGGTGGGACCAGCGATGCACCCACTTCAGTTTGCCTACCAACATGACATTGGGGTGGAGGATGCAGTGCTCTTCCTCCTACATCGTTCCATGTCCTACCCAGAGAAGCCTGGGAGCACTGTGAGGATCATGTTCTTTGATTTCTCCAGTGCTTTCAGCACCATCCAACCAGTGAGACAAGCTGCTGTGTGCATGGGTGGACTAGCACCTGTTATCATGGATTCTGGACTACCTCACAGACTGATCACTGTTTGTGAGAACCCAGCACTGTGTCTGACACCACCATCTGCAGTACGGGGGTCCCCCAGGGAACAGTTCTGGCTACCTTCCTGTTCACCCTCTACACTGCTGACTTTTCACACAACACACCAGACTGCCATCTACAGAAGTTCTCTGATGAGTCGGCAATCATTGGCCTCATCTCCGATGGGGGTGATGCGGAGTACAGAGGACTTATCCAGGACTTTGTGGACTGGTGCCTACGAAACTGCCTCCAGATCAGTGCGATGAAAACCAAGGAACTGGTGGTGAACTGCCGCAGGTGTAGACAACCCCCCACAACACCAGTAAACATCCAGGGAACAGACATTGAGATGGTGACATCTTACAAGTACCTAGGTGTTCACCTGAACAATAAACTGGACTGGTCACACAACACCAACGCATTCTATAAGAAGGGGCAGCACAGACTGTTCCTCCTGAGGAGACTCAGATCTTCTGGAGTGCGAGGGGCACTCCTGAAGATCTTCTATGATTTGGTGGTGGCATCAGCCATCATGTTTGGAGTGGTCTGCTGGGGCAGCGGCATCACAGCAGCCGACAGGAAGAGACTGAACAGACTGATCAAAAAAGCCAGCTCTGTTCTGGAGCAACACCTCGTCCCAGTGGAGGAGATAGGAGAGAGGAGGATGGTAGCTAAGCTGTCATTTCTGCTGAAGTCTGAATCCCACCCCATGCGGGACACGCTGAATGCACTGAGGAGTTCATTTAGTAGTAGGCTGTGTCATCCTATGTGCTCAAGGGAGAGGTTCCACAGGTCCTTCCAACCTATGGCTGTCAGACTGTACATTCTAACCAGTGCTGCTCATAGAGGCCGTATTAAACGTCACAACTTTGCATAATAGAGATCGTCACCTCCAATACACAAATTTAGAGACAGGCTGATGTTGTTGCCTGCAAAGCATTTCTGCTTGACACACCTCCATCAGTGCCCAGCTACCCAGCTGCTGGGTCTTTAACTGAGAGTCATCTTTCACTGATGTTTCACCCCTTTAATCTCAGAACATCTCCAGATGGTGGGGCAGCATACAGGGTTGTCTGCCTGCCACTTCCTGCAGCTAGGTATAGATACTCAGTCAACCTCTGTGGCTTCTTTGGTCCCCCAACTTTTGTAATTTTTTTGTAGTCACAGCCAGAAGCTCCCTTTCTCTGCTTCTTCAGCAAGTTCTTGGAGAGCTTTATTAATCCTTGACAAACTACACCCAATGTCTCTCAGGAAACGCTTAACTGAGAGGCTGACAAAGCCACGGCAGTCAACCTCTACTGGGTAAGTTGTTGCTCCCCAGCCATTCTCATGGCAGTTTGCCATTAGGTCGGCATATTGCAGTTTCTTCCTCTCATAGGCTTTCTCAGTGCCATTTTCCCATGGTACTGCCAGCGCAACCATCACAACCTGTTTGCTAGCTGTTGACCATAGAACAGTGTCAAGTTGAAGTGATGTGGTGGTTATGTCAGTAGGGAACTTCAGCTGTCTGCAGAGGTCTGCTCTCATTTGCCATTCGTTTCCTACTAGGACTGATGCTCTTCCTAGTTGTGGGCAGGACTGCCTCGTTTTCCCTGCTGGTATGAACTGGATAAAATTCTTCTGATGGCATTTGGGGTTCTTGTTGATCAAGACTCTGATGTTTTCTGTAATGTCTGCCAGCTTTCTTAGCACCTGGTTGTCCCGCCACCTGTAATGGCCTTGGGCCAGAGCAGTTTTACAGCCACTTAGGATGTGCTGTAGATTTGCCTGGGCCATTCCACACAAGCTACAACTCTCCATTGAGTTGAACCATCTAGTGAGGTTTGCTGGGCTTGGCAGAGTATCATACATGGCTCTGATCAAGAAACTCAGACGAGCCTGAGGGATCCTCTATAGATCTCTCCATCCCAGTGACCTTGGTAGAATTCCCTCCCATCTTGTGCATTGCCCTTGTTGGTACTGGTTGACTGCTTTTATCAATAGTCTGTCCTCCATTTTGGTCACCTCTGTGACCACCAACTGCCTCTGCTCTTGCTTGGATGCCTTTGACCAAAATTTTACCATCTCCCCCCAGCCCAAACCATGTCTTCCTTGCTGGATTCTTCCGATGAGTTCTTGGTATTTTAATATTGAAATAGTCCCATCTATTCCTTCTTCTGCTTTCCATTTTCTTCCCTTTTGGATTTTGATACCCATATTCCTGACAAGTTGGTCACTTGACTCTGAGATCTAGAACCAGCCTGGCCGTCTCCAATTTGCAACCAAGTGTGATGTTCTTCATTGGTAGACTTGGTGCCTTCTTGCCAAACAATGAAGCTTCAGAGAGGCACCTGGGTAGACCCAGCCACTTCTGGATGTAACTGTTAGCCAAGGTATCCAATTTTGCAGCTGTTGTTGCTGTTATCTCACATATCTTCAGTGGCCACATCACATGTTGGTAGAGTGTAAATTACACTAAACTTTGTATTTGCCCTGGAGGAAGTTCTGGTCAATCCTCTTTAGCCCTTCTTTCAACTGGTTTGTGATTACCACTGCCATGTGCTTGCTTGTGAGATCCTTTGTATACTTGCTGCCCAGACTTCTAATGGTTTGTTCTGCCAGCACTGGGATCCTCTCTCCTGCCACTTGGAAGGAGACTGTGTCTACTTGATTACCCTTCCAGATTGAAAGACTTTGGGATTTGGCAGGCTTTATTTTCATCCTTGTCCAGGACAACAGTTCTTCAAGTCTCTTAAGAAGCCTTCTTGTACATGCCACTGTATGCAGTAGGCTTGTGATATCATTCATGAAGCACCATAGTGGGGGTAAACGCTGACCTGCACTATTGCGCACACCTCTACACGTTGCCCTTGCACCAATAAGTATGACCTCAAAGGTGGCTGTAAATAGAATACACAATACACAACTAAGACAATTACAATTATTATCGAGGGTGGCAACAACACTGTTCATTCAAATGTGAAATATACTGTCTTGGTCCATATTTATATTTATATATTGCCGGTAATTTAACTAACTGTAATGCTGTTAATACCATCTAACTGCAATGCTCCACATGTGGACAAAATTGTTGGTACCTCTCTGTTAATGAAAGAAAAACCCACAATGGTCACAGAAGTAACTTGAATCTGACAAAAGTGGTAATAAATAAAAATTCTATGAAAATTAACCAATGAAAATCAGACAATGCTTTTGAACTGTGGTTCAACAGAATTATTTTAAAAAACAAACTCATGAAACAGGCCTGGACAAAAATGATGGTACCCTTAACTTAATATTTTTGTTGCACAACAACCTTTTGAGGCAATCACTGCAATCAAATGATTTCTGTAACTGTCAATGAGACTTCTGCACGTCTCAGCAGGTATTTTGGCCCACTTCTCATGAGCAAACTGCTCCAGTTGTCTCAGGTTAGAAGGGTGCCTTCTCCAGACGGCATGTTTCAGCTCCTTCCACAGATGTTCAATAGGATTTTAGATCAGGGGCTCATAGAAGGCCCTTAGAATAGTCCAGTGTTTTGCTCTAAACCATTCTTGGGTGTTTTTTAGCTGTGTGTTTTGGGTCATTATCCTGTTGCAAGACCCTGACCTGCGACTGAGACCAAGCTGTCTGACACTGGGCAGCACATTTCTCTCTAGAATACCTTGATAGTCTTGAGATTTCATTGTACCCTGCACAGATTCAAGACACCCTGTGCCAGATGCAGCAAAGCAGCCCCAGAACATAACAGAACCTCCTCCATGTTTCACAGTAGGGACAGTGTTCTTTTCTTGGTATGCTTCATTTTGCGTCTGTGAACATAGAGCTGATGTGCCTTTGCCAAAAAGTTGCAGTTTTGTCTCGTCTGTCCATAGGACATTCTCCCAGAAGCTTTGTGGCTTGTCAACATGCAGTTTGGCAAATTCCAGTCTGGCTTTTTTATGATTTGTTTTCAACAGTGGTGTCTTCCTTGGTCGTCTCCCATGAAGTCCACTTTGGCTCAAACAACGACGGACGGTGCGATCATACACTGATGTACCTTGACCTTGGAGTTCACCATGAATGTGTTTAGAGGTTGTTCTGGGCTCTTTTGTTACCCTTCGTATTATCCGTCTCCTCCTGCAGCCATGTCCAGGGAGGGTGGCTACAGTCCCGTGGATCTTAAATTTCTGAATAATATGTGCAACTGTAGTCACAGGAATATCAAGCTGCTTGGAGATGGTCTTATAGCCTTTACCTTTAACATTCTTGTCTATAATTTTCTTTCTAATCTCCTGAGACATCTCTCTCCTTTGCTTCCTCTGGTCCATGTTTAGTGTGGTACACACCATGTCACCAAACAGCACAGTGACTACTTGTCACCCTTTAAATAGGCCGACTGACTGATTACAAGTTTGTAGACACCTGTGATGTTAATTAGAGGACACATCTTGGTTGAACATGTCCCTATGGTCACATTATTTTCAGTCTTTTCTAGGGGTACCATCATTTTTGTCCAGGCCTGTTTCATGAGTTTGTTTTTTAACGTAATTCTACTGAACCACAATTCAAAAGCATTGTGTGATTTTCATTGGTTAATTTTCATAGAATTTTTATTTATTACTACTTTTGTCAGATTCAAGTTATTTCTGTGACCATTGTGGGTTTTTCTTTCATTAACAAAGGGGTACCAACAATTTTGTCCACGGCTGTAACTGTACATATGTATATTTATTTAATGCTTTGGCTAATCAATTCTTATTATCTTATGTACTATTGCTCTGAGTGCTGCTATTCCTTTGCTGCTGCAATCCTGTAATTTCCCCATTGTGGGACTAATAAAGGCTTATTTATCTTAAAGCAGAATGGCTGGAATTTTTACACTACTATTGATGCATGACACATGGGGGCCACCCATATTGAATTTTTAAATTAGTTGTGCCAAGGCTCACCTGACTTCATGAGTGACAAACTGACTTTACAGATGAGAAGTACTTGTTGAGCACACCTCAAATCTGACTTGTTCCAAGAAAAGGGATGGACTATAGGAAAAGTAAGCAAGAAATTTAGTAAAATCATCATGTATCTCCATATACTGTATTTATATTAACCTCTTGCACTCCGGGAAACCGCTGGCGGTCACGTCTCTGCGTCCTAGTGCGTCCTCGTGCGTCCTAGTGCGCACTGTGCGTCTCAGTGCGCACTGAAAAAAAAAAAAAAAGCTGCATTTCCGTTCTTCCACTACAGACACAGCCGCGAACAGAAAGCCAAAGGAGTGCTTTGATTGGTTTAGATTTGATTGACCTCTCATTCGACTAATAAGAGCCTTGAATTGGGTTTCTGAAACCTTGAAGAACCAATGACTGAAAACCTAGCAAGAAGGACCCGCTTACCAACGACTGCGAATACACCGAGCCAATTGAAGCAGAGAAGTTCGACGACTGAAAGTGTGCGTCCCGTGCGTAAAATCTGTTTTGTGTAAGCCGCTGTGTGTAACGGTAGCGTTCGCCAGTCTTTTTTTATTACTACTGTTCTTATTTGTTTTGAAAAATCGTTCACCAAAACCGCAATCATGGAAGCGCAAAACCGTAATAATGGAATCATGGTTTGACCGGGTCGCGTGACCAGAACCACGAGTCGTAACAAGCAGACCAGCTTCATGTTCATCTGACAATGAGGAACAGATGTTCGCCAACGACACTGCTGTTGTGGACAGGTAAGTGTTATAAGCTAAATTATTCTTTATCACTGAAAATAGTAATAAAAATTACTTTTGACCGATCGGTAATTACAACTGTGCGTCAAGGCCAGTTGACGGACCGTTTTTTTGTGCACCGCGCTCCTCTGTAGCGGGGGGGGGGGGGGTTGTTATCCTCTACATTGCAGATATTTTAGTATCATTTTTATTGCACTGTAGGCTATTTTTTCTTGTAAAAAAAGGCCACACATTTTTTACGTGGCATGCTTCTTTGTGTGTGGGGGGCTTGTTTGTTCATTCATTCATTCATTCATGAATGAATAAACAACCCCCCCCACACACACACACAGCCCTGAGTGTCACCTTTCATTAGAGCCCAAGATCAAGCTTCTATGTTCAATCATTCAAAAGTTACAGACGTTTTCCAAACTGTGCCATTTGGCACAATTTGGCACAGTTCAAAAACGCCTGGGAACAACCTGAGAAAAAAAGCTGTGTAATATATTCATTTTTTGTGGTATTGTTACAAAATTTTGACCTCAGCTGGATAACACTTGGTTCTACATTTCTGTTGCATTTTCCAGCCAGTATCTGACAGCTGTGTGTTATTTGCAAGCATTTGTATCTAAAAAAACACCAGGCAAACTTTATTTTCTTCAAGTTCAGTATGTTTAGATGACTGTTACTCAGTGGCAGGAGCACTTAGAGAGATTATGACTGTTTTGCCAAAAAATTCAAAGTGTTTTCTTTTAAATGAGACCAACCCCATGAAGATGCTGCAAAGGGTTGAAGAACAGCTTTTGATTTACTTTGGGTACATTATTTTTAGGCGTTTTTAGGGAAATTGACCAGAGTGCAAGGGGTTAAGATATGGGGAAACACATTATGCATTCCGTATTTTCTTTGAAAGTTCTCCTTGACTCAGACCTTGACCTTGACTCAGACCTGAATTTTAACAGCCACATTAAGACAGTACTAAAGTTGGTCTAATATCACTTAAAGAACATAGCGAGAGTTAAAGGGCTGATGTCTCAGCAGGATCTAGAAAAACTTGTCCATGCATTTATCTTCAGTAAACTGGACTACTTTAACGCTGTCCTCACAGGTCTTCCTAAAAAGTCCATCAGACAGCTGAGTGATGATTTAGAGTATAGTACGTGGCGGTAATGCACCTGTAAGCTGGTTGCCAACCGCCAATCAAATCTAGAAGAAGAAGAAGCTGCAGTTAGTTCAGAATGCTGCAGCTCGAGTCCTCACCAAGACCAAGAAAGTAGATCATATAACTCCAGTCCTCAGATCTTTACACTGGCTTCCTGTCTGTCAAAGAATAGTTTTCAGAATACTGCTGTTGGTTTATAACGCTCTGAATGGTTTAGGACTAAAACACATCTCAAATCTGCTGGTCCTTTACGAGCCACCCAGAGCCCTCAGGTCATCAGAGTCAGGCCTGCTATCTGCCCAGAGTTGGAACCAAACATGGTGAGGCAGCATTCCTCACTGTTCAAAAACTTTCCTATTTGCCACGGCCTTTCAGTAGAACGATTGTTAATCTCCCACAATGTACTGTAACTTTTATTTCTTGCATGTTTTTTTATCTTATTCTATTTTAACTTGTTTTTGTTTGTCTTTAATTTACTTTTTAGTTTGCTTTTAAATTCTTATGTGTTTTGCAACTCCCTGTAATGGTTTAATGTTTTTATGTAAAGCACTTTGAATTGTCTTATACACGAAATGTGCTATACAAATAAACTTGCCTTACCTTGACATGCTGCAGGTATTTTAATGAGTGAGAAGTTTAAAATGATATGTATATACGTATATATACAGTATATATATACTGTATATATATATAAAATTTGACATGCCATATTTCTCAGTCAGAAGCTGCTGAAATTTTCAAAAACCTTATTTCAGTTCAGTTTTGTTTCACTTTTATGTAGTCATATTACACAGCCAGGGTGTGGATTGTGAATGGTACAACAGAAGCAGGCTGGAAAACTGACTGCCATGTCACGCTCTCCTGTACACACATCAGCAGCAAAATAGATTTTCCCATCAAGAAGACATCAATATTGATTTAAGCGTCTGCTATATTTAAAGCCTTTCAACCACTTTACCTGCAGTCAGACAGTTGATAGAGAAATATACTGTAGCCGTTGTACTCAACCAGACTTCTTACACACAAGCAGTCATTTTACTTCTGTAGCTGTCGTCATTGATAAATTGATTTGTCACTGTGTGGCTTTAGTGTTTCTGATGTTTTTTATAGATCCAGACTGTTTTTGTTGTTATTGTTGTTGTTTTTTTTTATAATCAAAATTAAATTTAAAAAGTCATTCTGTTGTCCAGTCTGACACTGTTTATGCAGTGACTTTCAGATCCACAGCTGGGTCATTTTGTAGTATTTTTCATTCTCACAGATGAAAGCTGAAAGCAAAGTTTGAAGCTGTTTTTCACATGCCTAAGATATATATCTATCTATCTATATATATATATATATATATGAAGTAATTTTTTGTCTGTTTTGCTTTCAGAGACGACAGCTCAATATGAGGCCAGGATAGCTCTCCTGCAGTCTCATCCTGCTGAGTGGAGGAGAGCCAGTGGACAGAACATGGTTAGTTGTGGAGTGCTTTTTCTAAATTATTTCTCAAGTGTTTTGGACGCCTATCATTTCGTTTCTCCTCATGTTAGGTCAGTGGAAGGAAGGGCAGGGTGGACGCAGAAGTCTCCAATAATGATTCCCTAAAATCGACTGTCAACAGCCTGATTGAAGATGAGCCAACGGCATTGAGGGAGAGGACTCAGAGCCATCTGTTGGAGCTTGAGACGGTGCCAGAAAGAGAGGGGGCTGCATTCACCACAGAAGGGTATTTTTCACTCCAACAATGTGATTCCGCCTCTCTGTCCTCCTTCTCTTTGGACACACCTTCTCTGCCGAGAAGACTCCACGCTCAGGATGACACTGACTCACTGGTCTCCACGGGAACTTTGGTACCTGAAGCCATTTACCTTCCTCCGGCCGGACACCGGCTGGTCACCCACAGTGACTGGGATGCGCTCAATGCTCAGGTTCAGAAGCGATGTGAAAGCTTGTGTCTGCTCTACAGACAAACGTTTATGTCATAATCAAGCTGTGGTGTGTTGGGCAGGTGTCAGAGCTGCGGGGGGAAGTGAGTCGGCTGCAGGCTGAGAGGGAGGAGCTGGAGAAAGAGCTGGACACCCAGACCAACCAAACACACAAACGGGTAGATAATACAGCCGTGAGTGTGTGTGTGTGTGTGTGTGTACTGTAATTTCACATGTTCATGAGGTTCTTTGTGTCTAGGTTTCAATGCTGCAGACTCAGGTCCAAACTTCAGAGGCCCTCCTGCAGGATTTGCAGAAATCCTTTAGCCAATCACAGAGTGCGGTCCAGAGTCGACTGGTGAGTGATGGGATGTGCTGATTGCACTGTGTTAACAAGCTAATATCATCTAAAGATGTAATTATTAATTAATTTCTAATTGTTATAGATTAAACAGAAATTTTCATTTTGGATTATAAAGTTTATATATTATATGGATTATAAAGTATTATAAAGTAATTATTTCAAATTTAAGATCTGATATAGTAATGTGGTCCCTTAGTGGGTGGATAGTGTATTTTTTTTAACAGTTCCATGGAAGGATCAGGTTGAGTTTTCAAAGGAAGGACATAAAGTTTTGTGAGCTGTCAGTAAGGGTGAAACAAGAAAACCTGAAAGACAGCAGCGGTGTGGTGTCAGCGTTTTATAGGTCATTCAGGAGAAGAGCCGATCTTGGGACAGAACCTGCAGCAAGCAGAGAGAACAGAATAGAAACACGTTCTTATCATTATGGTGTGCAAAAACGTACAAGAAAATTGGGAATTCTCTTCTTCTTCCTCATATTAGTCCTGCATAGCCACAGGGTCCGTGTGTTTGCATGCCCGTCTCCAGTTGGATCAATCAAGGGCATCCTTGGGGGTGATGTTCAGTCCTCATGTCATCCTTGATCTGGTGAGGCCACCATCTCTTTGGCCGTCCTTGTGGCCACTTTCCCTTTCAGCAGAGGGGCAGGGCCGTCCTCGCCATAGAATCCTCTTGGCTGCAGACAACATTTCTGTACCATCGCAGCCGGGCCTCTCGCGTCTTCCCAGTGATTATTGCCACTCCCATGTGCTTTCACACATCCTTGTTCTTCACATGATCGTGCAGGGTCAGGCCGAGGCTCCAGCGCAGCATACGCAGCTCCATTCCGTTTCATCTGTCCATTCCATTTCGTTGTAGTAGGCCAGTATTCACATCCGTATAGGGTGACCAGGCAGTTCAGTCTTGTAAATCTTTTTCCTTGAGGTGCACTGGCATCTGGCGGTCACAGAGGACACCAGTCACTTGCCGCCACTTGGGCGCGGGCATCGGGGAGTTTGTTGCCATCACGGCTGAGTATCAAGCCGAGGTATTTGAAGTGCACACTCCTGCTTTAAATGGGCACCATTTATGCTAACCGTTCCATCGGTTTGTTATCCAGATTCCACGTACTTGGTTTTTGTGATGTCCAGGTACATTCCATTCTCACCGACCCTCGTCCCCCGCTGTTGCATTTGCTGTTCCAAGTGGCCTCTGTCTTCACCTCCCAGAGCCACATCATCCACATGCAACAGTGTACGCTGTGGGTGGGGCAACAACCACAAAAAATAAAACCAGCAGAGTTACAAGTCTAAACTGGCCTGTTTTGAGTAATTTTGTCAAGATAGCTTCAGTAAGTTGGGACTATAGGCAGGGTATCTGGACTGCATTCTTCTACCACATACTAAGATGATAGTCATTTAAATTCTAGGGCCAGTTTATGTATTTTGCTATAAATTCCAAAAAAGAAGGTGTTCAAACTTGCTTTTTTTGTTCCAGGTAGAGCTGTCCTTTTCTCAGAGGAAGATGTGCAGTGAGTTGTCGAGACTGAAAGGAGAAGAGGTCCAGGAGGATGTACCAGACACCAGCTCATCCATCCCAGTTGCGCTGCAGGCACTGTTTCTGCTTTAGTCTTTACAGTTTGTCACCCACAAGTGCTGCACCAAGAAAGCAAAACTTAGTAGCATTCAGCATTATAGTAAAAGGAACAGAAACCAGGATATGTTCTCTGTTAGTGCTGTTTTTGTGCATTCCCATCATCTGTGTGGTATTAGTTCTTGCTTCATTGTTAGTTTTTCTCACATTTTTTTTGCTACATTTGCACCTGACCAGCCAAAGATAGTCTTTATTACCAGTTGGTTGTATTTATTTCTTATTATCCCTTTAAAACGACAACAGCATTACAGCTGAGGTGATGCAACACATTTTTGACAGTTTTAATGAGTGAATAATCAACAATATCAGACGGAGACTGTTTCAAAGCTGATTACCAACTTGTATTTTTACTGCAGGGGGCTCACTGTGAGGAGCGCCTTCGCATTGAGATTGTCAACCTCAGGGAGCAGCTGGACACCCGGACAGAAGAAAACGGTGTGTGGAATAGTCTGTTTTATGGTGACTTATTTTTTGCAAAGACTGCAGTACACTTAACTTTTTCATTCTCCTCCTAACCTTCAACTGCTCCATCTGCAACTGCTGTCATCAGAAGTTTTAGAAGGTGAGAGAACAACTTTTGCTTTATTGTGTTCAGTCATTTGATTGTGATTGCTATTGTGTGACATTTAATTCAAATGTGTTTGTGGCGGTTTGGGAAAACCCCCACAAACAGACTAAGGACAGACAACTCGCTACTCCTGGTTTTTTCTGCTACACTACTGTGATAATGTCACCTTTCATGCATTGTGTTCAGGCGTCCTGTCCTTACTGTGACCTAGAGACTCAGATCAATGTGTAGATGTGCCTGTTAACCTCTTTGTTCTGCAGCTAGAGCAGGGTCTAGCAAATCTGCCTATTGTGATGTATGTCTCACAAATGCAAATATCTCATGCCTGTTCTGCAGTCCCTTTGATCAGACCTACCGCGGTGACACTGCTTTGATGTATTGTTTGAGTTGGGTATAAATACTGCACAGGTTCTGTAACACCTCCTCTATCTCTCAACCTCTGCTGTAGGACACACACGTGTCCGCCTCTCCTCTCCTTCTCTGAGAGCCAGAGGATCCCCATCCAGCCTGCACACACTTGGGCTGGAGAGGGGATCCCGTGACGGCGGTATGATAATAAAACTCTACTTGAAACCTCCAACAACGCCGCTTTATTTCATGCCGCCGCAGTGTTAAACCTTTAATATTTAACAGCTATGTTGTAGTTATAATTAATAGAATTGATGGCCATGTGCAGTGTGTTTTAGCACCTTTTTTTATAGAACCTTGTTTATAGTATAGAATTGAATAGTTCTGGACTTCCATGTTGCCATGCATTACATAGACTATACACATACAAGCTAAAACCATTCATAATAAAGCATATTTATTCTGAACCACAAACAATGCCAACATCACAGTGTACAGATACACTTTGTGATTTTGTGTGCAGTGCAACTTTCCAGTCTTAAGACGGAGACGGAGAAGATCCAGGCTCAGAGAGACCGGTTGCAATCTGAAGTGCTGGCCTGCCGCACCGAGCTAGAAGGCCTGCGGGTGGCACTTTCTCATGTACGGGGCGCCAGCAAGACCCTCAGCAATGATAAAGTAAATCTGACTTGTTGTTGGGAGCTTATACCTATGTTTGTTGTTTGTTCTGTTGTTTGCTGGTGATTCAGCTCTGTGAAATCTGTTAGACTGTTTGACCTGATCCACTGTGTCTGCTTTCTCAGTGTTTCATTTAACTAATGACATTTGGACTTTGCAAGGGAGCACCAAACATGGAACGTTGAAAGGTGGAAAAAATTTAACCTGGACGGCCCTGATGGTTTCCAACGATACTGGCATCTCTGAAGTGAGGCGTTTATGTAAAGTCCAGTGCATTTTGAGCATTTTAATGCTCTACTACGCCTCTAAACCTCTGTGCAGTATTTGCTCTCATTAATCAGAAACATTTAATTGCTGTTGTTGCTGCATAAGGGGGCCATACTAGATACTGTCGGGGAAGAAAAGTAGGACCAGATAAATAATATCCACTCACGTCTTCAGAAAAGGCTTCCAAAAACATCTTGAAAAATAATCCAAGAGGTGGGACAATTCCTTGCAAATGTGTATTTATTAAGTACTGTGCAATACAATACAATACAGACTGAAGACAGCCGTCCATGCCACCCCTTATATATTGGAATTTTATCAGGAGAAAGCATATCTGTCCTTTTCCCTCATGTTTTTTTTCTAAGGTAACAAAATTTTTCACTCAATAGTACATGAGGTTTCTGGGGTTCCTGCCTTATGCTCTCGCGGGTGTGACCCACATGGTGTCCCTGGGGACTTTCACACACTGTATGCTAGCCTATTCACTCAATAGCTGTCACCAACCTATGACCCAAAAAAGGATTAAGATTCCTGTGCATATCTACCTAGGCAGGGACCTTTTTCTCTTACAGAAACATTCTTGGCAACAGGAGAAGCATCCTGGACTGCAGCCAAAACCCTCCCTTCTCCCTTCTTTTCCTGTCTAGCTGCTCAGTGGTGTGTAACAAGAGGGGACTGCCCCGTCCCTCTCTCTGCGTGTGGTTATTTTTAGGTCAGATTTGACTTTAAGCATTTGTGGTTTGTAGACAAAAAGTATTTAAAACAATAAAACAAAATAAATAAAATTACAATTTTATTTACCACAATCGTATGCATCATGTTTAGACCATTTTTCCACACAATCTAATGTAATCCTTATTTGCTATTTAAATTTCATCTGGGTTTCTCAATTTCATTCTTCATTTTATTCTACAATACTAGCAGCAAATCTCCACCTATTTTCTTTATACAGTGGGGTAAAAAAGTATTTAGTCAGCCACCAATTGTGCAAGTTCTCCCACTTAAAAGATGAGAGAGGTCTCCAATTTTCATCATAGGTATACCTCAACTATGAGAGACAAAATAAGAAAAAAAAATCCAGAAAATCACATTGAAGGATTTTTAATGAATTAATTGGTAAATTCCTCGGTAAAATAAGTATTTGGTCAATAACAAAAGTTCATCTCAATACTTTGTTATATACCCTTTGTTGGCAATGACAGAGGTCAAACGTTTTCTGTAAGTCTTCACAAGGTTTTCACACACTGTTGCTGGTATTTTGGCCCATTCCTCCATGCAGATCTCCTCTAGAGCAGTGATGTTTTGGGGCTGTCGCTGGGCAACACAGACTTTCAACTCCCTCCAAAGATTTTCTATGGGGTTGAGATCTGGAGACTGGCTAGGCCACTCCAGGACCTTGAAATGCTTCTTACGAAGCCACTCCTTCGTTGCCCGGGCGGTGTGTTTGGGATCATTGTCATGCTGAAAGACCCAGCCACGTTTCATCTTCAATACCCTTGCTGGTGGAAGGAGGTTTTCACTCAAAATCTCACCATACATGGCCCCATTCATTCTTTCCTTTACACGGATCAGTCGTCCTGGTCCCTTTGCAGAAAAACAGCCGCAAAGTATGATGTTTCCACTCCCATGCTTCACAGTAGGTATGGTGTTCTTTCTCCTCCAAACACGACAAGTTGAGTTTTTACCAAAAAGTTCTATTTTGGTTTCATCTGACGATATGACATTCTCCCAGTCCTCTTCTGGATCATCCAAATGCTCTCTAGCAAACTTCAGACGGGCCTGGACATGCACTGGCTTAAGCAGGGGGACACGTCTGGCACTGCAGGATTTGAGTCCCTGGCGGCGTAGTGCGTTTCTGATGTAGCCTTTGTTACTTTGGTCCCAGCTCTCTGCAGGTCATTCACTAGGTCCCCCCATGTGGTTCTGGGATTTTTGCTCACCGTTCTCGTGATAATTTTGACCTCACGGGGTGAGATCTTGCGTAGAGCCCCAGATCGAGGAAGATTATCAGTGGTCTTGTATGTCTTCCATTTTCTAATAATTGCTCCCACAGTTGATTTCTTCACACCAAGCTGCTTACCTATTGCAGATTCAATCTTCCCGGCCTGGTGCAGGTCTACAATTTTGTTTCTGGTGTCCTTTGACAGCTCTTTGGTCTTGGCCATAGTGGAGTTTGGAGTCTGACTGTTTGAGGTTGTGGACAGGTGTCTTTTATACTGATAACGAGTTCAAACAGGTGCCATTAATACAGGTAACGAGTGGAGGACAGAGGAGCCTCTTGAAGAAGTTACAGGTCTGTGAGAGCCAGAAATCTTGCTTGTTTGTAGGTGACCAAATACTTATTTTACTGAGGAATTTACCAATTAATTCATTAAAAATCCTTCAATGTCATTTTCTGGATTTTTTTTTCTCATTTTGTCTCTCATAGTTGAGGTATACCTATGATGAAAATTGGAGACCTCTCTCATCTTTTAAGTGGGAGAACTTGCACAATTGGTGGCTGACTAAATACTTTTTTGCCCCACTGTATATACATATATATTTTCTTTATATATACACCATGTATAATTTCAGTGCTCCTTTGTTAAAATGTGTTTTCTTTTTCCCATATAAGCTCAGTGCACCTTGTACAGTGTTAAACTTTATATTGTAATGTAAATATCTACAAATAGGTCAGAAATGTTTACACTAAACACAGTATTTATTGTTGCTGTTCTGTTCTTGACCGTCAGGCTCTCCTCCAACAGCAGTGTTTAGAATTACGGAGCCAAGTGATCAGCCTGCGCTCTCAGGTCGACACCAGTCAGGCTGTGCAGAGAGACTTTGTGCAGCTCTCCCAGACACTGCAGGTTAGAAATAATGAACAGTGATGTTTGGAACAGAAGTTAAGATTGTCTGTCAGGGTTCTTGCCATTGAATAAAGCGTTGATGATTTTGTTTTCAGGTGAAGCTGGAGTTGGTTCGCCAAGCAGAGAGTCTGGAGCAGGTCAGAGAAATCCTGGAAGAGGGAACCAGTGAAGCTGGGTCTTCTCCTGCAGCCGTCTCATAGGTTTTAGGAAAATCTATTTGAACCAAAGAGCACAAGGATTTATCATCCCCAAAAATGACCAAGAATGGCAATTAACCACTGACACACAAAACAGTTTGATCCTGGACTGGCCCTTGCACACATCACTGCTGGTGCTGCTAGACAGAAAAAACTCCACAACAGTTCACCCAGAGGATGATTTGATATTAATAAAACTGGTGCTTATGGACCAAAATTAAGCCTTTCTTACTTCTAGTAGCACATATATTTCTGTACTACTATGTGCATACATCCTATGTGCAAAACTGACACCAGCGGAACACTCAGCCTCCAACACTTAATGTCATTAACACTGTCATTATTATGCAGGTAATCTATACTTTGGACCATTGTGAAGGATGACTGCTAAACTTATGCAAAAGAAATACTCTCCTAAGTTACTGCTTTCAGCATTAGAGTTTTAAGAATTGTATAAATGTATCATAGTAGTTTTTGTCAGTTATTTTACTCAGCACTAACATTTCTGTTCTCACTACATTCAACATCACATTCATGTCTGTGAACTGGGAGCAAAGTAGGAAATCACTAAATTTATAACATCATGTTGTTTTTTTTTTTGATATTTTAAAACATCTGAATGGAATGATAGGCTTATCTTTAGCCATAATGAATAAAATTAATATTTTTCCCTCTAGTTACCTGGGGTCTTTGTCCATCTCCACCTAATGGTGTCTTATTTTTGATGAAATGGGCTGTAAAATGGTTTCCTTCACCTGAATATGCCATGTGGTACTCAAGAGTCCTGAAGAAAATCCTTTGAAAACCTCAGCAACAATGTCTGTCAGTAAATAATTACCCGGTTAAAAAAGCCACATACCACACTGCAAGCATTTTTTTTTTTTTTTTTTACTGCGCACATCTGTCTGTGAGACCATTAAAGCTACGGCATAGAACTTTTGGAAACTGCAGCCCTTTACGCTCCATTATTTTCTTCAAGAAAGGCTGTGGGCCAGATTCGTCCACCAGAGTAGATGAGTATAGGGCTGCAGTTCACTTGGCAAACATGATGTGTCATTAACATCCATCCATCCATCCTCTGCTTGTCCGGAGGTTCGGTTGCAGAGGCAGCAGTCTAAGCAGAGAAACCCATAGTTCCCTCTTCCCCAGGCATCCCATTCAGGTCCTCTGTGAGGGTACCAAGGCCTATCTCCAGAGTGTCTTGCACCTGCCCACGTCCTCCCAGTAAGAATTGCCCGAAACACCTCGCGTGGGAGGTGTCCAGTAGTAATCCTGATTAGACCACATCCCCATAGCCAGATTAGGAAGCCAGGGAGTGGGCCACCATGGTCTTCACCTTTGATGCTGCCACATCCACATGATCCCTCATGCGGGAGGTGGTGATTCCATTGGAGACAAGACAAATGTGAGTCTACTGAACAGCTCTTGTTTTAGCTTTTCAGCCAGGGCCACCAGTTTCCCATGGGAGAACCTTCCAGCCCAAAGAATAGCGGGTTAGTGTAATTACTAGTTAAGCACTGTGAGTGGTCTTTAAGATCAGATAAAGTGCTATATAAGTATAGGTCCTACACCGACCACATAGTTCAGAGAAACATTGGGGCATGCAAACCCCCATGACAATAATTTGGTGATCCACTGGGGGTGTTAATAACCCGAGTATCCAAAAGTTCAACACAGTATGTTTAAAGTCTCTCTTTGTAGCTATGGGAAAACTCTTTTTTTTTTACTTCTTCCTGTGGTCAATAAGTGAACTGCAGCCTGTTTTCTTTATTCGATTTTTTAGAAGGACTGCAGGTTAGGTTAGGTTACTCCCCCAAACGCAGGGCTGGCGCTGTTGTCTATGAAAAGAGAGGGTGGTAGTTCTCTTGTTGTCCACAGGTGTCAGTATAAACAAGGATTTCATAGAGTTTCAAATTGAGCTTTTAAAACTCAGCTGAGGGGTAGCGGTTTGTCATTATCACAGCCATGTGCTGCACTTTACACATAGATGGATAGAAACTTTTTTTTGCTGTTTTTGAACAGCAGTACAGTGGGTACAAAAATATTTTTGCTCCTCTGGGTCGAGATCCTGAGATGAGCTTGTCCGTTTGCCCCATAGATATAAATATGATGAAGGTGCTGCTGATTATTTCCATTTTAGACAACTGAAGCTTGACCTCTTGGATTTGGGGTCTTGTAACCTTGTGGTTTTAGAGCCAGAGTCTGCATACTAGCAACTGTGTATTGGAGCGCAGTATCAAGTTCCCACTCATACAGCTGTCCATTACAGTCTCTGCAACAGTCCACAGGCAGATTCTCAAACACAACCAGTCATGGCCATACTCAGTTGTGACCACACCCCCATTTTAATGCAATTTTTAATTAAAAGAAACTGGTTTTTAATTCAAACCAACTTGATCTGAAAAACAAATGTTTGAACATGCATGGTAAGTCCTACTTATGCGGACAGAAACCAACTTTTGAAAACATTTGAAGAGTATTTTTAATATTCAGTTACTTACTGCAGCCAGCCACAGAGAGTGATCAAGATGCACAGCCTTTACTTTTGGAAACCTACCATGTGATCCATCTTTATAGATGGTCTACAGTTTGCCCAAACATTGTCTGCATTATTGCTGTAGTTGTTGGCAGTGTGGTTAGTTTTGTAGAAAACAAGATACTTGGGAACATTTACTACAGTCTCCTGGCAAAATATACTTTATATTTAACACATTTAGTATCATAAGAAAATGCTATTTAGTTTGGCTATACTAAGGAGAAGGCAGGCATTCCTAAAACCCATCATACCAATACTATGACACTAATATTCAGATGGAAAAAATAAGGATTGCCAGATAAATCTGTTTATCTGTGAGAGAGTAAATCAATGCCAGGGGATTTCTGCTTCTGTTATTAGAGCTGGGATAATTAACATGTTAGCCGTTTCGATTAATGTGAGCCAATTAATGCATTTAAAAAACTGTCGCTGTCAGGTCACTGTGGTGTTGGCAGTTGTGACGGGTTTGTCTCAGCAGCCGACTCAGCTTAAAACAAGAGTGGGTCTTGTTTTTTGGGGTTTAAATTTGAAAGGTTTACACTAGGGATGCATGATATACAGTATATCGGCATGCTATCGGTATCGGCCAATAAAGCATTTAAAATTATCTATTGGCTATCTGTAAAAATTCATGTTTACAGCTGATAGAATATTACAGTAGACTGTTTCGAGTGATGCTCTGCTGCTTTTCCCTCGACACGAGGGGCTAATGTCATTTCATCAGGCGGGCGTATCTCAACTAGCATTGCTGCCCCCACTACAGCATGCCAGCATACTGCAGCTCCGTACTCACTCAAGCATTGCTGTGTGCGGTTAAGTGCTGTTGAAGTATATCAAACATCTTCTATAGCAGAGAGGAAATACTGCACAATAGGGAGAATATTCCAAGTTCCCATAATTGGCACTGGCGTTAACACTCTCCGGAGACTGAGGTGGAGGTGACAATGTAAACAGAAGGGGGTCAGTCAGCAGATTAGTCACACATGCCTGGTTCCTTGGAAACAACACTTCTTCTTTCGGCTGCTCCCTTTAGGGGTCGCCACAGCAGGTCATCTGCCTCCATCTCACCCTATCCCTTGCATCTTCCTCTGTAACACCAATCCTCTCCATGTCCTCCTTCACTACATCCATGAGTCTTCTCTGTGGTCTTCCTCTTTTCCTCCTGCCTGGCAGCTCCATCTTCAACATCCTTTGTCCAATATATCCACTATCCCTCCTCTGCACATGTCCAAACCATCTCAGCCTTGCCTCTCTTACTTTGTCTCCAAACCACTCAACCTGAGCTGTCCCTCTGATATACTCATTTCTAGTCCTGTCCCTCCTAGTCACTCCCAATGAAAATCTTAGCATCTTCAACTCTGCAACCTCCAGCTCCACCTCCTGTCTTTTTGTCAGCACCACCGTCTCCAAACCATACATCATAGCAGGTCTCACTACCATCTTGTAAATCTTCCCTTTCACTCTTGCTGCTACCGTTCTGTAACAAATCACCCCTGACACTCGTCTCCATCCTGTCTGCACTCTCTTCTTCACCTCTCTTGTGCATTTTCCATTGCTTTGGATGGTTGACCCCAAGTATTTAAACTAATCTACTTTCACTACTGCTACTCCTTCCATCTTCACCATTACACCAGCCTCCCTCACATTCACACTCATGTATTCTGTCTTGCTTCTACTGACTTTCATTCCTCTTCTCTCCAGAGCATACCTCCACCTCTCCAGGTTCTCTTCCACCTGCTCCCTACTCTCACTACAGATCACAATGTCATCTGCAAACACCATGGTCCATGGAGACTCTTACCTTACCTTGTCTGTCAGCCTGTCCACCACCATGGAAAACAAGAAGGGGCTCAGAGCCGATCTCTGATGTAAGCCCACCCCACCTTGAATCCATCTGTCACTCCTACAGCCTACCTCACCACCGTCTCACTGTCCTCATACATGTCCTGCACCACCCTCACATACTTCTCTGCCACTCCTGACTTCCTTGTACAGTACCACACTTCCTTTCTTGGCACCCTATCATATGCTTTCTCTAGATCCACAAAGACACAGTGCAACTCCTTCTGACGTTCTCTCTACTTCTCAATCAACACTGTTAGAGCAAACATTGCATCTGTAGTACTCTTTCTTGGCATGAAACCGTACTGCTGCTCACTGATTGTCACCTCTCCTTTTAACCTGGCTTCAACAACTCTTTCCAGTATGTTCATAGTGTGACTGATCAATTTTACACTGCATTCCAAATTATTAGGCAAATAGGATTTTACTGTCATAAACATTCATTTTTTTGTTTTTAAATTAAACTCGTGGATGGTATTGTGTCTCAGGGCTTTTTGGATCACTGATATCAATCTCAGACACCTGTCATAATTAGTTTGCCAGGTGAGCCTAATTAAAGGAAAACTACTTAAGAAGGATGTTCCACATTATTAAGCATGCCACAGGTTTCAAGCAATATGGGAAAGAAAAAGGATCTCTCTGCTGGTGAAAAGGATCAAATAGTGCAAGAAAACATTAGATATTTTACGAAAACTTAAGCGTGATCATCGTATTGTGAAGAAATTTGCAGCTGATTCAGAGCACAGACAGGTTTGTGCAGATAAAGGCATAATGAGGAAGGTTTCTGCCAGACAAATTCATTGGATTAAGAGAGCAGCTGCTAAAATGCTATTACAAAGCAGCAAACAGGTATTTGAAGCTGCTGGTGCCTCTGGAGTCCCACGAACCTCAAGGTGTAGGATCCTCCAGAGGATTGTAGTTGTGCATAAACCTACTATTTGGCCACCCCTAACCAATGCTCACAAGCAGAAACGGTTGCAGTGGGCCCAGAAATACATGAAGACTAATTTTCAAACAGTCTTGTTTACTGATGAGTGCCATGCAACCCTGGATGGTCCAGATACATGGAGTAGTGGATGGTCACCATGTCCCAACAAGGCTGCAGTGTCGGCAAGGAGGTGGTGACGTTATGTTTTGGGCTGGAATCATGGGGAGAGAGCTGGTAGGCACCTTTAGGGTCCCTGAAGATGTGAAAATGACCTTGGCAAAGTATGTAGAGTTTGTGACTGACCACTTTCTTCCATGGTACAAAAAGAACCGTGCCTTCCATAGCAAAATTATCTTCATGCATGACAATGCACCATCTCATGCTGCAAAGAATACCTCTGTGTCATTGGCTGCTATGGGCATAAAAAAAGAGAAACTCATGGTGTGGCTCCCATCCTCCCCTGACCTCAACCCTATTGAGAACCTTTGGCGCATCCTCAAGCAGAAGATCTATGAGGGTGGGAGGCAGTTCACATCAAAACAGCAGTTGTGAGAGCCTATTCTGACATCTTGCAAAGAAATTCAAGTATGAATTCTCCAAAAACTCACAAGTTCAATGGATGCAAGAATTGTGAAGGTTATATCAAAGAAGGGTTCCTATGTTAACATGTAACTTGGCCTATTAAAATGTTTTTGATTGAAATAGCTTTTGATTTCAGTGAATATGACCTTCTAATGCTCCAAATTCAACAAATGACCATTTTCAGTTCTTGACAACCAATAAAATGTTTTGAAACTCTGTTGTGCTTAATAATTTGGAACAGTGCATTTTGAGTTTTTTTTTATTTTTGCAAAAAAATAGTTATCAATGGGAGGTTTGTTCAATAATACTTGAATTGTACTCTAACGGTTGATGACTTGAAAATTATACTAACTGTCATTTGCACTGACTATTTAGGAAAATCAGACAAATATCATTTGCATAATAATTTGGAATGCGGTGTATGCCTCTAATTACTACAGCTCTGAGCATCACCTTTGGTCTTGAAAATTGGTACCAAAACACTTCTTCTCAACTCCTCAGGCATCCCCTCACTCTCCAAAATCATGTGAAACAATCTGGTTAAAAAGTCCACTGTCATCTCTCCGAAACATCGCCATTACCGCCACAGGTACAGTGGTGTGAAAAAGTGTCTGCCCCCTTCCTGATTTCTCTTTTTTTTTTTTTATGTTTGTCACACTTAAATGTTTCAGATCATCAAACAAATTTAAATATTAGACAAAGATAACACAAAATGCAGTTTTTAAATGAAGGTGTTTATTATTAAATGGCGTTCACTTATATAGCGCTTTTTCCTCATCTCTAAATGACCAAAGTGCTTTACAGATCCTGCTATTCACCCATTCACACACTGATGGTTGCAGAGCTGCCATGCACCGGTGCTGGCCTGACCCACTATGAGCAACTGGGGGTTCAGTGTCTTGCTCAAGGACACTTCGGCATGCAGACTGCAGACAGAGCGGGAATCGAACCTCTGACCCTCTGATCAGTAGTCGGCCACACTACACCTGTGCCACTGCCACCCCCTATTAAGGAGAAAAAAAATCCAAACCTACATGGCGCTGTTTGAAAAAGTGATTGCCCCTAAACCTAATAACTGGTTGGGCCACCCTTAGCAGCAACAACTGCAATCGAGTGTTTGCGATAACTGGCAATGAGTCTTTTACAGCACTGTGGAGGAATTTTGACCCGCTCATCTTTGCAGAATTGTTGTAATTCAGCCACATTGGAGGGTTTTCGAGCATGAACTGCCTTTTTAATGTCATGCTACAGCATCTCTGTTTTTCTTAAGCCATTCAGAGGTGGACTTGCTGGTGTGTTTTGGATCATTGTCCTGCTGCAGAACCTATGTGCGCTTCAGCTTGAGGTCACAAACAGATGTCCGGACATTCTCCTTCAGGATTTTTTTGGTAGACAGCAGAATTCATGGTTCCATTTACTACAGCAAGTCTTCCAGGTCCTGAAGCAGCAAAACAGCTCCAGACCATCACACTACCACCACCATATTTTACTGTTGGTATGATGTTCCTCTTCTGAAATGCTGTGTTACTTTTACGCCTGATGTAATGGGACACACACCTTCCAAAAAGTTCAACTTTTGTCTCGTCAGTCCACAGGGTATCAAGATTTTCTGGCAAAACTGAAAGGAGCCTTTATGTTGTTTTTGCTCAGCAGTGTTTTTCATCTTGGAACTCTGCCATGCAGGCCATTTTTTCCCAGTCTCTTTCTTATGGTGGAGTCATGAACAGTGACCTTAACTGAGGCAAGTGAGGCCTGCAGTTCTTTGGATGTTGTTGTGGGGTCTTTTGTGACCTCTTGGATGAGTCGTCGCTGCGCTCTTGGGGTAGTTTTGGTCAGCCGGTCACTCCAGGGAAGGTTCACCACTGTTCCATGTTTTCACCATTTGTGGATAATGGCTCTCACTGTGGTTTGCTGGAGTCCCAAAGCAAGTCCACCTCTGAATGGCTTAAGAAAAACAAAATGAAGATTTTGAAGTGGCCTAGTCAAAGTCCTGACCTGAATCCGATTGAGATGCTGTGGCAAGACCTTAAAAAGGCAGTTCATGCTTGAAAACCCTCCAATGTGGCTGAACTACAACAATTCTGCAAAGATGAGTGGGCCAAAATTCCTCCACAGCGCTGTAAAAGACTCATTGCCAGTTACCGCAAACGCTTGATTGTAGTTGTTGCTGCTAAGGGTGGCCCAACCAGTTATAAGGTTTAGGGGGAAATCACTTTTTCACACAGAGCCATGTAAATTTGGATTTTGTTTCCCTTAATAATAAACACCTTCATTTGCCGCCACCAGTGTGTAAATGTGTGCGTGAATGGGTGGATAGCAGGATCTGTAAAGTGCTTTGGTCATCTTAGATGAGAAGAAAAGCGCTATATAAGTGAACGCCATTTACCATTTTCATTTAAAACTGCATTTTGTGTTTACTTGTATTATCTTTGTCTAATATTTAAATTTCTTTGATGATCTGAAACATTTAAGTGTGACAAACATACAAAAAATGAGAAATCAGGAAGGGGAAATCACTTTTTCACACCACTGTATAACCTGAATAATCATAGGAGATAGTTTTGTGATGAACATCATCAAGCCGGCTACACCTCAAGATCATAGACGCTGCAGTCCAGCTAGAGTGCTGCTAACTATACCGAAGCACAGGACAGAGGAATCTGGTCAGAGCTGTGGAAGCAGTATTCTTTTCCAGCACAAATTGGTTGGAGAAAAAAAATGTTGAAAAGACAGCTTTGCCAACTGTCTGAAAGAATGTTCGGATTTGTGTGAAAATCCACCTTTTTAAGGTTGTTAGAAAAAGTCAGAGTGACCATCATGATTCATCTTCTGGTCCTTTTTGGATTGTGTGTATGGGGGGGGGGGGGCGCAAACCTATACCAGCATCTCTGGGCAAGTGGCAGAGTACATGCTGGACAAATGTCCAGCACCTGGTATTCTCACACAGTCTCCCATCCAAGTCCTAACCAAGGTAGAACCTGCTTAGCCTTCAAGAGCAGATGAGACCAGGGGTGTCTGGGGACACCCAGAGCCCAAGGTATCAACATCAGTTAAGACACGACACAAGAGAAATTTGTAAAGTGTACTTGTATTCAAATAGCACAATAGCACTAGTACTGGTTCCAGATATGTAACAGACATTATGCCAAATCTCAAACTAAAAAAATTGTTTAAGAATATGGACTTTTTTATAAAGCACTTTTAACAAAGAGTCCCATTGGTTGTACAAGTATATTTGACTTTTGAGAGGCGGAAACTACCACCATCGCCAAATGCCAAAAACTATTTTGAGGATAAATTTGGGCCAAATCCTGTGGACTAAACAGTCCGATTATTGGAATAGTTTTTGGTTAATATGGTCAGGCACAGCCCAAATTTAAAACAACTGTTTTCAGGTTAAATATGGTCTGCATTAGATGGACTAAACAGTCCAATTTTCAACTTCTATTTTTGGGTTAAATACAAGGCGGGGCTGGAAAGTTCATAGTGGTCAAATTTGGCCGAATGTGGTTTATTTTTCAGCCATAGGGATCCATGCGCTGCAACACCGATGGAAGAAGTGTGTGGCCTGAAGGGAGACTATGGCTATGGTCACACTGTGGGACTTGATGCTCAATTCCGATTTTTTGCTGAGATCCGTTTTTGTGTGTGTGTGTGTGTGTGTGTGTGTGTGTGTGTGGGCATTCACATTACAACTTAAATGCGACCCCCATCAGACTCCAGTGTGAACAGTCTACAGCTATGAAGTGACCCGCTTGCGCAGAAGAAAACGTAACGTCAGGCACAGCATTGTAGAATGACTGAGGGAGTTGGGGGGGGGGGGGGACAGAACTTCTTAATCCTGATGCAGTGCAGCAAAATAAAATGTTAAAATCATAAATATGAGACCAGCTTCATTCCTCTACAGGCCAGATGACCGCTGTGATCAGCTCTGCTTTAACAGAACTGATCGATTAAACAGCCCTTAAATGTGCCTTTACTGTGCGCCTGTAATGTCTGATGGTTTCAGCCCCGAACCCCCCCCCCCACCACCACCACCACCACCCTGAAATTTTGAAGTTATTGTGCAGTCGGAGCCAACAAAATTACAATCCAGTGATGAAGGGAAGGAGATTGATTAAAAAGAGAGCACAAATCAGCTGTGTCTGCTATGCTGGCTGCATCCTCCACCTCAGAATTGGAGCGTCTGTCTCACTTCAATGAGGAAAAAGTCGGCTGACATGTGACTTGATGTGTGCTGTTCAGACAGTCATTAAAAAAAAATCAGATATGGGTCACATTTGTGCAAAAAAATTGGAATTGGGCATTAAAACCTGCAGTGTGAACGTAGCCTAAGGCTTGGACCGATGGACCCGATTTAGCTCAGCTTGGATTGGGGGTGTGTGCAGAGGCTTGTTTACAAACTCTGAGGTCATCAATAAGTACCGTGGGTGGCTGTGGTGCAGGTGTAGTGTGGCCAACTACTGATCAGAGGGTCAGGGGTTTGATTCCCGCTCTGTCTGCAGTCTGCATGTCGAAGTGTTCTTGAACAAGACACTGAACCCCCAGCTGCTCCTGGTGAGTCAGGCCAGTGCCTGTGTGTGGCAGCTCCACTGCCATTATTATGTGAGTGGGTGGAGCAGGATCTGTAAAGTGCTTAGGTCATCTAGAGATGAGAAGAAGTGGTATATAATGAATACCATTTTACTGCTCACACCAGACCTGAAACTGCTGGCAGTGTGCGTCTGCCACGGGAGTTTTCTGTTGCCATGGTAAGAGCCGTCCAGATGCTAATGCTAATTTAGCGTTCGGCTATGCGCTAGCAGCCAATAGGTGGGAAAAAGATATGTGCATATCATCGGTATTGGCATTGGCAAAAAATTCTGCTATCATGCATCCCTAGTTTACGCCACACTAAACGGATCCTCCAGCCAGGAAGTGTGATACCTCATCCTGCACACACACCCGATGTAGTGCTCACTGATTGGTGGTGTTGCTCTATGAGGAGAGGCAGAGTTTCTGTCAGAATGAGCAGCGGAAAACGCCGGCTCCAGCAGACCATTACTCTTATAAAATGAATAAAATCACCTACCTCACCATTAAAGTCAGGATTACTGTTCTCTGGATATCAGTGGCAAACTGCTCAGTTTGTTTGTACTTTCACAGGCTGAGATAATAAGAAAAGTTACCTTAAGTTGAAGCACCAACTTACTTTCTGACCATTTCAAAATAAAAGAGGAAATGTGACAAAATTAAAAAGCTTGAAAATTATTTGGGGACCCCTGCTCTAGCAAGAAAATGTACTTCTTCCTCACTGATCCTTTCTCACAAGTTTAGCGATTAACCACAATTAATTACAGAAAAATGTGCAACAAATTAGTTAATTTTTTTAATTGATGCACAGCCCCAACACACACACACACACACACACACACACACACACACACACACACACACACACACACATATACACACATGTTTGTCTCTATAAGATGATTTAATTGTATCAAAATAGTAATAGCCAACAATGATTGTTTCTTTAATACATATCTTTATTCTTTAAGAATAAAATCACAATAGTTTTAATAACTCAACTATATATTATATTCATTACATACTGAGAAAAAAAAATATTTTGCAGCTTTTTCTTGGTGTATTTTCAGATGGCACGTGTTCTGTATTCATGCCACTTGAGGTTTGAATTAACTGACTTTTGGCAAGCTCCTTCAGCTGGAGCTCAGCCTTTTCTTTTCCATCCTCTGTATGTCTGTGCACGTTCTGTCTCAGTCGCTCTGCCTCTACACTTTTCCTGAAAAAAAAGAAGAAAAAAGACTGTTGTTACTCAGCGTCGAGAACAGATGGATACACTAGCTGATCGCAGACATGTTTCATAGAAGCTATTGTGACATAAAAAACTAAAATAAAAGCAGGTATTATTAATAATTCATCATGAGTTTGTTCCATGTAGGTGTAGAACCTTGTTTAATAGGTGACACCTGTGCTGTAAAGTCGGACTGGATGACTTTAAAATATCAAGCCCAAAGCCTCAGATTCCATGCAGTATTGCAATATTCCTTTAAATTAGTACACTAACCTCAGTTTATATAATACTTTGAAGATGACAGTACTATATGTTTGGACAAATTTAACTGTAAATGTTTGCATTTAAATCCTTAATTTAGCTGTGTGGTAATTATCATTTCAAAATAGTTTAAAATGAGGTTGCATTCTGATATGTGGTGTAGTTTCTATTGTTTGAAAGAAGGTTGAGCTACCAGCAGGCAAACATAATGAGACTCTGTTATTTGTCAAATGTCGATTCCTGTGCTTACCTCTCGCTTATAAAAAATAAATAAATAAAGGAATGGGTGAGTGAGGGAGCAAATGTTTGATCACTGTATTGACCAATAGACTATATACTATGGTAGTTGTAGTGTAGTTAATTATAATATAATGTGAGGCACGGTGTGGTGGCTCTGCCTCCCGATCACGCCACCACCCGTCACTATAAAAGGGCTGCAGACAGGAGGGGCGGCCTCTTTGCCATCCTCCGCCTGGCAGCTGTGGGTTGCACCTGTGCCTATTCAATAAGCGTGTGTTCGGTTCTACACCTGGCCTCATCCTTGGCTCCATATCAGACACAATATTTTGGCGACGAGGAGAATAAAGGATTAAGAAGGTATGGAAGCATGTGGGTTTGGAGTTCGGCTGTTTCTGGAGCTCCCGGGAGGGCCACCCGTTTCCTGGACGAAACGGGGCGCTGCCTTCCTGGCTTACATGGTGGCGCTGAACCTGGGAGGAATGGACAGGCTGAGGGTAAGCATGTTGTTGGTGTGCAATTTGGGAACTGGAGGCCAGCGGATACCGAGCATGCTTGATGGTTCAGACAGCTTTGAGGACGTGGCTGAGCTGATGGCGTGCAATTTTCGCACCCTGGAAGATGTCACGGTCCGGAGGAGTGGGTTTTGACAGCGCTGCCAACAGGTGGGCGAGCATATTCAGCAGTTTGTAGCCAACTTGAAACTACTGGTTAGTGTGTGTCGGTTTGGACCGTTGGAGGAGGAGTTGGTTTGCAACCTGCTGAGCGAGTGTTTGTCATGTTGACAGCTGGAGTCTCCCATTACCACACGAGTAGCGGACCCGGACAGTGATGAGAGTGTGAAAGAAGACGCGGGAGATGCCAACGCTGTGGATTTGAAGGTCTGCCCTGGGGAAGCCCAAGCGTATGGGCTGCAGGTCCGTGAAGTGCCGTTTCAGAGCAAAGTGTGTTTGGCAAGAGCAAAGTGCTGCGGCAAGTGTGGCCACTTGCATCATTTCACCAGGGTATGCCACAGATCTGAGCGAGGAAGTCCGTGGCATGAAGAGGACTCTCCCACCCCCACAGTTGTCCACGCTGTGTCCCTGAGCACCAACGAACACACGTACTGTATGGTGGAGTTGGACGGGGTGGAGGTGCCTTTATTGATCAGCGTGGAGTGGTGGGCTCCGTGTTGGGTGGGACGACTGTGAGATGTTTTTTCCCGCACTACAGAACTGGGGGTGACCCGGCGCCGCTTTGTGGTTGTAGAGGAGGACGGCTGGCCACGGTGGGAACGCTGAGACTGATGGCTCGGTACAAATTGGCCGAGATGTGTGACCTGGAATTCATTGTGACAGACCGTGGAGAAAACATAATGGACTGCAACCTGCTCTATGGTCTGGGCTTCGCCATTAAAAGCGGTGCTGGGGAGGAGTGGATGGGCTGTGGATTGTGGGACCGACTGATCCCGAGAGTGGAAGATGGCGCAGTGTGGGATGAGGAACTGCCTGGCACCCTGGAGGGTGTGCAAGACCAATATCGCCCAGGGTCATCACAGGAAGGTCCCTGTGCCAGAGCCCAAGTTGCCCTGGACGAGGGTACTGGACGGCACAGAGGGACGCCTGTGACGATGAGCGATGTCGAGAGGCTGGTTTCACCTGTTCCCAGATCTCAGCTGAAGTGGGCCAGTGAACAGGGGGACCACAACAGCAACGGCGAATTTAGAAGAGGTTGGGGCCGGACTGTCAGGCACGGTAGAACAACGTGCCAAGCAGAGACCCTGCAAGCCAAGCGGGACCCCTCTGGGGGTCAAGGACTGGATTCGGGAGGAGAGGCAATCACGGCAGGTACGGGCTGGTCGGCGGTTGAAAGAGCACCAGGGATGCTCATGCGTCGTGGCCAGATGGGAGGATGCTCATCTAAAGCTGCCAGATGGTTCATGGAGGCACACGAATGAGCTGCAGCGTGCCCGGGAGGGGACTGAGGGACGTGGGCCTGGACGAGCGGAGCAGCCGGCGGTGATGAAGAGGAGGCGCACCGGTGCTGAGGCGACCTGCTGTGGCCCAGGAGACTGGCTGCCTCCCAGGGTGGACTGATGGCAGGGCGGTCCAGGGGGCCCACAGACTTGTTTTCTCCAGCTGTATGTATATAGATTTGGGGATTAATTTGGGGGTTTTATTTTAGTTTAGGAGACACGGTGGTATTTTGGTTTTATATGGACTCTCATTTCGTTTAAGCGGCAGAATAATCCACTTCGCCATGTGGGGTGTGATGGCAGTCCACATGTCCCTCCTAGCTTTAGCTGTTTTGGCGTGAGTGTCTTAGGCCATTTATGTTATTTTTCTTTGTCATTTTTGTGCGTGAATCGGGTCCTAAATTGGGGTGGGCCTGAATTGTGTGTGTGTGTGTGTGTTTTGTACTTCTGTGTGTGTGTTGGGGGGGAGGGATGTAGTGTAATTATTTCTAATATAATGTGAGGCACGGGGTGGTGGCTCCGCCTCCTGGTCACGCCACCACCCGTCACTATAAAAGGGCTGCAGGCAGGAGGGGCGGCCTCTTTGCCATCCTCTGCCTGGTGGCTGTGTGTTGCACCTGTGCCTATTCAGTAAACGGGTGTTCGGTTCTACACCTGGCCTCGTCCTTGGCTCCATATCAGACATAAATTGATAAAATGTAACTGTGCCCAAAAACAAAATTCATGTTTACATTTATTTAATTTACGTTCACATTTGCTGCGTTATAGAAATGAGTTTAAACCCAATTTAAAATATACAGTTTAGATACAAGTTTATATAAAAATAGCACAAACTGTTGAAATGCACATATTCCAAATAATGCATGTTGTCGAATTTTACAGTATATGGTATATAATGGGAACAAGGAGGATGGTACAATTATAATAATCATATTCAAATTTCAATTGAGTACAAATTTTGCAAAAATAAAGGTGCAAAAATATGAAAAAAATGCTAATTTACAATTTAGAGAGTTACAAATTTATAAGTCCAACATTTATGAGATTTTTTAAAAGTTAAATTTGTGAAGGAAAAAATTAAAAATGACATTATTTTACAACAATAAAGTTACAAATGTACACAAAAATTATAATATTTACTGGAAAAAAGGTGCAAAATGAGATATGACTTCTCATCAGTTTGTGAGGGTTTTCGCCTCTTGGGGCTTTAATAAGGTCAGGAGTTCCTGGCAGCGGGAGGCGAGCTACAGAGCTGCGTGGAGGAATCTGATCAGAAACACTGTTGCTCCCGACAGACTATGATGATGATGATGATGATTTAAAAAAAACACCAAACTTTTTTCTTCATTAATTTCCCATTTTCTCATCAATTTGTGATTTTTTTAAATGTAAATTTATCTTGTAAATTCATAGCTTTTCTTGATAAGCTTGCAAGTTTTTCTTGATAGAGGTGATTTTTTTCTAGTGCAGTATAACACAGTACAGTCTCCCAGCCCTTTTCTTGCACAAATTTTGCATTAAGTTTGCAACATTTTTCTTATAAATTTCCAATATTTTTCATGTAAAATTACAACTATACCCTCAAAAATGTATAAAATTAACCCCCGACGTTTGTGTGAGGAAAGTCACACAAGTTGAACGCAGAAGTCCTGAAATTAGGATTTTGCAGAAAAAAAAAACTCTACTTGAATACTTGTAGTAAACGTAACTCCTTGCTACCAGCCGCTTTTAATTCACTATCATGGTGCACTGGCACCTTCGATTGCTCAGTGACTACAGTAAGGCGGAGAACTGAGTGCACAGGTAGTTTAGGAAATATTTTAGATCCAAAATGAAGCTGACGGAGGGGATAGTGCTGACATATTCAGCTGTTTAAAATGTCAGTCTAATATTGGGGATGGCAGGTTAACAAGGGGGATGACACCCCCCCCCCCACATCCCCCCCACATCACCTACTGGAAACATGGTGATCTGCTGTCTGGAGTGGAGTCAAGGCCGTTCCTAACAAAGATGGTGCCCAAGATAACTTTACCCATTAGTAACTGTAAAACTAGTCCTACTGACCGTAATGGGACGATCGAATCCAAAAGAAGAAGTAGAAAACCAGTTCTGATTTCTTTTGAATCAAACAGAGCCAACTGCCCAAAGTCCAGAAAAGGTATGTAGTCATGATTATATTTGTTTTTATACAGTCTAAGACCTTTAGCTGTATCACAAGTTCATTATATGCCTACCAGTTTTGTTATATATATATAGCCATGTATACTTTGGACTCATTTATACATAATTTCTTGTTTGTTTTAATTGTCATGCTAAGCTAAGCTAGTTGGCCTACTAACGCATTCAGCAAGTCACTTTAATGTTGTCTGAGCGTGTTTAATTTGCTGCTTTTGTGAGGGGTAATTTTATATACAAATAATATGTACATGTATGTATGGAATGAGTAACTTAGGAAGGAATATTAGAGCCACATAGAAAATTGCATTTTGAGAAAAAAAGTTAAAAGTTTTGAGAAGAAATTGTATTTTGAGAAAAAGTAAAGAGTATTTTGAGAAGAAAGTTGAAATTTCGAGGAAAAGGTCAAAAGCGTAGGTTAAAAAAAACACGTCAGTTTGCCAAGTCAATACTTTTTTTTTTTTTTTTTTTATACATTTTTCCCACAATACTATTTTGACTTTTTATCTTGGAGAAAAAAAAAGCAATTGATACACAGCTTCAGAGGAAATCTTTTTCACTTGGAAAAAAGTGACTTCAAACGACACTAAAACAACAGCATTTCAGAAGTGCTCTAACGTAATTCAATAATCAGTGTAATGCTTTGGATTACACCTTATCTTGTTAGCAAAAAAATAACACCATGCCATATATGATGACCTGGGTTGACCATTCCTCTATCTGCAACTGCACCGCAAGGCAGCACAGTGATACAGTGGTTAGCACTGTTGCCTCACAGCTACAAGGTTCCAGGTTTGATTCCCCGGACTGGCAGGGGTGGGAACCTTTCTGTGTGGAGTTTGCATGTTCTCCCTGTGCTGCGTGAGTTTACTCCGGGTGCTCCCGTTTCCTAACATGCATCCAAAGACATGCATCCAAAGACATGCATGTTAGGTTAACTGGTGACTCCACAGGCATCTGTCTCTGACAGGCCCCTAGAATCAAGGGTTAGCGTAGCTACTAGTGAAGCACTCTGAGTGGTCTTTGTGACTAGAAAAAGTGCTATATAAAGTACAGGTCCTTAACTTCAAGCAGTAAGTTATTTTATCAGTAATAAATAACATGTATGCAATGCTTTGGTGCTAAAAAGAAGTTTAACAGTTTATATCTGGAAAAAAAAAAATCAGTCAAAGCTTCGCTCATGATCCAAGAGCATCGATCCAGAAACATTTTAAGACATGCATGATGCACATGCTTAGAGCTTTTTCCTCAGTGAGCGGAATACCTGCTGTTGTTACAGAAGGATGGAGGAGGGGGGGAACAGGTTTAGGCTGCATTGTCAGGAAGGGAGCAGGGAAGAGAGCATTTAAGGAAAGGGAAATTAGACAGAAGTATCCAGAGATTAGAGAGAGAAGGGTGGGATATAATTAACATTTGTCAGCAATTAAAAAAATAAAAGAATGGTTAAACATGAAAACATTAAAATGAATAAATCATTCTGTAACACTCATTTCGATTAATAAAGACGAGGGTAGGTTGAATGGTTATCAGTTTCATAAGTCATTTATGGTCTGAATATTACACAAGTATATACAATTAAAACAGCTGTCACTTCACGAGAGCAGTTCACAAATTTTGTGGCTACACAAAACTGCTCTCCATATTTATACATTTTTTTACGGTTGAAATCAGAAGTTTACATACACTGTATAAACAGACAAATAACCTTGTATTTTAACTGTCTGACATTAAATCAGACTGAACTTTTCCTGTTTTAGGTTAATGAGGATAACCAAAATTATTTCTGTTTTCTAAATAATTTTTTAGAGATTTTTTTACTTTCTTCAAAGTCAGAAGTTTACATTTCCTTAGCATTTGGTAGCATTGCCTTTAAACTGTATGACTTGGGTCAAACGTTTTGGGTGTTCTTCCACAAGCTTCTCACAATAGTTTGCTGGAATTTTATCCCATTCCTGCAGATGGAACTGGTGTAACTGAGTCAGGTTTGTAGGCCGTCTTGCTTCCACCCGTCTTTTCAGCTCTGCCCACAAATTTTCTATGGGACTGAGATCAGGACTTTGTGATGGCCATTCCAAAACATTGACTTTGTTGTCCTTCAGCCACTTTGTAACTAATTTGGTGGTATGCTTTGGGTCATTGTCTATTTGGAAGACCTATTTGCACTCAAGCTTTAACTTATTGATGTCTTGAGATGTTGCTTCAATATTTCCACATAATGCCCTTTCCCCATGATGCCATCTATTTTGTGAAGTGCACCAGCTCCTCCTGCAACAAAACACCCCCACAACATGATGCTGCCACCCCCGTACTTCACATTTGGGATGGTGTTCGCAGGCTTGCAAGCTTCCCCCTTTTTCCTCCAAATGTAATGATGGTCATTATTCCCAAACAATTCTAGGTTCATCAGACAACAGGACATGTCTCCAAAAGTTAAGGAGGTCTTTGCCCTGTGTGGATTTGCAAACTGTAATCTGGCTTTTTTAATGTTTTTGGAGTAATGGCTTCTTCCTCGCTGAGTGGCCTTTCGGCCCATGTTGGTACAGGACTCGTTTCTCTGTGGATAATGACACTGTTTTACCAGCTTCAGCCAGCATCCTCACAAGGTCTTTTTTTTTTCTTCTGTTCTGGGGTTTAGACACACATTTTGCACTAAACCACATTCATCTGGGACACAGAACCTGTCTGCTTCCTGAGTGGTATGATGGCTGGACATTCCCATGGTGTTTATACTTGTGTACAAATATTTGAACAGTTGAATGTGGCACCTTCAGGCATCTGGAAATTGTACCCAAGGATGAACGAGACTTATGGAGGTCCACAATTCTATTCCTGATATTTGTGTATGTAAACTTCTGACTTTGAAGAAACTGAAATAAAAAAAAAAATTCTCTTAAAAATTATTTAGCAAATAGAAATAATTTTGGTAATCCTGACTGACCTAAAAATGAAAAGTTTAGTCTGATTTAATGACAAGACAGTGAGAAAAGATTATTTGTCTGTTTATACAGTGTATGTAAACTTCTTCTGGTTTCAACTGTATTTGAATATTTGCTGAAAATGCATGCTTTGTCCTATGCTTGCAATCCTGGAATTTCCCCGTTGTGGGACTAATAAAGGCTTATCTTATCTTATCTTATCTTATCTTATCTTTTTTAACAAAAATTTGAATATACTTCTATGTGCAATATTTTATATGTAATCCAGTAGTTTCTCAAATATATGTTAGCTTTACTCTTTATGATGTAAAATACTGTATGCAATGAAAGACCAGTGATTTTCAACCAGTGTGTCATGGAAGATCATTTACATCTATTTTCACCTAATTAGTCCAAAAAAACGATGATTTAGTTGTTGCAGATATTTAGCCATTGGGCCTCTGGGCCTACATTGTAGTGGCTCTTCCATGGTGGTGGGTGGCAGTATGAACGCAGTAACATTGATCTTTTTCACGTTTTTTGTTTTATGGAGGTTCTCATTCATGAACTTGTAAAACTGGCTTTATTGCTTTGTGTCTATGAGGCACCTACGCTTTCGACAAGGTCGGCCTGCGCGTGGCTGGATATATGCTTCATTGCATCTACTGTTTGACCAAGCATTTCACATATGCACATAACCATCATCTGCAGTTTCACCCCAGCCCGATATGTAGTGCAAACGAGCTGATGTGCCAGTTTGATGACCGACTATATAAAAGAGAAGAAGAGTAAGAGCCACGTGCATTTTAGCAATGACAGTGTACGAAGGTGAGAAGAGGAGCTCCTGTGTTTACTACTTTTTGCGGAAGAAGCCAAAAAAGAAAGAGGAGAAAGTATAGTGTGCGACCACTTGTCTTCATGCGTTGTCTTCATCTGCTTTATCTTTGTATGCTGTGTTGGTTTTGAAAGGGAGGTTGGATCTTTGCACATGTGTAGTCTGCACGCACGGTCAACACAGTCACAGAATTTCTGCTCCACGCACACAGCCGCAGAGGGACCCCATGGAGCCTTAGTGGACTGGAGAGGATGACGAAATTTACATCACACAAGTCTCGTGCTTGGCCAGTCGTGCAAAGTATAAAGCCAGAGAGGTGGCAGGGACACTGTCATTTTGAAACATTTTGGTTGGTGGTGTGCTGCGGGATTTTTTTCAATGTAAAAAATATGCCATGGCTCAAAAAAGGTTGAAAAACACTGGCTTAGGCTATACAATTCCATGCATGTAGGTATACGTTATACAGAGAGTGCAAATATCTCTCATCTTCCTTGCCCTTGATAACCTAAATCATTCTACTCAGAATTTACACTGAGCAGATTCAAAAATATAAAGATATTTGTTAAACAGGCCACACACACGCACGCGCACACACATGCACACGGGTTTCAGCTTACCATCCAAATATGTGCGAGCTACAAACTTAAGAAGTTCATCCAGAAGGATGACTGGGATGGAAAGCTTCAACACCATCATCCACTGCTCCACGTTCAGATGAGTGAGCTTGAAGATTAGCTGTGGATGAGAGTTTCAGATGCATGATTTTTAATGAAAAAACACCATATAATTTATTAGCACATTAACAATGGATCCAATATGACTAAAAAAACGCCCTGAAAATTATATGAATCTGTTTATTATAAGTATGTGTAGAATGCTTTAGTTTCTCTCTGTTAGTTGTCGGTGTTGCTGTCATCGATACATATTCAGACAATGAGAGCATGAAAGAGAATGGATGCCGGAGAGACAGCTTGTGAGGCATGTACGTAAAAGGCAAAAAGGTGGGAGAGGGATGTTGTGGAGGAAAGGGCTGCGGTGCCAGAGGCCAGACTCACGGGCAGGGGATCGACGTAGATGATCATGAAGTGAAGGGACATGGAGAGGCTCATGGCGGCCACCAGCCAGCCGTTGCTCCAGGGGGGCATGCGCACCAGGGACTGGTTCTCAGACAAGCTGGGGGGAGGGAGGGAACATGGGGTCGGATGGGAAGGCGGAGGGTTACTTTAATGCAAACTATAAAGACACAGGCATATGAATGAGTGTCAATAGGGGAGGTTACTTCATGTAAATAATTTGTGGAGATAATGAAGTACTCATGATGCCCCGTGGGATCAGAGCATGGCCAAACCTGTTTAGAGCATTGCACATCTCGATGGTGACCAGCACAGACAGGGCCATGGTCATTGGAGGCGCAGCCTCAAACACCTCACAGTGGATCCCGGCGAAGTCCTCGTTCTCCTCGCTGCACTGCATGAAATGAGACTGACGGGGAAGAAAGGAAAAATGAGCTCTGTCAAACGCTTTGGTGAATAGGAGGTCTAGGCATCATACAGTGGTGTGAAAAAGTGTTTGCCCCCTTCCTGGTTTCTCATTTTTTTGTATGTTTGTCACACTTAAATGTTTCAGATCCATCCATCCATCTTCTTCCGCTTTATCTTTTTTGGGTCGCGGGGAGGCTGGAGCCTATCCCAGCATCTTTTGGGTGAGAGGCAGGGTACACCCTGGACAGATCGCCAGTCCATCGCAGGGCCAACACAGAGAGACAGACAACCATTCACTCTCACATTCATACCTAAGGACAATTTAGAATCCCCAGTTGATGCCAGTTAACCTAACTTGCATGTTTTTTGGCCTGTGGGAGGAAACCGGAGAAATCCCGGTGTAAACCCACGCAGACACGGGGAGAACATGCAAACTCCACACAGATCACTGTTGGTCGTGGGCTGGGATCGATCCCAGGACCCCCCAGCCAAGGGTGAGTTGCTGTGCTGCCGCAGTGCTAACCACTCCACCACTGCACTGCCCATGTTTCAGATCATCAAACAAATTTAAATATTAGACAAAAATAACCTAAGTAAACACAAAAACATAAATTAACTGTGGTTTATTACATCTTTGCAAAGCTGAGTTCAATTTCTCTAACCACACCCAGGCCTGATTACTGCCACACCTGTTCTCAGTCAAGAAATCACTTAAATACGACCTGCTTGACAAAGTGAAGTAGACAAGAGATCATCCAAAGCTGCAATCCAGAGAAATTCAGGAACAAAATGAGAACCAAAGTAATTCAGATCTATCAGTCTGGAAAAGGTTATAAAGCCATTTCTTAAGCTTTGGGACTCCAGCAAACCACAGTGAGAGCCATGGCTTCTCCCGGATGTTGCTTGCTGTGGTAAATGGAACCATGAATTCTGCTGTCTACTAAAAAATCCTGAAAGAGAATGTCCGGTCATCTGTTCATGACCTCAAGCTGAAGCGCACTTGGGTTCTGCAGCAGGACAATGAACCAAAACACACCAGCAAGTCCACCTCTGAATGGCTTAAGAAAAACAAAATGAAGACTTTGGAGTGGCCTAGTCAAAGTCCTGAGCTGAATCCGATTGAGTTGCTGTGGCATGATCTTAAAAAGTCGGTTCATGCTCGAAAACCCTCCAATGTGGCTGAATTACAACAATTCTGCAAAGATGAGTGGGCCAAAATCCCTCCACAGCGCTGTAAAAGACTCATTGCCAGTTATTGCAAACGCTTGATTGCAGTTGTTGCTGCTGAGGGTGGCCCAACCAGTTATTGGATTTAAGGGGCAATCACTTTTTCACACAGGGCCATGTAGATTTGGATTTTTTTTTCAGTTAATAATAAACACCTTCATTTAAAAACTGCATTTTGTGTTTACTTGTGTTATCTTTGTCTAATATTTAAATTTGTTTGATGATCTGAAACACTGAAGTGTGACAAACACACAAAAAAATGAGAAATCAGGAGGGGGACAAACACTTTTTCACACCACTGTAAATACATTTAAAGATAATGTTTATTCATCACTTACCAGCTGGTAGAATGTGACCATTGGGCCATCATCACTGTACAGGAACCACCAGGCTGCTGCTGCAACAGTTGCAGCACCAACATAACCTGAAAGAAGGGTTATGGCATTGTTGAATGGATAAAGATAATGATAGAAACAGACATCATGTGTCAGAATAACCACTGACACAGGTTTAAATCTAAAAACTAAGTGTCATGTAGATATAATCTTTTTTTAAAATTACAGTATCTTTGGGACTTCTTTTTTGAGCAGGGGCTCAGCTTCAGAACCACACATTTGGTCCTATTACTACAATTTAAAGTGGCCATTTGTGCTGCACTTTGTGTATTGCACCAGTCCTTCTTGTCCCACTAACACCATTAATTTCCCTGGATCTATGTAATTTCCTCTGATGTTCGCCGGTCAGTTTTTGAACTCTGGAGGCAGAAATATGAGACACGAAAAGTTCTTTCTTCACGTTTGCTCCTGTGGTCAAAGACATAATTTTCCTTCAGTAAATTATCTATAAGGCCCAAAAAAACCAAAGCACTCATACTGGACTTCAGGAAGAACAGAAAGGACCACCCCATTCCTCATAAATGGCGACCTCATGGAAAACATCCCTGCCTTCAGGTTCCTGGGCACTCACATCTCCTCTGACTTCTCCTGGACTGTCAACACCAAGGCCCTAGTGAAGAAAGCCCAGTAGTGGCTGCACTTCCTCCGTGTCCTGAGGAAGAACAACCTGGACCAGAAGATGGTGCTGGCCTCCTATCGCTGCTCAGTGGAGAGCGCACTCATCTACTGTCTGGGTATGGTACGCCGGCTCCACAGCGGAGAACAGGAAGGCTGTGCAGAGGGTCATCAACACCACCCAAAAAATTATCGGTGACCCTCTGCCCTCCCTGGAAGACATCTCCAGATCCTCCTGTCTCAGAAAGATCAAGGTCATCACAGGAGACCCCTCACATCTCGCCCACCACCTGTTTGACCTGCTTCCCTCTGGACGACTGTTCAGATCAATCAGGTCCCACACCTTCACACTGACAGTTTCTTCCTCTGGGCCATCCGAACTGCAAACAGTCAGAGGAGTCACCCCCTCCCTCCAAATGCTCACATGCACAGAACTGAGGACCTTTTTAATTATCAAAATAACACACCTGTCTTTGCACTCCGCACTTTCATGTATATTGACCCATCCATGAAACCACTATGTATATTTTCCATAATGCTTGGGCCATTTTACTCAATTGTGTGTTCTGCACTCTACACTCTTATGTACATAGTTCCACCTGCGTAGCACCTGCCATACCTGTGTATATTTCCACAATCCTAGGCCATTTTTATTTCAGTTGTGTGTTTAATCATGTGTTTTGTAACCGTGTTTTATCTAATCCTTCTCTCATACTTAATTGCACAGTAGCCTGGTGGAGCACCCACAATTTCGTTGTACTGTACAACTGTACAATGACAATAAAGCCTATCCTATCCTATAAAACACCCACTAAGAAACACACAATTTTCCATTCTGCTTGTGCAGTTAGTACTGCTGTTTGGGATCTTAGTGAATCGGGCAAGGGCTGTGAATGGTCCTTAAAAGGATTTTCACTTTGTGAACAACCCCGCATTATCCCCAGTGAAAAACAGATTTGTCCTCCCATTTAATTGCTGTCATATTAGTAGTACACCTTAGATCTTGTGCTCCTGTTTATTGAAGGGAATGAGAACAAAAGCAGCAATTGGTTTATTGCAAGTTATGCCCAAAACACACCTCTGAATAATTAAGATCATTACGACAGCCCCTTGTTGCTTCCTGCCTAGCACTGAATTAGTTTTTGTGCTGCTGTAATAGTAAAATGATCTTGGACGCGCCCATAAATGCACTCTGTGCCTTAGACAATAGACTGTTGACTAGATTGTTGTAATATGGCCCTGTGTCAGTGTGTCCCCGTGTCTTAAAAAAAAAAAAAGAAAAATTATGTGTAAGTCTGCATCTATTGCATCTTGGCTTCTTAATTGTGGAGAGGTCCCGGGCACCAACCTCCCAAGGAGACAGTGGTCTACACTCAATCGCTTCAGGACTGGACATGGCCCCTGCTTGGCCAGCCTTCACAGATGGGGCAGTAGCCCTAGCCCACTGTGCGCATGTGGAGAGGAGCAAACTATGGAACACATCATAGAGGCTTGCCCGCTCCAAAGACTGGAAGGAGGATTACACACCCTCCATACAGCAAACCAGGAGGCAACTGCTTGGCTTAAGGACTTTGCATTCGCTAAATAAATAAATAAAATTGTGGAGAACCTCAACAGCTAGCATGGATGTCTTTGTACATGTACATGCCTAATCTTAGTTTCTCTAGCTGTTAACATTTATGAGAAAAACACAGAATTTCACAAGAAAAGTCACAAATTCAAGAGAATAAAACTAGTAAATTTACAGTCTGAGAGAATGCAATTTATAAGAACATATACAGTATGTGTAAATAAAAACAAAGTTTAAAATTGATTATATTAAACTTTCCAGTCATTTTTTTGAGAAAATATCCAAATTTAGAAGTAAAAAGTAAATTTCCAGTTATGACTTTTTTCTCCATTAACTATTTTCTGAACTGACAAATTTTATCTAAATTTTTTTTTCCACTCATTTCTTGAAATTTTGAGGCACGATCTTTCTTGGGCCAAAATGTTATGAAAAATTTCACTTTTAATGGTAAATGGTGTTCACTTATATAACCCAGCCACAGGGGGTGCACAAGCCAGTGTACTCCTAGTGCCAGTCCCAAGCCCGGGTAAATGGGGAGGGCTGTGTCTGGAAGGGCATCGGACATAAAACCTTTGTCAATTCAAACGTGCGGATCATGATGAATGAGACTTTCATACCGGATCAGTCGAGACCTGGGTTAATAACAACCACCACCGGTGATGTTAGCCGACAGGGTGCCGGTGGAAATTGAGCTACTATTGGTCAAAGATGTAGGAGGGAGAGAGAGAGAAGGAAAGGTAGAAGTGTGGAAGTGAGAGTAGGGACATTAAATGTAGGGACTATGACTGGTAAAGGCGGAGAGTTGGCTGATATAATGGAAAGAAGAAAGGTAGATATACTGTGTTTTCAAGAAACCAGATGGAAGGGAAGCAAGGCTAGGAGCATTGGAGGTGGATTTAAACTGTTCTATTACGGTGTAGATAGGAAGAGAAATGGAGCAGGTGTAATTTTGAAGGAAGAATATGTGAAGAGTGTTCAGGAGGTAAAGAGGGAGTCCGAGTCATGAGTTTAAAGCTAGAAGTCAAAGGTGTGATGTTGAATGTTGTCAGTGCCTATGCCCCACATGTTGCATGTCAGGTGGAAGAGATAGAGGAATTCTGGACTAAGTTGGATGTAGTGGTAGTGTGTTCCCAGGGGGAGAGTGGTGATTGGAGCGGACTTTAATGGGCATGTAGGTGAAGGGAACAGAGGTGATGAGGAGGTTCTGGGTAAGTATGGTTTTAAGGAAAGAAATGTGGAAGGACAGATGGTTGTGGATTTTGCTAAAAGGACAGAAATGGCTATGCTGAACACATACTTCAAGAAGAGAGAGGAACATAGGGTGACTTGAGTGGAAGAAGGTGCACACAGGTGGACTACATCCTATGCAGAAGGAGAAATCTGAAAGAGATAGGAGACTGCAAGGTGGTGGCAGAATGTAGCTAGACAGCATCGGATGCCAGTCTGTAGGATGACTTTGGAAAGTGAGAAGAGGAAGAGAGTGAAGGCAGAGCCAAAGATTAAGTGGGGGAAGTTACAAAAGGAAGAAGGTGGCACAGAGTTCAGGAAGGAGTTGATACACGCTCTGGGTGGTAGGGAAGAATTACTAGATGACTGGGAAAGTACAGCAAAAGTATTGAGGGAAACAGGTAGAAAGGTACGTGGTGTATCCAGTGGACAGGGGAAGGAAGACAAGGAGACTTGGTGGTGGAATGAGGAGGTACAGGAAAATATTCAAAGGAAGAGGTTAGCAAAGAAAAAGGCTGATGGTCAGGGAGATGAAGAAAGTAGACAGGAGTATTTGGAATCTAGGCACATGGCAAAGAGAGAGGTGGCAAAGGAAAAGGCATATAGTGAGTTGTGTGACAGGCTAAGCACTAAGGAAGGAGAAAATGACTTGTATCAATTGGCTAGACAGAGAAATCAAGCTGGAAAGGATGTACAGCAGGTTAGGCTGATTAAGGACAAAAATGGTAATGTACCAACGAATGATGAGAGTGTGTTGAGAAGGTGGAAGGAGTACTTTGAAGAGCTGATGAATAAAGAAAATGTGAGGGAGAGGAGAATGGATGAAGGAAAGATAGTGAACAAGGAAGTCCCGAGGATTAGCAAGGCAGAAGTGAGGGCAGCTTTGAAGAGGATGAAGAATGGAAAGGTGGTTGGTCCAGATGACAGAGGTATGGAGGTATGGAGATGTTTAGGAGAGATGGCAGTGGACTTTTTAACCAGATTGTTTAACACAAACCTGGAGAGTGAGAGGGTGACTGAGGAGTGGAGAAGTGTTTTGGTACCAATTTTCAAGAACAAAGGTGATTCTCAGAGCTGTAGTAACTACAGAGGCATAAAGTTGATCAGCCACACTATGAAGATAAGGGAAAGAGTTGTTGAAGCCAGGTTAAGAGGAAAGGTGACAATCAGTGAGCAGGTGTATGGTTTCATGCCAAGAAAGAGTACTACAGATGCAATGTTTGTGTAACCCAAAGGTTAATAAAAACCTGTTAATAAAAAAAGCAATAAATGCTTGAATGTAAAAAGCCAATAAATAACTTCATATGGTTAAATATTACTGAAAACGTCTACAAAGTTATATTTCATGTTACTACATTTTATTTGGGTAAAAAAATGTTAAAACATGCCAATTTATTGTCATTTACGTTTTAAGATAGCTGAAATGCATTTAGACTGTTATTTTGAAGAGTACGTTGCTGCATAGCTCATGCGACAAGCAACAGCCAGTCGGATTGCTGCAGGCTTTTCCTGTGCAAAACTGAGGGAATTACGCAGACACACATCGAAAGTGCTGCACAGAGAGAGAGAAAAGGAGTAAAATAAAGCAGAAACGAGTCTAAACTAACCTAAAAGCTATTTTTGCACTCTGAAGAAGGTTTTATTTTTTTTTGTTTGTTTCTAACCTGTCTTGGTTGTACCTGAAGTAACAGAACTCTGTATTGTTGGGTTTTCCAACCAGTCATGGGTTCTGGAGATTTGTGTACGTGTGTTTATCGGGATTTGGCCAACTTAGATTGGGATGAAGCTATGTCGAAATAGGACTGGATTTGAAGATTTGGAGAACATGTGCTTGAACCTTATGGCGAGCCACCCAAGGGACCTTGTGTGAACTGTGCATTAGCCAGGAAGCTAGAGGGCGTACCACTCCTCTACTGGATGTTGCATGGTTTTCATCTGAACTGGTATGATCCATCCATATTTCCACCAAAAAACAGTGGATCCAGGATAAAAACACTGCTAATTCAGAAGAACTAAAGGCTTAGTAGACTTGAAAGAAAAAGACTTTTATTCTGTAGTTAACAGATTTGTTCAGTCTTTTGCTGAATTGTTTTGAGTTTTGTATTTTTTTTTACAATTTTTATTTGATTGGCCATACATGATTATACTGTAAAGGTATTGTTTACAGTACAGTGTTAATTGTTTGGTTGTAAACAACAAAACAATGGTAATGGTTAAACTTAAAGGGTACCTATACTACACTTGAAAGGAACTTGAAATGAAATAGAACTAAACTAATTTGAACAAAACAGAGATAACTCAAGTAGGTTAAAGAACTAGCTTGAACTGAACTAAAAGAAACTAAAGGTTGCAACCTATTAAAATAAGACTAAACTGAATCCTTTTAAACCTAACTAAAAGGTCTAAACACAAAAATGGGGATTTATTCTATGTTAATGTATGCCATTGTTCTTTTGTCCATTTAATAATAAGCCAGTATTTTAAACATACTTCCTGGTCTGTGGTCTCTCCTTTATCTAAAGTTTATTACTGCTCCTGTAGTTGAATCTAGGTGACTCTGATACTAGTCCATCATCATCGTTGTCCTATTACACTGTGTTTGTTGTATGCTAGTACATACTATACAGCCCATTCCCTGTAATTAACCCTCATAGGTGTTACATTTGCTCTAAGAGTGTTGATGGAGAAGTATAGAGAAGGTCAGAAGGAACTGCACTGTGTCTTTGTGGATCTAGAGAAAGCATATGATAGGGTGCCAAGAGAGGAAGTGTGGTACTGTATGAGAAAGTCAGGAGTGGCAGAGAAGTATGTGCTGGTAGTGCAGGACATGTATGAGGACAGTGAGACAGTGGTGAGGTGCGCTGTAGGAGTGACCAATGGGTTCAAGGTGGGGGTGGGTTTACATCAAGGATCGGCTCTGAGTCCCTTCTTGTTTGCCGTGGTGATGGACAGGCTGACAGATGAGGTCAGGTAGGAGTCTCCATGGACCATGATGTTTGCAGACAACATTGTGATCTGTAGTGAGAGTAGGGAGCAGGTGGAAGAGAACCTGGAGAGGTGGAGATATGCTCTGGAGAGAAGAGGAATGAAAGTCATTAGAAGCAAGACTGAATACATGAGTGTGAATGAGAGGAAGGCAGGTGTAATGGTGAAGATGGAAGGAGTAGAGGTAGTGAAAGTAGATGAGTTTAAAAACCTGAGGTCAACCATCCAAAGCAATGGAAAATGCACAAGATAGGTGAAGAAGAGAGTGGAGTGGGTGGAGACGAATGTCAGGGGTGATTTGTGACAGAAGGGTCACAGCAAGAGTGAAAGGGAAGATTTACAAGACGGTAGTAAGACCTGCTATGATGTATGGTTTGAAGACGGTGGTGCTGACAAAAAGACAAGAGATGGAGCTGGAGGTGGCAGAGTTGGAGATGCTAAGGTTTTTATTGGGAGTGACTTGGAGGGACAAGATTAGAAATGAGTATAACAGAGGGATAGCTCAGGTTGAGTGGTTTGGAGACAAAGTAAGAGAGGCAAGGCTGAGATGTTTTGAACATGTGCAGAGGAGGGATAGTGGACATATTGGACAAAGGATGTTGAAGGTGGAGCTGCCAGGCAGGAGGAAGAGAGGAAGACCACAGAGAAGATTCATTGATGTAGTGAAGGAGGACATGGAGAGGGGTGGCGTTACAGAGGAAGATGCAAAGGATCGGGTGAGATGGAGGCAGATGATCCACTGTGGCAACTCCTAAAGGCAGCAGCCAAAAGAAGAAGAAGGCATTCACTTATATAGTGCTTTTTACTCACCTCTGGATGACCAAAGCACTTTACAGATCCGGCTATCCACCCATTCACACACTGATGGCGGCAGAGCTGCCATGCACAGGTGCTGGCCTGACCCATCAGGAGCAACTGGGGGTTCAATGTCTTGCTTAAGGACATTTCAACATGCAGACTGCAGACAGAGCGGGAATTGAACCACTGATACTCTGGATCAATAGTCAGCCACACTACACCTGCGCCACAGCTGCTCCCTTTAATAGTAAAGTTTGCATGCTTTTGTTTTAGACATACTAAATAAAAAAATTAAGATTTTATTTGTTAATAAGTTCAACATTTACGATTTAGTTACTCATATTTTTATTGGTAAACTGTAAGAACTTACCTCCAATGGCCAGGTATCTAAAGAAGAGCCAACCAGAGATGAGGGGCTCTTTAGGGGATCGAGGGGGTTTGCCCATGATATCCAAGTCTGGAGGGTTGAAGCCCAGTGCTGTGGCAGGCAGACCGTCGGTCACAAGGTTTACCCAGAGAAGCTGGACAGGGATCAGAGCCTCAGGCAGACCCAGGGCAGCAGTCAGGAAGATACTGAACCAGTAAAAAGGAAGGATTTTTCATGAGTTTTAGTTCTTGATTTTTGCAAACATGACACTTTTTTTCCACTTTGCCTTAATATATCATTTAAAGGCAGCATCTATTCTTCTCCTCTGTAGCGGGTACAAGTTCTCTGTCCATGCTGACCATCTCACACACACACACACACACACACACACACACACACACACACACACACTATGCTAGAGCTTCTCCATAGCGGGCCATTGTTAGCATTTTCCAGCCCACCAGCAAGATTCATGGGATTCAAGACCTTCAAGCTTCCAACATATACACACATGGACAAAATTGTTGGTACCCCTCTGTTAATGAAAGAAAAACCCACAATGGTCACAGAAATAACTTGAATCTGACAAAAGTGGTAATAAATAAAAATTCTATGAAAATTAACCAATGAAAATCAGACAATGCTTTTGAATTGTGGTTCAACAGAATTATTTTAAAAGACAAACTCATGAAACAGGCCTGGACAAAAATGATGGTACCCTTAACTTAATATTTTGTTGCACAACCTTTTGAGGCAATCACTGCAATCAAATGATTTCTGTAACTGTCAATGAGACTTCTGCACCTCTCAGCAGGTATTTTGGCCCACTCCTCATGAGCAAACTGCTCCAGTTGTCTCAGGTTTGAAGGGTGCCTTCTCCAGACGGCATGTTTCAGGTCCTTCCACAGATGTTCAATAGGATTTAGATCAGGGCTCATAGAAAGCCACTTCAGAATAGTCCAATGTTTCACTCTTAGCCATTCTTGGGTGTTTTTAGCTGTGTGTTTTGGGTCATTATCCTGTTGCAAGACCTATGATCTGCGAATGAGACCAAGCTGTCTGACACTGGGCAGCACATTTCTCTCTAGAATACCTTGATAGTCTTGAGATTTCATTGCACCCTGCACAGATTCAAGACTCCCTGTGCCAGATGCAGCAATGCAGCCCCAGAACATAACAGAACCTCCTCCATGTTTCACAGTAGGGACAGTGTTCTTTTCTTGGTAGACTTCATTTTTGCGTCTGTGAATATAGAGCTGATGTGCCTTGCCAAAAAGTTGCAGTTTTGTCTCGTCTGTCCATAGGACATTCTCCCAGAAGCTTTGTGGCTTGTCAACATGCAGTCTGACAAATTCCAGTCTGGCTTTTTTATTGGTTTAGTTTAGTTTAGTTTATTTGAAAAGGGACAATGCAATTTCATAAAACACATGATTACACATGGTTAAAAAAGCCAGAATTAGCCAAAAGGCTAGTTTTCATCTGTAGTCCCCTGGCCAAGATGTAAAAAAGCAGTAAAATGCATCTACAAGAAAAAAACATGGTTAGACATTTAAGAGGGCGCTAATGTAACAAATAACATATACATAACAAACTGTACATTTAAACACAACATCAAACATCACAGCAGACTTATCTTTTAGTGTTGGCAGCTGTAGGTGTTTATAAGCCACATTTTCAATTTTTTTGTGAAGGCCTTGAATGTTGTGAGCAGTTTATGATTTGTTTTCAACAGTGGTGTCTTCCTTGGTCGTCTCCCATGAAGTCCACTTTGGCTCAAACAATTTTTTTTTTTAGATTTAGATTTAGTATACTTTATTGATCCCCAGAGGGGAAATTGAGGGCATCCACCACCTGGATGGATGAAGCAGCCACGATACGGCGCTATCCCTTAACCATTCACACACACATTCACACCTAGGGCCACTTTAGAGTCTCCAGTTAACCAAACCTGCATGTTTTTGGCATGTGGGAGGAAACCGGAGAAATCCCAGAGTAAACCCACGCAAACACGGGGAGAACATGCAAACTCCACACAGATCACTGTTGGTCGGGGGCTGGGATCGAACCCACGATCCCACGGCCAAGGGTAAACTGTGCTGCCGCAGTGCTAACCACTGCGCCACCGTGCAGCCCCAGATAGTGCAATCTGACACTGATGTACCTTGACCTTGGAGTTCACCATGAATGTGTTTAGAGGTTGTTCTGGGCTCTTTTGTTACCATTCGTATTATCCGTCTCCTCCTGCGGCCACATCCAGGGAGGTTGGCTACAGTTCTGTGGATCTTAAATTTCTGAATAATATGTGCAGCTGTAGTCACAGGAACATCAAGCTGCTTGGAGATGGTCTTATAGCCTTTACCTTTAACATGCTTGTCTATAATTTTCTTTCTAATCTCCTGAGACAACTCTCTCCTTTGCTTCCTCTGGTCCATGTTTAGTGTGGTACACACCATGTCACCAAACAGCACAATGACTACTTGTCACCCTTTAAATAGGCCGACTGACTGATTACAAGTTTGTAGACACCTGTGATGTTAATTAGAGGACACATCTTGGTTGAACATGTCTCTATGGTCACATTATTTTCAATCTTTTCTAGGGGTACCATCATTTTTGTCCAGGCCTGTTTCATGAGTTTGTTTTTTAAAGTAATTCTGTTGTGGCATCATCTCATTTTGGCTCATCAATTAGAATTATTCTTCAGCTTAAAGATATTGTTTCACCCAGGAAAAGGACAGCCAGGAACTGCTCTTTTACCTCAGGCCACAATTGAACTCACATTCCTTTGTTAAAAACCAGTCTAAGGAATTCACCCTAATGCACTTCCTGTTTTGACTTTATGGCCCAATAAACGGTGGAGACATAGAACAGAACCCTGGAGTACATCATATGGCCTACAAAGATCCACAGCTCACCATTGCCCTCTACTGGCAACTCTGGGACATGCTTGAGTTAACCAGTGGAGCTTTTAATCACATCTGTATTAACTCACTTCTCAACATCTTCCTCTTTTTCCAGGACACCAGGAAAGTAAATGGACCCTGTTTTGATGTGGACAATGATGGGTTTGAAATATATTAATCCTCGGAATTTAAATATGTGCATGCTAAAATGTTTAAATGAATGTTTATTCTTGCATATTAATTTAGAAGCACTGGTCATAAGTTGCATGAACACTGAAATAGGTTAGAGTTATACATAAATGTATAGAGGAATATCCCAGTATTAAGATGTGTATAAGATTTGCCAAAAAATGTTTCTCAAATCATGTGACCTATCACAGCCAATCCTTGCTTGACAACAGCTCTCTCAAAGTTCCAGACAAAAGACTGTTTGTTTATTGGACTAAAGTTCTTAAAGCCCGCCCACGAAGGAAAGCTATTGGTCTGAGTTCCTGTCAACCCGGAAGCCCGTGAAAGCTCTACTGAAGTTATAAAAGGAGGGAGACCACTCGCTTCTTCCTCTTTCGGCCCTTTTACTTCTATTGCCTTCATGTCTATCTACGCAGCAGAGAACTTTTTCGGGAGAACAAAGGGACTTATCCCACGTGTTTCTTTTCTACGATCACAGAGCCTGAAGTATCCCGTTTTTCTTTGTAACCTCTTTGTATCTTAATGTTTTTTTAAGCGCCTAGGAATTAATTCTTTTTCTTGAGCTCAATTCTAATTAGGAGTTAAAAACTCTAATCCTAGATGTTTATTTTTATAACTTTTCCTGTTGAACTTTCTGTAAAACCACCATTTTAATTTTAATGTAAGCTTTAATCTTGACTTTATTTTTATAAGTTTTTATTGACCATTCCCACACCAGAAGCTCTTTTATCTAAAGTCCGAAGATCTGTTAATTTTGCTATCGGATCAGATTTTTAATTATCCTTGAATTCCTCACGGGAAGCTGCAGATTCTCGACACAGCCCGCCATCACGTGCAGCTGAAGAAATCAGCACGCCACGAAGAATAGACGTCTTGGGCTGGACCGCAGCCCAGGTGATCAACACATCAAAATCTCATCTTGTGACAACTGAATATTTGCTTGACAAATATTCTGGGTTTTGGCACTTTTCCAAATTGAAAACTTCCAGACGGCGACACAGGAGGATCTTCATTTTCAACTACCACGCAAGGAATCACGTGAGCGACATTCTTGTTCATCTGCTGAATGGAAAGTCTGAGATTTGGGTATAATTTAATATCTGATCAGATGCAAAATTAAAGAGCAAATATTACCTTTTTTTTCTCATTAAAATCCCGTTTTCATTTTCTTAAAGGGTAATCCAGAACTTTTCATATAATTGGTTTAATTTTCCATATAAATTTGCATTATGTTTTCCATAATCTGTTAACTTCAAACTGATCTAAATTCATTTCACAGTTAACCCTGGTTCTGCAAACGTTCAGTGTTAATCTGTCATTTACAAGTTTAATTTTATGGTTAATGAAATCACTGCAATGTCTTTTAATCGTCATTTCATTTAATAAATATGTGAAAATGAGAGAAGTTGAGAATTTATTTCATTCTGAGTCTGGTTTAAGTCCCCAGTATCAAATTCACTAAAATTTTGAGACTGATTATTAATTAATTTATTGAGTGATTAAACAGGTATAAAGTGAAATAAAGATTAAAATTGCTTCCAAAAAGGAAGCTGGTGCCCCTACACGAGTGTTATCAATTTTTCCTGTGTGTATGAACCAAGAATTCATCTCAGGTTCCAAGACATTAATATAAATTAAATAATTTTTATACCTGATCTTATTAACTCATATAACGTTACACTGTTGAACCACAATTCAAAAGCATTGTCTGACTTTCATTGGTTAATTTTCATAGAATTTTTATTTACCACTTTTATCAGATTCAAGTTATTTCTGTGACCATTGTGGGTTTTTCTTTCATTAACAGAGGGGTACCAACAATTTTGTCCACGGCTGTAGTTGAAACCAGATGTTACATACGCTATATTAAATGACACATAACCTTTTTTTTCTCACTGTCTGACATTAAATTAGACTGAACTTTTCCTGTTTTAGGTCAGTTAGGGTTACCCAAATTATTCTGTTGGCTAAATATTTCTTATATTTGCTAAATAATTTTTAGAGAATGTTTTATTACTTTCTTCAAAGTCAGAAGTTTACATTCATTTCTTTAGTATTTGGTAGCATTGCATTTAAACTGTATGACTTGGGTCAAACATTTTGGGTATCCTTCCACAAGCTTCTCACAATAGTTTGCTGGAATTTTGACAATTTTACACCAATCGATAAAATTAATCTCCTCATCCAAACCATTAACATGTTTATTAGCTCCTATTCCCGCTAAACTGCTCAAACAAATCTTACCATTCATTAGTAATCCACTTCTTCAGATTATTAACTTATCTCTAACCACAAGCTATGTGCCCCAAGCCTTCAAGATCACTGTAATTAAGCCTATACTTAAAAAAAACAACAGCGGATCCTTGTTTTAGCTAACTATAGAGCAATCTCTATTCTCCCTCTTTTCTCAAAAATCCTAGAAAGAGTTGTTGCTAATTAGCTGTGTGATTATTTACGAAGTAATAATTTATTTGAAGAGTTCCAATCTGGTTTTAGAGCTCATCATAGTATTGAAACTGCTCTAGTGAAAGTCACTAATGATTTGCTGATAGCATCCGATAATGGACTTGTTTCCATACTTGTGCTTTTAGATTTCAGTGTAGCTTTTGACACTATTGACCATAACATTCTATTTCATAGACTGGATCATTCTATAGGTTTTAAAGGATCACCTTTGCAGTGGTTTCAGTCATATTTGTCAGATAGATATCAGTTTGTTCATGTTCATGATGAGCCATCTCTACTCACAGAACTCAGTCAAGGAGTCCCACAGGACTCTGTGTTAGGACCATTAGTCTACATTATACAGTGATATGAAAAAGTGTTTGTCCCCTTCTGGATATCTTATTTTTTTTGTATGTTTGTCACACTTTAATGTTTCAGATCATCAAACAAATTTAAATATTAGACAAAGATAACACAAGTACAGTGATCCCTCGCTACTTCGCGCTTCACCTTTCACGCCCTCAGTGCATCGCGGATTTTTCAAAAATATTCATCAAAAATTCAAAATTGAGAAATAATGGGCGGGCGCTAGCAGAAGGCAGGGAGACTACATTAGACCATCAGGTGTCAACACGGAGAGCCGCACAACTCTCTGTTCGCTGTTGTCGTGTTGGCTGGGCTCGGAAATCTCGCAAGCTGATTGGCCGAGACGTTTCACCCCGCAAGCTGATTGGCCGAGACGTTTCACCCACCTCCTCTCCCTGCTGAGCGCCGAGGGAAGAGAAGGAAGACCGCATTCATTGCTCTTTATCGCTCGTGTTACGTAGTCTCGCAGCGTGGAACTTTTTGCTGTTCTCTTGTGCCATTTTGTGCGAAATAGTCTTCCCGTCGAGCCACTACGCCGCCTCCTGCAGCTTCAGCTCTATCGGAAGCTGCCCTCGATGATCCTGCGCCTCCAGCACCTCACGATGAGGCGTCACCTGAGGAGCAGTAAAGCTCTCATTAACCTGTGCAGTAAATCATTTTCATCTTGAGCTACATATCTTGTTATAAGAATAAAAGAGTTCTAAAAACATATTTATGTACACTTTGTTTACATCTACGTATGTATGTACACGTACACACACACACACGTATCATATGAGAGTGAGAGAATGAACGTACGTATTGTTTATGGATGACGTCATTGGGGTGACGCTACTTCGCGGTTTTTCACTTTTCGCGGTCGGTTCTGGAACCCATTAACCGCGATAAGTGAGGGATCACTGTAAGCACAAAATGCAGTTTTTAAATGGTGTTTATTATTAAGGGTAAAAAAAAAAAAAAAAAAAATCCAAACCTACATAGTTTGGATTTTTTTCACACAGGTTTCACATCCTGTGTGAAAAAGTGATCCCCCCCCCCATTAAAACATAAATTAACTGTGGTTTAGCATATCGTTGGAAAGCTGAGTTCAATTTCTCTCGCCACACACAGGCCTGATTACTGCCTTATCTGTTCTCAATCAAGAAATCACTTAAATAGGACCTGCCTGACTAAGTAGACCAAAAGATCCTCAAAAGCTAGACATCATGCTGCAATCCAAAGAAATTCAGGAACAAATGAGAAACAAAGTAATTGAGATCCATCAGTCTGGAAAAGGTTATAAAGCCATTTCTAAAACTTTGGGACTCCAGCAAACCACAGTAAGAGCCATTATCCACAAATGGGGACAACATGGAACAGTGGTGAACCTTCCGAGAAGTGGCCAGCCGACCAAAATTACCCCAAGAGTGCAGTGACGACTCATCCAAGAGGTCACATAAGACCCCACAACAACATCCAAAGAACTGCAGGCCTCACTTGCCTCAGTTAAGGTCAGTGTTCATGACTCGACCATAAGAAAGAGACTGGGCAAAAATGGCCTGCATGGCAGAGTTCCAAGACAAAAACCACTGCTGAGCAAAAAGAACCTAAAGGCTTGTCTCAGTTTTTCCAGAAAACATCTTGATGATCCCCAAGACTTTGGGGAAAATACTCTGTGGACTGATGAGACAAAAGTTGAACTTTTTGGAAGGTGTGTGTCCCATTACATCCGGTGTAAAAGTAACACAGCATTTCAGAAAAGGAACATCATCCATCCATCCATCTTCTTCCACTTAATCCTTTTCGGGTCGCGGGGGGTTGGACCCTATCCCAGCATCTTTGGGCGAGAGGCAGGGGCTGTTTTGCTACTTCAGGACCTGTAAGACTTGCTGTGGTAAATGGAACCATGAATTCTGCTGTCTACCAAAAAATCCTGAAGGAGAATATCCGGCCATCTGTTCGTGACCCCAAGCTGAAGCACACTTGGGTTCTGCAGCAGGACAATGGTCCAGAACATACCAGCAAGTCCACCTCTGAATGGCTTAAGAAAAACAAAATCAAGACTTTGGAGTGGCCTAGTCAAAGTCCTGAGCTGAATCCGATTGAGATGCTGTGGCATAACCTTAAAAAGGCGGTTCATGCTGGAAGACCCTCCAATGTGGCTGAATTACAACAATTCTGCAAAGATGAGTGGGCCAAAATTTCTACACAACACTGTAAAGGACTCGTTGCCAGTTATTGCAAACACTTGATTGCAATTGCTGCTGCTAAGCGTGGCCCAACCAGTTATTAGGTTTAGTGAAATCACTTTTTCACACAGGGCCATGTAGGTTTGGATTTTTTTTCCCCTTAATAATAAACACCTTCATTTAAAAACTGCATTTTGTGCTTACTTGTGTTATCTTTGTCTAATATTTAAATTTGTTTGATGATCTGAAACATTGAAGTGTGACAAACGTACAAAAAAATGAGAAATCAGGAAGGGGCAAACACTTTTTCACACCACTGTATATATGCTCCCCTTAGATGATATTATCAGAAAACACGCGATAAATTTCCACTGTTGCGTGGATGATACACAGCTATACCTGTGAATGAAACCAGAAGACAGAAACTAATTGACAAGGTTACACGCATGTCTTAAAGACTTTAGAACCTGGATGAATCACAACTTTTTACTACTTAACTCAGACAAAACTGAAGTTAATTGGCCTGAAAAAAACATCAGAGACACTTGTCTCTGAACGGATATGAAGCTTAGATGGTTTTACCGAAGCCCCTAGCACCACTGTCAGGAATTTTGAAGTCATCTTTGATCAGGATTTATCCTTTAATTCACACATCAAACAAATCTTTAAAACTGCTTAATTCCACTTATGGAACATTGCTAAAATCAGGAACATCCTGTCCCAAACTGATGCAGAGAAACTAGTACATGTCAGGAGCGCCCCTCTGGGGCGAAGAAGAGGAGGACCCACTTGCAAGGTGAATCTGATAAACCATTATTTATTCACAAACAGAAAATAAAGCATCGCGGGGGCTGAACCAAACAAACACCGGCAAGGCTTGGCAGGTAAACCACAGGCTTGGAAAACACAAAACAGACTAGAAATAATCAGGCAAAGCAGAAGCTTGTGTTAGATGTGTTTAGACGCCAATATGATTCAAGGTCCCCACGCTAGGTAGTGGGCGGCGATCCTTAAATAAAGCAGGACCCATCACGCAAATCAACAACAGCCATGGACAATAAGGAACAAAACCTAACACATGAAGAAGAAAAGGCACAGTCAAAATAAGAATCAATACAGAGGTAACGAGCAGGACAGGATAACAATAATAAAACAAAGGATTAGATTAAGGTTGAAGGTGTGATAAACAATAATGACACTAGGCACAAAATCACAAAAGCAAACTCAAAATGTGAGCATGGTTCCCAGACCATGCCTAGACCCTAACAGTCCATGGCTTTGTCACTTCTAGATTATATTGTTGTAATTCAGTATTGTCAGGTTGTCCTAAAAATGCTCTAAAAATTCTCCAATTAATTCAAAATGCTGCTGCTAGGGTATTAACGGGCACTAAAAAGAGGGATATTTTTCCCATATTGACCTCCCTTCACTGGTTCCCTGTTGAATCCAGAATCAAATTTAAAGTTCTCTTGACATATAAAACCATGCATAATCTATCCCCTAGTTATTTTAAAGAATTGATCGTACCCTATTATTCTAACAGATTATTACGGTCTCAGAATGCGGGACTCCTAGTAATCCCTAAAGTCTCTAAAAGTACCATGGGGGGGGGGGGGGTAGGGCTTTCAGTTATCAGGCCCCTCTTTTATGGAACCAACTACCAGCCTGGGTCCTTGAGGCAGACAGACCTCTCTACCTTTAAGACAAAACTCCTATCTGACAAAGCTTTTGAATAGACTTCCTACATGTTATATGTTACGTAACTAGTAGTGTAACAGTACTATGCATACTGTTCCACTGCTAGATGTGTGCGTAGTGTTGTAGTCCACATCAATGGGGCCTGCTGCAAATGCGTTTGATTGTGTGTATGAGCTATGTAACAGCTGGCCAACTAGATGGTGATATCATGTTTTAACTGGACATCATTCACAAGTGTAGACTGGATTTTGCATGTCATAGTTTTGAATTTTACTATTAGTGTCTGTTATGTCCACTCAAAAAAAAAAAAAAAAACCAAGCAAAAAACCCCCTGCTATTTATGCTCACTGTGCATAGTGTTTTAACATTACACCACTAGGTCCAGCTATGGATGTGTCTGCCTGCAGTGCTATCTATGAGATTCTTTAGTTAGCTTAATAAGCCTGAAAAAAAAAGCCTATAAAAATGCTGTAATCTCAGGTCAAATTAGCTTTGATAGAACTTGCATGTCATATCTGTACCAATGTTGTTCTACCTGTATGTTGTTGTTATGTTATGGATAGTATGTCTCTTCCTTCTTCCTTTTGCTCCTTTCTTCACCCTCTTCCCCCCCAACCAACCAGTCATGGCAGAAGACTGCCCCTCCCTGAGCCTGGTTCTGCCGAAGGTTTCTTCCTGTAAGGGAGTTTTTCCTTCCAACAGTCACTTGGTGCTTGCTCACATGGAATCATCTGATTGTTGGGGCTTTTCTCTGAATTATTTATGGTTTGTGCTTATGTATCTAATGCCTTGAGATAACTTTTGTTGTGACTAGGCGCTATACAAATAAAGTTGAGTTGAATTGGCCCATCCCTCCTGATAGAACTGGTGTAACTGGGTCAGGTTTGTAGACTGCCTTGCTCACACATGTCTTTTCAGCTCTGCCCACAATTTTTCTATGGGATTAAGATCAGGGTTTTGTGATGGCTTCTCCAAAACATTGATTTTGTTGTCCTCAAACCACTTTGTAACTAATTTGGTGGTATGCTTAGGGCCATTGTCTATTTGGAAGACCCATTTGCACCCAAGCTTTAACTTGCTGGCTGATGTCTTGAGATGTTGCTTCATTTATGTTGCTTTTGGACTAATGACTTCTTCCTCACTGAGTGGCCTTTCAGCCCATGTTGGTACAGGACTTGTTTCACTGTGGATAATGACACTTTTACCAGCTTCAGCCAGCATCTTCACAAGATTGCTTGCTTTTGTTCTGGGGTTGATACACACATTTTGCACCAAAGCACGTTCATCTCTGGGATACAGAACCCATCTCCTTATTGAGCAGTATGATGGCTGGACATTCCCATGGTGTTTATACTCGTGTATAATTGTTTTTGAACAGATGAACTTAGCATCTTCAGGCATCTGGAAATTGTACCCAAACGGTGAACCAGACTTGTGGAGGTCCACAATTCTCTTTCTGATATCTTGGCTGATTTATTTTGATTTTCCCATGCTGTCACACAAGGAAGCAGTGTGTTTGAGGTGTGCCTTAAAATACATCCACAGGTGTGCCTCCAATTAATTAAAATGTTGTCAATTAACCTATCAGAAACTTCCAAAGCCATGACATCATCAGCTGGGCTTTTCCAAATTGCTTAAAAGCATAGTAATCTTAGTGTATGTAAACTTCTGACTTTGAAAAAAGTAATACAATTTTTTTTGTAAAAAAATTCTAAAAAAATTCTACAAAAATAGAAATAATTTTGGCAATCCTAACTGACCTAAAACAGGAAAAGTTAAGTCTGATTTATTGTCAGACAATGAAAGGGAAAAAAAAAGGGTTCTAGTTAAGATCAGACTTGAGTCCAGCCTCCCAAGACCAAGATCAAGTCGAGACCAAGACTAATGTGTATGTAGGCCTTGGTTTTGGTCTTGGTTTCAACTTGGTCTTGGGTGACTCTGGTCTTGATGAGGTCTTGACTACAACACAGCACTCTAATAAACTAATTATAATCAGATTTCTGGCATTATCTGATGATTGAAATAGTCATGTAAACAGAATAATCAGATAAAGGCCATTATCGGGTTATGAAAAATCCATCAACACACAGTTTATTTTCCAATAATCTCTTTGTTCAGTCCATGTAAACATGTCACACCAGATTTTTACCATTATCTGATTATTCTCAGTTATCAGGATTATTGAGGTCATGTAAGTGGGCTCACTGTTAGGTGCTGAATATGAGAAAAGTTGTGTTTTTTTCCTCAATCATAGTGCAAAAAACTTTCATTCATTCATCTTCTAGGGGGGCTGGATCCTATTCCAAAGACTTTGGGAAAGAGGCAAGGTACACCCCGGACAGATCGCCAGTCCGTCACAGGGCCAACACAGAGAGACAGACAAACATTCACTCTCACATTAATACCTAAGGACAATTTAGAATCCCCAGTTGATGCAAATTCACCTATCGTGCATGTTTTTGGCCTGTGGGAGGAAACCAGAGTACCCGAGGAAAACCCACGCAGACACAGGGAGAACATGCAAACTCCACACAGAAAGGTCATCGATGGTCAGGGGGTGGGATCAAACCCATGATGGTCAGGGGTAGGATTGAACCCATGACCTTCTTACTGTGCTGCCACAGTGCTAACCACTACACCACCAAGCTGCCCTCACAAAAACAACCCGTTTAACACTTATTACAAGTTTTTGAGCAAAATAAGTGCGCAAAAAAACTTGTAACACTTTTGTTCACCATTCATTTTAACCTCCTGTGCTTATACATTATGCTCTTGAGGGAAGAGGGGGGAGCTGTGAAGACTGCGAGATTTGAAAAGAATCCTGCTTCTCCTAATAAAGCAAAATAGGAACGTTAACTTTAATTGGAGTACAGTACACTCACCAGACGACCTCGCCTACATTAGAGGAGATGAGGTAGCGGATGAACTGCTTCATGTTGTTGTAAATAGCTCTGCCCTCCTCAACAGCAGACACAATGGAAGAGAAGTTGTCATCAGCCAGGACCATCTCAGAGGCAGACTTGGCAACGGCAGTGCCAGAGCCCATGGCGATGCCAATCTCCGCCTTCTTTAAGGCAGGGGCATCGTTCACTCCATCACCGGTCTAAGCAAACGGTATAGGGAAGAAACACCTAGATTATAATGTATGTTAGCTTAATAATGGTTACTGCATTGAACCAATATCAAACAAGAGAGAGTGCTGCACTTAACTTGAGTTAGAAGGATTTTTAAAACTGTAGTTTTATAGTTATCATTATCCTTATCATGCTTGGTGTGAACAGCCCTTAATGGTCGTTAAACATCACAGTACTGTTGTATGTCATGACTCCTGGAATGGCTCTTGTCCAGTCAAATTACTTGTTCAGAACTAACTGTTGTAAAATTATTAATAAACTCAACATATGTGAATGGATTTCCCTTTTTTCCCCCTCACCATGGCAGTAATCTCATCAAAGCCTTGCAGGAACTCAACAATCTTTGATTTGTGGGACGGTTCCACTCTGGCAAAGCAACAAGCCTTTTGGACAGCACTCTTCTGATCATATGGACTGAGATCATCAAACTCCCGACCCGTGAAGGCTTTGCCCGTGACATCCTGATCCTCAGTGAAGATGCCAATTCGACGGCAGATGGCGACGGCCGTACCCTTGTTATCACCTGGAAGCGGGGACCAAAATGAAGATTTAGTCTTCTCTGTTCAGTCACAATGGGACTGGTTTCATTTGTGTACTGACCAGTGATCATGATGACACGGATTCCAGCAGCTTTGCATAGCTCAATAGAGCTCATTACTTCCTTACGGGGAGGGTCCAGCATGCCAACACAACCCACAAAGGTCAAGTCAGTCTGGAGACAGAAAAATACATTTGCCATCATTTGTTTATCTAAAAAACGAGATGTACTTAATCTTTTCAAAAGGAGTATATGGCCCTAAATGCGTTTCAGAATCTGTTGGCATTCCCCCACCTCATAGTCTGCAAACTTGGTTGAATCCTCCAGGTTCATCTCCTCCTTCCTCAGAGGAGCATCTCGTGTGGCCAAAGCCAAGCATCTGAGCGTGTCACGCCCTGTGCCCCACTCCTTAATGACTGACATGATGTGGTCTTTGACTGGGCCAGTCAGTGGTACACGGTTTGTTCCCACACGAACATAAGTGCATCGGTCAATGACACCCTCTGGTGCTCCCTAATGATGGCGTAGAGATAATATTTTACTCTAATGTTTGTATTGAGGTCTGTTTTAATATTTTTGAGGAGTGTCTATAGTCCTGAACTCACTTTGACGAACATTTTGTTCCCTACTGGTGCTTTTGCAGACTTGGCTGGACAGCAGTAGACCGACATGGACTTTCTGTCTCTGGAGAACTCCAGAGTGAACTCCTTCCTCATCAGCTGTTTGATAACCTGTTGAAAAGTGAAGGAAAAAGGTAAACTCAAGAAACGTATTCACACAGATCAAAATCAAACTGGAATCAATGTCTACAAAGACTCTTCTGTCTTTGCTTTCTTTTCAAAAAAAATTACTACCCTGTGATGGAAATATCTGATTCTTTAGTTACTAAGTGCCATTTTTTCTGAAAGATAGCATCCATCCATCCATCCATCTTCTACCGCTTATCCAGGGGTCTAGGTCATGGACGCAGCAGTCTAAGCAGACAAGCCCAGACTTCCCTCTCCCCAGCCACCTCCTCCAGTCAATGTGTTCCCAGGCCACCTGGGAAACATAGTCTATCCAATGTGACCTGGGTCTGCCCCAGGGTCTCCTCCCAGTGTAATGTGTCAGAAACACCACACATGGGAGGCATCCAGGCGGCATCCTGATCGCATGCCCAAACCACCTCAACTGGTTCCTTTTGATGTGGTGGAGCAGTGACTTTTCTCTGAGCCTCTTTTGGATAACTGAACTCCAGCAACCCTACGGAGAAAGCTCATTTCAGCCACTTGTGTCCCTGATTTCATTCTTTTGGTCATTACCCAAAGTTCATGGCCATAGGTGAGGGTAGGAGCGTAGATTGGCCGGTAAATCGTCCAGCTTTGCTTTAGAGCTCAGCTCCCTCTTCACCACAACAGACCAGTGCAACTTCCACATCACTGCAGATGCTATTCTGAGTCGTCTGCTGTCTCCATTCTTCCCTCACTCCCGAATAAGACCGCAAGCTACTTTAACTCCTCCAGTTGGGGCAGGAGCTTGACCGAAACCCGGAGAGGACAATCCACTCTTTCCAGACTGAGGACCATGGACTCAGATTTGGAGGTACTGATTGTCATCCTGGCTGCTTCACACTCAGTAGCAAACCCCCAGTAAGACCTGTAGGTCATTGCTCGATGAAGCCAACAGGACAACATCATCTGGAAACAGCAGAGACGAGATCCTGCGACCACTGAACATGACGCCCTTTGTTCTTTGGCTGTGCCTGTCCATAAAAACTATGAACAGGAATCAAGGACGTTACAAGGCTTAAAATCAGTATAAATGTTATTGGAAATTAAATATTTTTGCAAAAGTAGATCAACTGACTTTGGATTTATCAAGGTTTGTCACCTGTCTTATAGAAAGAGCCATTTTGAGTAATCTGTATGGATCCATAAAACATGGTGTCCTAGTGGTAGAGCATTCGCCTCATGGCCGGGAGATTATGTGTTCAAGCCCTGGTCAGGTCATACCAAAGACCATAAAAATGGTAATTTACATCTTCTAGCTTGGTGCTCAGCATAATAGAATGGGGAAAGGAAAGTTGGTTACCCAGCCACGGGGGGAAGCAAAAAACCAGTGCACTCTTTGTGCTGCTCCCAGGCCTGGGTAAAATGGTTGTCAGGAAGGGCACCCAGTGTAAAATCTTTGCCAAATCAAATATGCGGACCCATGATCTGCTGTGGCGACAGATAGGGAGAAGCTGGAAGTATGTGTCTGTGTGGATCCATAAAACATATTTGAGCCTTAAAATGAACTAAAACAGAGGATTTGTTGGTAGAAACTGGCCTGTCAACATTAATTATATCTACCTTTTCTCTCATAAAGTAAATTTGAGATTTTACTGTAAATGTGCATTTTTTAGAACTTTTTTCTTTGTAAATATGTTATGGACTGTAAATATATTATGTACTGTATATTAGTTCCTTCTCTGAGGGTACTTAAATCAAAATAATCATCTTTAATTGACAGACATCCTGAACTGTCTGTAATTAATGCAAACATAAAATGTCCACATGTTCTCAGAAGTCCCATCAACAGAAACATGTTTAAACACTATCTGGTTGCAACTCTCCTCTCCATTTTTCATTTGTCTTCTCACGTAACCATTATCAGTGACATAAAATTAAACCTGCAAATGTGTTTATTGTTACATTTAAGGGGAATATTTCTTTGCAGTCATATTATGTGGACAAATAAACAAGTCCTAGTCTTGAATGGTTTTATTTTAAAATCCCAAGTCCATTTTGTCCAAGACCAAGAGAAGACTGAGGAAAAATGATTCCGATTCCAAGGCAAGACTGAGACCTTGAAAATGTGGTGTTCAAGAACAAGACCAATCTTCAGTACGACAACACTATTCACTATACAGAGGTCTCAACGTTTGGATAAAATTTGTCCAGTGTACCTGGTGTATTAGTACATTGAACAACTCACTACTTGTGTGAGATTTCTTTTACTTACTCCACAGCAAGCATTTGCCCGTTCCACCTTTGACAGTCCGCGCACTTCAGTGTTGAACACGTTCATCTTCTCCACCAGACAGCACAGAGCTGTCTCAGTGGCCTCACCCACCTTCTCGTAAATGCCCTTGGACTGCATTATGGAGAGAACGCCATTTTTATTAATGTTTCAGCTGTCTCCTAAATCCAATCAGAATAATTATAAAAAAGACCAAGTGCTCTACAAACCTCATTGTAGTCCAAAGAGGAGTCGTTGCACAGAGCGCAGATGGTTGCTAGCTCAACCAGTCCATCATACTGTCCACACTTTACTGGTGCACCATTCCTAGTACTGTGTTAAAAAGTTCAACAAAAATATTTAGTCTTTTTGTGTCTTTTTTCCTTTGTCCTGGAATGATAACACTGGTCAACACCAAATTTATTGTCTAAGTTTTTATTTAGCTGATTTAGGACAATTTTGATGTGCTGAATCCAAAAATCACATTGGTTTTGCTCAATCAGGTCAATTTTTGAATTATGGCCATGTGTTTTCTTACGTTTTTGTTTACATGTACGGGTATTTTCACTTTATCCATCCATCCATCCATCCATCTTCTACCGCTTTTCCAGAGGTCCGGCTTGCAGAGGCAGCAGTTCAAGCAGAGAAGCCCAGACTTCCCTCTCCTCAGCCACCTGCTCCAGCTCTTCGGAGAGGATACCAAGGTGTTCCCAGACCAGCTGGGAGACCTAGTCTCTCCACCGAGTCCTGGGTCTGCCCCGGGGTCTCCTCCCAGTGGGACGTGCCTGAAACACCTCAAGTGGGAGGCGTCCAGGAGGCATCCTAATCAGATGCCCATACCACCTCAACTGACTCCTTTCAATGTGGAGGAGCAGCGGTTCTACTCTGAGCCTCTCCTGGATGACTGAGCTCCTCACCCTATCTCTGAGGGTGAGTCCAGCAATCCTACGGAGAAAGCTCATTTCAGCCGCTTATATCCGCAGTCTTGTTCTTTTGGTCATTACCCAAAGCTCGTGACCATAGGTGAGAGTAGGAATGTAGATTGACTGGTAAATCGACAGCTTTGCCTTAGAACTAAGCTCCCTCTTCACCACAACAGACCGGTACAACGTCCGCATCACTGCAGATGTTGCTCCAATCCGTCTGTCAGTCTCTCACTCCATTTTCCCCTCACTCGTGAACAAGACCCCAAGATACTTAAACTCCTCCACTTGGGGCAGGAGCCTGTCCCCAACCCAGAGAGGACAATCCACCTTTTTCAGGCTGAGGACCATGGACTTTGACTTGGAGGTGCTGATTCTCATCCCAGCCGCTTCACACTCAGCGGCAAACTGTCCCAGCAGGGACGGTGCTATGTGGATTAGGTGGCGGTCAAAGGCAGAGACCTTGGCGGACTGATCCCAAGCTTTCTAAACTGGCTTTTGGTACGTGGAATTTTTGCTTTATATGATGCAAAATTCTTTATTTCTTGAAATTCTCTGAATTTTGAACAATGACGTAGCATTCAATTTACATGTATTTACCTTTATCAATGTCTACTATTCAATTTACAGTACAACTGTACAATTGCTGTACAACTGCTTATAACTTAACATAAAAACCTGACCTGATTGAGAGAAACGGATGTCATTTTTGGATTCAGCGGTGCAAAATTGTCTTAAATCAGTTGAAAAACACAGACAACTTACAAAAAAATTAGTTTTTTTGTGTTGTGTAATGGATAAATAATGGTGCGCTCTCGGTCTGTGACTCACACTTCTCCCTCTGGGGTGTACTTTGAGCCTGAGATGTCAAACTTCCCGAGGCTAACACTGTCCCCCTCAACTTTGTCAATGATGAACATCTGCAAGGAAATAATGAAAAAGAGCTTTCACGTCTTGATGTCATCTCTTTTTCCATTTACCAGTACCGTTTTAATTGAGAATGCATGCAGGTATGTGTATTTTGTGTGCATGAACCCACCTTGGTTACACACATTTGGTTGGTGGTGAGGGTGCCAGTTTTGTCAGAGCAGATAACAGAGGTGCAGCCCAGAGTCTCCACAGAGGGGAGGCTTCTGACAATGGCATTCTTCTTGGCCATACGGCGTGTTCCCAGTGCCAGGCAAGTGGTGATGACAGCAGGCAGGCCTGTGATGAGCAAAGAGACCAGATTTTGAACTGTTCTGGCCTGATCAACACACCCTGAGATCATAAAAATGTCCATCTTAGCTTCTGGACTTATTAATTCCTCTACACTCCTCCCATGTCATTAAAGTCCTCTGACCAAATGTTTCTAGCAGTTTCTACATTTAGGTCAGGGATGTCAAACTCACTTGACTGAATTCCTTCCCACTGATTGCTGATCAGGTGAAGATATTGAGTGGAAGTGAGAACTTGCAGTGTCTTGGCCCTCTGTGGCATGAGCTTGACATCCCAAGTTTAAGTTAAAGCTTGCGGGAGGGCATGCACTTGTAGTAGCTGCTTCTAAACTGTGAAACACCACGCCATCGACTGTAAAGTCAGCACGGTCACTGGAGATCTTAAAGTCAAGACTTAGGGTGCCCTCACACTGTAGTGCCTGTTCCGTGCTGACTGAGGTTTATCCTCTAAAGTTTGGGACATTTGTTAAGTGTGATTGTGCCCTTCTGTTCTGCAGAGTGGAACATTCTGAGCTGAAAGCGACTTTCTCAGCCATCAACACAGGAGGGAACCGTTTGCTCAATCAGTACTATCAGTGAGGGGCACCAAAATCTGGAATAACACACCACCTGCAATCAGAGAACGTACCACACTAAACACTTTTAAGACACATTGTAAAAATTGGCTTTTAAACAACCAAAACTCTACCCATAACTAGTGGTTGCTCTGCGGCATACACATATACAGTGGTGTGAAAAAGTGTTTGCCCCCTTCCTTATTTCCCATTTTTTTGTATGTTTGTCACACTTAAATGTATCAGATCATCAAACAAATTTAAATATGAGACAAAGATAACACAAGTAAACACAAAATACAGTTTTTAAATGAAGATGTTTATTATTAAGGGTAAAAAAAAATCCAAACCTACATGGCCCTGTGTGAAAAAGGGATTGCCCCCTGTTAAAACATAAATTAACTGTGGTTTATCACATCTTTGGAAAGCTGAGTTCAATTTCTCTAACCACACCCAGGCCTGGTTACTGCCACACCTGTTCTCAATCAAGAAATCACTTAAATAGGACCTGCCTGACAAAGTGAAGTAGACCAAAAGATCCTCAAAAGCTAGACATCATGCTGTGATCCAAAGAAATTCAGGAACAAATGAGAAACAAAGTAATTGAGATCCATCAGTCTGGAAAAGGTTATAAAGCCATTTCTAAAGCTTTGGGACTCCAGCAAACCATAGTGAGAGCCATTATCCACAAATGGCGAAAACATAAAACAGTGGTAAACCTTCCGAGGAGTGGCCGGCCGACCACAATTACCCCAAGAGCGCAGCGACGACCCATCCAAGAGGTCACAAAAGACCCCACAACAGCATCCAAAGAACTGCAGGCCTCACTTGCCTCAGTTAAGGTCAGTGTTCATGACTCCACCATAAGAAAGAGACTGGGCAAAAATGGCCTGCATGGCAGAGTTCTGAGACGAAAACCACTGCTGAGCAGAAAGAACATAAAGGCTCATCTCAGTTTAGGCAGAAAACATTTTGATGATCCCCAAAACTTTTGGGAAAATACTGTGCGGACTGACAAGACAAAAGTTGAACTTTTTGGTGTCATAAACTCTCTCTGCGCTTTTCAATGGCGCACGGAGGAGGAGAAGGATGGAAGGACATAAACGCAGGGGTTCACCAACACACACTTATTGACATGAAACAGTTCAAAAATAAAGAGTTACAGAAAGGTTACTATGTACACAAAATGGCTGATGCCAAAGTGAACAGCAGGCAGACCACTGTGCACCGTGGCCACAGGAAAAAATACAAATAGCATATACGCTCGGGAGAGCGAGGAAGACCCAAGGAGGCTCTACTGACTCGGGGAAGCAAACTGGACAACAGCCTAAGCGTAGCAGTAGCACTGCGGGGAAGAAACGCTAACAGCTAAGCGTAGCAGTGGCACTGTGGGGAAGAAACGCTATCAGCTAAACGTAGCAGAAACTACTGCACCAAGAAACGCCAGGCAGTTTACTCACAAGCAGGAACAGTCCAAGAAGTTCAGTTCTCCCAACGTGTGCAAATAATAGATCCTTCCAAGACGTGACGGTCACCCGACGTAGAACACTCGTGTGACTTGTATAATGACCCAGCGGCGTTTGTCTAGCGAAGAGCCGCTTAAATACAAATGTCACTGGCCACACAAATTGGGCACACCTGGGCGAGGCGTGGGAAAGATAATTACTGGGGTTGGGAACAGCTGATGGAACTAAGGAGAGCGAGGGGACGTGGTTGGACCGGCAGACTGTCAGCAGCGTGGGAGAAAATGGATCACAGAGGCTGTCTAACAACTGCTGGTCAGGCAGTGACAATGGATAAGGGGATAAATCCAAAAATACACAAAGTGCACATAAACAGTAGAACCAAACCCACAGAGAGATCAGGGCCGAGCCGGGGAAAGCCAAACTGGCTCGGCTCGTGACATTTGGAAGGTGTGTGTCCCATTACATCCGGCCTAAAAGTAACACAGCATTTCAGAAAAGGAACATCATACCAACAGTAAAATATGGTGGCGGTAGTGTGATGGTCTGGGGCTGTTTTGCTGCTTCAGGACCTGGAAGAGTTGCTGTGGTAAATGGAACCATGAATTCTGCTATCTACCAAAAAATCCTGACGGAGAATGTCTGCCCATCTGTTCGTGACCTCAAGCTGAAGCGCACTTGGGTTTTGCAGCAGGGGAATGATCCAAAACAAACTAGCAAGTCCACCTTTGAATAGCTTAAGAAAAACAAAATGAAGACTTTGGAGTGGGCTAGTCAAAGTCCTGAGCTGAATCCGATTGAGATGCTGTGGCATAACTTTAAAAAGGTGGTTCATGCTCGAAAACCTCCAATGTGGCTGAATTACAACAATTCTGCCAAGATAAGTGGGCCAAAATTCCTCCACAGTCCTGTAAAAGACTCATTGCCAGTTATCGCAAACACTTGATTGCAGTTGTTGCTGCTATGGGTGGCCCAACCAGTTATTAGGTTTAGGGGGCAATCACTTTTTCACACAGGGCCATGTAGATTTGGATTTTTTTCCCCTTAATAATAAATACCTTCATTTAAAAACTGCATTTTGTGTTTACTTGTGTTATCTTTGTCTAATATTTAAATTTGCTTGATGATCTGAAACATTTCAGTGTGACAAACATACAAAAAAATGAGAAATCAGGCAGGGGCAAACACTTCTTCACACCACTGTATATATGTGCCCGTGCGTCACACACATATGCCCCACCTCTTGTTTGTTGCCATCTGTTGTTGCTGTGAGGTACTTGGGTGCATGTGTGTGTATGCATACGCAGCACTTCACTCGTGTGACATTTGAATGTTTTGTTTTGTAGCCCCTTATCTCTTGGACGTTAGCACATACACTTTGTACAGTTTTATTGCAGATGTTCTTCCTGTGTATGATTGTTTGTTTGTGGGTTTTTGTGACCCGCTGGGGCACTACAGATGCAAATTAGCAGTATTGCTAAATCTGGCATACTTGCATTAGTGTTAATGTTCATTAGTATGTAATGTCCCTTTCAAATAAACATTAAACTAAACTAAACCGTGCTAAACAAAATACAGAAGCACCGCGCATGGTACATTGTACGCCCGTCCATAGCCATTATCGATAGTGCATAGCTAGCACACCAACAACTGAAAAATCAGTTGCCAGTTCACGATTCAGTACACTCTAGATCTGTAATAAAACTAATAACCTTATAATTAGGGGATAAGGACCTGTATTTATATAGTACTTTTCTAGTCTCAAGGACCACTCAAAGTGCTTCACTAGTACTAACCCTGTACTCTAAGGGCCTATCAGAGATGGATACCTAGGGACAATTTACAATTAACCTAACATGCATGTCTTTGGATTGTGGGAGGAAACTGGAGCACCCAGAGTAAACCCACACAGCACAGGGAGAACATACAAACTCCATACAGAACGGTTCCTACTCCTGCCAGCCTGGGGATTCGAGCCTGGAACCTTCTAGCTGTTAGGCAACAGTGCTAACTACTGTACCACCGTACTGCCCGGAGTTTAAAGGTCTGATGACATGATTTTGACATTTTTTAGCATGTTGTGTAAACCCAAAAGTCATTGTCGATTATCAATATAATATTTACAATTGCGCCTGCATAAACTAGTTATCATCGAAAAACCGCAGCCCCTGACTGGACTGTGGCGCCGCCCACCGAATGAAGGGCGGCACCACCATGACGTAAGTGACAGAACGGATGCCGGTGTTGTTGACTGGAATGACAGCAGCTTTGTAGCTCACAGTTTCTCTGGTTTCTTGTTTTAATTTTACGGCTATGCCTTTGCATTGTGTCACAGGCTTGGATAAACAGCAGGCCGTGAAAGACCACATCACACGCTTCAGCTCCAACTGACATAAGCCTCCTCGTGCGCTCCTCATGCGCTTTTATGTAGGAGGAGCGCACGAGGAGGTGAAGGATTAATGGATTTACATGCAGCTTTGACCTACTTTCTGTGATCGGATGCTGACGCTCGCCGGTCCGGCCATGTCCCCTCTCTCATTATCATCAGCTGATTCAAACTCCTGCTGATCATCTTTCCCGGTCCTCGCCCAGGTGCTTCTCATCACACCATCACCAGCAGTGCATGTACTTAGCGGCCGTTTGCTAGTCATGCACTGCTGGTCTATAGTATTGTGCTGTTAGTCTGCCAGAATTTTCAGCGCTCTCATGACGTGTTAGTCACTCTATGTTCGCTGCGGTTCTCATGCGTCCTTGAAGCGATGTCAGCTCTGGGGTGCACCTGTGGCTAACACGTCTCCTCTCATTCGTTCTCTGGGCGATGCCGGCCCCCGAATGCCATCAGTAAGTGTGTTTGTGTTTTTTGTACATCTTCACCTTTTTGGGAATTGTCTGTCTTTCTGTATTAAATATGCTGTGGTGAACCCTGCCCGTCAATCCTTGTTATTTCATTCTCCCTCTCCATGCTCTGTGTAAGAGTGCATGGAGGGTCACGATGAATGGGTTTACGCACAGGATTCACCACAGCACATGTATTACTAACTAACTAACTAACCTGCACTTATATAGCGCTTTTCTAGTCACAAAGACCACTCAAAGCGCTTTTTCATTAATACTAACCCTCTATTCTAAGGGCCTATAGGAAACAAATATCTAGGGACAATTTAGAACAGCCAATTAACCTAACATGCATGTTTTTTTTTGGCATGTGGGAGGAAACCGGAGAAATCCCGGAGTAAACCCACGCAACACGGGGAGAACATGCAAACTCCACACAGATCACTGTTGGTCGGGGGCTGGGATCGAACCCACGATCCCACGATCCCCACAATCCCCCGGCCAAGGGTAAATTGTGCTGCCGCAGTGCTAACCACTGCGCCACCGTGCAGCCAATGTATGTATTGAACATAAGACTGATGACAACAGTTCCCAAAAAGGTGAAGACTTGCAAAAATAAACAGAAACACTTACAGTTGGCGTTCGGGGCCGACATTGCCCAGCGAACATGGAGAGGAGACATGTTAACCACGGGTTGCGCCCCGGGGCCGACATCGCTTCAAGGGGCGCAACAGAACCACAGCTGTGTGGAGTGGCTAACACGTCGTGATAGTGTTGGCAATATTGGCTGGCTGACAACACAGCAGATGATGCACACAAAACGTGAACAGCTGACTGTCAAAGAGAGTGGTCGGACCGGCGAATCTTGGACAATACCCACCTGAAAGTGGGTCAAAACGCACATAAAACACATGTACAAAACAAAAACAACAAGAACTCAAAATATAATACATAATAAACCCGATGCCTGAGCCACAGAGAATACACTGCTATGATTTTGTTGAAAAACCAGGTTTAAATAAATTATATTTATGAACAAATAATTTGTTGCAATATCTGTAGCAAAAGCATACCACTCGGTGTTCCCCTGCCATGTGTTTGTCCCTGCTGCTGCGCAGGCCATGTGTGCCTCTCCACTGTCACTCTCTGAGTCTGACTCGCTAGGCACGATGCCCGCTTGGCATGGCTCAAACCTATACGGTCTGATGCCCCCAGATTCTTCATTGTCATCCCGTTCTTCGGAACTTTGTTCATCTGAAGATTGGACAACACAAACCAATTCCAGACTACATGTGCTGGAACCATCGTCAATGTTTTCTACCGCTTCCATCCTGTGTATACAATGGGCAGCCAAGCAGTGTGTTCTGTCGATGACGTTACAACATGGCCGGGGGTTTTTCCAGCCACTGACGCAATTGGTGATATGGCACTCATGAAAACGTCAGATATTTGCGTGAAAAAAAGCCTGTTTGACTTAGAGCTGCACAGACCAACCTATTTCGTCATATTGTATTATGTGTTGAAAAATTAGATGAAGTCAAAAACGTGTCATCAGACCTTTAAGCAAAGCAAACAATCTACAATTCAAAGTGAAACAAATTCAGAGAAAATATCAGAAAATCATTTAACCCTCTACAATATGCACATCTTCAATAGATGTACAAACACTGTGTGGAAAGAAAATGTCCTAGCTTGAAAGCTGTAGGAGTTCGCTGGACAAACTATGCACCCCGCATTGAAATTTAATTGAAAAAAATGACAAAGTTCTAAAAGCTGTAATTTTTGCAAAAATGATCCAAAATCAAAACCCTTGTAATATGCACATTGTTAATACATGTGAAAACACAGTGGGGAATAAAAAAGCCCTAGCTTAAAAACCATGAGAGGAGTTAGTTGGACAAACTTGTAAGGATGGATGGACAGACAGACATCATTGCACCATAATACGTCTTTCAATGGTCACATAACAATGTGAGTGCAGGGCAGTGCAGCTCCCCCCCACCATCCCACTGACAGAGGTGGAGAGGACCATTTACAGAGGCTGGCTCAGTAATTGGTCTCAGGCTGGAGACATTTGAATCTGTGGTGGAGAGGAGGACACTGAACAAACTGTGATCTATCATAGACAATCTTGATCAACCCCTCCACCACACACTGGACAGACAGTGGAGCACTTTCTCCAGTAGGCTGCTACTGTTTCGCTGCCGAAATGGTCAGGTACAGGAAATTTTCCCTGCCACATGCCATTTCACTGTACAATAACTCACTCTAATGTTAAATTTTTGTCATAGCTATGCTGCCATACTGCACCTTACAGTATAATTGGTATCTCGTATTTCACCCTGTGCCTTATAATCCTTCTCTGTACAGTCAGTACTATCCATTGACTCAGAATCAGAATCAGAATCAGAATCAGGTTTATTGCCATTGTTCATGTAGTACACAAACTAGGAATTTGTCTCGGTACAATGCTGCAACATTAAACATGATAAGATAAGAGAAATAAACTATACATGTAATAAAGTGTAGGATAAGATTAAGTGATACTGGTCAACAGTTAAAATATATATTAGCCAGCAGCAGATACTGTGGAGAACTATATAGTGCAGTCGGTAATGCAGGAAGAAAACAGTGATGATTGACATGAGTCTGGTTGAGCTGCTGTACATGGTGCACGAGAGTCACTTAGTGTTCAGCAGTCTAATGGCAGAGGGGAAGAAGCTGTTCATGTGACGGGAGGTTTTAGTCTGGATGGACCGAAGTCTTCTACCAGAGGGGAGGGGGGCAAACAGTACATGACCAGGGTGTGAGGGATCGGCTATGATCCGGCCAGCACGCCTCCGGGTCCTGGAGATGTACAGATCCTGGAGAGATGGGAGCTTGCAGCCGATCACCTTCTCAGCAGTGCGCACGACGCGCTGCAGCCTTAGTCTGTCCCTGGCAGTGGCTCCTGCGTACCACACGGTTATGGAGGTGGTGAGGATGGACTCGATGATGGCTGTGTAGAACTGCACTAACATCTTGGTGGGTAGCTTGAGCTTCCTCAGCTGCCGCAGGAAGAACATCCTCTGCTGGGCTTTTTTGATGAGTGAGCTGATGGTCAGCTCCCATTTGAGGTCCCTGGTGATGGTAGTGCCTAGGAAGCGGAAGGAATCAGCAGTGGTGATGGGAGAGCCTGAGAGGGTGAGGGGGGGCAGAGGAGTAGTGACTTTCCTGAAGTCTACAATCATCTCCACTGTCTTCAGAGCGTTCAGCTGCAGGTTGTTATTGCTGCACCAGGACGCCAGCTGGGCCACCTCTCTCCTGTAGGCGGACTCGTCGCCGTTGGAGATGAGCCCGATGAGGGTGGTGTCGTCCGCAAACTTGATCAACTTGACAGACTGGTGGCTGGAGGTGCAGGAGTTGGTGTAAAGGGAGAAGAGTAGGGGGGAAAGTACACAGCCCTGGGGTGATCCGGTGCTGATGCTAGTATAGTCTGAGACAGTCTTTCCCAGCCGCACATGCTGCCTCCGGTCCGTCAGGAAGTCGATGATCCACCTGCAGAGGGAGTCAGGCACGTTGAGCAGGGACAGCTTGTCCCGGAGCAGAGCGGGGCGGATGGTGTTGAATGCGGAGCTGAAGTCCACAAACAGGATCCTGGCGTAGGTTCCCGGGGAGTCCAGGTGCTGCAGGATGGAGTGGAGGGCCAGGTTGACTGCATCGTCTACAGACCTGTTGGCTCGGTAGGCAAACTGCAGCGGGTCCAGGAGAGGGGTGGTGATGGACTTGAGGTGGGACAGGACCAGGCGCTCAAAGGACTTCATGACTACAGAGGTGAGCGCTACAGGTCTGTAGTCATTAAGTCCAGTGATCCGTGGCTTCTTGGGGACAGGGATGATGGTGGAGGATTTGAGGCAGGACGGCACGTGGCATAACTTAAGGGAGGTGTTAAAAATGTCTGTGAATACAGGAGCCAGCTGTTTCGCACAGAGTCTCAGGGTGGAGGGAGACACGCCGTCTGGGCCGGGGGCCTTGCGCGGGTTCAGTCTGGAGAACTGTTTGAGCACATCCTGCTCACTGATGATAAGGGGAGGGGGGGAGGTGGGGGGGGGGTGCCTTAAATGAAGTAGGGAATGTGGAGGCTGTGGAGCTGGAGGGAGGGGGGGAGTTGGACACAGATGACGAGGTGTCAAAACGGGCATAGTGTTGGGACAGTCTTTGACAAAGGGCTTTGTCATCCTGACCTTTAGGAGCCTGAGGCCGATAGTTGGTGATCTGCCTCAGTCCTCTCCACACGGAAGCCGAATCATTAGCAGTGAACTGCTGCTGGAGTCTCTCTGAGTACACAGATTTAGCCCTCTTCAGCTCTCTGTTAAACCGGTATTTAACCTCCCTGTAGCAGTCCCTGTCTCCACTTTTCAGCGCTGCTTCCTTCTCCTTCCTGATCTGTCTGAGCTTAGCTGTGAACCAGGGTTTGTCATTAGAGTAACTCACCCTGGTGCGTGATGGAAGAATGTTCTCTTCACAAAAGTGGATATATGAGTTCACAGTGTCCGTGTACTCATCCAGATCATGCGTGGCTCCTTTAAGCATGCCCCAGTCAGATATTTCCATGCACGTTTCCAGCTTCTCCTCAGCATCACTGGTCCGTATCTTCGTAGTGCTCATAAGGATCATAATCTATTTCACCTAGTAGTAGCCTATGTTGTATATAAAGTTATCTAAGCATTTTCGCTTTACTTTCCTGGGTAACTCCTTTTCTATTATGCTGTGTGTATTTCTGTTGCTTGGGTTGTCTGTGTCATGCTGCTGTTACACTGTAATTTGCGAGTTTGGGATCAATAAAGTACATGTCTGTCTATCTGTCTGTCTGTCTGTCTGTCTGTCTGTCTGTCTGTCTGTCTGTCTGTCTGTCTGTCTGTCTGTCTGTCTCTCTCTCTCTCTCTCGCTCTCTCTCTCTCTCTCTCTCTCTCTCTCTCTGTCTGTGCAACAAGTCAAGTAATAGCGCATCCTTAAAGTGACACTGGCAAAAATCAAGTTTTTCTGTTGTTAACATGTCTGTAACATGTTTTTTGTGACTTACAAGACATCTCAAGTGCAGAATCTCACCACAGTCTGGTCTGCGTTTTTTGCTGTGAATTTCCAGTTTGGTAATGCCCCCCAGAAGCGGGCGAGTTTGGACTCGTAGATACGTAAGCATTCCTGCTTAGCCTGGTTGGTTATAACTTTAACCAATCAGACGGATACTCTTGGCTACCTCTGGGGAAGAGGGAGGAGCCAAGGAGCAGCAGGATTGAGGCAGTGCGGGTTGGGGTAGCAGCAGAGAGCAAGCGTAGAGAGGCAGAAAGGTGAGGGGAGGCAGACCCCATTTGAATGTGGCTGTGCGAGATCGCAGTCTTGGACAGCCACATTCAAATCGAGCTGCTCTCAGCTCACTTCTTCGGTGAACGGGGTGCCGCGCTGTGAGCTGAGAGCAGCCACATTCCTCCTCTCCCCTCCCTGCTCAGTTGCCAGTGGACGGGGGACTGGTTGTTAGTAAAAAGTAAACACATATTTGGCAACTACACATTTATCTCTCTCCTCGACCATTTTCAGAGAAATGTTTTGCTTTTTACTTTTGAAGATATAGGCAAAACTTTAACGTCCAGAAGCGTCGTGAACAGACTTGTAGCCCATCCACCAGGAGTCGTGGCAACCAATCACGTGCAAGCCCTGCAGGTCGGGAAGCACAGCAACCAATCATGAGCAAGCCCTGCAGGCCGCTAATTAGAATATTCATAGATCCGTGTATACTTAAGTAGGTGAAAGATTTAAAATCTCTTTCCAAGCAATTCTAAGGCAATGAAAGTTTTTTTTGTGGGTAAAAAGCCACAAGATACTATTGTGGGCAATACACATTTGTTTTGAGGTGGTTTTAGAGCCACCGGAGTGCGTCTTTAAAACCCAGTTCCTTAACCCTGTTCTCTCAAGTCATTCTTTGGATAGTTAGAATCTTAGCCCTTACCTGTTGTATTATGTCTTGTTGTCTTTTTTATATAGTTTCATGACTGTCTATTTATCTTGATTACTTTTTAACAATTGCACAGCACTTTGGTTAACTTTCTTATTTTAAATGTGCTTGTAAAAAGACTTGGCAAAGAACCTTCTCTTCTCTCTCCATCTGTGCATACAAACTTGTATATAGCCTAGGCTCGCTCAAAGTCAAAATGACACATACATATATCTGGTGACATTTGAACATGACCCTGACCTTGTGCCCAATCTGGATGCAGGCCCAAATGAGGATTGTTATGTGTTGGTTTGGAGACCATCTGGACAGTTGCCAAGGAGGATTAGTGACCCCCATGGACAGATGGCTGGACGATGGATGCAGCACCATTACATTAGCTCATTTTTCATTCTTTAGAATGAGCTAAAAATGAATCAGAGTGGTACTTGGTAACATAAGGAAGCTGTCTTGGATTGGAATTTGGGAAAATCCTGAGGAATATTAAAGCCTTAAACCAAGTCTTGTCTAAAGTTTTAACAGTAACCTAACACGCCTGTTCAAAAACACCCGGACCTATGGAACTCTGTCCCTTGGCAGGCTGTCAGCAGTGGTGGTCCCTACACAGTCCTTAACGCATTAACTAGAGCACATCCAGACTGTTCCTACAAAGCTATTCCTGAGGGAGGGGGACAGTGAGCCTTTTAGTCTTTCTGCACACAGACGGAGATCTCTGCTCAGATTCTTGGCAAACATTTAGCATGGCATGGCAAAGGATTGGAGAGTGTCCAGTTTGGTGACATTTTATGGCACCTGTGTTTGCAGATGATGATGATGACCTTTGGGCATCATCAGGTCCTGGGCATTGGTGCTTTGCATTAAAACCTGAGACTGTAATCGGTCATGCTTAGGAGGAAAGTATTTGCAAGTTTTGAAAAGTTTTACAAAGTATTATATTCATTAGCATTCAGAAAGACATTGAAACTTAATCATTTAGACCAGGGGTGTCCAATCATGCGCCATGGAAGGCCAAAACCCTTCAGGCTTTACCTCCAACCAGTGTCTTCAACAGCAGATTTCACTGAATTTCTTCCCACTCATTGCTGATAAGTGAAGATACCTGCTGAACAGACTGGCTAGAAGAGAAAACCTGCAGGGTCTTGGCCCTCCATGGCACATGGTTGGACACCCCTGATTTAGACAGTGCCAATAAAAATACAGGTCATCATCTTGTGACAGTATGATACTGGTTGCCTTAAAGAGGACTTTATTTTTATTTTATGGTGGGCCGGTCAGGTATCTCTCCTGACATACGATAAGCTGTTTGTCTCTTAGTTGGGCAACACACAGAATAAACCACACAAAGGATGTATATTAAGAGTGAAACATACAACCTTTTCAATGAATGAATAAACACAATTTATATAGTGAAAAACCCACAATGAAAATCAAAATGACCACCCCAAACAATTAAGAACTCAAAGTGTCCCTTAGTTCCTTAAAAAGCCTTTTCTCAGACAAAACAGAAGATTTCACCATCAAACAGAACAACTCAAAATTTCACTCTGGGTTTTCCTTCTCAGTTCAGTTCTTTTCTCGGGTTGGCTTAAAAATAAGGCTGCTCATTCAACAAACAAAAATTCAATTCTCTCAGAAGACTAAAACAAAAAAAATCATTTCCAAACAAGAAGACTTTTGTGGGAAAGGGAATATGATCCAAAAGGGCTTTTAAAGAACAGAAACACCCTGACTGTAAAAAAACCTCCAGTCCAGGTTTTATTGCTGACTGCCAAAAGAGTGGAATGACTGGAATGAGGAAGTGGCTGTTCATGGAAGTGAAATGCTTATCCAGAGTAACTGTTACTCTTCAGATAACTAATAATAGCAGTTACTCTGAAATAATAACAGAGTAACTGTTATTATTTCAAATAACAGCAAAATGAATGTTATAAATAAATGCAGGAGATAATTTCAAACCAACCTTAGTATACTTGAGGTATATTTTATTTTTTAGGTTTTGGTCACTATGACAATTGAAGTACATCTTATTTTGTCTTGGTGAATAAAATGCCTAGTGAGAGTGAGTGAAATATTGGACTCTAGTGACAATACTCTAGATCAGGGATGAGCAACTTTGATGGTAGTGAGGGACACAAAATTTTTTCCTCACTTCCCGAGGGCCAGATTTACATGTAAACTTTGCAGGGGAAGGGGGGAAAGGTTTAAAAGTTTCACAATCAAAACTGAAAATGCAAATGAAAATAAAAGCTACTCAGTGTTTTATCATGTTACAATTAAAATTACGTCTACCTTGGACTGGTGATTTGTCCAGGGTGTACCCTGTCTCTCACCCAAAGATGCTGGGATAGGCTCCAGCCTGAACTTACATGTTTTTGGCCTGTGGGAGGAAGCCAGAGTACCCAAGGTAAACCTGTGTAGACACGGGGAGAACATGCAAACTCCGCACAGAAGGGTCAGTGATGGTCAGGGGGTGGGATTGATCCCGTGACCTTCTTATTGTGCTGCCACAGTGCTAATCACTGTTCCGTCAAGCTGCCCATAGCAAAATAGCATGTTTCTAGTTTTTCTCCATCACCTTCTTTTTTTTAGGTTTGCCGCCTTGACTTTTTTCCTGGTTTGAAGAAGAATCCCATATCTTAGCTAACCTGAAGTTACTCCCACTTCTGTTTGTCTTAGAAAATGAATAAAGTGGATTCATACACTAATATTTTTAATATTTTAGATGGGGTTGCAAAGTACACAGAATCAGTCAGTAAAAGTAAACAGATGATACCTGAATTTGATAGAAAACAGTTTAAAGAACCACCATGTAACTTGTTCCAGGTAGGAACAATGAAAACACTACAACTATGGTGACTATGAGCTCAGTCCCAACAGCCAGTGGGAGGGTGCTTTGTTGTTGTTGGCTAAAGCTGCACCCTGTGATTGGCTGCTGCTACCGCGACCAAAGCCACCATAATTGTAGTCCTCTCAGTGTTCCGACCAAGACGAGAGCTGTTGCAGGCAATGTGGGCCCACTTAGGCTATGGAGGAATTGACATTCACCCAGTCAAAGGCTGATTATTTTGGAAACATTATTTTAAGATGAAAAACTTTCATAGTGTTGCCTTCAATACATTACAGGCAGCATCAGTAGAACTTGTATGGTATAAACAGCAGATAAGATAGTCTTACAAATAGGAAGTAATCCCAGGATTTACCTTCGGGGATGGCAGCCACAGCCAACGCCACAGCAATCTTGAAATAGTAGATAGCACCACGGATCCAGGACCCCCCATGGACGGGGTCGTTGAAATGGCCGATGTTGATTATCCACACAGCCACACAGATCAGGGAGATGACCTTGATTACAGACATGCAGGGGGATGTGTTTTTCTTGTCTGATGTCAATTATGTGACAATTTTCAACACTAGTAATTAAAACCAGATCTCAGGAGATGCATTCTATTATCGGCCTGGCTCACACACCTTGGAGAGCTGCTCTCCAAACTCGTCCAGTTTTTGCTGCAGGGGGGTCTTCTCCTGCTCTGTAGCGGCCATCTGGTCACGAATCTTACCGATCTCAGTGGAGACGCCAGTTGCAACAGCAATGCCAATAGCTTTACCAGCAGCAATATTGGTGCCCTAAATAGAGATTGCAAACAGAGGGAGACATTAGGATCAATTATTAGGTGGGTAGTCATTTAATTTGGTATTAACAGAGACATATTGTGCACTGTTTTACATACTGGCACAGTTCTCAGAGATGTTAATAAAATGTCTGTGACATGCTTTGGTCAAACCACCTCAGGGTTTATCCTTGCAGCATCATTTTCCACCCAGATAAAACCCCATTCTTTAAAAACAACATGCTTCGGTACATATTTCTTTAAATGCTGATAATAATAAATAATTCAACCCGCCCTCCCTTTTTGTCATTTCTGAGATGCCAGGTTGTGAGTAACATTAGCTGGCTAGCTTTGCTTGTTTGAAAGCTGGAGCCCATTTCAGATGAAAACTGAGCTAACTGATGAAATGCTGGCTGAATATGAGAATGTAAAAGCTCAAAAAAAGCATCATCGGCAACAGGAGTTGGTAACTCGAGTGGCTGGTAAGAATACATTAAGTCCCTGAGGCACACTAAGCACAGAAACAACCCGAAATGAGTGGCAAACTCGGCAAAACCCACTATCCACTACTAATCAAGGAATCATTCTAGCCAGAGTATGATAAACTATAGTAAAATAAGCTAAAATAACACCTAGAAATGAGATATATGGAGAAATGTTTGTAAATGATCTGGCTGGATCCTGGCTGTCCAGTGGGGCGACTAGAATTTAAAGAAAATTGCCATAAAAACCATAGTTGTGTCAAATTGCACCGCTGAGCTGACTATGCAATTCCAACCATCCATCTGTGGGATTGGGGTGAATTGTGGTGTGATGACGCCGCCTTCTGGGTGCATCGTCACACCGCCCTATAAGTAGGGGGTTCCTCTTGCCCGGACAACTCCACACAGTGTAGCACCTGCTGTATTGTAACCAGTTATATTATAAAGCACCGTTCCAGTGCAACCTCTTGTTCGTCTCCTTTTCTGCCAGGTTTGTTGACATAACATTTGGTGACTGAGGATTTAACACATCGAGGCGTGCATAACACCACTGCGGCCTTTCCTGAAGTTTGCCGGGGAACCACCGGTCCCATGGCCCCGCTGGTTTGAGGGTTTTGAAAATTACATCGCTGTGTTGGACCTAGGGAAGCTGGATAAGATGAGAACACGAGCGCTGCTTGTCCACAACCTGAGCATCGAAGACCAGAGGATTCTACGGATGCTTTGTGTGACGGACTCGTACGAGGACGTTGTGGAGCTAATGGCTAACCACTTCACCACACCGGACAACGTGATGGTACAATGAATTTGGTTTCACCAGAGACGCCAGAGAGTCAGTGAGCCTATTCAACAGTTTGTCGCTGACCGAAGACAGTTAGCTAGTGTGTGCCATTTTGGGCCGTTGGAGGACGAGATGGTGTGGGACCAATTGGCCGAGCACACGTGTAGTGCTGCGCTACGGGCTAGGTTGCTAATGGCACCCAATGGCTTAGCGCTAGCCAGGGCAGTTGAACTAGCTCTTCAGTTAGAGGCCATGAATAAGCTAGCTTCGGAGCTAAATTGGCGCCAGTTTCAGAAGACAAGAGAAGGGACAACGTTGGCGAATGCAATGGACTCGGAGCATGAAGGCAGCATGGTGGATGACTATAAGGCGTATGCAGTGAGCCCTCTGTGGAGGTTGTGGGTCCTCGATGCACCAGAGTAATGCACAAGCATGCTTGGCAAGGGGGAAGCGGTGCAGCAAGTGTGGGTGCATGAATCATTTCGCCAGAATGTGTCAGTCTTCAGCATCGTGGAGCCTGCTAAGTAAGCCAGCCCGCCTGCCTACGATGACTATCCACTCGGTGAGCGCCAGCGCTAATGGGCTTTGCTACTGCATGGTGGAATTGGATGGTGTAGCTTTGCCGTTAATACTCGACACGGTGGCGGTGTGGTCGGTGCTAAATTGGGCCATGGTGAAAAAGTTTTTCCCGCACCACAGAATCATGAAGAACCCAGCACCATTGTATGTACATTATGGGGTGTGACCTGTTCTATGGACTGGGTTTCACCATTAAGGACAGTGCTGGATTTGAGTGGTCCGGATGCGGATGGTGGAGATTGCTGGACCTGGTGGATGATGTCGTAGTGTGGGATGAGGTACCTGCTGGTGGTGCCAGAACAGAAGCACACATTTCTGGCTGTCAGGAGGAGAGCTGCTCAGTGGAGGAACCAAACTACTCTAGTGCCCGCGCTCGGCCAGCTGTAATGGGAGTGACCGAGTTGGCAAGTGGAGGATCCGTTCTGACAAGTGTCACCATGGAAGCATTGGACGTTTTCGGTGCCAAAGTCAAGCTTCGGGTGACGACGGATGAGGGGTCCGCTGCGACAGTGGTGGCTGCTGTGCCACCGTGGTGTTTGGACAGCACAAAATGGGAGAAAGATGCCAAACAAAGCTGTCAAAACTACAGCAGCACATCAAACCAAGCAAGGTACCGCTCCAGGTCATGGACTGGGTTTGGGTTCGTGCTGAGGAGAGACCGGGGCGACAACTAGCTGGATCACAGCTGGTGGGACATTGGGCGCCGCTGAGGATTGTGGCAAAGTTGGGAGCGGTGTGATTCCGGCTGACAGACGGCTTGATCCAACATGCAAACCAGCTGCAGCGTGTCCAGGTGGACGCTCCAGGTGACGGGGCTACACAGGAGTTGGCGAAGGTGGTGGAGGATCTGAACTCCTGAGTTTTGAAGATCGCCCCTTGTCCTGGGGGCCTGCCGCCTCCAGGGGCACGTCTGCCGCAGGGCTGCTGCAGGGTTCCCCCACTAGACCCTCCCTTGCCATGGGAGACAGTGAGAAAGAGCCAGAGGACTCTTTAGGTAGGAGCACGGCCAGTCTATCATTCTAAGTGGCAGAATAAACCACTTGGCCGTGCGGGCCGTGTGGCAGTCCACCCACTGACCCTAGTTCTAGTGTTCATTGTTCTTCTTCTTCTTCTTATTGCCATTGTTGTTTAATGTGTTTGTTGGGAGTTTTATCTGCTAAATTTGGGTGGGTTTTGACTGGATGTGTTTTTTGTTTTGTGAAGAGGGGAGAATGTGGGATCCGGGTTTTATTGTGAAGTGCGATGTGATAATGCTGCCTTCCGGGTGCCTGCCATCCATCCATCCATCCATCCATCCATCCATCCATCCATCCATCCATCCATCCATCCATCTATTTTCTACTACTTTTCTGGTGATCTAGGTCACGGAGGCAGCAGTTCAAGCAGAGAAGCCCAGATTTCCCTCTCACCCAGTCACCTCCTCCAGCTCTTCAGAAGGGACACCAAGGTGTTCCCAGACCACCTGGGAGACATAGTCTGTCCAGCATGACCACAGTCTACCCCAGGGTCGCCTTCCAGTGGAACGTGCCCGGAATGCCTCAAGTGGGAGGCGTCCAGGAGGCATCCTGATCAGATGCCCAAACCACTTTAACTAGCTCCTTTCAATGTAGAGGACCAGCAGTTCTACTCTGAGCCTCTCCCAGATGACTGAGCTTCTCACCCTATCTCTCAGGGTGAGTCCAGCAACCCTACGGAGAAAGCTCATTTCAGTATCAGTACTTGTATCTGCAGTGTCATTCTTTCTTTTTATTCCCCGCGGGAGTTTGCTTCTTTTATACTGATCGCTGTGTACGCCCCTCCCGACGCGGACACGCGCGAAGCTCAGCGCGTGCTCGCGGATCACATTCAACACACAGAGCGGAGTTTCCCAGACTCGCTGATTATTGTGGCTGGCGACTTTAATCAGTGCAATCTGAGCCACGATCTCCCCCGCTACAAACAGTTTATTAAATGCCCCACCAGAGGATTAAACACACTGGATCACTGTTACACCACAGTGAAAGACGCATATCGCGCTGTTCCTCGCGCTGCGCTGGGATTATCTGATCACGTGATGGTTCACCTCATTCCCACATACAGACAGAGATTGAAGCTCACTAAACCTGTCGTGAGCACTACGAAGAAACGGACCAGTGAAGCTGAGGAGAAGCTGGAAACGTGCATGGAAATATCTGACTGGGGCATGTTTAAAGGAGCCACGCATGATCTGGATGAGTACACGGACACTGTGAACTCATATATCCACTTTTGTGAAGAGAGCATTCTTCCATCACGCACCAGGGTGAGTTACTCTAATGACAAACCCTGGTTCACAGCTAAGCTCAGACAGATCAGGAAGGAGAAGGAAGCAGCGCTGAAAAGTGGAGACAGGGACTGCTACAGGGAGGTTAAATATCGGTTTAACAGAGAGCTGAAGAGGGCTAAATCTGTGTATTCAGAGAGACTCCAGCAGCAGTTCACTGCTAATGATTCGGCTTCCGTGTGGAGAGGACTGAGGCAAATCACCAACTATCGGCCTCAGGCTCCTAAAGGTCAGGATGACAAAGCCCTTTGTCAAAGACTGTCCCAACACTATGCCCGTTTTGACACCTAGTCATCTGTGTCCAACTCCCCCCCTCCCTCCAGCTCCACAGCCTCCACAATCCCTACTTCATTAAAGGCACCCCCCCTCCTCCCCCCCTGCCCTTATCATCAGTGAGCAGGACGTGCTCAAACAGTTCTCCAGACTGAACCCGCGCAAGGCCCCCGGCCCGGACGGCGTGTCTCCCTCCACCCTGAGACACTGTGCGAAACAGCTGGCTCCTGTCTTCACAGACATTTTTATCACCTCCCTTAAGTTATGCCACATGCCGTCCTGCCTCAAATCCTCCACCATCATCCCTGTCCCCAAGAAGCCACGGATCACTGGACTTAATGACTACAGACCTGTAGCGCTCACCTCTGTAGTCATGAAGTCCTTTGAGCGCCTGGTCCTGCCCCACCTCAAGTCCATCACCACCCCTCTCCTGGACCCGCTGCAGTTTGCCTACAGAGCCAACAGGTCTGTAGACGACGCAGTCAACCTGGCCCTCCACTCCATCCTGCAGCACCTGGACTCCCCAGGAACCTACGCCAGGATCCTGTTTGTGGACTTCAGCTCCGCATTCAACACCATCCGCCCCGCTGTGCTCCGGGACAAGCTGTCCCTGCTCAACGTGCCTGACTCCCTCTGCAGGTGGATCACCGACTTCCTGACGGACCAGAGGCAGCATGTGCGGCTGGGAAAGACTGTCTCAGACTCTACTAGCATCAGCACCGGATCACCCCAGGGCTGTGTACTTTCCCCCCTACTCTTCTCCCTTTACACCAACTCCTGCACCTCCAGCCACCAGTCTGTCAAGTTGATCAAGTTTGCGGACGACACCACCCTCATCGGGCTCATCTCAAACGGCGACGAGTCCGCCTACAGGAGAGAGGTGGCCCAGCTGGCGTCCTGGTGCAACAATAACAACCTGCAGCTGAACGCTCTGAAGACAGTGGAGATGATTGTAGACTTCAGGAAAGTCACTACCCCTCTGCCCCCCCTCACCCTCTCAGGCTCTCCCATCACCACTGCTGATTCCTTCCGCTTCCTAGACACAACCATCACCAGGGACCTCAAATGGGAGCCGACCATCAGCTCACTCATCAAAAAAGCCCAGCAGAGGATGTTCTTCCTGCGGCAGCTGAGGAAGCTCAAGCTACCCACCAAGATGTTAGTGCAGTTCTACACAGCCATCATCGAGTCCATCCTCACCACCTCCATAACCGTGTGGTACGCAGGAGCCACTGCCAGGGACAGACTAAGGCTGCAGCGCGTCGTGCGCACTGCTGAGAAGGTGATCGGCTGCAAGCTCCCATCTCTCCAGGATCTGTACATCTCCAGGACCCGGAGGCGTGCTGGCCGGATCATAGCCGATCCCTCACACCCTGGTCACGTACTGTTTGCCCCCCTCCCCTCTGGTAGAAGACTTCGGTCCATCCAGACTAAAACCTCCCGTCACATGAACAGCTTCTTCCCCTCTGCCATCAGACTGCTGAACACTAAGTGACTTATTGACTCTCGTGCACTATGTACAGCAGCTCAACCAGACTCATGTCAATCATCACTGTTTTCTTCCTGCATTACCGACTGCACTATATAGTTCTCCACAGTATCTGCTGCTCGCTAATATATTTTAACTGCTGACCAGTATCACTTACTCTTATTCTACACTTTATTGCATGTATAGTTTATTTCTTTTATCTTATCATGTTTAATGTTGCAGCATTGCACCGAGACAAATTCCTAGTTTGTGTACTACATGAACAATGGCAATAAACCTGATTCTGATTCTGATTCTGATTCTGATTCTGATTTCGGTCATTACCCAAAATTCATGACTATAAATGAGAGTAAGAACGTAAATTTTTAAAAAATATATTTTTTATAATCCTTTATAAGTCCCACAATGGGGAAATTACAGGGCATCCACCTGGATGGATGAGGCAGTCATGGTGCGGCGCCAATCCCTTCACCATTCACACACACATTCACACCTAGGGCCACTTTAGAGTCTCCAATTAACCTAACCTGCATGTTTTTGGCCTGTGGGAGGAAACCAGAGTATCCAGAGTAAACCCATGCAGACACGGGGAGAACATGCAAACTCCACACAGCAGGGTCACCAATGATCAGGGGTGAAATCAATCCCGTGACCACAGTGCTAACCACTGCACCACTGAACTGCCCATCTGCACCACCGAGCGGTAAATTGACAGCTTTGCCTTAGAGCTCAGCTCCCTCTTCACCACAACAGACTAGTACAACTTCTGCATCACTGCAGATGCTGATCTGATTTGTCTTTCAATCTTCCGCTCCATTTTCCCATTACTCATAAACAAGATATCAAGATACTTGAACTCCTCCACTTGGGACAGGACCTTGGCCCCAACCCAGAGAGGGCAATCCACCCTTTTTTTGGCTGAGCACTATGGACTTGGACTTAGAGGTACTGATTCTCATCCCAGCTGCTTCACACTGTAAACCGTCCCAGCAAGACCTGTAGGCCATTGCTTGATGAAGCCAGTGAGACCACATCATCTGTAAACAGCAGAGATGAGCTCCTATGGTCACCAAACATGACAGCCTCTGTTCCTTGGCTGCACCTAGAAATTCTGTCCATAAATATTATAAATAGGATTGGTGTCAATGGGCAGCCCTGGCAGAGTCCAGCTCTCACTGGGAACGAGTTCAGCTGATTGTTGGCAATATGAACCATCTCTTGCAATGGAGAGCAGATAGAGACCATATAGCTCATAGCAACAAGCCCGATACCCCATACTCCTGAAGCACTCCACACAAGAAACCATGAGGGATGTGGTCAAATGCTTTCTCCAAGTCCACAAAATACATGTAGACTGGCTGGCCAAACTCCCACGAAACCTCAAGGATCCTTGAGAGGGTCAAGAGTAGACAAGGAGCTACTTCCCCTTCTGAGTCACCAGACACTGTGCCAGAATCTCTTCGTGGCCGACCGCAAGTCTTGTTCCATGGCCTCACTGAACTCCTCCCACACCCGAGTTTTAGCCTCAGCAACTGCTTGAGCTGCATTCCGCTTGGCTTGCCGCAGCTGCTTCAGGAGTCCCACAAGCCAACCAAGCTTGGTAGGATTCCTTCTAAAGCATGATGGCCCCCTTCTTCTCTGGCATTCACCATTTGGTTTGGGGGTTGCAACCACGAGAAGCACCGACAACCTTGCGGTCACAGTTCTGAACAGCCGCTTTAGCAATGGGGGTGGAGAACATGGCCCATTCAGATTCCATGTCTCCAGTCTCCCTCAGGATGTGGTCGAAGTTCTTCCGGAGGTGGGAGTTGAAGACCTGTTGGACAGGGGCCTCAGTCAGATGTTCCCAGTACACCCTCACCATACATTTGGTTCTGCTGGGTCTGAATGGCATCCTCCCCCGGCATCAGATCTAACTCACCACCAGTTGGTGATCAGTTGACAGCTCTGCACCTCTCTTTACCTGAGTGTCCAAGACATGACTGATTATGCTAAAGGTGCAATTTCTGTAGCCATAAAATAGCAAAATATGCCAGAATGATATATCATCAACTATAGATTAATGCACCAGCTAGGAACACAAATGTCTAGTAAGATGATGAGAATTTACAGAGAATATTCATAAAAACCACAGTCACACTGATTCACTCTAGTGAACTAACAACAGCCCAGTCTGGCCATAAAAATAACAGAATGGAAGAGAATGGTTCAAGATATACATAATAATAATGGATTAGATTTATATGGCACTTTACATGTCAAGTGACATTTCAAAGTGCTTACAATGAGTCCATTATTCATTCACTCCAGACACACTGATAAGCTACCTCTGTAGCCACAACTGCCCTGAGGCAGACTGATGGAAACACGGCTGCCAAGCTGCACTAATGGCCTCTCTGACCACTACCAAACATTTATACCAAGTGTCAAAGACACTGGAGGCAAGGTGGGTAAAGTGTCTTGCCCAGGGACACAACGGCAGGATGACTGGGGAGAGCGGGATTCGAACTGCCAACCCTCCAGTTATTGGACAACCTGCTCTAGCTCCTGAGCCACTACCACCCCACATAAGTGACTGTGGACTACTGAACCAGCTGGGAACACAGAAGTATAGCAGGGTATGTACAGTATATACAAGGTAGCCATAAAAACCACTGTTGCTAAGCTAACTGCATAGTAGTGCTCTCAGTCTGTGGATGGAGACAGTTGTGGGAATCCTTCCACTACACAACATAACAAAAACAATTTTTTGTAAGTTGTCTGTGTTTTTTTCTGCTGATTTAAGACAATTTTGCACCACTGAATCTGAAAATGACATCAGTTTCTTTTGATCAAGTCAGGTTTTTATGCTAAGTTGTAAGCAGTTGTACAGCAGTTGTACAGTTGTACTGTAAATTGAATAGTAGACATTGATAAAGGGAAGTACATGTAAATTGAAAGTTACATCATCATTGTTCAAAATCCAGAGAATTTCAAGAAATAAAGAATTTTGCACCATATAAAGTGAAAATACCCCTACATGTAAACAAAAATGCAAAAAAACACATGGCCATAGTTTAAAAAGTTGACCTGATTGAGCAAAACCAATGGGATTTTTGGATTCAGCACATCAAAACTGTCCTAAATCAGCTAAAAAAAACTTTAGACAATAAATTTGGTGTTGACCAAGTGTTATCAATAAAATGGATGGAGAGAGGAAACTGGGAGGGTAGTATAATTCCATCGGATTCCAGTTCTCCACTCACAGTCAGGACCATCAAAACAGCTCATTTAATGAGAGGTACCCAGGCTAAGGCTGATCGTAACAAAGAGGCAGGATTTGTTTTTTTCTGAGTCTGTCCTATTGGTAGTCACTCCATATACCCAAGTTGATGTCCAAAAGCACTGAAAAATTAAATTTTCCACCATATGTCCTCTTTAAACACACATCCCAGACAAGGGATGATAATGACAGTCACCTTAGCGATCCCATGGGGTTGTGTTTGTCGAGGTGTACTTCATTACCTAATATTATTAAGTTGGGAGCAAGTTGGCTGTTTTATGAGCATAACATGCCAGCTGGAATGACATTTAAACATTTAAAATATACTATCATTATCAATTACGATAGGGGCTGAAAAGTTGATAGTGGTCAAATTTGACCAAATGGGGTTTATTTTTCAACACAGTCTTATGTCCTGATTGGTGGAGCCTTGAGCACTTTTATCGTGTTTATAGTCAGCTTCATGTGTGCCTGTGTTTGTGTTCATGTTGAATGTAATTGTGGGTTGTAAATATGTGTCTAGAAGGATGTCACCTGACTGCAAAACAAATCTACCTACAGGTACAAATAAAGGAACCTGAACCTAGTCTTCTCTTCGGTCCACACACTTCTTGCATCGGTGTTGCAGTGCACCAGATTTGGTCAAATTTGACCACTATGAACTCCCCCCCCCTTCCCGTACACATGTACTTTTCCAAGGAAGACAACGGAAATGTTACCTGTAACTGGTATTGATGAGGAATGGTGGTTTAATAAGAACAAAAATAAGGGAGGGATTCAAGAGTTTGTCAGGTACAAAGGAGCAAAAGAGTTAAAACTATGTTAAAATGGAGCAGGCAGCAGGACTTGGACTCACAGAGAAGAGCATGTTCTTTTTGTCCTGGTTGACAGCTCGGGGGTCTGGGACGGCATCTGTGTGCTTGATGACACTGACAGACTCACCTACCGGTACAAGGCAGGTAGCGTGGTCATGGTAGTTGGTACAGTTAAAAAAAATACATTTTTGTCAGCTGTCTATTTTGCAGCACATACCAGTAAGAATGGACTGGTCCACGCGCAGGGTGGTAGATTTGATTGAGATGATCCTGATGTCAGCTGGCACTTTGTCACCGACTAAAACACATAATCATAGACAAATACAAAAACAGAGACTTTATTGGTATTGATTTTAAGAGTATTTACTAGTCAGTATCACAACTCATCTTGCTAAAGATGTGGCTGAAGGAGGAGGGTGTTGGTGTGGGGTTGTTTCACTGGGTTTAGCACCCTGGATGGACAGTGTTGTTGTAGAAACCTGATACCACAGTAAGAGTCTGCTGGATGGAGAGGAGACCTTGGGGAGATCATGAAGTGAAAAGAACAGGTGTACAGCAAGCAGAGGGGTGAGTCTATATTGAAGACCTCCATAATCAGGCTTGTTCCTTCACTTTTCCAATGGTTTTGCTGTGACTGCCTTAAAGTCGTCTTACAGCCAGAAGCTCTTCTTTATGATTCTTTGTATCCTTCTCAAGCTCAACTAGGGAAAGTTTTCATTCATTTTTATATACAAACATTAAAGGGGTCATTGACTGCACTTTTTCCACATTTTAACAGCTCACTCATGTCTTAATGGAGTGCCTGTGACATAATTGTTCACATTTTCTTTAATTTTTTTAATTATTGAAGTAAATTTGATTTTTATTTTTCTTGGCTTCCTTGAAACGCTCTGATTTAAAGCCTGTCACTTTTAAGAAACATCCTTCAGCTGTTCAACTCCACCATCACTCTTACGTCAGTTAGCCATTAGCCGAGTGGCTTCTAGCCGGCTCCTTCTAGCTTGGATGAGCAGCACTTGTTCACAAATCCGCAGTCACTTGTGCATCTTGCATCATCCTGGCCCACCCCCCAACAACCCTGCTGAGACGCCACAATAAATCGCCAGCACTGCGCGCTCCACTGATCGCCACAACCTGAGGCCGCTGGCCAAGCCACGGGATTTCAAAGGGCAATGTCTCGCGCTGTAGTACTCTGCTCCTCTCCCATGGCCAGCCGGGGTATGCCTCACCACGAAGCGGCTTTCAGTGGCTCTGCTGGCTCTCAGCTCCCCGTGACCGGCATGCCAGCGCCGGTGTTCTATAATTCTGTGCTACTTATCGAGATGTGCTACCCTGCGTCTTTGCACATGCGCCTATGTCTTCGAGCCAGAGTGACACAAGGCACATTGTGGTGACATGGATGGTAATTAGGGTGACTAAGATCTTAAGAAAATAAAAATATAAGCCGTGCTGGGTTTGAGCTTCCTGTTACCAGTGTTAGGTTGGGGGCTAATAGCTCAGAGGCTAATAGGCTATCTTTTAGTGATGGGACGGCAGGCTCTGGAGCTTCAAGGTGTGCTCCGAGCTTATCCAGGAAATATTTGGCGAAGCACGTTTCGAGGCGTGTATTGCTGACGTATGTGTTGATGTCGTACCATGTGACTGGGTCAGGAAGCCATTTGTGATTTTGCATGCAACATGAAATAAAGTGAACAGCGATACACAATGGAAATCCCCGTCCCTCACATTTTGTGTTGTCGATGTTTGACTGTGTAAGGGATTTGTCACAGCCAATTTTCAGATGGAGGCGTCACCAAAACTTCTGGATGGATGGACTTCTCCCGTTTGGGAACATTTTGAGTGCATTTCTCCATTGATGTATTTTCCACAAATAATGGATGTTTATTATAACTGACGTGATGGCTTAGTGGTAAAGCATCTGCTCTACAAGTGTGAGGCCTGGGTTTGAGTCCCAGTCGTTCTTGCAATTTTATTTTTGTTTGCAAGGTGAAGTGTCTGTTGTGTTTCAAAGAGCTTGGATCATTATTACGCATCATTATGCTGAGGCACTATTGTCATTGTGCCCTGCATGGGAATAAGGCCAGAGTTGAATATACTTGGAAAGACAGTATAAGAAAATTTATTATTTCTTAATAAAAATGGAGTACGTAAGTAGTACAAGCACACCAAGTAACACTGACACATTCACTGTAGTCACCCCAGTTTTATTATTTCTTTTTTCCCTTATGATAATTGATATTTCTTAAAAGACAGCACATTTATTGAAATTGAAAAAAGACACACTAAACCGATAATGCCCTTGTAAAAATCTGCATGCTGTATACTTTTTGTCAACTACATGGCCTAGTAGAGCAAATGAAGTTTCACATGAGGCTTTGTCGATATGAACCATTTTGATGGAAAGGCTCAAGTCTTCAAGAAAGCCTCATCTGGTTGTCACTAAGTGGTAGCCTAGTGGTAAAATGTCTGACTTGCATCTAGAGAGGTGGGGTTATTCTTATAATTTATTTTTATTTGCAAGGTGAAGCGTCTGTTGTGTTTCAGAAAGCTTGGATACAACAATAACACATCATTATGCTGAGGCGCTTTTGTGCCCTGCATGATAATAAGGAGAGAGATGAATGTACTGGGAAAGAGAGTATAAGACTGAAAAGTTATTATTTCTTAATAAAAATGGATAAGTAGCACAAGCACATTCATTGTATTCACCTCAGTTTTATTATTTCTTTTTCCCTTATGATCATTGATATTTTTTAAAAGACAGTGCATTTATTGAAATGAAAAAATACACAAATCAATAACACCCTTGTAAAAATCTGCATGTTGTATACATTTTGTCCACTAGATGGCCTAGTAGAGAAAATGAAGTTTCACATGAAGCCTCGTCTATATGAGCCATTTTGATGAAAGGCCTCAAGTCCTCCAGAAAGCCTCATCTGGCCATCCCTGCTACCTTTAGCACCACATCCATATACATGACAGACAGCTAGGTGGGCCAATAATAGAGCAGTGGGCGGGTCTCAAGGATGGCAGTGGGTTGGCTTTTTCTAGACATGACGTATAAGAATTTCACAAAAAAATCAAAAACATTTCTGGCATTTCTGGGAGAGAAAAACAAGATAAAGGCTCTCGCTCTGTGTGTGTGTGTGTGTTTGTTTAAGAGAACTGACTGTTTTAAAATTTTTTAGATAATTAGGTGACCAGTAGACTTAATTCAGACAGTTAAAACTGCCAAACACACCATTTTTCTGTCAATGACCCCTTTAAAGTGCCCATATTGCACATAAGTATGTTTTTGTGGGTTATAACCTTGTAAACTGTGGCATTTGGTGACGTGTATGATTAAACTATCTAAACACTAAGTTAATAAAAAAAAAATACAGATCACCTTTTTTTAGTTAAACTCAAAGAAATTTTATTATATTGTAAAACAACAAGCTCCTCCTTCACTTATCTAAATTAGCGAAACAAGCATGCCATGACTGCCTTGGTACTTGTGATTGGCCCATTCAAAAAACATTTAGATAGGGGCTTATTAATATTAATGAGCAGGCTGAACACCCAACTGTTTCAAACACCTTTCTGATCCCTTTCAAAACAAAATAAATCCCTGAAAATACTAGGGGTGCCACAGTTCTCTGTGTAAAACCAAATGGTTCAGTACAGAACTATTTGGTTTCGTACCAAACCCATTTGAGTATCTGCCAATAGCAATATAAAGCCAATTTGCAGCTTGTGGCCTGAATAAATTCAGCATACTTCTTTCCATGGTATTTCTGCACATGTTTAAGGTTGGAGATGTTAAAGTTATAAAAGTACACACTTACAACTGCACCTTTAAGGGTTTATATATGCATTTTGTTATTTATTAAACATATAAATTCATATTTATCTCTATTTTAATAAATAATTATAGAAGACGTTAAGTTGTAACATTTATATATCAGCATTGAGACTGTTAACAGCAGAAAGTTCATAGTATTAATTTTAATCCCACCAAAGAGCAACATTAATGTAACTGATTAAAATTTAGATTCATCATTAGAAAATATGCAGTATGGACTTCAATCCATCTTCTTCCACTTAATTGTTTTCGGGTCGCCGGTGGGGCTGGAGCCTATCCCAGCGTCTTTGGGCGAGAGGCAGGGTACACCCTGGACAGATCGCCAGTCCATCGCAGGGCCAACACAGAGAGTCAGACAACCATTCACACCTAAGGACAATTTAGAATCCCCAGTTGATGCCAGTTAACCTAACTTGCATATTTTGGGCATGTGGGAGGAAGTTGGAGAAATCTCGAAGTAATTCCACGCAGACGTGGGGAGAACATGCAAACTCCACACAGATCACTGTTGGTCGGGTGCTGGGTTCAAACCCAGGATTCCCCGGCCAAGGGTGAGTTGCTGTGCTGCCGCAGTGCTAACCACTCCACCACCGTGTATTTCTTAATAAAATGTATCATTTTTTAAGATCAGTCAATAAAAAGGACAGTTTGAACTTGGTGAAAATATCACAGGAAAAATAAATTTACAGTGGTGTGAGAAAGTGTTTGCCCCCTTCCTGATTGCTCGTTATTTGTATGTTTGTCACACTTTGCTTGGATTTTTTTTTTTTTTGCCCTTAATAATAAACACCTTCATTTAAAAACTGCATTTTGTGTTTACTTGTGTTATCTTTGTCTAATATTTAAATTTGTTTGATGATCTGAAACATTTAAGTGTGACAAACATACAAAAAAAAAAAGAGAAATCAGGAAGGGGGCAACACTTTTTCACACCACTGTACTGTATATAAGATGTGAGTTTATGTCCAGTATGATGTTGATTAGTCTGATATTTAGAATATGAAATTCTAATAAACACAGACACAGACACCTGGCCTCCATCACAGCTCTAACTTAAAGTTAAATTATATTTTAGTCATTTTCTGTAACATTTAATTATGATTGATGAAATATCTTGGGGGGGGGGGCTGCTGTATTGTACCTGAACACCAACATACAGTAACAAAAAGATTTTTTTAAAATAAGTTAATGATGCCCTAAATAATAAACAGTTCACCTCATCGTCACAGAGAGATGGAAACTCCTCTTGAATCCTACTTTTGAAATTATTTCAGAGCTTTTTTATCCTCCATAATGTTGTGTTAGAGTTTGATCTCTTATTTGATTGGTATGGGTGGGGGCTCCACCTTCCGGTTCCGCCACCACCTGCAGCTGTAAGAGGGCAGCGGGCAGGAGGGGTGGTCTCTTTGCCACCTCTTCTGCCTGGTGGCTGTGCCAGTGCTGTGTAGTGCCTCTATAATAAACGTGCATTTAGTTTGACACCTGGCCTCGTTCTTGGCTCCTAATACAGACATAACATTTGGCAATGAGGATAAAAGTGGATTAAAACAAGGTATGGAAGTGTGTGGGTTTGGAATTCGGCTGTTTTTGGAGCTCTCTGGCGAGCCACTGGTCCCCTGGCTGTGGTGCTGTGCCGTTTTCTGGATGTATGTGGTGACACTGGACCTCGGGAAGCTGGAGGGGTTGTGGGCACTTGAGCTGTTGGTGCACAATACTGAGATAGAGGTACAGCGTGTTCTGAGCACACTGAGTGACTGTGACAGCTTGGCTGCAGCGGTTGAACTAATGGCATGCTATTTTAACGCCCTGGAAAATGTCATGGTTTGCGAGATTCGGTTTCGACAGCGCCACCAATGGGTGGGCGAGTCTATTCAGCGGTTTGTGGCAGACTTGGAGCTGGTGGTCAGCGAGTGCCAGTTTGGATTATTGGAAGAGGAGGTGATTTGCGACCAGTTGGTGGAGTATACCAACGGCGCTGCAATGGGGTCGAGGCTGCTTGCGTTTTCGGGTGAATTGACGCTACCCACAGTCATCGGGTTAGCTCAACAGCTGGAAGCTGCAGATGAACTGTCACTGGAGCTGAGTGAGTGCTTGTTTGCACTGACACCTGGGATCAACACCGACCGTGCATGCAGTGGACCCGGTCAGCGTGGAAAGCGTGGAGGACGATGCCAGCGCTGTGAATGTGAGGTCCACTGTGGGTCCATGAAGCACCATGTCAGAGATGGAGATTGTATGGCAAGAGTGGAGCACTGTGGCACGTGTGGCCACTTGCTTCATGTCACCAGGGGATGCCACAGATCTGAGCGAGGAGGTCCGTGGCACAAGGAGGACCCTCGTGCCCTCACGTTTGTTCATGCTGCGTCTTCGAGCATCAACGGTCATGCATACTGTATGATGGAGTTGGACGGGATGGCAGTGTTGTTGTGGATTGGCGCGGAAACGGTGGGCTCCGTGCTGGATTGGACGACCGTGAGATGTTTTCCCCCACAAGTCAGAATTGAGAGAGAACTGACGCCGCTTTGTGGTTGTGGAGGAGAGGACAGCTGGCCACGGTGGGAATGTTGAAACCGACAGCTCGGCGCAAATCGGCCAAGATGTGGGGCTGTCTGATCCTGAGAGTCGTAGACGGTGCAGTGTGGGATGAGGAACTGCCTGGTATCCTGGAGAGTGAACAAGACAAACCCCACCCAGGGCCATTGCAGGAGGGTTCTTGTGTCAGAGCCCAAGTAGACCTGGACGAGGGAACTGGCCTGTGACAGCGGATGGCGCCAAGAGGCTGGCTCCATCTGTTTCTGGATTTCGGCTGGAAGGTACCGGTGAACAAGGAGTCACAAAGGTGATGGCGGCGGCAAAGTTAAGAGGCCGGGGCAGGACCATTAGGCACGGTAGAACAACGTGCCTTGCAGAGACCCTGCAAGCAGAGCAAAACCCCTCTGGGGGTCAAGGACTGGATTTGGGAGGAGAGGCGACCACGGCAGGTATGGGCCGGTCTGCGGTTGGAAGAGCGCCAGGGACGGTTACGTGTTGTGGCCAGATGGGAGGACGCTCATCTCCAGCTGCCAGACAGTTCGTGGGGGCACCCGAATGAGCTGCTGCGTGCTCGGGAGAGGACTGAGGGATGTGGGCCTGGACAAGCGGAGCAGCCGGTGGTGATGAAGAGGAGGCGTACCGGTGCTGAGGCGATCTGCTGCGGCCTGGGAGACTGGCTGCCTTCAGGAGCGGACTGATGACAGGGTGGTCCAGGGGGCCCACGGACTTGTTTTCTCCGGCCGTATGCATATAGGTTGATTAATGTGCATGTATTTGGAATGTTTTATTGTGTGTATATTATATGTTGATGGTTATGCTGGTGTTCAGAATGTTTTGTTGTTTCTATGTATGTAGTTTTGAGATTAATTTGTTTTATTTTAGTTTAGGAGACACGGCAATATTTTAGTTTTACATGGACTCATTTAGTTTAAGCGGCAGAATAATCCGCTTCGCCGTGTGGGGTGGGACAACAGTCCACCTGTCTCCCCTAATTTTAGTTATTTTGGAATGACTGAGTTAGGCCATTTGTATTGTGTTTTAACATTGCTCTTAGTGAGTGATTTGGGTTCCAAATTAGGGTGGGTCCGAATTATGTGTGTGTTTTTGGCTTTTGTGAAAGGCGGGGGGGGGGGTGTTGTGTTAGAGTTTGGTCTCTTATTTGTGTGATACGGGTGGCGGCTTCACCTTCCGGTTCCACCACCACCTGCGGCTGTAAGAGGGAAGTTGGCAGGAGGGGCAGCCTCTTTGCCACCTCTTCTGCCTGACAGCTGTGCCAGTGCTGTGTAGTACCTCTATAATAAACGTGTGTTCGGTTTGACACCTGGCCTCGTCCTTGGCTCCAAATACAGACATACAGCAACACATAAGACAAAATTTATGGAACAAGTAACAAAGTCAGTAAAGAAAGAGTTAATGAAGAGTTAAATATGCAGAGCAGATAAAATAAGTTATCTATTTGCCTATCTACCTTATTCCTGGGGGTGCCGCTGTCGGAACGATTATGGGCGGAGCTTCCGGTTTCGGCTGACGTAGTGTTAAATCAGTCAGTAAGAGTGGAGTAGTAGGGGCATTTAAAATAGCATTTTTAAAAGTTTTTCAAATTCATTTTGATGTATAATCCGTATACGTGTTTTGCACTCAAGTGACAACTAATTTCAGCTCCTCTAGTTTTTGTATTTTTTGAATGTTTTGGCGTAGTTCTGGCACTTGTTGCTGGTGTTCGTGGTTGTGCCATAGACTGTATAAATGGAGGCTTCTCACCACACCATGACAGACGACATCCAAGCACAGTGCTGTGGCGTACGTCTGCTCTAAGGTAAATTTGATTATGTCCAACATATTTTAACAAAATGCAGCAGACTTTGTTGTGGTGGAGATGTGCTGGCAAAGTGAGGTGGAATGCACACCGCGTCATTACGAGCTACAGACAATGAGAAGTCATAAATCATGACTCTTTCTTTGTTTGGTAGTGGCAAATCCCGGGAAAACCCCATGAGTGCCTGGTATCATTGGAAAGCTTAGAAATCGTACTTTCTAAAAATACCTATTTACCTTTTGTTCTTATGAAAGACAAAAATAGAAAGGAGATGTTTTTACCTTCTGACGAAGGCTGCAGTGAACAGTCGAAACATGTAAAGAAGGTAAAAACATCTTTCTATTTTTGTCTTTAATAAGAACAAAAGGTAAATAATTAAAAGAAGACAAAATGAACCTACTTGAGCTAAAAATACCTATGTCTTTGCTGAAGACGTAAGTCCCGACTGATCGAACGTTAGTTTTCAACCTAGCTAAAATATAAACAAATCTTCTTTTTCCAGATCAGTTTTTGCACACTTCCTACAAATTAAATATAATTTTGAAAGTCTTTCAATGCAGAATATGGAAATAATGTTACATCAGTTTTGAAAATGTCCACAAAGTGACTCATTTTGCCAGCATGGGTCATTTGTTTACAGCATTAGCATCTTAGCAGTGATGCTAACTAACGGAGCTACTGTGTACTAGGCCACTTTTTGAGGTCATCTTCCCATCCCTTGATAGTCGTGGGAAGTGGTATGAGGTGCAAGAGGCCGTGTTCCCGCATTTCTGATGCCAAAGTCATTGTTTTTGAACAAGGAAAAGTGTCCCGTTTCAGTGACAACCATATGTTCTAAACTAGTACCTGAAGTTGCTACCATAATTCACACAAGGCATCATGGGGCCTAGGAATAAGGTGGATAAGTCTTTCATTTCATTTATATATTATTTTTAATGATGCTTTTGATTGCAATGATATATTTTATTTAGTTTTCATTTTCATCTATGTTTTCAATCCTAAAAATGGTTGTTAACAGCCAATGTGTTTCTAACATTACATCTCTGACATGCAGTCTTTGCTGAGTCACCAGAGCCTCACAGGACCCAGAGAGAGTGGACTGATTTACAGAACATCGGGCTGCTTTAAAAGGCGTTTATTGGTCCATTTTATATTTTAATGGATCAGTTTTCATGCATTTATTGCTTCCTGATACGATCCAGTCATTTTGCCTGGATCGAACCCAATACAGATACTCAATATCAGATCAGCCAATCTCTAGTTCCTACCAGGAACAGGAACTTTATATTGCGTAGCTTCAGTGTGCTGGTTTTGATACACTTTTGTCTGCTCTTGACTACAAGACTAATCTTCATGCTTGTATATTTTCGTTGTGCCTCCTACAATGGGAAGAAGTGATTAAATTGCCATAAACACCTAAATTAAAATACACACTTGTACAGCAGTGGTTTAATAAAAAACAACTGTTCATCTTAGTATGATGTATTCTCCAATCTTTATCGTTGTATGGGCTTCTACTGTATGGATTATCACTCCCATGTTTTAGTATATTAATTACTCTTCCTTTTGTGTCTTTTCCTGTTTTACTGTAGTCTGATTTCCATGATTATATTTTTTCGACCTCTGTCTCCGTCTACCTATTTACCTCTCGAGTGTAATGCAACAGTCTTGGTTGGTCTGTGTTGTCGCGTCTCTGTGATTACAGCTGTTATTCATTGCATTTTTGTTCCCGAACTTTTATTTTAAACAAAAAGTTAAACCTTTTTTGATTTTTGTATTTTTTCCCCTCACTGGTCTGTTGAATTTATAAGCTTAAATAAATTTTGTCTTTGTTCAACATTAATGGGGACGTTCTTTAAAGAGGTCATTGACTGAAAAAAATGTGCTTTTGTAGGTTTTATCCTTCTGAAATGCATCTATTGGTCACGTGATTATTGAAAAAATATCAACACACTCACTTTTCTTACAAAGACACATGGCATTTATCTTGTTTTTGTCTCTGATGAGCCGGTGTAACTCTTCTGGGTTTGCTACAGAACGTCCTAAACATGGTAAACCCAGCCACGATACCCACCCGCTGCAATATTGTTGGCCAGTTGAGCTGTCTGTCTGGAGACATGAGCAGGGAGACCAAGCTGCACAGCCAGCAGTGCTACTAGGGAGTCAGCTTACCAAATGCAGTTTATATTATTTTCTTTTGATTTCAGTAATCCTAAAAAAACATCCCTGTTTCCATCTGGTTCACTAATCCACAGTCGATAATTTAAATCTTGCATCATTCAGGCTTATTTTGTTATATTTTTGCTACATCGAATGGTTAACATTATTGCTTTCTCTTAGACCCAAGCCGGTTAGCTGAAGCTAGAAGTTTAGCCACTAATTCATGAATGATTCTGTGCTTATTGTACTCCAGAGACCAGCCATATATCAACCACTGAAACCACACACCCTTGTCCACCAATGATGCATCATTTCATTGTTTCTTTAAGACAAATTTACAATAGTTGGCTTAGGCCCACTACCCAAGCTAGTTAGCTAAGATTTGCAATAGTGATGAGTCAGCTGCAGCTGTTGAGTCTTTAAGGAAACATGCACTGAAATGAACTGCTCTAAGGAAGGCTTCAAAAGATGATTTGCAATGATGCTGCATTAAATCAATAATAAAAGAAAATTTGACCAAAATGTGTCACAAACATTTCATTAAGACCTGTGGGAGCTGTCAACATGTGGCAAAAGTGCAGTCAATGATCCCTCTAAGTATTCGGTTTTGGTGTTTTGTAATGGCAAACACTACCTGCATTACAATGCACATGATTGTAATGTAACTGATGCACTACTACTGACTTGGTACATTTTAGTCACTTGCACCAACAATTGTCATATGCTCCAACAAAGTCACACAAGCCAATTTTAAGAAATTCTGCTGACTGGACAGTGCTAAAATCTTATTTTAATAATGCATTAGTATGTGGGGGGGGGGGGTAGTCATAACAATGTGAAATTTCTCACTCCTGAGGACCCAGATCACTGCTGGAGGTCACGTGACTGCAAAACCTCAATAAAACGTTTTAGTATAATTGTAATATTTTATATCTGTGTTACTTAGTACTAATTTAAGAAGCAGCTGCTCTTTAAATTATTTATACCCTACTGCAAATTATTTTCAAAATGTGCAACCTTTCAGTCATTGAACTATTTAAATGTTTCTTCTTTGATTGTTTTATTTTTTGTGCAAACAGCTGAAAGTTTGTAAATTTTGGAACTATACATAAAGTAGTTTGCAGTGGGGTTTGAATGATTTTGAATCCAGCTGTATCTGTGTGATGCACTCATACTAATTAAGCATTATAATGAATCTCCTTTAAATATAGTCATTTGGAACCAAAACCCAGCATGGCAAATGCCATACAGATCATTCAAAAATATCATGGTAATTACAAACAACTTTTGCACAGAGTCATAGTTTTCACTGTCTAAATGCATCAAGTGAAGTTATGAACAGAAAGCCAATCGTAAGTATCTCACCAGAGACCTCTACCACATCACCAGGAACCATCTCTCTGGCTTTGATCCTCTGCACGCTCTTCCTGTCCGCCCGGTACACTTTCCCCATCTCAGGTTCATACTCCTTTAGGGCCTCAATAGCACTCTCTGCATTGCGCTCCTGTTGCAGAAATGCACACAGAATATACATCACGTTATTATGTTCCCTTCCATGGCCACTGTGGTAGAATGTGTTGTGCATAAAATTCCAAAGTAACAGCGGCATAACAAACTAGAAAAGCACTCGGAGAGCGCAGACCTCCGCCAAGCGCCACAGTTCCCCCCATACAGTGTTTGTGTGTACGTTTTCAGATTCCTTGACCACGAAAAGATATGACTAGCAATTGGATTGACAATGATAGGATTAGTGGTTCAGTAGTTATTCATGAAAATGGCATTTTCCGTAATGGCGGCCACAGTTCCCCCCATACAGTGTGTGTGTGTACGTTTTCAGATTCTTTGACCATGAAAACATATGACTAGCAATTGGATTGACAATGATAGGATTAGTGGTTCAGTAGTTAATCACGAAAATGGCATTTTCCGTAATGGCGGTTTTCTTGTGGACGGTGATCCGGATCATGACCAAAATTTAATCAGTTCTTCCTTGTCCCATTTCCAACAACGCCTGAAAGTTAAATCGAAATCCGTCCAAAACTTTTTGAGTTATCTTGCTAACCAACAGACAAACAGACAGACAGACAAACCCGGCAAAAACATAACCTCCTGGCGGAGGTAATAAGTCTGCTGTACTGAAATGTAAATTTCTTAAAGGGCAACATCATGGTCAGTCTGTATTTAGAGTGCACGGAGGCATGCATTTAATGATTTACCATACAGTACATAGCATAAAATTATTTTTGCTTCATGTAGACATTTATCAAAGGGAGGTAATTATATATTTTCATTTTTGCAATTATTTGACTAGTAAAACCAACAATGTTTGCTGTTTGTGGGTGGTAGGAACAGGGTGAGAGAGTCAGCTTTTTACAGATACTGAATATGAAAGGGAAAGTTGCTTTTAAACAAAAAAAGTGTGAGAAACACTGTCCTGAAGTTTGCATATTGTACATAATTATTTGGGTAAATTATTTCAAAGAAAATAAAACATACTGAAAAGCAGAAACCTCTCCATGGATCGGCACCTTGTCATGGTGGAGGGATTTGTGTGTCCTAATGATCTCAGGAGCTACTGTATGTTGTCGGGGACAACTTGCCCAGGTAGGGTCTCCCAAAACAAATTAGCTCTGGATGAAGGACCAGATGAAGAGCGGTCCAATAGATCTCTATGAAAAAAGTTACATCAAGGATCCAGTGTACCCAAAGGAGCTACATGGGTCCGCCCTCCAGTGGGCTCACCATCTGCAGGAGGGATCATGGGGATCATGGTGATATGTGAACTGGGCAACAGTCTGGACTGCTATGTTAGGACTGCTGCCCCTGTGACCCGGACCCTTGGATAAGCAGTAGAAGATGGATGGATGGATAAATGGAAGGCAGAAAGCGCAATAGAGGTCTTAGAAGTTCTTCCACTGATTTATAATCTCAGGTGTTCGGGTTGCATCATGGTTAATTTGAAATTCAAAGACTTGTTTGACATTGAAGCTATATTTTGGTTGGTAAGAGCAGTCTCAGAGTGAACAACAGGCTGATCAGAGAATTCAAACGGGCTCGATGTTCAGCTCAGTCTGCGGTTCCTTCCAAGGCTGCCCCCGACTGCCTCAAAGTGTAAAGCCCAACTTATGCCAGCTGCACTCCCTCTCTCTGTTCTCCTCCATATCCCACATGTGTGAATCCTTGTGCATAGTTTCCAAATGACTGCCGCAGGGTTGATATGAACACCCACCAAACACACATGTACCCCTTGCACACAATCACACATGTCTCAGTTCTGAGGGAAAGTCATTGTCTCCCTGTGTTTCCAAGAGTTTTAAGGTAACTGTGTTCCAGTCTTTCACCCTCCTTGATCCCCTTCCTGTTGCCTTAACCTTTTGCCTTTTCCCCTCCTGTGGATGTCATGCCTCTCATTTGTGCATGACTTGAACTTTTAAGATCAAGCGTGTGCTTTCTGCAAAGGACACAGGTCCCATGCAGGCCACCGATGTCTGTGATTTATTGTGAGTGACTGTTGCCAAAGAGTCTATTTGAGTTTGTGTGTGTGTGTGTTCACTTACTGACCTGCCACACTCCAACAACGGCATTTGCAATGAGAATGAGGAGGATGACGAAGGGCTCAACAAAAGCAGTGACAGTTTCTTCGCCTTCCTCAAACCAGGCCAGCACCTGAGCGAGACACACAGAGCTTTAGTATACAGTGGAATCAAAATGTAAGGAAAATGTAAGCCTCCAAAACTCGTGTTTACCTTACCGTCTTTACAAGTTACTAGTGTTGTAGTCAATGCCTTGTCAAGACCAGAGTCTCCCAAGACCAAGACAAGACCACACAAGTCCAAGACTATAAGGGGTCAAGACCAAATCACGACCAAGACCTACAGACATAGTGGTCTTGGTCAAGATTTGGTTTCTGCCTGGCTTTGTCTTGGTTCTTGACTTGGTCTCGATCCCTTAAAGTCTTGGGACATTCTACACTCTGGTTGTGTCTCGGTATAGGCACAACTTTTGGGACTTATTATTTAGTGTACCCTACACTTTTCTACCACTTTTTGTGTAACAGAAAAAAAAAAAGTTTTTAAAAGTTAAATGTTAAAATCTTGTTGTGTCTCTTAATTAAAATTTTGTTTTTGATAAATCTGTTTCAGAAATTTGAAAGTGCAGATTTAACACATTATTGCTGCTTGCAAGCCTTTAATACTCAAGTAGCTCTAAGTTTGTTTTGCACCTGTTGTTTAAGGTGGAAGTATTATCTTTTACTGTTGAATAGTGCAAAACATAAACATAGATATGTCATGGCAAGGAGTTATTTATAAAGCAGTGGGGGGATTAAACAACATTTCTCTTTGTCGCAGTTACACCTTATGTCATCCTATGTGCAGAATCCTCTACATGTGCCTCCTGTCCAAACCTATGGTCGAACACGTGCGCGCCCCTGTGAGTGAGAGTTCCGTGTTGCTAACGCAGGTGTGTTTCGGAAAGGCCACGTGTTGACATTGACACAAGATTAGTTGCAGTCCAGCAGAGCACGGTCCCAACCAGTGAGAAAAGTTCTCTCTCCCCTTTCTTGCAGCACCCGCTCCTCACCCTTTTATAAAAATAGGCATGATGCTTACACCTTCCACTCTGTCTTCACCTCGCTTCTCTCTGAAAACACAATCGATCCTCAGATTGAGCAACAGAGCTTGTCTGTACATTGCAGTGGTTGAAATATTCCTTGGTGCATTAGTGAAATGACTGTGTATCTGCAGTATTTAGTGTTCTCTTTTTTAGAACCCATATATATGACCCTAAATCTATTACTCTCACTTGTCATTGCAACAGACAATACCATTGTGCAACCCAATCCCCAACCTTCTCTCTCGCTCCTGCTGCTGCAAGCCATCCCTCGTTCCTTCCATCCCTGACCTTTGTCCAAGGATACAGTTTCCTCTGCCTGGCTTGAGACTTTCTTAAAATAAAGCACAGACACACTGCTACTCTCTTTCTGTCTTTCCCTCTGTCTTGCTCTCTCCCTGTCTTTCACGCACACACACACACAAAGCCGTCAGGCCTTCTAAGGCCATAATGACAGCTGTAGAGAGAGGCCACGGGCCAGAGATCGAGGATTAAGACAATGAGAACAACCTACTTGCCTCCACGAAACTGTTTTAAAGGGAGCAGCAGAGAAGGGAGGGGCACAGAGACAGGGATTCCTTGTGTCTAAAAGTAATTTAATAACGTGATGATATACACGCAGCCTGTATTTGTCAGGCTGCGTGTGAGAGTGTAATCAAGAAAATGGGCAAGGGGTCAGAGAAGATGCAGCTTAGATCACCGACAGGCCCCATTTAGTATGTTCTGACCAGGCTTGTAAGCCACAACATGGAAGAAAATAAACACACAATAAAACGAATGCTGACACTATATCAACAAGAACATTAATCTCCAGAACCAAAGAGTGTTGCAATCATAGGGATGACACCTTTTCAACAGCCTACATTTATGCTAGTTAAGCCCATGGATCACCAAAAGACTCTTGCACTGTCATTGCAGGCCCAGAGGGTTTATATTGGTACACCATCATCGCTTAGTGACAAACTGTGACTATCACCCTTGTTAAAGGTCCCATTTTCTGCACTTTTCCCATGTTAACAGTTCACAGTGGTTTTAATGAAATGCTTGTGGCATATTTTGGCCAAATTACCTTTAATTATTTAATAATTGCAGCATCATTGTGAATTATCTTTGGTAACCTTCGTCAGAACGGGTCATTTTAGTACACGTCTCTTAAAGAGCTGCTATTAACTCCACTCTCCCTCTTCTTTCACTATTGTAATTTTAGCTGGCTAGCCCAGAGAGCCAGCCTCAGCCAACTAATGTAAATTTGTCTTAAGGAATGAATGAAATAAAGCATCACTGGTGGACAAGAGAGTGTGGTTTCTGGGGTCGATCGGAGATGACCAGTCCCTGGAGTACAATAATCACAGAAACATTTGCAAATGAGTAAATGGTGTTCCAAGGTGGCTAACTAAGGCTAGTTAGCAGCTCATGTCAGCAAGCCACTAAAAATAACCTCTAAGAATGATGTACAGTATATGGTCAAGTGTTGTTAGATGAGCAAGGATTCCAGTAGGAGGATGAATAGAATTTATAGAAAACAGCAATCAAAACTGGCTGAATTGACAGTTAAGCTAACGCCAGACGACTTGTCTGTACACCTCTCCCTACTGAGGTGAGCTCTAATACGGTTTGACTGACCAACTCTGAATGCCTAGTCAAGCTAATGCTGATGGTTTGATGTAGCATCACAGTGAAAATACAACAAAATAAGCCAAAATGACTCAAGATACAGTATATTATTGACTATGGATTAGTGAGCCAGGTGGAAATGGATGATTGTTAGGATGACTGAAATCTAAAGAAAATAACAATATAAAACACACTTGGTAAGCTAACTCCCTAGTATCACTGTTAGCTCTGAAGCTAATGCCTTGTCTGGTCTCCCCGCTCATCTATATGTTTGCAGACAGACAGCTAGGCAGGCTAATAATATAGCAGTGAATAGTCCTGCGCCTGACAGTCTTGCATTGTACAGTGAGTACGATTCATGTATCCAAATGGGTTATCAACTGCGATGTATATTCAGTTATTTAGGCAGTTTTACTTTTCCTGGGTAATTACCTCCGCCAGGCCGCAGGCCAGGAGGTTATGTTTTTGCCGGGGTTTGTCTGTTTGTCTGTCTGTCTGTTGGTTAGCAAGATAACTCAAAAAGTTTTGGACGGATTTTGATGAAACTTTCAGGCGTTGTTGCAAATGGTACAAGGAAGAACTGATTAAATTTTGGGGATGATCCGGATCACCATCTGGATACAGGAATTTTTTAAAGGATTCTTTAACATTGTGAGATAGGGCCCGGAGGTAATGTGTAGTTCAGTGCTTCCGCCAGTAGGAAGCACTGAAATGCAGCGACTCAGGCAAGTGCTATCCCCAGATGCTATTGAAGCTCGTCGAGCTTGTGACAGAGCCGCTAAAATGCAGCATACACTGAATGAGAGCCCACAGGCTGCTGCTTCTCGCCGTGCTAAAGACAGAGACAGTACACAGCAGCATAGACAGGATGAGGGGCTATCCCCAGATGCTATTGAAGCTTGTCGAGCTTAGTTTTATTTTATTGATTTTTCCTTATTACCTCCGCCAGGAGATTATGTTTTTTTTTAAAAGAAGACTGGAGTTAATATTGTTCTATTCTACACTACGTATATGTACATATTTTTAATTTCCTGGAAAGAAACGAAGTTAGAAAAATTATGTTAATGGTAGCTTTTCAATATCCAGAACTTATTATTAGGAATAAATTTCATGAATGTGTTCTCCAACTAAAGACTTGTAAATGTTGTATCTCTTGTTAAATTAAATAAATTGTATTTGTGTAGTTCAAATAACATTTTTTTTTGTTTTCTTGACCAGTCATATGACATACAGAAACACATGATACAGGGAAAGAACAATAACAAAATTAGTGTAGAATATTTATGGTATAAATCACAATACTGGGGGGGACTGTTGCTCTTGGCGGAGGTCTGCGCTCTCCGAGTGCTTTTCTAGTTCCTTTTTGTATTCTGCTGTGTGCGTTTCTATTGTTTTGGTTATCTACTGTCATGCTGCTGTTACACTGTAATTTCCCAGTTTGGGATCAATAAAGTACATCTATCTATCTATCTATCTATCTATCTTGGTTTTACCTTCTCTTGACATACAGGAGTAAACCAAGGACATTTACACGGGCTCATCAGAGACAGAAATGATATAAAGGCTGTGCGTTCTGTTTTCCAGTTAATCAAGTGACTAACAGACACATTTCAGAAGGTTAGAACCTACAGAAACACATTTTTTCAGTGAATGGAACCTTTAATGTGCTTTAATGTCTTTTGTCATGGTTCTTCATATTACTTCCACCAAGAAGATGATGTGATCTTACTGGTTTATCTACAGTATGCGTTAGCATTATTTAAAGCAGAAAGTAATGAATGGATTAGTATGTACAGTATATATAGATCGGGCCAAAACTAGAGGTGATTTCATTTTATTCATATCCATGAGCAATGAGGTGGATCAAAGTTATTTTGGTGTCACCTTTACCCAAATTGCAAATGTTCACAATTATATGAAACATAAGCTCCATATTCAGGCACTAACCCAGAAAAAAAAACACTCTATATGTATGATAAAACTTACAAAAGAGATGCATGCCGCAAGCAGCAGGATTCTGACCAACAGGTCCTCAAACTGCTCCACCACCAACTCCCAGATGCTTTTTCCTGGTAACAAAATTCAGTAAATAGCATACAGTTTTTAAGTGTGTGTGTGTGTGTGTGTGTATATATATATACAGTATATATATATATATATATATATATATATATATATATGTATGTATATATATATACAGTATATATTCCAATTCCATCTAAAGAGTTCCAACACTGTAATCATGCACACAGCAGTGGTGAACCAACCAGTGTTCAGTAGAAGAGGCAGACATTTGTTAGAGTCTGGGTTTCACACTGGCAAACAAACTCTCGACTCACTCGTTTAGGCTGCTTTTTATGACGTGTTCAAGTTTAAGTTAAGTAGAAATGTTAAAGCCACCTAAGGCCTATGGCAGGTGTTAAAAACAAAAAACTGTGTAAAAGGATGAACTCTGATCAATGGAGAGCCTAAATCAAGCCCCCTCTACTTCCGCATATGGGACCTTAAATCTAAAAAATTGAAATGAATGGCAACGTAATTAAAGTCGTCAACTTTCGTATAATAATAGAGTAATATTTAGGTTTTTTTTCAACGATTAGTGGACAACAACTCCCATCATCCCACATTACTAAACACGAGCATGGCGGGAGATTAATAAAACATCACCTCCTGTTTCCTGACCGATGAAAGAAGGATCCAAAGACGAGAAAAACAACACAAAGGTATTGTGGGAGTTGCAGCTGATCCAGAGGACTGTTAATTACTTCACCCTGGGCGCGCTTTGAAAAGACGACGTAAACCCCATCCATCTGTGTTTATAGTCTTTTAATTTATGTATTTTCATAACCTTATAACAGTTAGACAACAACCTACATCGTTATTTAAGTGGAAAATTATCTTTTAAATTGACAGACATCACATGTGTAACTCATGGCAAAATTTGATTGGGATCAAAAGATAATTTCGCTCTTGCCATTCATTTCAATGGAGAATTTTTCTGATTTAAGGTCCCATATGCAGAAGTAGAGGGGGCGTGACTTAGGCTCTCTATAGGGCGGGAAAGTAATTCAGGCTTAAGGTGCACTTACCCTCTTCTGCAGGAAGTTCTGTGGGCAAAGACAGAGAGGGAGACTATCAGTAATGCAAAACACACATTTAGTATTCTCGGAGTCAAAAACAAGTCAGATCTGAGTCTACTGAGCCAAAAGGCAACCTGATAATCAATTAAGTGGAACTAATTAGACATCAAAAAGAAATGATTTAACCCAAAAGTCATGTTCATGAAATAATGTATCTTATTAAATGATTTTTGAATTTTCCTTGGAAATAAATGTAAAGCATGAATACAGTTAATATTACTGTACTGTAATGACAGCTCGGTTCCACTAAGTTGTGGGTTAAAGGGAATTATACCCGGGATCCCCTCTGCCCTTTAGTTGAGATGGCACATCTGCATCACACACTAGCAGGAGGCACATCTAACATGTAGGACAGTCATGTCAAACTCCTGCGGTGGAGGGGCCAGGACCATGCAGGTTTTCTCTCCAATCACTTTCTTTAACAGGTGAGTCTGCCAAGTCCTGGCCCTCCATGGTACGATTTTGACCTCCCTGGTGTAGGGATTTATTGGGTTGTGTACAGAAACTATGTCAGACTCTGGCTTTATGTTGCGACGCCTGCAAACGAACAAAGACATGCTTAAATTCATCTTCACTTCTTATTCTTCGCTACATCTTTCACGCCTTGTGTTGCATGCAGCTAATCAGAGCCAAACATTACAGGTGTAAGGGGTATAGTTTTAGCTTATGTTTATGAAGCAAAGTGGTGACAGTAACCAAAGTGGACATGGTGGAACAAGTCTATTCCTGTCAACAGTGAGATTCAGAAAAAACTGAAACAGTCGAGATGAGAGCTGGACAAAGAACATATGTTGACCTTGAGTCAAGGATGAACTCTGGTGCTTACATTTCAGTTGTAATATAGAACCAAATGATAATCAATCTCACATAAAAACAGTAGCAGTTGTCAGAAACTGGATACCCTGATGCACCTGCTGCGCAAACATAACTCCTGCTTTGTGGCAGGCAGACAGTTTCCTTTAATTAGAGCATCAGCAGAAAGGCACACACAGCGCCGGTTCATCTGTCAGCTTCCCAAAGCTAATTCTTCTCCTTCATTATCCGTTATCATCTGTGAAGTCTCTTTTCTTTCTCATCTCTACAAATTGAATCTGACAAAATCACACATGCATGCTTCTTCTCTTTGGACTTTTCCGTCATGTTTTCATGCTGTCCATTAAATCCACTCTTTTCTTACTCATCCATCCATTTCTTTCTCCCCCTCACCATTGAAGCCATACTTGTCCAGATTCTTTTTGACCTGTTCAGGCGACAGGCCGATGTCTTCAGTAACGCCAAAGTAGGCCAGAACGTCCCCCGATTCTTTAGTGTGTGCGTTCTCCATCCTTGCTGAAACGGAGAGCCTTCAGGAGAAAGAAAAACAGAGAAACACACACGTCAGTCTGAGAGGCACGGCTGTCCTAATGCTGAAACTCTGAACAAACAAAGTTTGTTTGCCCACCACTTTCTTAAAGTGTGGGATTGGGATTAAAATCTGGCTACCCCTCTGCGTTCTCACTCGGCCACTCTTGACCCCCTGCTCTCTCTTCCTCTCTGGGCTGTTGCTCTCCTCTCGGATCCCTGGACTGACAGAAAGTGCAACCCTGCAAACTGTCCTGAAAAGTTTTATACAGATGAAAAGGAGGCCTCATTGGTGCTTGCCCACCATGCTTCCACCCCTCATTGGATGAGAACGTCACAAATAGGTGGTCATGGATGGCCCTGTAGTAAAGAATAGGCAGGGGAGGAGGAGGGGGAGAGTGGTAGGAGATGGGGGCAACAACTGCAGAGGGGTCTGCTGCCCACCATGCTGGAAATAAGATGTGCTTAAGAGAACATGCATGGTTTGTGTAGTGGGTTTGCGAATGAAAGGCTGAGGACACTGATGAGCACATGTGGGGGCACATGGCTCTAAACATATGGACACTAATCCACATATAAAAGACCGAAACGGCCTTGGAATATGTTCAGACTTTTGCTTTTGATGTAGTCTATAACCTGTGGCTCCAGAGTCACATGCAGGTCTTTTCCCTATAAACAGTGGCTACAAGTGGCTTTAATAAAAAACTTAAAAAAAAGTTGTTTATTTATATAGTGTGTTGACCCTAGGGCTTCACAATAATAAAACGAGGCAAAAGCGGCTTTTAGGCAAAGTAATTCCAAGAACACGGTTCTAAGAACTGTCTACTTCTAATGTTGTTTTAGGAACTACCCTCCCCCATGGGAACTGTTTCATTTTGCATTCGCACAGGCATTAAGGGACCATGATAGGGACCGGTGTGAAAAAAGCGTCTGCAACAGTGACATGTAACTTAAACGTCGCACTCAACAACAGCACTACAACAAAGCTAGCACGGAGAGTGAGGAGGCTACGGCGTCCATGTTCTGCGTCTTAAGCTGGGTTCACACTATAACGTTTGGACCGACTTTTACTGACGTTTTGAAAAATCAGTGAAATCAGTCCAAACACTGGTGAAATAACGTTCCAATGTTACGTTACCAACTTTTACGAATTTTTACAAACTTTTATGAACTTTTGCTAGCATTTTCCAGCGTTGCATTCAGCATTGTCAAACTGTTGCCAACTTAGGCTAGCCTATGTGTAGCAATTGCCAGCTTAGATTAACTTAAGCAGACGAACACTCAGCGCAGGTCAGCTGACATCAGCGTCAGGCAACACTGATATAAAGATCAGTATTTGTGGAGGCTTCCTGCCATCCTGGACCTGCTTTTGTGGGTGGATTCACACTACAACATTTGGACCAACTTTTACTGACATTTGGCAAACGTCTGGGCGCTCAGAGTTGGAAAAACGTTCAACTTTTCAGACTGCAGCTGAGCTTGTCAATGTCAGACCTTTCTAAGCAGCCAATCAGAATTAAGGAAGGGCGGGCCATAGGATGCCGGTACAGTCTGTACTCAGATTCCTGCTTTCCATGTAATCATATTTTGCATCCAGAGCTGCTACCAATGCTAGAATATGTTTCTTGTCCATTGTTATTTAGAGACTGCTATTAAAAATAAGTAGAAAGTCTGACCATAGGAAAAGTGGAAGTGCTGAGCTGTGACTGACAAGCTGTTGCTGGGATACAGGGCACAGGCTTTTTTTTCCAGAGCGCAGCGCTCAAGCACTGAAAAAGAGATGTTCAGGGCAGTCAGGTGACAAAAAACGCCTTTGGTGGACACTTACTGTTCTTAATTTTCTGCTCTTAATTTTCTGTTCTGAATCATTCTCCAGGATTTATTGGTTCACTTCCATTGTGGGAATCAAACAGCGCTGATGTCATGTCAAAAAGTAAATGACATTTAATAGGATTTTATGTTATTTTAATGGAGAGAGGTGTAACAGTCAAAATATAATCACCTGTCATTTTATTTATATGATGAATCACTGAATAGTTTTTTATTCCATCCACATTCACATTTTAATTGCAGACTTAGTGTTGGAGTCTATAGCATTATTTTAATATTTTTTTAGATGAATGAATGAATGAACAGGTGAAAATGGTATGCAGAAGTAACTACTGAGGAATATCAAACGAAAATAAATACTGAAACGTATGCCCAAGGGAGATGTATTCACTCCAGAAGCAGAATGGCAAGAAACCTCCACAAACACTGATCTTTATACAAGTATCACCTGACGCTGATGTCAGCTGATCTGCACTGAGTATTTCTCTGATTTTTCAAAATGTCTGTAAAAGCTGGTCCAAACGCTAGTGTGAAACCAGCTTTAACTTAGGCTGACTTAGGTAAACTGTGCATAACTTACATGGCGCTCAGGAACTTTTACAAACTGAGCATAGCTTTCACCAGCGTTTATTTCCAAACGTCGGTAAATTTTCAGCAGGCTGAAAATTTTCAAGGGACACAACTTCCGCCAGCGTTTGTCAACAAACACCAACTATTATTAACTTTTGCCAGCAGTGCCAGACATTTGCCAAAACGTCAGTAAAAGCCATTCCTAACATTGTAGTGTAAACCCACCTTTAGGGCGCATTCAAACGGCCACTGTTTGGTCCAGACTAAAAGACCAAACAGTGGCTTCCACAGATAGTTTGGTTTGTTTGGTGCAGTCTGAACACGTGTTGGAACTCTGGTGCGCACCAAACAAGTGAAGTCTGGTCCCCCTGAAAACAGGGGTCTTGGTTGACTTGCAAACAAAGTCTGGTCTGCTCCGCTTGCAATGTGAATCCAAACAGACTATCTAGCAGACCAAAAGGTAGAAGTGCCCCTCGGCGTTTGTGTAATCATAGCAACACGTAGTCTGAGAAGAGGAAGTGACGTTTACTGTAGTACATTTTGGGTGGAAAATACAATAAAGACATCGTGCAAATCCGAGAAATCCTTTTACTGGAGAAAACCGAGGAGAAAAGTTAAAAAATGTCTCGCTTGTGGCTGACAAACAACCCGGCTGAAGGAAACAAATTTCCATTTTCGGTCCTGGCCAATCAATGAGTCTGATTTTGATTCTTTGCCAAGATTTTTTCTTCCTGGTCAGTGGTGGCTTCAGCTACAGCTCCCCAACTGAGCAGTTGTTGTAACTGCGTGACTGTGGTGATCTGGGTGCAGATCTGCTCTGCGCTCAAGTTACGCAGTATTTTCACTTTTTCTTTGTATTTCTAGTCCTGGTTAGTATTATTTGTAATATTATTTCCTGGTGTTTTTACTGTGACAGCGCCACAGCCAGACTTCCGGCCGTCAAACTGGCTCGCGGGCTGCCACAGCTGATTGCTATTCTGTGATTAAGTTTTTCTCCTCACCTGTTGGTCATTAGACTTTGCACTATTTAAGATCGCAGTGGAGATTCATTCTTGGCTGCGATCTCACACCCTTTCAGACTGGAGTCCCCACGTCCGGCTCCAGTCTCAGCGTCAGGTTTCGCCCTCACTGTTTAAAGTGTAAGTGTCTCTTTGACTCTTTGTATTGGTTTAGTTATTTTGACCCTTTGTGGTCGAGTGTCATAGTTTATGTGTTTTGCCCCTCGAGGCTCATTATTTTGTATTTTGTAATAAAATAACAAAACTCACTGTTGGCATTTGGCATCTCATCTTTGCCCTGCAAAGGGCAAATCATAACAGTGACATTGTCGAGGACGTTTGGTCTGCTGCAGTGTGAATGCAAGCCAAACCAAACAAAGGTGTGAAAATTCTCGGCATTCCCCACCCAGTCGAACCGAAACCCCCGGACTATCCTGGTCTGAATGCAGCCTAAATCATGGACTACTGTTGATGTTTCTGTCTATGTTCATATTAAAACTTCTCTGTCCAAAAGCAATTACAGGAAAAACACTGCACCACAGTTGGTTTTTATCCCCCACCGGTCGAAGGTCAAAGGGGTTGTAGACAGGCACACTGACGTGTAACTTAAGTGCCACACTCAACTTGAAGACCTCTTTGGGTGAAGACTGAAGGGGGATTATGTTACGGGGCTGTCCATCTGTCCGTCTGTCCCACGTTTATGAAATCAACTTCTTCTACAGTTTTGCTCTAATTGTTTTGAAACTTGGTACCAGGGTTTGATATACACTGATGATGTGCATATTGTAATTTGACTCTGATCGGATGACCTTGAGGTCAAGTTCAGAGGTCAGATTTTCTCTAAATCTTGTAAACGCATTAATTACTGAAAGAAGTTATGTCGGCTTTTCAAATCAATACAGTAGCTGTATCTAATACACATCTTGGACGATTTACACCCTGACCTGACTATGGGTTTGGGGTCAAAGGTCAAAGTTAACATTATTACTGTACAGCGAGTAATGCTAGGGTCGCCAAACCTGGTACACAGTTTCACCCTGAGACCATGACCGCTGACTGTGGGCATGGGATTAAAAGGTCAAAGGTCAAGATTAACATTCTTTATGCCCTTTTACTATAAAAGCTCTCTAGCACCAAACTTGCTACACAGGTTTACCATGGGATCCTGACCTCTTACTTTGGGTTGTATGCAACTATTTTTGTTGTATATACATGGATGATAGACTTATAATTTGGTTCTGCCCCAATAATTCATGAATTTCCCTCAGGGATTAATAAAGTATACAAAATACAGTGCTATGAAAAAGTGTTTGCCTTCTTCCTGATTTCTCAGTTTTTTGTATGTTTGTCACACTTAAATGTTTCAGATCATCAAACAAATTTTAATATTAGACAAAGATAACACAAGTAAACACAAAATGCAATTTTTAATTGAATGTGTTTATTATAAAGGGTAAAAAAAAATCCAAACTTACATGGCCCTGTGTGAAAAAGTGATTGCCCCTAAACCTAATGACTGGTTGGGCCACCCTTAGCAGCAACAACTGCAATCAAGCGTTTGCGATAACTGGCAATGAGTCTTTTACAGCGCTGTGGATGATTTTTGGCCCACTCATCTTTGCAGAATTGTTGTAATTCAGCCACATTGGAGGGTTTTCGAGCATGAACCACCTTTTTAAGGTCATGCCACAGCATCTCAATCAGATTCAGGTCAGGACTTTGACTAGGCCACTCCAACGTCTTAATTTTGTTTTTCTTAAGCCATTCAGTGGTGGACTTCCTGGTGTGTTTTGGATCATTGTCCTGCTGCAGAACCCAAGTGCGCTTCAGCTTGAGGTCACAAACGGATGGCCGGACATTCTCCTTCAGGAATTTTTGGTAGACAGCAGAATTCATGGTTTCATTTACCACAGTAAATCTTCCAGGTTCCGAAGCAGCAAAACAGCCCCAGACCATCACACTACCACCACCATATTTTACTGATGGTATGATGTTCCTCTTTTGAGATGCTGTGTTACTTTTACGCCAAATGTGATGGGACACACACCTTCCAAAAAGTTAAACTTTTGTCTCATTAGCCCACAGAGTATTTTCCCAAAAGTCTTGGGGATCATCAAGATGTTTTCTGGCAAAACTGAGACGAGCCTTTATGTTCTTTTTGCTCAGCAGTGGTTTTCGTCTTCGTACTGTGCCATGCAGGCCGTTTTTGCCCAGTCTCTTTCTTATGGTGGAGTCATGAACACTGACCTTAACTGAGGCAAGTGAGGCCTGCAGTTCTTTGGATGTTGTTGTGGGGTCTTTTGTGACCTCTTGGATGAGTCGTCGCTGCGCTCTTGGGGTAATTTTGGTCTGTTCACCACTGTTCCATATTTTCGCCATTTGTGGATAATGGCTCTCACTGTGGTTCGCTGGAATCCCAAAGCTTTAGAAATGGTTTTATAACCTTTTCCAGACTGATGGATCTCAATTACTTTGTTTCTCATTTGTTCCTGAATTTCTTTGCGCCGTAGCATGATGTCTAGGTTTTGAGGATCTTTTGGTCTACTTCACTTTGTCAGGCAGGTCCTATTTAAGTGATTTCTTGATTGAGAACAGGTGTGGCAGTAATCAGGCCTGGGTGTGGCTAAAGAAATTGAACTCAGCTTTGCAAAGATGTGATTGACCTGTTGCCCTGACCTCTGTGGTCATGAAATCCTTGGAGAGATTGGTGCTGAACCACCTGAAGGTCATCACAGGCCCCCTGATGGACCCACTGCAGTTTGCCTACCGGTCAAACAGGTCAGTGGATGATGCAGTGAATATGGGACTACATTACATCCTGCAACACCTCGACTCCCCAGGGACGTACGCCAGGATCCTGTTTGTCGACTTCAGCTCAGCGTTCAACACCATCATCCCAGGCATTCTTCATCAGAAACTCCTCCAGCTCAAGGTGCCCCCCTCCACCTGCCAGTGGATCTCCAGCTTTCTGACTGACAGGTGGCAACAGGTGAAGCTAGGGAGATTTACATCCAGCTCCCGAAAAATTAGTACTGGCGCCCCCCAAGGATGTGTCCTTTCCCCACTGCTCTTCTCCCTCTACTCCAACGACTGCACCTCAGAGGACCCTTCGGTGAAGCTCCTGAAGTTTGCGGACGACACCACAGTCATCGGTTTGATCCGGGATGATGATGAGTCTGCATACAGGCGGGAGGTGGAGCAGCTGATCCTCTGGTGCAGCCAGAACCATCTTGAACTTAACCCAGCCAAAACGGTGGAGATGACTGTGGATTTCAGGCGACACCCCCCTTCATTCCCCCCACTCACCATCCTCAACAGCACAGTGTCCACTGTGGACTCCTTCAAGTTTCTGGGTACCACAATCTCCCGGAACCTGAAGTGGTCCTCCCATATTGACACTGTCCGGAAAAAGGCCCAGCAGAGGTTGTTTTTTCTGCGTCAGCTCAAGAAGTTTGATTTGCCTGAGGAGCTGCTGGTTGTCTTCTACACCGCCATCATCCAATCTGTCCTCTGCTTTTCCATCACTGTCTGGTTTGGATCTGCCACTAAACAGGACAAGACCAGACTGCAGCGGATCATTAAGTCTGCGGAGAGGATCATTGGTACCGACCTACCCTCCATTGAGAACTTATATCGGTCCATAACCAGGAAACGGGCGGGAAACATCTGTGCTGACCCATCACACCCCGGCCACAAACTGTTTGAACTTCTATCTTCTGGTCGTCGTTACAGATCACTGAAGGTCAAAACCACCCGTCACAGGAACAGTTTCTTTCCTCAAGCCATCACTCTGATGAACTCCTAACATTCACCTAGTCCTACCTGTTGCTGTACTCATGACTTTTCATCCATTATTACATTGCACATAACTCTCACACTGCTTTTTACTTCATTCACATTATATCACTGAATCTGAGTCCACATTGAAATACTGTGTGATTGTATATTTTTTCATATATTTCTGCAAAGTGTGGTTAGTCCGAGTAAATAACTGCATATATTCCTGTATATATTTGCATCCTTTTATAGAAACGTGGACAGACTGTAATTTACTGTACATACTCTGGTTGTCATTGAATCCTTATTTAAATCCTTCACCTGAACAACGAGAGCAAGTTTTTAGCCAAAGTCAAATTCCTTGTATGTGTTGTGCATACTTGGCCAATAAAGCTGATTCTGATTCTGATTAACTACAGTTAATTTATGTTTTAACGGGGGGGCAATCACTTTTTCACACAGGGCCATGTAGGTTTGGATTTTTTTTTTTACCCTTAATAATAAACACCTTCATTTAAAAACTGCATTTTGTGTTTACTTGTGTTATCGTTGTCTAATATTTAAATTTGTTTGATGAGCTGAAACATTTAAGTGTGACAAATATACAAAAAAATGAGAAATTCGGAAGGGGGCAAACACTTTTTCACACCACGGTAATTATATGGAAATGTTGAAAACTGCTTTCCTTCAGTAACATATTGGGACCAAAGAAAACAGGCAGATGATGGTGCACGCCACAGAGTGCTCTTGTTAAAAATGGTGCTGCTGCAAGAAGCAGAAACATGATACAGTACAATATTACTTTATTGTCAGAAGCATGTCTGAAATTTGTTTTGCATCATGACAGCTTAAATTGCAGAAGCATGTAAAACATTAAACATTGCAAGCATGTACATCACCCATTTGCAATCGTCCACAAACTATAAACATTCACATTATGAAAAGACAAACACACAATATTACAGTAGCTGAAGATGATTACACCACATTCCAAATTATTTTGCAAATGATATTTGTCTCTGCTTTTCCTAAATAGTCAGTGTAAATAACAATCAGTATAATTGTCAAGTCGTCAACCGTTGGAGCATAATTCAAATTTTATTAATCAAAACCTCCCAATGATCTTTTTTTTTTCAAAAATAAAAAAACTCAAAATGCACTGTTCCAAATTATTATGTACAACAGAGTTTCAAACATTTTATTGGTTGTAAAGAACTGAGTATGGTTATTTGGTGAATTTGCAGCATTAGGAGGTCATATTTACTGACATTAAAAGCTATTTCAATCAAAAACATCTTAACAGGCCAAGTTATGTACATGTTAACATAGGACCCCTGCTTTGATATAACCTTCACAATTCTTGCATCCATTGAACTTGTGAGTTTTTGGAGAGTTTCTGCTTGAATGTCTTTGCAAGATGTCAGAATAGCCTCCCACAGCTGCTGTTTTGATGTGAACTGCCTCCCACCCTCATAGATCTTTTGATTGAGGATGCTCCAAAGGTTCTCAATAGGGTTGAGGTCAGGGGAGGATGGGGGCTCCACCATGAGTTTCTCTCCTTTTATGCCCATAGCAGCCAATGACACAGAGGTATTCAATAGTGACAACACAATACCATAATTGTTGAGTGGTAATGATTAATTTGCTGCAGGGGTGTGTCTCTCTGTTAGTTTGGGTTGTGCTTCTGCATTCCTGTGGAGGTCATAGAAGCAGTCACTTTGAGTACTGATAAACCAACATTTTTGAAAATGTGAATCTTCTCAAATTTGATCCTATTTCGTTGTAAAGATCAAAGTAGGGTGGGTTTGTGCAATAATTATCACCACTATTCCTTCACGCTGGTCATCTTTGATGTCCCAGAATTACAATGTGTGTACCCTACATTTTATAGACTATCCATCCATCCATCTTCTACCGCTTTTCCGGAGGTCCGGGTCGCGGAGGCAGCAGTTCAAGCAGAGAAGCCCAGACTTCCCTCTCCCCAGCCACCTGCTCCAGCTCTTCAGAGGGGATACCAAGGCGTTCCCAGACCAGCTGGGAGACATAGTCTCTCCACCGAGTCCTGGGTCTGCCCCGGGGTCTCCTCCCAGTGGGACGTGCCTGAAACACCTCAAGTGGGAGGCGTCCAGGAGGCATCCTAATCAGATGCCCATACCACCTCAACTGACTCCTTTCAATGTGGAGGATGCAATGTGGATTTCTTTATAGACTATTATGTTTGTAAATGACTTTGAATGTGCAGAGAGGGGCATTTGGAGAAATGAAGTGGGGAGATGGGAGGTCCCCAGGATCTTTGGGACAAACAGCATGTACAGGTGCATCTGTCTATAAATGCAGCATATCTTTGTGTGTCTGTATGTGTGTTCCTCAGATATCTGCCAAACCGTTCGTCAGACTGGCCTCAGGTTTTATAAGTGTTTTGCTGTTATGAGGTTGTGCATCCCCAAGTATGGAGTTGCTCAGTCAAAATGTATAATTTTTATCAGAAGTTTAGCCACCGCTCCGTTTCCTCATGCTCTGGCTTCTAGGAGTGTGGACGGGGTTTCAGACTGACTCTGTACTGACAAATCACGACCAATCACGACCAGTCACTAGAGCGTTCAGTAAACAAAACAAGGAAGTGAAAAGCGACAAATTTGACCCAAAAAGAGAATACTAAAGATTTAATGCTTAAAAAATTATACTATAATGTTGCCATGATTTCGTAGCTCTAAAGGATAATTCGGCATGGTGAACATGAGGTGTGCAGGTGCACTGGGGGAGTAGCCAGGCCACCTTACCGCACTCCTTCCCAGGGAGCCAAGCCCAGCCTGTCTGGTTAACGGGAGTCTTGGCTGCTGCATCACCTGTGTGCCACTGCCGTCCTTTGTGGCAGCGTATGTTCAACATGGCAGTTCTCCCTGTGCATGGTTATCTAAAGATTAAAAGTTGATAATAATACCATCATGATTGTGGATTGGAATAGCCAGATCAATTGCATATCATATGCGGACACATACACTACCGTTCAAAAGTTTGGGGTCACTTAGAAATTTCCTTATTTTTGAAAGAAAAGCACTGTTTTTTTCAATGAAGATAACTTTAAACTAATCAGAAATACACTCTAATATCTAACATACATTGCTAATGTGGTAAATGACTATTCTAGCTGCAAATGTCTGGTTTTTGGTGCAATATCTACATAGGTGTATAGAGGCCCATTTCCAGCAACTATCACTCCAGTGTTCTAATGGTACAATGTGTTTGCTCATTGCGTCAGAAGGCTAATGGATGATTAGAAAACCCTTGTGCAATCATGTTAGCACAGCTGAAAACAGTTTAGCTGGTTAGAGAAGCTATAAAACTGACCTTCCTTTGAGCAGGTTGAGTATCTGGAAAAAATTATTATTTCAAATACAAATCATTATTTCTAACCTTGTCAATGTCTTGACTATATTTGCTATTCATTTTACAACTCGTGGTGGTAAATAAGTGTGACTTTTCATGGAAAACACAAAATAATTGTCTGGGTGACCCCAAACTTTTGAACGGTAGTGTATGCATGCTTTGACTAAACGGCGACCATCACAAAAACCACCCAAATAATGAAATAAATAATTTTTTATTTACTGACAAATGGGAAACATTGATGCCACAGTTGCAGCCAAACGGGTCATTCTGCTGTGTATGATAATGTTTGGTGTTTTGTACTTATAATATTGCTAAAATACAAAAGGATGCTCTACAATGGGTCTCAAATATTTGTAAACATGTCCTGTTATAGTACTGCAGGAGTTTATTAACGATAGACTATAAACTACACATATAAACTAAAACAGTTATAATGATGACTGAACAACTCCCATTCCCCAAAGTGTGAGTTACAACACTTATGAATATAAGTCATAAAAGATCACACAAATAAGTCTGACAAACAAATAAACAAGCGGTTTTTAAACAGTTGCTAATATTGGATGTCCCATTCATTTTCAATAATTCTGTAATTAATATTCACACAAATAAATCTTAATGTTCAGTCCCTTTTATATTTGTCAAAGTCTAACAGGTGTAATTGCCTACATATAGCCTACACCTCTTTGTATTCCACTTTCAAAGACAGCCTACATTTGCGCCTGTAAAGCCTGATTGGGCTACCTGTTTTCAAACTGGGCTACCATGCTTTCTACAGGCATGCACTAGTCTCAGTAAATTAGAAAAGTCAAAAAGTTGATTTATTTCAGTAATTCAGTTAAAAAAAAAATGAAACTCATATATAGATTCATTACAAACATAGTGATATATTTTGTGTTTACTTCTCTTAATTTTGATGGTTATGGCTTGCAACTCATAAAAACCCCAAATTCAGTTTCTCAAAAAGATAGAATATTAACTCCAAACACCTGCAAAGGTTTCCCGAGCCTTTAAATGGTCTCTGTCTGGTTCACTAGTGTACACAATCATGGAGAAGACTGCTGACTTGACAGCTGTCTAGAAGACCATCATTGACACCTTGCACAAGGAGGGTAAGCCACAAGAAGTCATTGCTAAAGAAGCTGGCAGTTCACAGGGTGCTGTATCCAAGCATATTAATGGAACATTGAGTGGAAGGAAAAATTGTGGCAGATGAAGGTGCACAAGCAACAGGGATAACCGCAGCCTTGAGAGGATTGTGAAGCAAAGCCCATTCAAGAATTTGAGAGAGATTCATAAGGAGTGGACTGCGGCTGGAGTTAGTGCTTCAGGAGCCACCACACACAGACGTATCCAGGACATGGGCTACAAGTGTCGCATTTCTTGTGTCAAGCCACTCCTGGACCAGAGTCAGAAGTGCCTTACCTGGGCTAAGGAGAAAACAGACTCAGTAGTCCAAAGTGGTCCAAAGTCCTCTTTTCAGATGAGAGTAAATTTTGCATTTCATTTGGAAATCAGTGGCTCAGGAGGGCCAATAACCAGATGCTTGTCCAATAACCAGATGGTTGGCAGTTCGAATCCTGCATTCCCCAGCCATCCCTCCATTGAATCCCTGGGCAAGACACTTTACCCACCTTGCCTCCATTGTCCATGACACTGGGTGTGAATGTGTATAAAAATGTTCGGTAGTGGTTGGAGAGGCCGTTGGCGCGGATTGGCAGCCACGTTTCTGTCAGTCTGCCCCAGGGCAGCTGTGGCCACAAACATAGCTTACCACTACCATTGTCTGTCTGTGGAGTGAATGAATAATCAACTCACCTCACTGTAAAGTGCTTTGGGTATCTTGAAAGGCGCTATGTTAATGCAGTCCATTGTCCATCCATCCATCCATCTTCTACCGCTTAATCCTTTCGGGTCGCGGGGGGGCTGGAGCCTATCCCAGCATCTTTGGGTGAGAGGCAGGGTACACCCTGGACAGATCGCCAGTCCATCGCAGGGCCAACACAGAGAGACAGACAACCATTCACTCTCACAGTCATACCTAAGGACAATTTAGAATCCCCAGTTTTGATGCCAATTAACCTAACTTGCATGTTTTTGGCATGTGGGAGGAAACCGGAGTGCCCGGAGTAAACCCAAGCAGACACGGGGAGAACATGCAAACTCCACACAGAAGGGTCACCGATGGTCTGGGGGTGGGATCGAACCCACGATGGTCAAGGGTGGAATCGATCCCATGACCTTCTTGCTGTGCTGCCACTGTGCTAACCACTGTGCCACCGTGCTGCCCTTTGTCCGTGCAGCAGTCCATTGTTATTATTATTATTATTATTAGAGACTCTATGGAGTATTGTCAAGAGGAAGATGAGAGACACCAGACCCAACAATGCAGACAAGCTGAAGGCCGCTATCAAAGCAATCTGGGCCTCAATAACACCTCAACAGTACCACAGGCTTATCGCCTCCATGCCACACCGCATTGATGCAGTAAGGCTGCATGTCCACCAAATGCATTTTTTGTCACCCGACTGCCCTGAACATCTTTTTTTCAGCACTTGTGTGCTGCACTCTGGTAAAAAAAAGTCTGTGCCCTGTATCCCAGCAGCAGCTTGTCAGTCACAGCTCAGCACTTCCGCTTTTCCTATGGTCAGACTTTCTATTTATTTTTTAATAGCAGTCTCTAAATAACAATGGACAGGAAATGTATTCTAGCATTGGTAGCAGCTCTGGATGCAAAATATGATTACACAGAAAGCAGGAGTCTGAATACAGACTGTACCGGCATCTTATGTCCTGCCCTTCCTTATTCTGATTGGCTGTTTAGAAAGGTCTGACATTGATGAGCTCAGCTGTAGTCTGAAAAGTTTAAATTTTTTCAGCCCTGAGTGCCCTGAGCAGCACGACAAAAAGCAACCACCGCCAAGAGCGTTTCAGCGCTGAGGGCGCTCTGCGCTGTAGATGCTGGACTACATAGAGAAGAAATAGAAAATAGCCACCTACAGCGGAAAAAAACACGTTTGGTGGACACGCAGCCTAATTCATGCAAAAGGAACCAAATATTCTAATTTTTTGAGAAATTGAATTTCGGATTTTCATGAGTTATAAGCCATAACCATCAAAATTAAAAGAAAGAAACACTTGAAATATATCACTCTTTGTGTAATGAATCTATATAATATATGAGTTTCATTTTTTTTAATCAAATTATACTGTAAAAAATAACTAGGGTATTTCTACTTAAAAAAAGTTAGTGTCCAGGCTGTCTTAAAATTTTAAGTTGACTGAACTTGAGTTTATGTGTTTTAAACTTTTCCACTTATCTTCTCAAGTTCAGTCAACTTAAAATTTTAAGGCAGCCCAGACACTAACTTTTTTAAGTTTAAGTTTAATGTGGCCACCGTAGACATAACATACTAATGAACATTACTACATGAAATGGTCAGTCAGAGAGCAGCTCATACCGGCTCGGACGATGCCCAGGTTAACAAGGTCAGGAGTTCCTGGCAGCGGAAGGTGAAGGACTGAGCTGCGTGGAGGAATCTGATCAGACCTAAATGAAACAGTCATTGTCGCCCCCGACACACTGCTATGATGATGATGATGATGATGAAGTGTGACAGATTTAGTAATGCTGCTAGTTTGCATCTGTAGTCCCCCGGCGGGTCACAAAAACACACAAACAATCATACATGAGAAGAACATCTGCAATGAAACTGTACAAAGTGGATAAGCTAAAGTGCAAGAGTTAAGGTGCTACAAACAAAACATTCAAATGTCCCACGAGTGACATTTGTTGTGACAAGTTGGGACAACTTTGTTTTTACAGTGTACTGAAATGAATCAACTTTTCACTAACGTTCTAATTTATTGAGATGCACCTATAGAGTGCCTGTCAGCTTTAGTTTTACAGACTAAGGTGAAGAATCAGGGCAGTGTTTACATTTCCCAGTGTTTCACATGTACATTTTTACACATCGGGCAAGGCCCATGCCATTGGGACCAAGTTGGAGTCAGCAAAGATCTCAACCTGGAATCAAACTACTGACTCCATAATAAACAATGAATCTACTTTTCCACCCGATCCAAAGCATGTGACAACATAATTCATTTTACATTAGTCCTAACTTGCATGTTTTTGGCATGTGGGAGGAAACCGGAGTGCCCGGAGTAAACCCACGCAGACACGGGGAGAACATGCAAACTCCGCACAGAAGGGTCACCGATGGTCTGGGGGTGGGATCGAACCCACGATGGTCAAGGGTGGAATCGATCCCATGACCTTCTTGCTGTGCTGCCACTGTGCTAACCACTGTGCCACCGTGCTGCCCCCGATTTTCAGATCATCAAACAAATTTAAATATTAGGCAACGATAACACCAAATCCAAGCAAATCCAAGCAAAGTGTGAAAAACATACAAAAAAATGAGAAATCAGGAAGGGGGCAAACACTTTTTCACACCACTGTAGGTATCACCAAGGGTCACACACTTTTCCCATTGCTTTGTGCAGCTGTGGAGACCTCACCTGTAGAAGTCTGCAGGTTTTCAGAAGCTACGTCTTGATCTCGAAAATCAACATTTCATTGTCCTGGAAGTTCTTGCACCTCAAAAATGACTTCATGGTTGGAAAGAGTTGGAAGTCAGATGGTGTGAGGTCAGGAGAGTAAGCAGGGTGAGGAAGGATTTCATAGCCACAGGACAGTACTTCTGTCTGGGCAACATGTGAGTTGTTAACCGGGTCATTGTCTTGAAGGAGGTGGGCACTTTTGGTTAGCATGCCACACCACTTGGTTTTGATAGCTTTCTGCAATTTTTGGAGTGGTGAAGCATAGTAAGTCCTGGTAATTGTGGTACCCTTTGCCAAAAAAATCCATCATCAATACTCTATGCTGGTCCCAAAAGGCCATGAGCATGACCTTGTCCGCCGAGGGTTGGACATGTGTCTTCTTTGGAGGTGATGAGTCATAATGCTTCCATTGCTTCAACTGGGCTTTAGTCTCTTGATCATAGTGATGGACCCAAGTTTGTCCTACTCAAAACAAAGTGCACAAACTGCAAAACATAGGAGATGACCTGCAAAAGCATGTCATTTGCTCAAAATGCTTAGTCTGTGTATGTGTTAAAAGCAAATATTTATGTGAATGAAACGGTCATTACCATCAGAATGAAGAGTGCTTACGCCATCTTTATGAACAAGACCATCAAAATGTTCAGCCATGTTGTCAACAGAACAGTTCACCTTGTATTTTCTAATGAAAACTGCCATGACTTTTGGTGACAGTGACTGAAAATGAACAAAGCAACTCTTCTGTGTGTTGCAGAGCAATTTCAAAACTAGAAAGTCACATACAATATTACTGTGTGAGGGGGATAGATTGAATGACACTAGATATGGCTCAAACTTTTTACTGTACTGTTTTGACTGATTTATGCATTTTGAAGTGTTACAGTAAGTGTACAATATTTCTGTATGTACAGCACAATATACATTTTTTTGGGATTAGCTACCTGTTCTCCCAACGCAATGTCTGGACAATGGAGGATACAATGGTTCTCCCAATATTGGGTTGCACCCTCCGACCAACCTCAGCCATTGTAAGAAACTGTTTAGAAGATGGTCAACAATTGTGGCCCTAATTTCATCAGGAACAGACCTATTTACTTGGCTTCTTCTTCCTCTTCCTCTTATTCTTCCACCTCACATCTTTATGCCTCTTTTTCTGGGTTGTTGACCTTGCTCATTCTCTTGATGTCCTTCCATTTTTGTGTCAGAAATAGTAACTGCCCTGTGAAGGCTTCATATCTGCTGCCAACTGAAGGTTCATAAGATTCACCTCTGAGCTGTTCTACAGAACTGAAAAGTCATTGGTTGACCTAATTCTTAACACATTTCCCCTCATAAGTGAAAGTAAAGATTCACCTAAAAACAATCAGTTTAATACAGATTTACAAAAAAATGTAATAGAAATGTATAAAATCTGTTTGGCGTGATGATAACTAGTTTAGCACTTTGCATTTAATGACTTAAGCAGTGAACAAATGCCTAAATGTTTTGGGGTGAAGGGCTATTCAACAGAAAACCTGTTGAATGTATTTTGACCAACATGACAACAGCAAGTAATAATGTAAAAAATAAGCGGCTGCATAATAATAATAATAATAATAATAATATTTATTATTATTAATAATAATATTATTATTAATATTATTATTATTATTATATTATAATAATATATAATATATAATAATATTAATATAGTATAATAATAATATTATAATATATTAATAATATTATAATAATATTATAATAATATATTATTATAATATATTATAATTATATATTATTATAATATAATAATATATAATAATAATAATAATAATAATAATAATAATAATAATCAATTAGCCAAGTTAGAAGCCTGTCTTAGGGAAATCAAAGCTTGGATGACTTGTAATTTCCTGCTATTAAATTCAGATAAGACTGAAGTCATTCTTGTTGGTCCAAAAAACCTTAGAAATTCCTTTCCAAATCAAACTTTCAGTTTGGATGCGGTTACTCTTTCTCTTAATAGCTCTGTGAGGAACCTTGGAGTTATTTTTGATCAGGATTTGTCCTTCAATTCACATATTAAATTTGTTTCTAAGACTGCCTTCTATCATTTGCGTAATATTGCCAAGATTAGGAGCATCTTGTCTCAGAGTGATGCTGAGAAACTGATCCACGCTTTTGTTAGCTCGAGATTAGATTATTGTAATTCTTTATTATCAGGCTGTCCTAAAACATCTTTAAAAAGTCTTCAGCTGATCCAAAATGCTGCAGCAAGAGTTTTAACAGGTACTAGAAAGAGAGATCATATCTCTCCGGTTCTGGCCTCCCTTCATTGGCTTCCCATAGAGTTTAGAATTAAGTTTAAAATCCTTCTTCTTACTTACAAAGCTCTAAACAATCAGGCTCCTTTTTATTTAAAAGATCTGATACTACCGTATTATCCTAACAGAGCACTGCGCTCCCAAAATGCAGGATTACTTGTAATACCTAGAATCTCCAAAAGTACAATGGGAGGCAGAGCCTTCAGTTATCAAGCTCCTCTCCTGTGGAATCAGCTGCCAATCTGGATTCGGGAGTCAGACTCGATCTCTGTTTTTAAGAATAGGGCTAAAACCTACCTTTTTGATATAGCCTACAATTAGGGAGGGATCTTGTGTTTCTGAACCCTCCCTTAGTTATGCTGCTAATAGGTTTAGTCAGCCGGGGGACCTCCAGTAATGCACTGGGCCTCACTCCTTTCCTCACTCTCAATGAAATATTTTTTTTTTGCTGGTCATTAACATTTGTTTGTTCTCTCCCATAGATTGAGTCCCCATCGTGCTGTTTGCTCTCTACATGTCTGTTCTTTTCTTCTTCTCTATCCCCTCACCCCCCCAGCCAGTCGCAGCAGATGACTGCCCCTCCCTGAGCCTGGTTCTGCTGGAGGTTTCTTCCTGTTAAAAGGGAGTTTTTCCTCTCCACCGTCGCCAAGTGCTTGCTCACAGGGGATCGCCTGATTGCTGGGGTCTTTCTGCAACTGTGGGGGTTCCCCCTACAGTTGATAGTGCTATGAGATGACTGTTGTTGTGAAATGGCGCTATATAAATAAAGTTGAATTGAATTGAATTGAATAATGTACAAAAGTATTCACTGTTTATACAAAATGATGAGAAATTGCTTTTATGATGAGCACAAGTGACTAGGTGAACCAAACTACTAATAGTTTTGAGAATTTCATATCTATTATGAGAAATGCACCAAAGTGACAAGTACATTTCTGAGCCTGTACTTTTATACTTTTACTGGATTAAAGAAATTCAATCAGTACTACAGCTTTTACTATAAAAAATGTACACAAGTACTGTATCTGTACTTGTAGTTGATTAAGGAGTATGTGTACAGTTCTTTTGCTACCTCTGATTAAAGTGCTATTACACATCACCAATCTTCTTTAATACAGTATGTCTACTTGCATGCTCTCAACTAACTTCTTACATTGTCTTGTTTAATTCCTCCTCCCTTATCAATATAATCACTCTATTAAAGCAAGAAATCTGTGTGTGTGTGTGTGTGTGTGTGTGTGTGTGACGTTTATAGGACATCATAGGACGGCCTATGATTTCTGCCTGATCATCATAGGACGTCCTATGATGATCAGGCATCATAGGACTCGCGTCATAAAGATATGATGTTTATATGATGGCACATAGACAAATGTGTCTTTATGATGTCATATAGACTATCACTCATGATGCCTAGACTAATGTGTCTTTATGATGTCATATGGCTCAAAATTGGCAAGGTGAATAAGTCACAGGGCCAGTCTTTACAGCGCGTTTGTGTTTTCTGCACAACAGATTTCTGCAGCCATGGCCAATTCTACACTGCCGCGAGCAGAGTTGCCAGATCAAGCAGTCTTCGTATTCTTGCTCAAGATGAAGAATCTAAGCAAAAGCGTCGCTTTCTCAGCAATGTCGTTTTTAAAGAGGTGCTGACACAGTAAAAATGTGTAACCTTGAAGAATGCCAGTCTACACTACAAATGTGTAAAATGCCAAGCAAAGCGCTGATTTTCTCCAGGTGCTCCAGTTTCTTGGTTTCTACGGACATGCACGGGCCTTCCTGAACAGGGTCAAAAGCCACTTTTTGCTCAGATCTATTTTCATGATCCTGCCCATGAACTGGAATTACGATGCACCTATCCCTCAACCAGTGGTCTGAACGAAGAAGAAGAAGACCCACCAGATGGACAGCAATAGAATGAGGAGAACTGCTGCACGTCAGAAAAGATGCCATGAACATGAAACACCTCAGGTTCCAGCAGTACGCCGCAGGCATGACTGTGAACAACACAGCCGTCTGAGAAAGGAGGAGACCCTTCAGCAACTGGCATGCAAAAGTATTTGCTTATACTTGGTTTCTACGGACATGGACGGGTATGCACGGGTATGTACTAGTAATAATAACAATGCATCAGATTTATATAGCACTTTATCATAGACACTCAAAGACGCTTTACAAATACGTACTCTTTCTCTCTGTCTTTCTGTCTTTGAACACACTGTGTGTATTTAAAGTGTTCCTCTGTGTGTTTCCCTTTGACCCTCAGTGCTGTTGTGAACCCGGCTGAAACAGTGCAAAGCTGAAGGTGGCTCAGTGACATTTAGCTCAATCTCCATTATGGATCAAGTTACCACGCCTCATTCTAAGCACTGTGCTCTAATGCTAATAAAACACAGCAGTGATAATGCTGGCCACTTGTGCAGAGACACATGCACACTTGTGCCAATAATGAAATACAATTCCTAAAATGTTGGTTTAGGATTATTACTTGGAATGAATTATTCCCAGTATCATGTATGTTATATATACAGTATATACTGTATATATATATATATATATATATTAGGTAATCAAGCCTGCCAGCATTGACTCTTTCCCTTAAATGGGATTTGAAATTGTACTCTTAAATTATTTTTATGTGTGCTGTTTCTCTTACCTTTTTACCTTTTAAACTTACTCCCTGTTTGTTTCAGGGTCAACAGTTTCTGAAACCCGACCTGAATTGCTTTCTATATGTGCTGTTCTTTTTTTAATATCTTCCTACCTGCCTCAGGGACTACAGATGGAAATTAGTGAGAACACTATAATCTGGTACAGAGCATCTTTACTCTATGTTTAATGTTTTGGGTTTTTTTTTCTGTACAAGAATAAACCAATAAACTAAACTAAACTAAACAGCTAAGCTGTCAACCACAGTTAACCACTGTCAACCACCACCATAAAAATGGAACTTCCTGCTGTCCAGCTTGGTGCTCAGCAAAAATGCAACGGAGGAGGAAAATGTGGGCGGCAGTGGCTCAGGAGGTAGGGAGGGTCATCCAATAACCGGAGGGTTGGCGGTTTGAATTCCACTCTTCCCGGTCAACCTGCCGTTGTGTCCCTGGGCAAGAAACTTTACCACCTTGCCTCCAGTGTCCATGACACTGGGTATGAATGTGTATAAATGTTTGGTGGTGGTCGGAGACACTGTTGGCGCAGATAGGCAACCACGTTTCCGTCAGTCTGCCCCAGTGCAGCTGTGGCTACGGTAGTAGCTTACCACTATCAATGTCTGTCTGGAGTGAATGAATAATGGGCTCACTGTAAGCGCTTTGAGATGTCACTTGATATGTAAAGCGCCATATAAATCTAATCCATTATTGTTATTATTAAGCTAATACCAAGCGGCTTGTCCATCAGCCTCTCCCCAGCTGAAGCAAGGTCTAATGTGGTTAAACTGACTGACTCTGACTGCCTAGCCAAGCTATTCCTAACGGGCTGATGTAGCATTATGGCAAAAACATAAGAAAATAGGCCATAATGATGTAAGCTGTGGATTAGTGAACCAGGTGGAAACAGATGTCTATTAGGGTGACTGAAATTCAAAGAAAATAACAATATGAACTGCACTTGTAACCTAACTTCCTAGTAGCACTGCGCTGACCCTAACACCCTGGGCTGAGAGACCCTGGATGGGGACTGGATCATCACTGCCAGTAACATGGTGATGGTTGTCAGTGACACAGGGAAAAAGATCTGAAGAGCAACACGTGGCTTCTGCACATGCTGCTGAAATGTCAAAATATAATTATTTCTAGAGAAGAGATTTTAACATTTTTACTGTAGTCATATGACCCAAGAAAGCATTTTAGAAGGTTAAAACACCATGTTTGAGTGAATGGGACCTTTAAAGACTTTTTTTTTTTTAACACATGTTTAGTGATCTTCTTGTCAGCTCACCAGCTGAATCATTGTTTTTTCTGTGCTATTGCAGTTTTTAAGTTTTAATTGTGACAGGTTACTTTTATACAAATTGATGCAAAAACTTCCACTCAATTACAGGTGAATACATACAGTGCATCGGGAACGTACTGTACATTTTCAGTACTTTAAGACACACTGAAGAGGAAGAAAATCAAGCCAGAATGTAACTTTGTTGTTGGGCTTATGCAATATTACTCACGTTTTCCTTTCCCATGAAAGGATCTTGTGCATAATGATTTGTAGCTGGGACAGTCGTGATGTAACTGGTGCGTGTGTGTGTGTGTGTGTGTGTGTGTGAGAGAGAGAGAAAGATAGAGAGAGAGCGAGAGAGAGCGCTCGTTGGCAGGCTGTTCGATGTGGGCATGTCACTACTGTGGCGACTCATCCCTGTGATAGATACAGGAAGCAATTTCAGTTAGGATGATGAGGGCCAAAAGCAGCAGCAGCAGAATGAGCATTTGGGCATGTGCAGGTAGTGTGTATACTTCATTGTATTATTAGCAGAGGCAGGGCAGCTGCAGTTTGACGTGTTCACTGTAACTGTACCTATAACAGCAGTTGTGCCCCTCTGGTATAAATAGTGCAGCGGGCATGTAGGCAGGCAGCTATGACACAATGGTAGAATTTCACTCTTCTTTCAGGGACGTTTGAGAATGTGACACCCTGCAAGCAAGGACCCCGTAGATGCTCTGCTGAGACTTGAAGATCACATGAAGGTGGAGATGAGTGTGGAGACCTTCTACTGTTATGGCCCCCTCCATGAGTAATTGGTCAGTGGTGCAGGTCCTGACACCTTAGAGTACACCTCCACTGCTAGCCGAGAGCTAGTGAGGAGTTCCTCTTTGGCTCAGTGGTAGAGTAGGAAGTCTTCAGATCATGGTGTCATTGGTTCAAATCCCAGCATGGGATATAGCTGAATGTCTACCATACCCAAAGAAGGGGTGAAAATGACCAGGTTCACCCACATTAGTGTAGGGGCTGAGACGGACTTGAAAATCCCAGCCTGAATAGGCAGTTCTGTCCTTTGCCCAGAAAGTGGGCTGTAATATCTATAAAGACACTATAATACCAGGGCCATGCAATTTCCAAATTGTAAAATGACTTATTGGAAAAAAAAATTCTCTTATGGCTCTGTACAAAAGCTGCCAACACCATTAACACTGTTATTTCAGTTTTTTTAAGGCATTAATAAAACTGATGCTTTCAGGTCACCTCCTGAGGTGGTGTTGGCAGTGGTGACTGGTTTGCCTCAGCAGCTGGCGCAGCTTAAAACAAGAGTAGACCTTGTTTTTCAGCAATTGACTTTACACCACACTAGTGATCCTCCAGTTTTTAGGGTGACCTCATTCTGCATGTGCGTGCACACGCACGCACTCACACACACACACACACACACACAAAACTCTGACGTGGCATCATTAATTGGGGTTGCTCGCTCGCTCAAAAGTATGAAAAGAGGGAGCGTTTCTGTCAGAGTGAGCAGAGAAAAACACACACTCCAATACTACTACTTCTTGTTTCAGCTGCTCCTTTTAGGGGTCGCCACAGCAGATCATCTGCCTCCATCTCACCCTACCCCTTGCATCTTCTTCTGTAACACCAACCCTCTCCATGTCCTCCTTCATTACATTCATGAATCTTCTCTGTGGTCTTCCTCTTCTCCTTCTGCCTGGCAGCTCCATCTTCAACATCCTTTGTCCATTATATCCACTACCCCTCCTCTGCACATGTCCAAACCATCTTAGCCTTGCCTGTCTTACTTTGTTTCCAAACCGCTCAACCTTAGCTGTCCCTCTGATATACTCATTTCTAATCTTGTCCCTCCTAGTCACTCCCAATGAAAATCTTAGCATCTTCGCCTCTGCCACCTCCAGCTCCGTCTTTTTGTCAGCACCACCATTTCCAAATCATACATCACTGCAGGTCTTACTACCGTCTTTTAAATCTTCCCTTTCACTCTTGCTGCTATGCTTCTGTCACAAATCACCCCTGACACTTGTCTCCACCCACTCCACCCTGCTTGCACTCTCTTCTTCACCTCTCTTGTGCATTTTCCATTGCTTTGGATGGTTGACCCCAGGTATTTAAATTCATCTACTTTCACTACCTCTACTCCTTCCATCTTCACCATTGCACCTGCCTCCCTCTCATTCACACTCATGTATTCTGTCTTGTTTCTACTGACTTTCATTCCTCTTCTCTCCAGAACATACCTCCACCTCTCCAGGTTCTCTTTCACTTGCTCCCTACTCTCACTACAGATCACAATGTTGTCTGCAAACATCATGGTCCATGGAGACTCCTGCCTGACCTCATCTGTCAGCCAGTCCATCACCATGGCAAGCAAGAAGGAGCTCAGAGCCAATCCCTGATGTAACCCCCACCCCCACCTTGAATCCATCGGCCACTCCTACAGCACACCTCACCATCGTCTCACTGTCCTCTTACATGTCTTGCACCACCCTCACATACTTCTCCGCCACTCCTGGCTTTCTCATACAGTACCACACTTCCTCTCTTGGCACCCTATCATATGCTTTTTCTAGATCCACAAAGACACAGTGCAACTCCTTCTGACCTTCTCTATACTTCTCCATCAACACTGTTAGAGCAAACATTGCATCTATAGTACTCTTTCTTTGCATGAAACCATACTGCTGCTCACTGATTGTCACCCCTCCTCTTAACCTGGCTTCAACAACTCTTTCCCATATCTTCATAGTGTGACCGATCAACTTTATGCCTCTGTAGTTACTACAGCTCTAAGCATCACCTTTGTTCTTGAAAATTGGTTCTAAAACACTTCTCCACTCCATAGGCATCCTCTCACTCTCCAAGATTGTGTTAAACAATCTGGTTAAAAAGTCCATTGCCATCTCTCCTGAACATTTCCATACCTCCACAGGTATGTCATCTGGACCAACCGCCTTTCCATTCTTCATCCTCTTCAAAGCCACTCTCACTTCCATCTTGCTAATCCTCGGGACTTCCCGAGTGTTCACTATCTTTCCTTCATCCATCCTCTTCTCTCTCTCATTTTCTTTATTCATCAGCTTTTCAAAGTACTCCTTCCACCTTCTCAACACATTCGTCATTTGTTAGTACATTACCATTTCTGTCCTTAATCAGCCTAACCTGCTGCACATCCTTTCCAGCTTGATTTCTCTGCCTAGCCAGTCTATAGAGCTCCTTTTCTCCTTCCTTAGTGTCCAGCCTCTCATGCATCTCACTATATGCCTTTTCCTTTGCCACCTCTCTCTTTGCCATGTGTCTAGATTCCAAATACTCTTGTCTACTTTTTTCATCTCCCTTACTATCCTGCTTTTTCTTTGCTAACCTCTTCCTTTGAATATTTTCTTGTTCCTCCTTGATCCACCACTGAGTCTCCTTGTCTTCTGTCCTCTGCCCACTGGATACACCACATACCTTTTTACCCATTTCCCTCAATACTGTTGCTGTACTTTTCCCAGTCATCTGATAATTCTTCCCTACCACCCAGAGCCTGGATAAACTCCTTGCTGAACTCTGTGTAACCTTCTTCCTTCTGTAACTTCCCCCACTTAATCTTTGGCTCTGCCTTCACTGTTTTCCTCTTCTTGCTTTGCAAAGTCATCCAACAGACTACCATCCGATGCTGTCTAGCTACATTCTCCCCTGCCACCACCTTGCAGTCTCCTATCTCTTTCAGATTTGAGATGATGAGATGAGAGATTCAACTTTATTGTCATTACACATGTATGAATACAAGGTAACGAAACGTGACTTGGCATTTGGGCACGCTCTGCAGAGCGCATCCAAGGCCGGGGCAGCCGCTAGGCGCCAGTCATTTCTCCTTCTGCATAAGATGTAGTCCACCTGTGTGCACCTTCCTCCACTCTTGTAAGTCACCCTATGTTCCTCTCTCTTCTTGAAGTACACTACCGTTCAAAAGTTTGGGGTCACCTCAGACAATTTTGTGTTTTCCATGAAAAGTCACACTTTTATTTACCACCATGAGTTGTAAAATGAATAGAAAATAGAGCCAAGACATTGACAAGGTTAGAAATAATGATTTGTATTTGAAATAATAATTTTTTCCTTCAAACTTTGCTTTTGTCAAAGAATCCTCCATTTGCAGCAATTACAGCATTGCAGACCTAACATGATTGCACAAGGGTTTTCTAATCATCCATTAGCCTTCTGACGCAATGAACAAACACATTGTACCATTAGAATACTGGAGTGATAGTTGCTGGAAATGGGCCTCTATACACCTATGTAGATATTGCACCAAAAACCAGACATTTGCAGCTAGAATAGTCATTTACCACATTAGCAATGTATAGAGTGTATTTCTGATTAGTTTAAAGTCATCTTCACTGAAAAAAAGTGCTTTTCTTTCAAAAATAAGGAAATTTCTAACTGACCCCAAACTTTTGAACGGTAGTGTATGTGTTCACCACAGCCATTTCCATCCTTGTAGCAAAATCCACAACCATCTGTCCTTCCACATTTTTCTCCTTAAGACTATACCTTCCCAGAACCTCCTCATCATCTCTGTTCCCTTCACCTACACTACTCACAAAAAGTTAGGGATATTCGGCTTGCCGGTGAAATTTCAGGATGCACCTAAAATGCACTTTAACCTTTACAGGTGAACTTAATTTGACCTTCTCTAATCTTTTGAATGCACATGTCGAACTGTTCAATGTTCCAGTACTTTTTGCATAACTTGCTGTTCTCCAACAAGGTGCTTAATGGCAAAATTCACAACAGGTGTTTGATCCACGAATCGACCAATACATTTTCTGGTTCAGTTAGAATAGGTATTTAAACAGTTGTCTTCATCATGCTGTTCACATTTTGACATCATGAGACCAAGATGACACCTCACAATGGATCAACAGTACCTTGCCATTATGAGGCTTCAAACAGGATGTTCTCAGAGGAAAGTGGCCAGTGAGCTTAAAGTGTCAGAGTGTCATCAGCGGGTTGCAACAGAGTTACAGACAGACTGGAAGAGTCACAGAAAGGCACAGAAATGGACATCCTTTGACCACATCCCACACTGATGACCGCTTAATTGTGAACAGTGCCCTGCAGAACCGGATGATGAATGCCACTCAACTCCAGGCACATTTAAGGGGTGAGAGGCACACAAGTGTCATGTCAGACCATTTGAAACCGTTTACATCAGCGTGATCCACGTGCACGACGACCTGCAAGAGTACCTGACCACACCACCAGGCACAGACGTCATTGTTTGCATGGGCCAGGGAGCATTTACGCTGGACAAGGGACCAGTGGGCTTCAGTGCTGTTCTCTGATGAAAGCTGATTCACTTGTAGCAGAAATGATGGCCGCCAACAATGTTGGAGACGTCAAAGAGAGCGCTATGCTTCAGCCACTGTTGTCACCATGTTACAGTCTGGGCAGATGTGGCTAGTCAATACAGAACTGTCCTACACCTTGTGAATGGTACAGTGATAAACCAATACTACCTGAGTAAGATCATTAATCCAGTCATTGTGCCCCTGCATGAACAACATGGTCCTAATTTTATCTTCATGGCAGACACTACTCCAGCTCATCAAGGTTGTATCATTAGGGAACGGCTGCTGGAGGCTGGGGTACCTCAAATGGAGTGGCCTGCACTTTCTCCAGACCTGAATCCCATAGAAAACCTGTGGGATCAGCTGAGTCATCTTGTAGAGGCTCGTAACCCTGCACCCCACAACCTCAATGACCTGAGGGCCACCCTTCAAGAAGAGTGGAATGCCATGTCTCAGCAGACAATAAGTCGACTTGTGAACAGCAGGAGATATCTTTGTCAAGCTGTAATTGATGCTGAAGGGCACATGACAAGTTATTGAGACACTGACATTTTTTGTTGTGGTATACCCACCACTGTTGTTGACTTTTGTTTCAATAAATTGTTTGAGATGAGGAAATCACCATTGCATGCTTCTACTTAAATGTCCTACTTTCATAATATTATCACTGTAGCGTGAATGTTTTACATTTTCCATAAATTTCACCCGAAAGCCAAATATCCCTAACTTTTTGTGAGTCGTGTACACCTCCATTAAAGTCTGCTCCAATCACCGCTCTCTCCCCCGGGGAACACTCTCTACCACTTTATCCAACTTACTCCAGAATTAACTCCCTCTTAACCTCCTGAACACTCTTCACATACTCTTCCTTCAAGATTACTCCTACTCCATTTCTCTTCCTATCTGCACCATGGTAGAACAGTTTACATCCACCTCCAATGCCCCTAGCTTTGCTTCCCTTTCATTTGATTTCTTGAACACACAGTATATCTACCTTTTTTCTCTCCATCATATCAGCCAGCTCTCTCCCTTTACCAGTCATAGTCCCTACATTTAACGTCCTTACTCTCACTTCCGGACTTCTACCATTCCTTTTCTCTCTTTCACTCCTAATATGCCTTCCCCCTCTCCTCTTCCTCAATCTTCAACCAACAGTAGCGCAATTTCCACCAGCACCCTGTTGGTTAACAGCACCGGTGGCGGTTGTTGTTAACCTGGCCCTCGACCGATCCGGTATGAAAGTCTCATTTGTCATGAGCCACATGATTGATTTGGCAAAGGTTTTACGTTGGATGCCTTTACTGACACAACCCACCCCATTTACCCAGGCTTGGGACTGGCACTAGGAATACACTGGCTGGGTTTTTGAGTATATTAATATTACACTCTAAAAACTAAATCAGAGGACCTGTTACCACCACTTGATTTAATACATGGATGCAAGTTAAAAATTCTAATTAACTGATTTAAATAAGCATTCTAAGTTGCTTTATTTTTTTAAGTTTTAATTAAATAATAATGTTTATAATTGCATCAACTTAATTTTGTATGTAATTTAAATTCAAATTTCATTGTTAATGGGTTTAAAACAAAATTCAAGTTGTCATAACTTAACAAAGTTGGCTTGATAACTTAATTTTTCTCCACAGTAACTTCAGAATTTCAAGTTCTGTGATGGCTGTGAGCACTCGCCCCCTCCTTCCTGTTGTTTTCCTCCTCAGATCATCAACACACCTGGGGGAGGAGACGCACCTGCCGCCTTTCATCAGTCAGCGTTTATAAGGAGCATTTCTTCAGTGTGCTGACGCTGGCTCGTCAGGGTATACTGCCTAAGCAGAGTACTTTGTACGCTAGTGCTAATTCCTAGTTGTAGTTTTTGTACTCACCTGTTTCTCTCCTTTTATCCAGGTTGCTGCCATCAGGTTCAGGTTACTTTATTTGTACCCGTAGGTAGATTTGTTATCGTGCGGGTGTGTCTCCGGGGACTGCGTGTGCTCATTGCCCCATCATCTCCACTCAGCTGCAATCCTCTTCACCCGGTCAGGCACCACCGACTCCACCACCTTCACCCTGCTGGTTCGTCTCTACTCTGGTTCGGGGTCCTGCCGGTTCTCCATAATATCCTACATAAGTGGCAATTTGGCTCGCCCATTTTCCCTGTCTCCATTCCTCCACTCACAGCTCTTGTTCTCTCTCCACAGGCTCATGATGCCAGCCATGATTACAGCTCAGCAGGTGCATTGGCATCGGAGCAATCAGCTCTGGATCGCTTAGAAGCGACCGAGCAGCAGGTGGCTGTGTTAACTCAGCAGCTGCAGACTATCTCGCAGCAATTGGGCACGGTCACCCAACATTTGGCCAATCTGGCTCCTCCAGCTCCTCCTCCTCCACCTGCTCCCATTGTTCAACTTCCTGTACGTCATACTACCTCCATACCCACACCTACCCCATATGTGGGAGAGGTGGGGAAGTGTAAGGAGTTTCTTTTCTATATACAGATGTATTTTGAGCAGGTTGGGGGGGGAGTACCTGTCGGCCACAGCTAAAATCCAGTTTATGATCTTATTACTGGGAGATTGGGCCCTTAGTTGGGCCAGGTCTGTGTGCGACAGCCCGGAGGGAGCTGCATACATGCTTGAGCAATTTGTGGTTGCATTCTCTCGTGCTTTTGACCATACCGAGAGTCCAGGGAACATCATTAGCTGCCTTTTGTCGCTCTGCCAGGGTACTCGGTTGGCGGCCGAGTACTCAATAGAATTTTTGGTCGAAGCAGCGGAGTCGGGGTGGAACGATGTTGCCTTATGCAGCATGTTTCTCTTCGGCTTAAATACTCGCCTCCATGATAACCTAGCGGTTCATGCTGTTCCCGACATCTTGGATGGTCTTATGGATCAGGTGGTGGGACTGGATAACTGTTACCGTGAATGCTCGAAGGAGCGACAGTCCTCCTCTCGCCTGCCCATCGAGCAGGTGCCTGCTGCGGCTACTGGCACAGGTGGCACTGGTCTCCCTCCTTAGCCGATGGAGCTCAGTCGGTTCCGGTTGACCGATGATGAGCGTTGGCAGAGGAGGAAGGTGGGTGCGTGTATGTACTGTGGTTACATGAAGCACAGTCTGAACGACTGCCACCTGCGGCCAAAAGATCCGGCCTGTCAGTAACCGCAGGGGGTCTGGCGGGCGGGATTATACTTACTCCCCCCGGCAATTTCTCTATTTCGGTGCTTGTGCAATTGCCGGGGGTTGAGAGGAGGAGTATCGCGCTTGTGGATTCGGGGGCAGAGAAGAATTTCATCTCATCCCGGCTTGTGCGGGACATGGGTATTCCCACTCAAAAATTGACCAGTAATCTTAAGATAAGATAAGAGATAAGATAAGCCTTTATTAGTCCCACAATGGGGAAATTCCAGGATTGCAGCAGCACAGGGATAGCAACACTCAGAGCAACAATCAGAAGGCAAGAGGAAAAAACAAGAGCAGCGAGTATACATATGTACATATAAATATATATATATATATATATATATATATACACAGTGCGGAGCATTGTAGCTAGATGGAATAAATATGTAAATATATAAACACAGCGCGGAGCATTGTAGTTAGATGGAATAAATATGTAAATATATAAACACAGTGTGGAGCATTGTTGCTAGATGGAATAAATATATAAATATATATATAAACACACACAGTGCGGAGCATTGTAGCTAGATGGAATAAATATGTAAATATATAAACACAGCGCGGAGCATTGTAGTTAGATGGAATAAATATGTAAATATATAAACACAGTGTGGAGCATTGTTGCTAGATGGAATAAATATATAAATATATATAAACACACACAGTGCGGAGCATTGTAGCTAGATGGAATGAAACAGCACAACCGTCTACTTAGTTATCCTACATGGTATGATTATGTACCCATACATATTCTCACCTTCCATAGCGAACGGTATTTTCCAAGTTGTATACCGGAGGGGACCATTGTGTAAGTCTATTGCAGGGGTGTCCAACCATGTGCCATGGAGAGCCAAGACCCTGCAGGTTTTCTCTTCTACCCAGTCTCTTCAGCAGGTGTTTTCACTTATCAGCAATCAGTGGGAAGAAGTTCACTGAAATCTGCTGTTGAAGACACTGGTTGGAGGTAAAACCTGCAGGGTCTTGGCTCTCCATGGCACATGGTTGGACACCCCTGGTCTATTGCGTCTTTTGCATTCAATACTATTAGGTTGTCATGTCTTTTTGCTATCTCTGCGAGCAACCCTGCTTAGGTTGTACAGTCTGACAGCCGTAGGTAGGAAGGACCTGCGAAACCTCTCGGTTGTGCACCTAGGATGATGTAGTCTGCTGCTAAATGAGCTCCTCAGTGCATTCAGTATGTCCTGCATAGGGTGGAACTCGGACTCCAGCAGAGATGACAGTTTAGCCACCATCCTTCTCTCTCCCATCTCCTCCACTGGGTCAAGGCGCTGCCCCAGGACAGAGCTAGCTTTCTTGATCAGTTTGTTCAGTCTCTTCCTATCGGCTGCTGTAATGCCACTGCCCCAGCAGACCACTCCAAAAGTGATGGCTGATGCCACCACCGTGTCATAGAATGTCTTTAGCAGCGCTCCTTGTACACCAAAAGACCTGAGTCTCCTCAGTAGGAACAGCCTGCGTTGTCCCTTCTTGTAGAGTGCGTCAGTATTGTGTGACCAGTCTAGTTTATTGTTCAGATGAACACCCAGGTACTTATAGGATGTCACCATCTCAGTGTCTGTTCCCTGTATATTTACTGGTGCTGTGAGGGGTTGTCCTTGCCTGCGGCAGTCCACCACCAGCTCCTTAGTTTTCCTCGCGTTGATCTGGAGGCAGTTCCGATGGTACCAGTCCACGAAGTCCTGGATAAGCCCTCTGTACTGAGCTTCATCTCCGTTGGAGATGAGGCCAACGATTGCAGAGTCGTCAGAGAACTTCTGTAGATGGCAGTGTGTTGTGTGAGAAGTCTGCAGTATAAAGGGTGAACAGGAAGGGAGCCAAAACCATTCCCTGGGGGGCCCCCATGCTACCGATGATCGTGTCGGACACACAGTCCCGGGTTCTCACAAACTGAGGCCGGTTTGTGAGGTAGTCCAGGATCCATGATGACAGGTGCTGGTCCACCCCTGCGCACAGCAGCTTGTCCTTCAGGATCATCGGTTGGATGGTGTTGAAAGCACTGGAGAAGTCAAAGAACATGATCCTCACCGCATTCCCGGGCTTCTCCAGGTGGGCCAGAGAACGGTGAAGGAGGAAGATCACCGCATCCTCCACCCCAATGCGATGCTGGTAGGCGAACTGGAGTGGATCCATCGCTGGTCCCACCAGGGGGCGGAGGTGAGCAAGGAGCAGTTTTCCCAGGGTCTTCATCATGTGGCACATCAAGGCCGCTGGTCTGTAGCTGTTCAGATCTTTGGAGTGGGAAGTCTTTGGTACAGGTACCACACAAGATGTTTTCCACAGCTGTGGTACCCTCCCCAGCTTCAGGCTCAGATTGAAGATGTACTCCACAATCCCACACAGCTGGTCTGCACAGGACTTGAGGAGCTTTGCGCTGATGCCGTCCGGTCCCGAGGCCTTCCTCGCCTTGATCTTCCTCAGCTCCGTCCTCACCTGGGTCTTAGTGAGGGTCAGGTTGGGGGGCTGTGTGTTGGGAGTGGGGGGGTGTTGGTGGAGTGGGGAGTGGGCAGCAGGACTTGATGTCTTTAGAGGCAGCAGTGGTTGTTGTGCAGTCAGGGGGGAGGGCGTTTGGTCAAACCCATTGAAAAACAGATTCAGATTGTTCGCCCACTCCCTGCCCCCTGTGGCCTGGGGGGAGGTATTCTGGAGCCCAGAGATGGTTTTAAGGTTTCTCCAGACCCCGCTGATGTCGCTCTGTTGCAGCTTGTCCTCCATCTTCTTCCTGAAGCTGTCCTTGCCTACTCTGATCTTTCTCCTCAGCTCCCTCTGTACGGACTTCAGCATCTCCCTGTTCCCCGACCTGAAGATCCTCTTCTTCTCTCTCAGAAGTGTTTTTATCTCAGGGTTGATCCAGGGTTTGTTGTTTGAGCAACACCGTATGGTCTTGGTGGGAACGGTGTTGTCCACACAGGAGCTGATGTAGTCCGTGATGGTGTGAGTGAGGCCATCGATGTCCTCACCATGTGGATCGCAGAGCTGCTCCCAGGCAGTGGTTTCAAAACAGTCCTTTAGAGTGTCCATTGCCTCCTCAGACCATAACTCCACTGTGCGCATGGCCGGAGGTTGTCCGTGCACTAGGGGTTTGTACACCGGCCGGAGATGAACCAAGTTGTGATCCGATCTCCCGAGTGGGGGGAGTTGTGATGAGGTGTACGCCTCCTTAGTGTTTGCGTAGAATAAGTCCAGTGTTTTATTGTCTCTAGTGTGGCATGTGACATACTGGGTAAACGTGGGTAGAATGGGAGACAGTGAAACATGGTTGAAATTGCCTGAGATGAGGAGAAGAGCATCTGGGTGTTCTGTCTGCAGCCTGCTGGTTACTGAATGGATGACGTCACGCGCTGTCCCAGCGTTCGCCGTTGGATTTGCATAAATAACAATGCAGATCACGTGTGAGTATTCCCTCGGGAGATATGTAGGCCGCATGCTTACAGCTAGCAACTCGATGTCTTAGATCACTACCATATCCGGCCACGAGGTGGCAGTAGTCTCCGAATGCACGGCGCCTATGGCCATCCTTCTTTCCGGTAACCATCGGGAGGAGCTTTTGTTCCTGATACTCCCAATTCATCTTCCCCGATGGTTCTGGGTTATCCGTGGCTCCGGAGGCACAACCCCATGATAAATTGGGGGCAAAACTCCATAACCTCCTGGAGCCTGTTTTGTTTGGCTCACTGTTTGCATTCTGCTGAGTGGTTGCTGCCTCTCCCCGTGTGCTCCCCTCTGGCCGAGCCGCCGGACCTCAGTCTCGTTCCTCAGGCTTATCACGATTTGGGAGAAGTTTTCAGCAAGTCGAGAGCGTTGTCGCTTCTGCCTCATTGCTCTTACGACTGTGCTGTGGACCTCATCCCAGGGGCAAGGCTGCCATCCAGCAGGCTCTATAACATTTCTAGCCCGGAGAGGGAGGTGATGGAGAGAAAAGACTCACTGAACACTCGCCTGATTCGGCCGTCCTCGGCTCCACTCGGAGCTGGGTTCTTCTTTGTTGGTAAGAAGGATGGCTCATTGCACCCGTGTATCGATTACCGGGAGCTGAATGCAATCACCATTAAGGACAAATGCCCTCTGTCCTTGATAAATTCCGCATTTGAGCTCCTTCAGCACTCACAGGTCTTCACCAAATTAGACTTACATAATGCTTACCGTCTAATCCGCATTCGCGAGGGGGATGAGAGGAAGACGGCGTTTAAAACATACCTGGGGCAGTTTGAATATTTGGTCATGCTATTCAGGCTTACTAATGCCCCCGCTGTCTTCCAGCGGCTCATTAATGACGTCCTCCGTGATATGCTGAATTAGTTTGTATTTGTCTATTTGGATGATATTCTAATTTTGTCCTGCTCGCCAGAGGAACATGAGGTCCATGTGAGAGCCGTTTTACAGCGGCTCTTGGAGAACCAGCTCTACGTCAAGGCTGAGAAGTGTGAGTTCTCCATTACATCTACCACCTTCTTGGGCTTCATAGTGGCTGAGGGGAGACTGATTGCCGACTCGGCCAAGGTAAAGGCAGTGCTTAATTGGCCAACTCCCCACTCCCATAGGGAGCTTCAGTGCTTCCTTGGGTTTGTGAACTTTTGTCGCAGGTTCATCAAGAACTATAATGGGATTGCACTGCCTCTTTACACAGCTGACCTCTGTTAAGGTTCCGTTTCGCTGGACTGAGGCAGCTGAACAGGCCTTTATTAAACTAAAGGGCCTGTTCACGGAAACACCTATCTTGGATCAGGTCGACACGCAGCTCCAGTTCGTCCTCGAGGTGGATGCTTCTGATTCGGGGGTAGGCGCTGTCCTCTCACAGCGCTTGACCTCCGACCAGAAGCTCCACCCATGTGTGTTTCTTTTCTCGGCGGCTCACGTCAGCCAAGAGAAATTATGACATGGGGAGCAGAGTGCTTCTTATCATTAAGTTGGCATTGGAGGAGTGGAGGCATTGGCTAGAGGGGGCTAGTCACCCCATGGTCGTGTGGACCAACCACAAGAACATGAAGTACTTGCGGTTGGCTCACCGACTTAACTCCAGGCAGGCTCGTTGGGCCCTATGTTTTCAGAGGTTCAACTTTACTATCACGTACTGGCCTGGTTGTCAGAATAACAAACCGGATGCGCTATCACCCCAGTTTGATTCCGAGCAAGTAGCGCCCCCATTCCACCCTCAGTCTATCCCCCCCCCCCCCATGTGTCCTTGGAGCCCTTACCTAGGATATTGAGCGGACAGTTCGCCAGGCCCATTCCCGGGAGCCCATGCCAGTGGGGTGCCCCCAGAACCTCCTGTACGTCCCTCCAGGTCTCCGCAGCGACGTAATCCTCTGGGGTTACACCAGCCGTTTTGCCTGCCATCCTGGGATCACCCGCACTTCCAACCTGATTCGGCGGGTGTTCTGGTGGCCCACGACGTGCAAGAGTATGTGCGGGCCTGTCAGACCTGTATTCGGGGCAAGTCCGACTCCTCCCCCCCACTGGACTCCTTCACCCCCTACCCATCCTTGGCCGTCCTTGGCCCCACATCGCTGTAGACTTTATAACGGGTCTTTCTCTCTCCCATGGGAAGTCGGTCATCCATACGATCATTGACCGCTTCTCAAAAGCTGTTCACCTCATCGCCCTTCCCAAACTCCCCTCGGCCATGGAGACTGAAGACCTCCTTACTACCCACGCCATCCGTCTCCATGGCATCCCTCTGGACATCATGTCTGACCGGGGTTCCCAATTCACGTCTCAGGTGTGGAAGGCCTTCTGCCGGACTCTTGGGTCCACCGTCAGCCTTTCCTCCGGTCATCACCCTTAATCCAACGGGCAGGCCGAGCGCACCAACCAGTCCTTGGAGGCCACCCTGCGGTGCGTAAAGGCCAAAAATCCCTCCTCGTGGAGTTCCCATCTGACCTGGGTGGAGTATTCTATTTAATTCTGCTGTCTCTGCAGCTACAGTGCTCACCCCCTTTGAAGCTTTGTTGGGGTACACCCCGCCTCTACTTCCTATGGCCAAGAGGGAGGTTGTGGTGCCATCCATGGGGGCCCATACTCGACGCTGCCGACGCATTTGGAGGTCTACCCGGGCCACCCTCGCCCGCTCCTCTGAGCGCAACCACCAGATGGCGGACAGGAAGTGGGTTTCTGCACCCAAGTACACTGTTGGTCAGCAGGTGTGGCTGGCGGCGGACCAGTTTCCACTGAAGACGGATTCAAAGAAACTCTCTCCCCGCTTCCTGGGGCCCTATGCTATCTCCGGAGTGGTCAACGACGTCACGGACCGGTTGCAGCTTCCACGGACCCTACGGGTGAACCCAGCCTTCCACGTCTCCCACATCAAGCCCTTCTTGGTCAGCCCCCTCTGTCTCCCCTCCGAAGCCTCCTCCTCCTCCCCGGATGATCGATGGCCAGGCTGCTTACACCGGGCAGTGCATTCTGGATGTTTGTTGTCGGGGCCGGGGTCTTCAATACTTGGTCCACTGGAAGGGCTATGACCCAGAGGAGCATTCCTGGATCCCCAGATCACATGTCTTGGACAAGGGTATGCTCCGGGCCTACCATCAAGCCCATCCTGACAAGCCCAAGGGACCGCCAGGAGGTGCTCCTTGGGGCGGGGGGGGCGGGGAACACTGTCATGGCTGTGAGCGCTCGCCCCCTCCTTCCTGTTGTTTTCCTCCTCCGGTCATCAACACACCTGGGTGAGGAGATGCACCTGCCGCCTTTCATCAGCCAGCGTTTATAAGGAGCATCGCTTCAGTGTTCTGATGCTGGTTTGTCTGGGTAAACTGCCTAAGCAGAGTACTTTGTACGCTAGTGCTAATTCCTAGGTATAGTTTTTGTACTGACCTGTTTCTCTCCTTTTCTCCAGGTTGCTGCCATCATGCGGTTGTGTCTCCGGGGACTGCGTGCGCTCACTGCCCCATCATCTCCACTCAGCTGCAATCATCTTCCACCCGGTCAGGCACCACCGACTCCACCACCTTCAACCTGCTGGTCCGTCTCTACCCCGGTTCGGGGTCCTGCCGGTTCTCCATAATATCCTACGTAAGTGGCAATTTGGCTCGCCCATTTTCCCTGTCTCCATTCCTCCACTCACAGCTCTCATTCTCTCTCCACAGGCTCATTCCTCTGGCAAGTGACATTTTCCCTAAGCTGTGCTATGTTTTGATATTCAATAAACTTCTCAAACATGTGCTTGTGTGTTTGGTTGTCCTTCTGTCATTGCATCGTGCACGTGAGCTGTTCCTAATTGGGAATCGTGACAAGTTCTCAGCAAGAGAGCTTATGGGAAGGTATGATTCAAGTTTTGCTCCTTTGACCTTGTGACCTTCCGCTACCACATAATGTTATCTAATTTCAGTTGCAGCCAAAAATTTTAAAACTCTTTTGTTCATTCACATAGAAAGTTCCACTATAGGCAAATTGTGCTTTGATATTTCTGTGAGAGGAATCAAAGTGGTAGAAGCAGTGTTTCTTTTATTTTGTCTGCCTATATAAAATCTGCAGAAAGAGATATTAGTTATATAACTGTAATGATATAACCTTAGACTTGGATTTCACTTACTGATGTGATGCAATTTAAAGTCATAATTTTTTGGGATCTAGAAGGCTGTATTTTTTCATAACATTAAAGGATGTGTAACATGTTGCTAATGTGATTCTGACAGTATTACACCTACTTGGCATTAAGATTTGGCATCAGTAGTTATTACATAGATACTATCAATCTAATCAGAATAATGTTTTGTTAAGTTTGTCAATATTGTTTTAAAAATGGTCTGTAAGTGCAAACAGTAAATCTGAATCCTCTACACAAACAGTGTTGCTGAAACATTACAGGTTACGCCATGGTTATGGTGGGGAACATCTGCCATGTATTCACCAAGACTGTTTTTATTCCTTCAGAATGTGGGATAGCCTTAGATCACATCTGTCAAGAAAGCACTAAGGAAAGTGTCAGATCTGCAGAACATCTCTCTTTCACTTGCCAGTGTTGTAGCACTATATCCAGAGAAAGAGAGTTTTTTTGAACACCTTGGCCTACATTTGAAAAACATATATACACATAAGGGATGTTTATAAAGGTTTTACATATTTAATGCATCTGTCAGGCCTACTAGACTTTGCTGTGATGGCATAATTTATTATTCTTAATACTTAATTTCTCAAGTGACTATGGCCAATTTCTTGATTTACAATTTGAAGAGCAGTTGAAATTTTAGTTAGATTTTTTTTTTTTTTTGCATTTTGTTTTTGCAAGATTTGAATGTAATTCATTCAAATACTCACTGGAGTGGTGGCCTAGAAGTAGAGCATCTGCCCTGCAACCAGGAGGTTGTGGGTTCAAGCCCTGGCCGGGTCATACCAAAGACCATATAAAAATGGTATTTCCCACTTTCTAGCTTGGTGCTTAGCAAAGGGAAAGGGGGAGGGAAAGTTGGTAACCCAGCCACAGGGGGTGCATGTGAAAATAAACAAGAAAACTACAAAAAAATTAAAACTTGGAAAAAAAAATTAACTGGGGTAACTTAATGTTTTAAAATGGTAGCTACTTTAAAAAATTGTGTGCATTATTATAGTAATTAACGAGACAACATATAAAATTACTTTCAAATAATATGGTAAACCCAGTTGAAGCAACATAATTTTTATGAGTTATCAACTTAAAAACTTGCCTTTAGGCTAACAGTTATTAAGTAAGGGGTAATTAAAATACTCTTTGTGTCCTGGACGTGGTTTGAGACCATGTGCATGCTTTCTGTTGGGTTTTTTTGGGTTTACCACTGTTTGCATTCGGTTATCATTTGTTTCCCTGTTTTCCTTAGCTCTAGCTCAGCTTTTATTTTGAAAGAGTTTTTTGTTTTTTTTCTGTTTGGCTTTCTTTAACATATGTTACCGTTTAGTTAATTACTGCTCTCAGCTGTCCTTGGTTTGATTAATTTCTGTGTCACTATTTATAGATGTCGTTTTTGGTTCTTTATTGCTGCAACATTACAGTTATGTTAGTGTCTAGTCTTGACACGGGACGTTTCTCCGGCTCTTTCTCTGCCTAGCACTACAGTTGTTTTATACAGCCCCTGTGCTGTCTTTTGTTTGTGGATTTAATAAATCGTTTTTGCATTACATCATGCCTGCCTTGTCATCTCATCCTACCTGTCTGTCGGAGATGCCTTATGACAGAATGTTGCAGCCCAAAAATAGACTCTACGGGCACAGATAACCTCATTCTGGAGGAGGATGAGAGTTGGGCGGTCCGAACCATGGAGGAGTTTGTCTCCGATGCCCGGGTTTTTACATCTCTGGAGGCAGCTCTCAATTTTCTGGCCAGCGCAGCTGAGTGTTTTGAGCCAAACCCCAGCCTGCGCAACCACTCCGGACTGTTTGGTCTGTTCCTCTCCGCCTTCATCCTGCGAAGGACATTTTCCGGACTGGTGAGAGACTTTTTCTCCCTTTGTGAGCCTGTGCTGACAGTGAAACGTCCCCTGCTTCCCTCGTCTTCTTCACTGAAGCCTGTGCTGATGATTGAGCGTCCCCTGGCTTCTACAACTTCCGTCCCTCGCTACTCGCCAGTTCCAGCACCACGGAAGCTTGTGCCAATGGTGAAACGTCCCTTGGCTTCCACATTGAGCCTGTGCTGATGATTAAGTGCCCCCCCGGCTCCTATAACCTCCGTCCCTCGCCACGTTCCAGTTCCAGCTCCTCGCTGCTGCTCAGCAGCTCTTCGCCAGGCAGTCACCGCAGCCACCGGAGTGATTCGTCTGGTCCCGCAGTGGAAGGTTCTACAGCAGTGGCATCCTTAGTGGCAGCGGAGCAGCAGACAAGGCAAGTACTATTTTCTCATTTTTTAAAATCTAATAGTGAGAAGTCTTGCCTTGTTCCCAGTGAGGAGCCTCAGCAGCCGCTACCCACTGCTGCTGAGCCCTCACTTTTTGTTTTTGCTGCCGCCCCCATTCACCTGCCATCATCTGCTTCTCTCCTCTCCTCTCTCCTGAGCTCGTCATCTGGTGATCTGCCACCTGCTTCCACGTCATCTGCTGCTCCATCAGCCTCTCCACTCCAGAGCTCCTCATCTGCTGCTCCATCAGCTTCTCCACTCCGGAGCTCCTCTGCTGCTGTTCCGCCAGCTCTTTAGCTCCTTAGCTCCTGAGCTCCTCTTCTGCTGTCATGTCTCCTGCTGCTCAGTCTCGGATCACCTCACCCGCAGTTGAGCTTCACACCGCCTCATCCACTGCTCCTACAGTGTCTCCTGAGATCATCACATCACCAGCAGCTTCGCCAGAGACTGCCATCCCAGCAGCAGTGGACCAGGAATTAAGGCAAGTGCTTTTTCTCTTATTTTTAACATCCATTTTTGAAAAGACTTGCCTTGCTTCTGGTGGGGAGACCCAAGTGCAGTTCCCATCTGCCTCTGGGCCCTCTCCACTGGTTTCTCCTGTGGACAATTTTTGTGTGGACCCAACACCAACTAGTGCTTTTTCCTCTCCATCTGAGGTGGCTGCATCAGGGATGGAATTTCTGGCTCCCAAGCGTACCACTTGCCAGCCTTCATCATCATCATCTGGACTCGCCATTTGCCAACCTTCATCGGCAGATGAAGGTTGGCCATCAGAGCCAACAGAGCAGTCAGAGCAGTCCACTCCACCCTCACCATCATCGGAACAGATCATTCCATCATTATTGTCTGAGGTCAGCACTCCTCAGCCACTGGCTCCTGAACTTAAAGCCCATGCAGCACCATGTTTTTCTGTCTGGTGGTCTATGGACATGGGGAGGCTGCCAGACTCACTGTGTTCTTTGGTCTGGGGGCCCATGGACTCTGGGCGACCCCCTGTCCCATTCTGCTCCTCTGTCCGGTGGCCCTTGGACTTTGGTAGGCCACCAGATGTGCCATATCCCTCCTGTTGGTGGTCTTGGGACTCCAGTTGACCACCTGATGAACTGTTTTTGTTTTGTTATTGTATTGACCCTTTCCCTCCAGTCCTTGTCCCCGTGCACCAGCCCGATTTGGTGTTTCTTGTTTTTCTTTTTGGGGCATCTGGAATCTGCCATTAGGGGGGGGCACCCTGTCATGCCCTGGACGTGGTTTGAGACCATGTACATGTTTTCTGTTGGTTTTTTTGGGGTTTACTACTGTTTGCATTCAGTTATCATTTGTTTCCCCATTTTTCTTAGCTCTAGCTTGGCTTTTATTTTGGAAGAGTTCTTTGTTTTTTCCTGTTTGGTGGTTTGTTTCCCATATGTTACCGTTTAATTAATTATTGCTCTCAGCTGTCCTTGATTTGATTAATTTCTGTGTCACTATTTATAGATGTCATTTTTAGTTCTTCATTGTTGCAATATTATAGTTATGTTGGTGTCTAGCTCTTGACACAGGACGTTTCTCCGGCTCTTTCTCTGCCCAGCGCCACAGTTGTTTTACACAGCCCCTGTGCTGTCTTTTGTTTGAGGATTTAATAAATCGTTTTTGCACTACATCATGCCTGCCTTAAGGAGCCATCCGTCCTGTCTGTCGGAGACGCCTTATGACACTTTGGCTGAAGAGGAAAAGCTAATTCCCCCAACACAGTATAGTTTGGTGGTTCAATATAATTTCAAATGATGTTGTCATAACTCAAAAAGACTAATGCAAACTGTTGCATTATCTTTTTGTTGTTGTTGTTGTTGAGTCTAAACATTTCTTTTTAGATTGTAACAGTGGTGACAACCTCCTGTTATTCAGACTCACTGATCAGATATTTAAATGATTTACTTATGAGTTGACCAGAGTCGGAAGCATGGCTCAGTGGTGTGGAGACAACCGCAACCCTATAGAGTATCTTCACAGGGAAACATAAACTTTAAGTCAACCTGTTGCCACTGATGTTAGTTGTGATGATAAGAATCCCCGCTATTCCCTGACTCTGAGTAAAGGCTGTCTAGCCAGACGAGGCTATAGCACAGAGAGAGAGAAAAGTAGTGATGATGGTGATGTAATGGAAGCCTTTTAGGTGTTTGTCTAACGATAACTCATTACCTGATATGCTCAGGACTGCTGTGTTATCAATAAATAACCACACACAGATGGATAAAGAGCCATTTTGTACACAGTACAAGTCCAGTCACTGTGGTTTTTATTGTTAGCTCTGATGATAATGGCTAGAATCTCTGGCTTGTGCAAGATTATGGTTGTGGATCAATGTCATGGCCAATAGCATGGTGATGGGGAGTGACTTACGACAGTTTTCCATTTTGTAATGCAGGGAAATGTAGTTGTACTACCTTCTAAGTGTATAAATTACATATTTCTTAATAAAAAGAGATTTTAAGATTTTTACTGTAATCATGTGACCCAAAAAAGCATTTTAAGAAGGTTAGGATCCACAAACACGCCATTTTTTTAATTGAATGGGACTTTAAACAGTGCTAAATACGTAAGTAGTTGGTCACAAATATTAAACCAGGTTTTGGCATTCTACTTTATACTTTGTGATTACTGTATGCTTGCATCTCCTGCCATCTCAATAGTTTCTCACCCAGAATCTCCCTCTTCTTTGTTTTACCAGCTTGTAATTTCTATTCTTCGCTGCACCCGGTTCATCGATGTGCTGCCACGTGCCCTGAAAACCTGCCCCTGGAAGTAAATCAAGACATGGCTCTCTCTTAAGTAAGTGAGTCCCTGAGAACATAAAGTGAGGACAAGCTCAAGGTTCTCAAGTTGCTCTGTTATGTCACTAAATCTCCAAGTGAACATGCCCCCGACCTCCCTCTTCTCTTTGGTTCAAGGAGAGATGACTAAAGAGCCATCTCCTCCTCCGAAGATCTGCTTGAGCTTTGCAACGTTCCCAAGCCAACACTACTCAAGGCAAACACGCAGAGGCCACACACACACTTTCTTCAAGATCTAGTAAAAGATTAATAGTATCAATTAACAGCTCAGATGCAGCTACTGTGCCACTTGTGCTATGCATTTAGATCTCTTTGATGATTTGATACATATTCTCAACAAGTGCTGAGCCTCGTTATTGCAAATTTGATGAGACTGCTGATATTAGATGTGTGTCAAAATGAACACCGATACATGTACTCTCAGGTAATCTGTGTTTCTGTCCATCACCTCTGCAGTCATGCAGTCTTTGGGTGAAGATTCACTTTTGACATTTGCTGTCCACAATTACAAAGGCTCCGTTAAAATTGTATTCAGAAGGGCAAAATATAACAAGAGAAGGAAAAATTTAACATTTACAAATATTAAAGGGGTCATTGACTGCACTTTTCCCAAATGCCGACAGCTTCCACAGGTCTCGATGAAATGTTTGACATATTTTGACCAACTTGCCTTTACTCATTTAATTATTGCAGCATCAGTTTGAATCGTCTTTTGCAGCCTTCCTCAGAGCAGTTCATTTCAGTGCATGTCTCTTTAAATGCTCAAGAGCTGCCGTTAACTCCACCCTCCCTCTTATGTCACTATTGCTAATCTTAGCTGGCTAGCTTCTAGCTCGGAGAACAAGCCTGAACCAACTAATGTAAATTTGTTGTAAAGAATTAATGACCCACTTCAGTTTGTCTAGCAGCACGGAGGATGCAGTGATGGTAAAATGGTAAATGGTATTCACTTATATAGCACTTTTATTCTCATCTCTTGATGACCAAAGCGCTTTACAGATCCTGCTATCCACCCATTCACACACATGGCGGCATGCTACCTAACATGGCGCTTCCAGACCCACCAGGAGCAATTGGGGGTGAAGTGTCTTGCCCAGGGACACAACGGCAGGATATCCGTGGAGAGCGGGATTTGAACTGCCAACCATGCGGTTATTGGACGACCTGCTCTACCTCCTGAGCCACTGCCAACCCACTGATCTTTGATTTCTCCAGTGCTTTCAACACCATCCAACCAGTGATCCTGAGAGACAAGCTGCTGTGTGCAGGAATGGACCAGTACCTGTCATCGTAGATCCTGGATCACAGACTGACCACAGTTTGTGAGAACCCAGGACTGTGTGTCTGACACCATCGTCTGCAACACGGGGGGGCTCCCAGGGAACAATTCTAGCTCCCTTCCTGTTCACTCTCTACACTGCTGACTTTTCACACAACGCACCACGCTGCCATCTACAGAAGTTCTCAGAGACTCTGCAATCGTCAGCCTCATGTCTGATGGGGATGACGCGGCATACAGAGGACTTATCCAGGACTTTGTGGACTGGTGCCTGTGGAACTGCCTCCAGATTTTTATGTTTATTTATTTATAAAAGGGACAATGCATATTAATGAACATAAGATATGTAAATATGCAGCATACAAGTTTATAGCTGAAGCTAATTTCCGTCTTGTGTCCCCTGGCCAGCCAATGCCATCCACATACTGTAAAACAGATAACACAACACAACAACAATAAACAACACAACAATAATAACAACAGCAGTAAGATTGCACACTGACAGGAAAATGTCAGGAGCCGAGCCGAGCCAAGCTTGGTTTCCCCAGCTTTGTCCTGACCTCCCTGTGGGTTTAGGTGCCTCTGTTTATGTGTATATTATGTATTTCAGTGTGCTTCTCTATCCCTAGCCACTGCTCTCTGGCCGGCAGCTCTGAGGCAGCTCTCTTTGGCTCACTCTTCTGTGAGCGCTGGCTGGCAGTCTGCCGGTCCGACCACGCCCCCTCACTCATTATCACCAGTTGTTCCCACTCCCATGTGCCATCTCTCCGCTCTTGCCCAGGTGCTCGCAATCACACCATCACCAGCACTGCGTGTGCTTAAGCAGCCTTTTGCCAGTCATGCATTGCTGGGTCTGTGAATTGTATTGTCTGCTGCATTATCTGTGGATTATCCTGTTCGTCTGTGTGCCACGACTGGTTAGCTCCTCCACATTTCCTATGGTTCTCTGGCATCCTCTGAGCGATGTCGGCTCTGGGACATCACTGGGGTTACTGTAAGTTCATCTTTGTATTTTTGTAAGTCTTCACTCTTTTTGAACTGTTTGTCATTACGTTAATAAATGTGTTGTGGTGTAACTCTGCATGTAGATCCTCGTCACTTCTCCCTTCTCCATGCGCTGCGTAAAAGTGCACGGGGAGGTTCATGACAGAAAAAGAGAAACAAACGGATAAAGTTAAGATGAATATTGTTGATCTCAGACCAGCAAAAAGTACAATGACCAAGGTGTTATTTGGGATGTTTAAGTGTAAAGTGCTAAGGTGCATCATGTAGTTTAGTAAAGTGCGTTTGTAGAATTACAGTGGTGTGAAAAAGTGTTGGCCCCCTTCCTGATTTCTCATTTTTTTGTATGTTTGTCACACTTAAATGTTTCAGATCATCAAACAAATTTAAATATTAGACAAAGATAACACAAGTAAACACAAAATGTAGTTTTTAAATGAAGGCATTTATTATTAAGGGGAAAAAAATCCAAACCTACATGGCCCTGTGTGAAAAGGTGATTGCCCCTTAAACCTAATAACTGGTTGGGCCACCCTTAGCAGCAACAACTGCAATCATGCGTTTGTGATATCTGGCAATGAGTCTTTTATTACAGCGCTGTGGAGGAATTTTGGCCCACTCATCGTTGCAGAATTGTTGTAATTCAGCCACATTGGAGTGTTTTTGAGCATTAACCGCCTTTTTAAGGTCATACCACAGCATCTCAATCGGATTCAGGCCAGGACTTTGACTAGGTCTAAAGTCTTCATTTTGTTTTTCTTAAGCCATTCAAAGGTGGACTTGCTGGTGTGTTTTGGATCATTGTCCTGCTGCAGAATCCAAGTGTGCTTCAGCTTGAGGTTACGAACAAATGGCTGGACATTCTCCTTCAGGATTTTTTGGTAGACAGCAGAATTCATGGTTCCATTTACCACAGCAAGTCTTCCAGGTCCTGAAGCAGCAGAACAGCCCAAGACCATCACACTACCACCACCATATTTTACTGTTGGTATGATCTTCCTTTTCTGAAATGCTGTGTTACTTTTATGCTGGATGTAATGGGGCACACCTTCCAAAAAGTTCAACTTTTGTCTCGCCAGTCCACAGTGTATTTTCCCAAAAGTCTTGGGGATCATCAAGATGTTTTCTGGCTAAACTGAGATGAGCCTTTATGTTCTTTTTGCTCAGCAGTAGTTTCGTCTTGGAACTCTGCCATGCAGGCCATTTTTGCCCAGTTTCTTCATGTCATGAGCACTGACCTTAACTGAGGCAAGTGAGGCCTGCAGCTTTGGACGTTGTTGTGGGGTCTTTTGTGACCTCTTGGATGAGTCGTCGCTGTGCTCTTGAGGTAATTTTCGTCGGCCGGCCACTCCTGGGAAGGTTCACTACTGTTCCATGTTTTTGTCATTTGTGGATAATGGCTCTCACTGTGGTTTGCTGGAGTCCCAAAGCTTTAGAAATGGCTTTATAACCATTTCCAGACTGATAGATCTCAATTACTTTGTTTGTCATTTGTTCCTGAATTTCTTTGGATTGCAGCATGATGTCTAGCTTTTGAGGATCTTTTGGTCTACTTCACTTTGTCAGGCAGGTCCTATTTAAGTGATTTCTTGATTGAGAACAAGTGTGGCAGTAATCAAGCCTGGGTGTGGCTAGAGAAACTGAACTCAGCTTTCCAAAGATGTGATAAACCACAGTTAATTTATATTTTAACAGGAAGGGGGGGGGGGGGTGTCACTTTTTCACACAGGGCTATGTAGGTTTGAATTTTTTTTACCTTTAATAATAAACACCTTCATTTAAAAACTGTATTTTGTGTTTACTTGTGTTATCTTTGTCTAATATTTAAATTTGTTTGATGATCTGAAACATTTACACTACCGTTCAAAAGTTGGGGTCACTTAGAAATTTCCTTATTTTTGAAAGAAAAGCACTTTTTTTCAATGAAGATAACTTTAAACTAATCAGAAATACACTATGTATTGCTAATGTGGTAAATGACTATTCTAGCTGCAAATGTCTGGTTTTTGGTGCCATATCTAGATAGGTGTATAGAGGCCCATTTCCAGCAACTATCACTCCAGTGTTCTAATGGTACAATGTGTTTGCTCATTGCATCAGAAGGCTAATGGATGATTAGAAAACCCTTGTGCAATCATGTTAGGTCTGCAATGCTGTAATTGCTGCAAATGGAGGATTCTTTGACAAAAGCAAAGTTTGAAGGAAAAAATTATTATTTCAAATACAAATCATTATTTCTAACCTTGTCAATGTCTTGACTATATTTTCTATTCATTTTACAACTCGTGGTGGTAAATAAGTGTGACTTTTCATGGAAAACACAAAACAATTGTCTGGGTGACCCCAAACTTTTGAACGGTAGTGTACGTAAGTGTGACAAACATACAAAAAAATGAGAAATCAGAAAGGGGGCAAACACTTTTTTGCACCACTGTATAGAATGCCTGAATTTAAAGTGCTTAGTGAGTTGCACATGGCTCTATTGCACATTTTTCAGCACATACAGACATGTGTGTGCTAATGATATTGCACCAGGTTTGCATACATGGTTAATCCATGTACACAGGGTTATTGAAGTTATGTAAATTAGCATACAAGCATACTTACACACAAACAATCACGGGCATACAAACATGCCTAGGTCATATGACGGTCACAAATCTGGTCTGTTTTCAACAAATTGTTAACACATAATTACTACACATGAGTCACTGGTGTTGGACATGAACACAGGTTTGAGATGATATGAGTCACTCCTTCATTTCACTTGGTGGCAAAGGTGGAACTTTCCCTGACAGAAAGAGGTATGGTGTTCCATAAAGTACTACTATGAAATGGAAAAACATTTTGACCAAAAGAGGTTTTACGGAGGAGTATCACACAATCACCTCTTGAGGAAGCCCTAGTGGACCGACCATGAGTGCTGCTCACTCTGTATGTATTCATTCAGGGGGTGGGGGGTGGAGCCAGACCATGTAGGATTTTATACATCGAGCAGGCAGTTTTAAATTTTTTAAAATTCTCAAAGGACAGGAAGTTGTACCAAGGTAGAATATTGCAATGGTGGTATGTGAAAGGCTTTTTAACTAAGATTTTCTGAGCATTTTTGTAGCGTGAGTCAATTGATTTGATGGTTGCCACTCCAGCCAATGACCAGCTGGTAATACAATAGCTCAGATGTGAAAAGATCATTGAGTGTAAAAACATCATGGCAGCTCTGTCTGGAAGAGACTTCCTAATTTGTCTGAAGTTGTGAATATTAACTTTTAATGTTTTAGTGACCATTTTGATTGTAAGATAGTAGAGTAAGCCATTATCTTTTACGACTTTCAAGTTATAGCTTTGGAAATCTCTGACATCTGAACTGAATATTTTCTTGAAAAAAATCTTGACCACCAGAAGGAGTGGAGGAAACAGCTCAATGGAGTGCCACAAGCAGTCATTGGGTTAAGTGTCCCACAGGAGGGGAAAGAACACTGGACCATGTTTACAGCAACATTAAGCATGCCTACAGAGCCACCCTCCTCCCTCACCTTGGACAATCAGACCATCTCACCCTGCTTCTAATACCTGCCTACAGCCCCCTCAGGAAGAGTTCCACCCCAACCAAACAAACAATTAAAACCTGGCCCGAAAATGCTCTCCTCCAGCTACAAGACTGCTTTGCCTGCACAGATTGGAGCATCTTTGAACAGCAAGACCTGGACTCCTACACCGAGTCTGTCCTTTACTACATTAAATGCATTAAATGCTGTGTAGAAAATATGACAGTCACCAAACACATCCGGGTCTTTCCAAACCGCAAACCCTGGATGATCAGTAAAGTCCAGGCTCTGATCAGAGCCCACAACTCAGCCTTCGGACAGAGCAATAGCTCTCTATACAGCTCTGCCAGAGCCAACCTGAGGAGTGTCATAAAACTCACTAAGAACTCCTATAGGGGGAAAGTGGAGGGCTTCTTCACAGACAACAACCCCCGACAGATGTGGAGAGGTATCCAGGCCTTCACCAACTATAGCAGCCAGGGCCCCCAAACATCAGACAGCAGCCTCACCCTGGCAAAGGAGTTTAACAGCTTCTTTGCCTGGTTTGAGCACACCTCCCCACCCAAACTCATCCCCCCTCCTCCCCCTCCCCCCACCCTCCCTTCTCTCTCCTCCATCTCCCCCCTCTCTCTTCCCTTTCCTCCCCTCTCTCTCTACAGGTGTACAAGGTGAGGAGGCAACTGAGAGCAGTGAACCCCCACAGAGCTGCTGGTCCAGACGGCATCCTAGGAGCGATGGTCAAAGCATGTGCAGACCAGCTGGCAGGGATCCTCCCCAAGCTGTTCAACCTCTCCCTGATGCACGCCTCCATCTCCTCCTGCCTCAAGGCCTCCACCATCATCCCCATCCCCAGAAAGTCCACAATTGACAGCCTGAACGGTTACTGACATAGCACTCATGTCTATAGTCAGGAAGTGTTTTGAGTGCCTGGTGTCCCAGCACATCAGGGACTGTCCCCCCCCCCCTCCTTCAACCTCCACCAGTTTGCCTACAGGGAGAACTGGTCTACAGAAGACGCCATCGCGACCACTCTGCACAGAGCACTGAGCCACCTGGAGAACCCAGGGAGCTATGTGAGGATGCTCTTTATGGACTACAGCTCAGCTTCCAACACCATCATCCTGGACATCCTGATCAACAAACTACACCTCCTCCAGATCCCCCTTCCCCACCTGCTCCTGGATAAAAAACTTTCTCACCAACCACCCACAAACAGTCAGACTTGACCCCCACCACTCCTCCACACTGTCTCTTAGCACTGGCTCCCCCCAGGGCTGCGTGCTAAGCCCTCTACTGTACTCCCTGTACACCTTTGACTCTATTCCAACCCACCCAATCACCGTCACAGTGAAGTACGCGGATGACACCATCTTGGTTGCGCTCATCACTGATGACGATGAGGAGGCATACAGGGTGGAGGTAGAGAACCTGCTGCTGTGGTGCCAAGCAAACAACCTGAAAGTGAAGGTCCAAAAAACCAAAGAACTCATACAAGACTTCAGGAATAACAGACAGGACCACCCCCACCTCCTCATAAATGGTGACTGTGTGGAAAATGTCCCCGCTTTCAGGTTCCTGGGGACCCACATCTCCTCTGACCTCTCCTGGACTGTCAACATCAAGGCCCTGGTGAAGAAAGCCCAGCAGCAGCCGCACTTCCTCCGTGCCCTGAGGAAGTACCACCTGGACCAGAAGCTGCTGCTGGCCGTCTTTCGCTGCTCAGTGGAGAGTGTGCTCACCAACTGTCTGGGTGTGCGGTACGCCGGCTCCATGGCCAAGAACAGGAAGGCTGTGCAGAGGGTCATCAACACCACACAAAAAATCATTGGTGGCCCTCTGCCCTCCCTGGAGGACATCTCCAGATCCTCCTTTCTCAGAAAAATCAAGGCCATCACAGGAGACCCCTCACACCACTTGTTTGACTTGCTCCTCTCTGGATGACGGCTCAGATCAACCAGGTCCTACACCTCCAGACTGACAAACAGTTTCTTCACCTCGGCCATGTGGACTGCAAACAGTCAGAGGCCCCACCCCCTCTCTCCAAACACTCACATGCACAGTACTGACGACCTTTTTAATTATCACAATAACACACTCCGCACTTTCATGTATATTGACCCATCTGTGAAACCATTACTATGTATGTTTTCCATAATTCCTGGGCCATTTTACTCAATTGTGTGTTCAGTTGTGTGTTCTGCACTCTGCACTCTTATGTACATAGTTCCATCTGTTAAGCCACTACCATACCTGCATATATTCCCATAATCCTGGGCTATTTTTATTTTTATTTCAGTCGTGTGTTTATTCATGTGTTCTGTAACCGTATTTTATTTAATCCTTCTCTCATACTTAATTATGCAGTAGCCTGGTGGTGTACCCACAATTTCGTTGTACTGTGCAAGTGTACATTGACAATAAAGCCTATTCTATTCTATTCTATTCTATTCCTATGTAAATGTTAGAATGCGTAATGGTAGTAGGGCATTTCGAAAAAACATACATACATCAGAGAGAGACAGAACTTGGTGAGCCAGTGTTGAACGTGCGTCAGAGCTGTTGAGAGTACAGCGGCAGCTTCTTCGGGATTTTTTGCTGTGGTAAAAATAACGGCATCATCCGTGCACAGCTGAGCATTAACACCTTTACAGACATCTGGAAGATCATTTATATGAAGTGAGAACAAGATAGGTCCCAGTATGGATTGTTGAGGGACCCCCACTGGGTAATCTAAATAAGGGGATCTGATACCATCGACCACTGTAGATTGTTTCCTATTGCATAGGTATGATTTGATCCACATTATAGCCTGGTGAGAAAAATTAAAACTAGGTAATCTGGAGAGCAATACTTTGTGGAGAACAATACTTTGTGGGGGTTTTTAACCTTTATTTTACCAGGTAAAATGTTTGAGAACCAATTCTCATTTACAAACATGACCTGACCTGGTTTACCATATCAAATGCCCTTTTTAAGTTTAAAAATACAGCTCCAACACAACTATTGTTATCCAGCGAGTGCTTAACTTTTTCTACAAACAGGGCTAATACTATCTCAGTTGAGTGGTGCTCACAGAAGCCGAATTGCATGGGATGTAAAGGTGTTGCGCTATTGTTGAGATGATCAGTTAATTGTTGAGCCACCGATTTTTCTGTAACTTTGGAGATAATCGGTAAGATTCTGATTGGTCTGTAATTACTCATAGTGGTTCTAACGCCTGACTTGAGAACTGGGGTAACTGTGCCAGCTTCCAAGTCACAGGGACACTACAGTATTTTATTGATTGATTAACTAAATTCATGATTGGGTGAATCAAGCTGTCCTTGTGGGTTTAAAAAAAAACATGGCATCCAATCTATTAATATCCTTTAATATCAAAGATCAGTGCGAGGAAAACCAAGGAACTGGTGGTGGACTGCTGAAGGCATGGACAACCCCCAGCAGCACCGGTAAACATCCAGGGAACAGACATTGAGATGGTGACATCTTATAAGTACCTGGGTGTTCACCTGAACAATAAACTGGACTGGACACGCAACACCAACGCGCTGTACCAAAAGGGGCAGCGCAGGCTGTTCCTCCTGAGGAGACTCAGGTCTTGTGGAGTGTGAGGGGCACTCCTGAAGACCTTCTACGATTTGGTGGTGGCATCAGCCATCACATTTGGAATAGTCTGCTTGGGCAACGACATCATGGCAGCCAACAGGAAGAGACTGAACAGAGTGATCAAAAAAAACCCAGCTCTGTTCTGGGGCGACACCTCAACCCAGTGGAGATAGGAGAGAGGAGAGGAGGGTGGTGGCTAAGCTGTCATCTCTGCTGGAGTCCGAGTCCCACCCCATGCGGGATACACTAAATGCACTGAAGAGCTCATTTAGCGGTAGGCTGTGCCATCCTAAGTGCTCGAGGGAGAGTTTCTGAAGATCCTTCCTACCTACCGCTGTCAGACTTTATAATCTAACCAGTGCTGCTCATAGAGGTCGTATTAAACGTCACAACTTTGCACAATAGAGATCGTCCCCTCTAATACACAACTAAGACAATTGCAATTATTATCGATAAAATAAATAAATAATAAAATAAAAATACGTTCCATTGTGAAAAAATTACATATATGAATGGTGAAACATTTCAGAAGTAAAAAATACTTGAATCCAGTTGAGAATCTTCATCAAATTAAGAAACTGAACAAATTTTCCATTCATTTTAAGTCTTAATTATTTTTATTATAATTGAAAAAAGCCTTTTTATTTACTTTGCTCATTGTTGTATTTTATTATCACTTTATAAGCATCTCTTTCAACTGTTTATGTTCATGAGTTTTATTCATATTTCATATTGCCCTGGCAATAAAGTTGTTAATGAAACTGCAATCATGTGATTTTGGGCAAAAAGTATCGGTCTCAGAATTGAAGAAAAAGTCCCATAAATTAATGCTGTCGTATCAAAAGGAAAAATGCTGCTATCGCCCATCCCTAAGTGGAATGGCCAGAGGACCCACAGTTGCAGAGAGGGGAGTCTGTGGTGGCTTTTCCTTCCTGTGCGGTACCGGTGCCGCTGGTACTAGCCGCGCTGTGTATTAGGGCCCAAGCCACTGACAACATCAGTGGGTGAGAGCCCTATTGTAATTGCTTGGATTATTTATTATTCACCTTATTTATACAGGTAATCCCACTGAGACATGAGGTCTCATTTTCAAGAGAGCTGTTTAATGGATCAGTTCTGTTAAAGCAGAGCTGATCACAGCGGTCATCTGGCCTGTAGAGGAAGGAAGCTGGTCTCCTTTATTTTTCTGCATAATCATTTCTGAATGATTTTAACATTTTATTTTGCTGCGCCTCATCAAGGTGAAGAAGTTCTGTCCCCCTCAATCGTTCAGGGCTCAAACACAACGCTGTGTCTGACGTTAGGTTTTCTTCTGCTGAAAATTTTCAGAGGAGCTCGGCGAACTATGTCATATACCAGCATGCTTCAGGGTGCTTCAGCGTGCTCTTAACTTAGACAAACCTTAGCCATAACTGATTCGATGTACACCAGTGTATCATATTATAATGGGAGGAATCGCTGTCTGTTTGTTTGTGTGTGTGTGTGTGTGTGTGTGTGTGTGTTCCGTGCATATCTCCTGAATCGTTTGTTGGACTGGGCTCAGATTTTATACGTGCTTTGCTGAGGTTACGAGAGTGTGCATCCCTGAATTTCAGCCTTCCCAAATATGCAAAAGTTTAGGAGGGAAAATCTTTAATGAATGTCCATAAGGGAGCTATGGGCGTTCATAGCTATGACATCATAGACGCACAGATGTTGCCATGGTTACTATTTCAGGCAGCCACATCATGAAAGATCAAAGGTAGGCATCACTGAACGACTGGTGACATCAAAGATCAAAGGCAGGTTTCACCATGGTTACTGTTGCCATGGTAACCATGTCAAAGCTCAAAGGCAGGCATCACGATGGTTACTGCTGCCATGGTAACAGTAACTTTCTACGGACATGCAGAAATACTTGCTTATACTTGGTTTCTATGGGCATGCACGGGTATGCTCTAGTCTGTCTATAAATGCAAGGAATCCCTGTCTGTCTGTTCCTCAGATATCTCTCAAACCATTCATCAGACTGCCCTCAGATTTTATACGTGCTTTGCTGAAGTTACGAGGGTGTGCATCTCCGAGTATGGAGTTGTTCAGTCAAAATATGTAATTTTTATCAATAAAAGTTTAGTCATCGTTATTTCCTTATGTCCAGGCTTCTAGAAATATGGGCGTGGTTTAGGATTGACTCCGTGCTGATTGGATAATGCGCGGCATCATGACCACGCAGTCACCACAGCACTCTGTGAACAAAACAAGGAAGTGAAAAGTGACAAATATGACTAGATGCTTAAAAAAATTATACATAATGTTGCCGTGATTGTGTAGGTCTAAAGGATGATTCAGCATTTGTGGAGAACACGAGGTGCATGAGTACACTGGGAGGCACACCAGCAGGGACTTGGGGTCTGGCAAAGAACACCAGTGTGTCCAACACAGGACAGAAGCAGCGGCCAGACTGGTGGTCCTTTGCGGGGAGGCAAGCCCCGCCTGTCAGGTCAGTGGTAGACTGGAGTCCTGGCTGCTGCTTCGTGTGCTACCACTGTCCTTTTCAGGACCGCCAGTCCCTGATGGCACTTCTCCCGGAGTGCTCGTGTGAGTGTCTAAAACTTAAAACTTAATAATCATACCGATTGTGGAGTGGAATGGCCAGATTAATTGCATAGCATATGCGATCACATATGCACGCTCTGACTAAAGGACGACCATCACCAAACAGGACACAAAAACGTCCGGATAACAAAATAAACAACTTTTTGTTAAATAAATGGGCAACACTGATGCAATGGTTGCAGTAAAACAGGTCCTTCTGCTGTGTATAATGTAGGGTGTTTTGTACTTAATTCGATTGATTACAGTTTTAAAAACCTTTAAACAACCAAATATTGCTACAGTATAAAAGGACGCACTAGAATGGGTCTCAAATATTTGTAAACGTGTCCTGTTATGGTACTGCATGAGTTAATTGACAATACACAGAAAAAATTCAATATTATACTTAACTCCATCGCTGAGCAGTGATATAAACTAAAATAATTATAATGGTGCGAGATACAGCACTATAATGAATATGTCATAAAAGATCACACAAATAAATGATCTGACAAACAAATAAACAAGAGTTCCTAAACAGTCACTAATATTGGATGTCCCATTCATTTTCAATAATTCTGTAATTAATATTCACACAATCAAATAAATCTTAGTTTAAGTTTAAATCTTAAGTTTAACATGTGATTGCCGACATATCCGCTACACCTCTTTGTATTCCACTTCCACAGCAGCCTACATCTGGGCCTGTAAAGCCTAATTGGGATACCTGTTTCAGACAGGAATGCTTGCGTTCTACGGGCAATGCACAAGTCTTAAATAAAGCATCACTGGTGGACAGGGGTGTGTGGTTCCAGTGTCCGATAGGATATGATTGGTCCCTGGAGCGCAAAAAGACCAGAAACATCTGTGAATGAGTGAATAGTGGCCCAAGGTGGCTACCGAGCTGCTATCATCAGCTAGCCACCTTGGGTTTTGTTTAGAGAAAATAAAACTATAGTAACCTAACATAAAATAACATCGAAGAATGACGCATATGCCCAAGAGTTGGTAGATGAACAAGAATTCCAGTGGGGGTGAATAAAATTGATAGAAAATGGTAATCAAAACTGGCTGGATTGCCAGTTAAGCTAATGCCAGGTGACCTGACTGTTAGTTTCTCCCCGCTGAGGGGGGCGCTAATGTGCTTTGACTGACCAACTCTAACTGCCAAGCTAATGCTAATGGTTTGATCTAGTATCACTGCGAAAATGTAACAAAAATAAGCCAGAATAAGGCAAGATATATTATCGACTGTGGATTAGTTAACCAGGTGGAGACAACGATGTCTGTTAGGGTAAATGAGATTTAAAGAAAACAGCAATATAAACCATGCTTGGTATGCTAACCCCCTAGTAACACTGTTAGCTCTGAAGCTAAAGCCTTGGGCTCCCTGCTCATCTCAGCTCAGACTGAATCATCACAGCCAACAACATGGTGATGGTTGCAACTGAGGCGTTTGTCAGTGAGGCAGGGAAAAAAGATCTACAACAGCAAAACCAGCTTCTGCCCATTCTTCCGAAATGTTAAAATGTACTGTAATTATTTTTTAAGTGAAGAGCATTTTTACTCTAGTCATATGAGCCAAAAAAGCATTTTAGAAATTTAAAACCCACAAACACAGCATGTTTGAGTGAAGGGGACCTCTAAAACCTCTATAAAATAATGCTAATAAGCAACCAACTGCACACATGCAAATGGATAAAGCAACAAAATAATCGCTCCTTATAAAAAAAAAAATACGTGTGGTAAATGGCATTCACTTATATAGCGCTTTTTATTCATCTCTGGATGACCAAAGCACTTTACTGGTCCTGTTATCCACCCATTCACACACTGGCGGAAGAGCTGCCATACACAAGCGCTGGCCTGACCCACCAGGAGTTCAATGTCTTGCTCAAGGACACTTTGACAGGAAGACAGAGCGGGAATCGAACCACTGATCCTCTGATTAGTAGTCAACCACACTACTCCTGGGCCATGTATGAGCATGGAATGAATCTTGTATTGTAGTTGTGTTCATGTCCACAAAAAAGTGAAAATATGGAAATGAAAATGTGAGTTACAGTGGATATAAAAAGTCTACACAGCCCTATCCAAATGCAAGGTTATTTTTCCCCTTAAAAGATTTCAGTTTGTTTTTCAATTGGGTTGTACAGGTTATAGGTCACATTAATGGTAGAAAATTTTTTGAAATCATTTGTCTTGGTCTCATTTTTTTACATCACAAAAACTTGGCATTTGAACAGTAGTGTGTAGATTTTTATATCCACTGTAGCTATTTAGTTATTGTTTGAATTGTTAAGACTGTTTTTATTTGCTGACTTCATAGCCTGACTACCATATCTAATGACTCTGCAAGTTATTAATGATAACGTTTATGCAGGAAGGAGAACTCACCAAAATATGACTTGATCTCATGAACAGCAGAAGATGTCCTCAGTTTTCAGTAGGAGACCTCAGTAGGAGGTATAAAGCTGTGAACATGATGGACATCACACCTTTAGGAACTCAGACAGAGATCCTGTATCCAGAATTTTACCAGTATTGGCAAAATAGATGTTAAAAGCATAAAAATATCTGTTGAGTCTGCATAAAGGTAAGCATCTGGTAAATGTTTTTGAGAATTAACCACAGTGGCTTTTATTCTGTGCGGATGAGTTCTTATCAAAGACTACAGGTAAGATTATCAATGTCTGATACCATAACCAAAAATTATACTAAGTGCTCAAAGCACTCCTCATTAACCTTTAAAAAAAAAAAAACCATAAAAAATCTCAAACATAATCAAATTCAATCTGAAAAGTTTTGAACAAATTAGATCATTGCTGACAGTTAGTGTGGCCAAAATGTTTCTGTATGCAATGATCTTCTCACACATTGATTACTGTTTTTACCAATTGGTCTCTCACTGGTGTAACAATAATCAAACCCACTGAATCTTTATACAAAAAGGCCATAACAAATCTTTGAAAAGAAAGATCCCACATGTCATTGTTGTCACATCAACAAGAAATACAATTTTCTGTCTTTTGAAACTTATAAAACTCTCAAATTTGCCTGTTCAATTTATAAAATATTACATGGCTATGCACCCCCACCACACACACCCGGGAGAACATGTTAAGCTGAGGACTGTCACTGATACAGCCTCCAGAGCAATCGCTAGAGGAGACTGTGAAGTCCCCAACAGCTGCACCACATTTGCTCAATCTGTGCTGTCATTGAGGGGCACCAAGATCTGGAAAAATATACAGCGGGGAAAATAAATATTGAAAACGTCAACATTTTTCTCATTAAACATATTTCTGATGGAGCCATTGACCTGAGATTTTTACCAGATATCAGTAAGAACCCAAGTAATCCATACATACAAAGAAACCAAGGCAACTGTGTTCACAAAACAAGTTATATTTAATAAAGCAAAATGACACAGGGAATAAGTATTGAACACATCAAAAAAAAGAGGTGCAAAAAGGCATAGAAAGCCAAGAAACCAGCTGAAATCCATCAGAATTTAGGAAGCCATCCCATCCCCCATCAATGCAAATTAATTAGAGCTGGTTAAGTCGTGACTGATAGTCTTTAAAAAGGTCTGTGGATATCAGATTGTCACACCACAAAAAACTCATACTCGTGATGGGTAGAAGCAAAGAGCTCTCGCTAGACTTTCGCAACCTTATTGTTGCAAAACATAATGATAGCACTGGCTACAGGTGCATTTCTAAACTGCTGAATGTACCACTGAGCACTGTTGGAACCATCATTCACAAGTGGAAAGACCATCATTTAACCATAAACCGGCCACAACCAGGAGCTCCTCACAAGATTTCTGACAGAGGAGTCAAAAGAATTATCAGAAAAGTTATCCAAGAGCCAAAGACCTCTCGTGGAGAGCTCCAAAAAGACCTGGAGTTAGCAGGTACTGCTGTTTCAAAGAAAACAACAGATAATGCATTCACCCAAGATGGAGTCTATGCCCGCTCACCTCACAAGACTCCATTGCTGAAGAAAAAACATGTTGAAGCTTGTCTAGTTTGCTGCACAACATTTGGGCAAGCCAGTAAAATACTGGGAGAATATAGTCTGGTCAGATGAGACCAAAATTGAACTTTTTGGATGCCACAGCACACAGCTTGTTTGGAGGAGAAATGGCACTGCACATCAGCCCAAAATCTCCATACCAACAGTGAGGTTTGGAAGTGGGAGCATGGTGTGAGGGTGTTTTTCAGCACATGGTACAAGCAGACTTCATATAATTGAAGGAAAGATGAATGGACAAATGCACAGAGACATCCTTGACAAGAACCTGTTGCCATCTGCCAAGATGCAGAAGATGAAACGAGGGTGGACATTTCAGCAAGACAATGATCCCAAGCACACAGCCAAGGAAACTCTCAACTGGCTCCAGAGAAGGAAAATAAAGCTGCTAGAATGGCCCAGTCAATCACCTGACCTGAATCCAATTGAAAATCTATGGAACAAACTGAAAATCAGAGTTCATAGAAGACACCCACAGAACCTTTAAGATTTGAAGACAGTTTGTGTGAAAGAATGAGCTAAAATCACTCCTGAGCAATGCCTGTGCCTAGTTTCTCCATACAGGAGGCATCTGGAAGCTGTTATTACCAACAAAGGCTTTTCTACTAAATATTAAATGAATTTCAACAAGCGTGTTCAATATTTATTCCCTGTGTCATTCCACTTTTATTAAATAAAACTTGTTTTGTGAACACAGTTGCCTTGATTTCTTTGTATGTATGGATTACTTGGGTTGTTACTGATATCTGGTGAAAATGTGAGGTCAGTGGGTCTATCAGAAATATGTTTAATGAGAAAAATGTTGGCATGTTCAATGCTTATTTTCCCCGCTGCTCATGCGTCACACACATATGCCCCACCTCTTGTTCGTCGCTGTTGTTTGTTGTTGCTGTGAGGTGCTTGGGTGCATGTGTGAGTGTGTATGTATACACAGCACTTCACTTGTGTGACATTTGAATGTTTTTGCATATCCACTTTTTGTGACCCGCTGGGGAACTACAGATGCAAATTAGCAGTATTGCTAAATCTGGCATACTTATATTTGTATTAATGTTCATTAGTATGTAATGTCCCTTTCAAATAAACATTAAACTAAACTAAACTAAACTATAGCAGCTTTGGCATGTCTAAGTTCTCATATGAATTTGAACCCAATTCTTGGTCTTGTCGTATTGTGCACATACTCTTTCACTTTAGAGGGTGAGCTTGTCACGATGGGGCACGGTCAGCCTGCTGCTGATCATGCCTCATCCTTGATTAAGTAAATTCTGTTGTTTTAGACTTTTGTGTCATTTCTTGTTTAGTTTTGATTTAGTTTGACTTTGGGTTTATTTGAAAATACTCCCCATTCAGTTCTTGTCTAGTTTACTTTAACTTGATCATATTTTTATTTTGGAAACATGTCCTGTTTAGTCTTTGTTTCTGATTCTCAGTTTACAGTTGAGCTTTTTTCAGACCTGTCTCTGTGGTTATGTTTCTTGTTTGCTATTTTGGTGGTTAGTTACATGCACTTCTCCTGAGTTGATCCTGTGTTTTGGGGCTGGGTTTGTTTCTTGAGTGTCTGTTTTCTTGTTGCTCTTGTTTCCCTCTGTGTGTGCGTTTCCTCCTTGTTTGTTTTTGTGCATGTGTCTCTGTCTCTATCGTTTGTGTCATTCCCCTCATCTGCCTGGTTGTTCTCAGCTGTTTTCCATCCCTTGATTGTCTTCTCCCCTATATATTATGTCCAGTGTGCCTTCCTCCCTCTGCTCAGTCAGTATCTCGCCTCATATTTCTCGGTGCCGGTTTCCTGTTTCCTTGTTGCCATCCTGGTCAGTATTTTTGTTTTGGTTGTCTGTCCCCGTGCAGTATTTTGTTTCACTTAGTGTTTATACTGTATTTATACTGTATTTTCCGGCCCACGTACCTCGGCTTTATTACCTCTGCCAGGGAGGTCATGTTTTTGCCAGCATTTGTCTGGTTGTTTGTCTGTTAGCAGGATTATGAAAAAACTACTGGACAGGTTTGGATAAAAAAAAATTTACCAGAGGAAGCCCTCAGCCTAAAGAAGAACCCATTAGATTTTGGAGGTGATCTGAGAATGCATACCTCTCCATCAAGGCCCTTTTTGTTTTAATGCAGTACAATTATGCAAAAAATACTGGATGGGTTTGTATGAAATTTTTACCAGAGGTGGCCATTGGTCTAAGGATGAACCCCTTTCATTCTGGACGTGATCCATGAGCAAATGTCTCTACCCAGGCCCTTTCTCACATTGTGAGACTGCAGTATGGATGGACAAAGAGACAGCAGAAATGAGGGAGGAAGGGATGGATGGACAGATGGACTGACAGAGCATTGGCAGAAGTATGCGTTCTCTGAGTGCCCTCTAGTTTTTTTGTAATTATTGCAGTATTTAAGTCCTTAGTTCTCGTCCTGTCTTTGCACCTCGGCCTTTGTTTGTTTTCTTTATTTAAAGACGCACTCCGGCGGCTCTAAAACCACCTCAAAAACCAATGCATATTTCCTAAAATAGTATACTGTGGCTTTCATTGCCTTAGAAAAAACTTTCATTGCCTTAGAATTGCTTGGAAAGAGCTTTTACATCCTCCACCTACATAAATATGCATGGATCTATGAATATTCTAATTAGCTCCACCTATACTCCTGCCCACCAGTACCTGGAAGAAGACGAGGACATTGTACAAGGCTCCCAGAAGGTGATCCAACTTGAAGTAAAGGTCGTAACAAGGTTTCCACAGGTGAACCTGCGGAAGGATCATTCTCAGGGGAGTGGAGAGGAGAGTCTCTGCCCAGCCCTGCGTGGAGGCTGGAGGGCTTCCTGCTGATCTCTGGTTGGCCACTCGCCACGGGCGCATTGGACTGCAGGCGTCCTGCGAGCAGACCGCTCGCTGGAGGCTGGCTCGCTCACCCCCAGCGGTCCAAACAGCTTGCCTCCAGCGACCAGACATTCGCTAGGGGCAAGCGAGCGAGCCGGCCTCCAGCGAGCAGATCACTCGCTCGCTCGAGGCCAGCGGTCCGGTGTGCCCATGGTGAGTGGGCAACCAGAGACTGGTGAGGAGCCCTCCAGCCTCCATGTGGAGCCAGGCAGCAACTCTCCGCTCCACCAAGAATGATCCTTCCGCAGGTTCACCTACGATGATACTTGCCCCGGCCATTGTGCTACACACCCCAGGGCTGTCTCCTTTGGCATGCAGGGTAAAATGCAGGCTGCAAACTCATGTCCTCTCCGGTATTTTAGCAGGGACACTGAGGTTTATCCAAATAAAATTAATCATTGCTGTCATATTTTCATGTGCTGTTGTATTTTCATGCAATTTAAAAGATGATTTCTTGCTCACACAGCCAAAAACTGAACACGGATAATCTGCCATCTTTCCCAACTTGTAAAAGCTTCTCTTGCTCCTTGGTTCCTCCCTCTTCCTCCAAGGTAGTGAACTCAGGTCTATAGCCATGCCCAGTGCTTAGCCTGATTGGTTAATGTTGTAACCAATCAGGCTAAGCAGAAATACTTTAATAGCTAGAAATGCTCTGTCTAAACTTGCATTTTGTGTGTGTGTGTGGGGGGGGGGGTGCTTAAGTGAAACTTTACAGCAAAACAAATATATGAGACATTTGAGTAATTTTGCTTTTGATATGTCTTGTAAGTCACAAAAAACATGATACAAACATGTTAACAGAAAAAAACTTGATTTTTGGCTGAGTGTTACTTTAAATAAATAAATCCCCTTCACCTGATCACTGCCTGCATTTGGGTCCGCCGTCCTTCTACCTGCTCTTGCCCGCTTCTTGTGAAGTCGTGACAGAGTGGGGCTGGGCGATATGGCTTTTAACATGTATCACAATACATTTAGGGTTTTATCGTGATAAACAATATATATCACAATATCTTGAGATCTCCTCCTAACCACTGTATAAATGTACGGTAAATGTAAAACCTTTGCATAAAATGATACCGGCATGATAATAGAAACAAACCCATGTATTGCATTTTTTTTTTAATTGTGTACAAAAGGTGGAGGGGGAATAAAATCAAATTAAATTTAGCAAACTTTACTGAACCAATCAAACAACCCCACTCATACATTTGCAACAAATGAGAATAATTAATGGTAGGCCTTCCTATTACGGGCTGTAATAAAACTATTAAAAACAAAACAAAAAAGACTTGATGCAATAAAAAGTGCATTAAGCAAGAATTCTAGAGAAAGATATTTTCAAACTGTATAAATTAAAGTCCACTTTTTCTGTTTGGTCATGTTTTTAACAATAGGGGCCATGTCTTTGGCATTATAATTTGTGACCGCAGTTGGGATCTCTTTCCATTTTGCACTTACAATACATTATGTGGGATAAATTTTCCAAATGAAGAAGCCGTATAGTTATTTTCTTAGGGCTGGTTCCTTTTTTTGTAGGGGCTACCTGGGATGTTGAGAGCAGATCTTAATTCATTCTTCATATTGTCATGGATGATGTCTCAAGTGGTGAAACAAATTAGTGGTAGTGCGACATAATTTGCACAAACTGTATTTTGTTCAGTTTTTACCTTCTGAAGTCCGACAGAGAATGGAGCTGGTGCTTTTTTTCCCCCTTTCTTTCAAGTCTGCTTCCATTGCAGCCGGTGTGTGTGTCATTTCATTTTTTTCCCTTTCCCTGTGCTCTGCTAGTGTTGCCAGATTGTGCATAAAAAAACTAGCATCTCTGCTCCAAGAAAACAGGCTCAAAAGAAGCAGTTTCTAAAGAAAAAAACTGCAGGAAAAAACAGACCTGGAAATGACCCTGAAATGAAACAGGAGCGGGGGTAGGGGGAAGGGGGGCCCTGAGTGCAGCTGTGTGAAAGAGGAGAGAGAAGCTGACAGCTTACACTGCCGTGACAATGCTCAAGATTCACAATAAAGACATTTTTTGTATTGAGCATAGTAGAATGTATCAATATAACAAATTTATTCAGCCTATCACCCAGGTCTATGACAGAGTTAAGGCAATGGAATTTTATCAGTGAAACTTTGCCTTTATTAAACAGGACATTAGAAGACTGGGTGGATAGGAAGGGAAGGACATGCAGTTAATTACTGCACTGGTCAAGAGTAAAATTAGGATCTAATTACCCTTGCCACTAGGTCACAGGACACCCCTGAATGATTAGGATTTTTGACCCTTCCCCTTTAACCTAATGAAATCACTTCTAATCTGGGCTTGCCCCACATCTCAGATTTTTTTTTAAACCTGTCCAGTCATACTGCTAACAGGTAGGCAAACCCACCCAATCACATATCCTTGATGGCTGAGCTAATAAGCAGCTACCAGCTTTCCCCTTTAAATTATGTTCTTAACAATATGACACATCGCTTAATTTTAGGCTAAGAGTATTATTCTACCAATCAATGGGGGGCTTCACAGTGGCTATGCCCATCTTATATACATATCATACATATTTCTATATCGAAAGGCATAAGTTTCCAACCATGTCCACTAGTGGCATCTGGCAGGCATCAAGCTCATGGCCTCCCATATCGTATACTAAAACTCCACTTGTGTAACCATTAGGGCAGCCCACTTTGCAAACAAGTAAGGTTTTATTTGCATGGTCACATATTCACACCATAATTTGAAATTCCCTGATGTCAAGGCTGCATTTTAGCATTAAACACAATTAAGTCCTGCCTACACCTCCGTACACTGGTCACATCTGGTTGTGATCACACTCATGACCCCCCCACAATGAAGTCTAAAGTCATACGAGAGGGGGCTGAAAGGTTCATAGTGGTGAAATCTGACCAAATGTGGTTTATTTTTCAACATAGTCTCCCCTTCGGTCCACACACTTCTTCCATTGGTGTTGCAGTGCTTGGATCCCTGCGGTTGAAAAATAAACCACAGTTGGTCAAATCTGACCATTATGCACTTTTCAGCCTTTGAACTTTGGAGCCCCGCCTCGTACCTTTAGTATATCGTCATGCCAAGCTGGAATGTAAGTCTTTAAAATGCACTACCATTTGCTCGTGAGATTCAGTGGGCTCTCTGGTCTTGCTTTAGCTGTGTGTTCATGTTACTACATTCCATAGTTGTGTAAGAAATTCCAAAACAGAAAATGTCCAAAATGTTAGTTGTGGTAAAAGAGCTCTTCTTTATCGAGATGATCCATCTACCTGACAGGTGTTGCATGATTGTTGCACATGGGAGCTTTTGGCTGTTCTTGTTGGGTAGAGGGTGCATGAAATAGCTCTCCAAAACACAAAAATGTTTGGTTTTTCAACAGTGGTAAGATACAAACTTCCAGTTTCTGCTCTGGACATTAGCAGGTGACCCTTTTTAAGCATGTCAGCAATGATGATACCTCTCCTCTTCATGTAATCGGGTCCTTGTGATACTTCAGACAAACATACTGTACTGTACGTAGGCCACTGCTGTATTATCTTATAGGAGTATTATTAGTAGCAGATGAACAAATCTAATCAGGGAAAAGTTAATGCAAATTATTCTTTTAAATCTTAATCTGGGCTTTGTTATTCATACCACAAAGAGGAACTGCAGCATGTGAAAATCACAGAGGCTTTTATCTGTGTTTTCGGAATCAATGTAACCTCTGCCAAGGAGGTTATGTAATCATGTCGGCTTGTTTGTCTGTTAGCAGAATTATGCAAAAACTACTTGACAGGTTTTGTTGACATTTTCACCACCAGAGACAGCCCTTAAGCTCTGTCTGAACCCATTAGATTTTGGAGATGATCTGTGCCAGGATATGGATTCTGCATCACTTTTTCACTTTCTGTAACATTGCACGATAGGGCCTTGGCAGAGGTATCTACTCTCTGAGTGCCCTCTAGTTAGAAGATGCAATTGTTTTCTGGAAGAATCCTGTAGCTGCAACTTCAATTCCAGCAGCAATAAACAGAAAATGCTTATGCTAATGAGACAATGAGCACATGTGCCCATTGTGTGCCCCTGTGCTCCACAGTGCATCAGGCTGCTGGAGAAGTTTGTCATTCTTGGAGCATCAGAGTATATTTAACCCTGTGGCTCCCCTGCCAGGATGGGCCCTCCATATACGGCCCTAAGCATGGGCAGGCTGAGATTATCTGGCTGCACGAGGCTGGAGGAGCAGCAGAGAGGATAGGGTGATGGATGAGTTTTGTGCAAGACTGACAGAGTTCACTATGAAGAATCCGGGAGAGGAGAAGGAGGCACAAATGAAAGGATGCAGAGTATTATCTCCTCTATTTTGTTTCGTTTGTTTGTTTTGCCCATCGTTTTTACAGATGAAAACCAGGCACAGAAACCTCAATAAGGACAGATTACATCCCTGCTGGTACATATAAACAGAACATGAAGTTTTAACCCAGCGTGTGCGAACACAACCCTCAAAAGCGTCAGACAGAAGCTGAGATTAATAAAGGAGAGAAAAACAAATACAACTGCAGCCATGTGAGACAAGATCTAAATGTGACCTTGCAGGCCCAAGTGTCAGCTTCTCTGAGCATGGCACGCTACGATCAGCTCTGTGTATGAGAAAGACAGACAGTGTATGGTATGCATGAGACAAGTGTGTGCAGAGATGCAACTGAGTGTGTCTTTTTGTGTGTGTGTGTGTGTGTGTGTGTGCAACAGGTGTTTAGCTGGAATGGTGTTAAGCTTTAAGTGCTGTCCCAATCCAAGCCCTATTCCTGGTGCGCACACATGCACGCACACATGCACAGTCTACTGTAGTAAACAGCAAAGCAAATTAGCAGAATTTCAGTTATCCAGAGGAAACAATATTTGAACTATTTTGTGTAATAGCTGGATGATAATCTGTGGTACAGAGTTGTAAAATGAAACCATCATGGGTGCCAAACACTGCATTTCCTATAGTATTTGCTTGAATAAAAGTGAGTCAGTCCATAGACTTTCTCATATTAAAATATCCATCTTAACTAATCATCTGGGTCCATATTCATAACGTTTCTGACTGTTAAGAGTTACTCCTAGTGGTGTAATTCTTAGAAGATTCTCAGAATTATGTTTTCTAACAATTTACCCCTGAATTTAGGAGTAACTCCACATAAAAATTAATTATTCACAAATCGTCTTAGCCCTCAGCCAAGAACATGCTAAGACGAGTGAGGAGGACCTTTAACTGGCTTAGGAGTTTTTGAAGAGGAGGAGAATGTAGAGGAAAGACAGACAGGAGAAATGTTCTTGAAACAATGAATGACGATGAGCTAATTTAACGCTAGTTTAGTTTAGTTTATTGGTTTATTTGGGATAGTGCGTAACACTTTAAATACAGTTGCAAGGTACTTATTAAATATGGACAGTTAAGCTACTGTAAATGCCAGGCAGCGTGTCCGTCAGCCTCTCCCCGCTGAGGTGAGCTCTGATGTGGCTAGACTGACTGACTCCGACTGCCTAGCCAGACTATTGCTAATAGTTTGATGTAGCATCACAGCGAAAATATAACGAAATAAGCCAGAAGGACATGAGATGTATTATCAACTGTGGATTAGTGAACCAGGTGGAGACATGAATGTCTATTAGGTTGTCTGAAATCAAAACAAAATAATGTAAACCATGCCTGGTAAGCTAACTCCCTAGTAGCACTGTTAACGCAAGTGTGCAGTGACTCTGCGACATTAGGCTGACCAATTGTGAGCGGCTGGCAGGCTTCAAGGCTGGGCTTACCATGAATGACATTCTATATCAAACCCAGAAGAGTCACCAGCTCCTCACAGATTATAAAGACGTAAAGGCTGGGGGTGTGTGTGTGTGTGTGTGTGTGTGTGTGTGTGTATGTGTGTGTGTGTGTTTAAGAGAAGCAAGTGTTTTGATAGTTTTTCAATAATCCCTTGACCAGCAGACACATTTCAGAAGGTTGAAACTTACAAAAACACAATTTTTCAGGGAGCAACCCCTTTAACTCATTTACATGGAGGTGTGTTTAGCCCCACTGATCATAGGTGTCAGTAGTAGTTTGCTGTTTATTTACTGCACACACTTTCAGACTTGGTGGAATAACTCTGGGTAGGACTGGATGTCGACCCCGAGGCCTATAAATCACCTGCAGTATGTGAGGAGCTATATTACAGCTGCAGAGCTGGAATCAAACGAGCTCGGTGCTGAAAGAAGAGCCAAGTAAATAATGTGATCGCTCAGTGGGAGCATATGGTGGCGAGAAAACAATGCCTGCACTCTTAAAAAAAAAAATGAAAATAATGCATAAATAGACAATAATAACACAATGTTTTTTTAAAATCTAAAACCAATTTGCATACTTAATTTAGACTACAGATGTTTTATGTAGTGAGTGATAATTCTGCAGATTGAAGATAGATGTATGTCTATGAACAGTAAACCTTGTTGCAGTGATTTAAACATGCTGGAAAATGGTTGTAATCGACTGTGTAAGAGGTCACAACTACAAAGGACTGCAAAAATAGTTAGCTGCACAGAAGGTCCCATTTCTCCAGTGCCAGTTGACAACACTTCCTATTAATAGTCAGGATTGTCCTTGGGTATTTTAATAAAAGGAGTGTGAGCATGTGTGTGTGTGTGTGTGTGTGTGTGTGTGTGTGTGTGTGTGCGCCCGCGCATGATGAAAGTAAGGCAGGAGGGGATGAGGTTTTCTCGGAGAAGACAGATGGGAAAAAGCTCGTATTACACTGGCCTTACGCACTGCTCGGCTAATGCGTCAGACTTCGCTCAGCGGCTTGTATTACTTCCCCAAAAGCCTCCTCTATCTTCCTCCACACCGCCAGCGTCAGCTCTTCGCTGTGGCTTTGTTGTTGTCAGTAATTTTCTCCACTGTGCTCTTGCTCTCCCGCTCACACAAAACGGGCTCACCGGCCTATTTTTAGCATGTTGTGGGGTTTCAAGGTAGGGATGTGTCGACCCCTTGTCTCACCCCAGCTCCAGGCCTTACAAGGACCCCCAGGAGGACTTGGTTGGCTAGCAACCACCAGTGTTTGCACCTAAGCTGTGAAGGTCCAGCGCTTGACTCACACCTGCCCTTCATCATCTTAATTATTGCTGTTCTCCTTCCTCTATATCATCATTGTTATCTTTATCTTGGTGTGCGTAATGCAGTAGGAGTGGTGTAAAGTTCTGCTATTATTTCTCCAGTTGTTGTGCAAAGTCACAGAATGTGGAGGTAAAAGTCTGAAGTTAAAATCTGGATCGTAAATGTCCATTAAAGCTGTCAAAACAGTAGGTGTGTCTCACTTTGGATGCTAACTTTAGTACACAATTATGAGAAACCAATGTATTTACTGTACTGTAATGAATTTAGTGACTTTTTTTTAAAGGGTATAGCATTGTTTCATAATAAACATAATTGTATAGTTGTGTATTACCAGGGCAGCTCCCGGACAGCATAGTGGATTGTGAGTAAACTTTGGTATCTTAAACCAGCAAAAAGTGTTTCTCACAACATTTGAGGTGAGAAATAGTCGGTGCAGGGAATGAATCTGTTGTTATTTGACATCAACAGCTGTTGGTTTAAACGTTCTGCACCACATCGCTGCAGCCGATGCATCCCGGGTGCCAATGCACTGGTCCTGCTTTTGTGTGTAAAATGTAATTTATTCACATTTGTTATGTTTTTGTCATTTTATTAGGTCTGCTTGAGATGTTGTATGTGGTGCAGCTTTGGATGTAGTGAAAGGAGACTATAGAGTTGAATTAACTGGGTTTCTTGCGTTAGTAATGACATTCATTCTCAATACATGAAATACCAGTCTGTAGTGCAACGCCTTGTTATATTGCATTTTTTGTATAGTTCTGATGTTTTCTATAACTGTGGCATCATATTGATGTCCAGGGGGGCTGAAAAGTTCATAGTGGTCAAATTTGACCAAATGTGGTTTACTTTTCAACCTCGGCGATCCAAGCACTGCAACACCAATGGAAGAAGTGTGTGGACCGAAGGGGAGGCTATATTGAAAAATAAACCACATTTGGTCAAATTTGATCACTATGAACTTTTCAGCCCCCCGTACTAAGAGGTGGATTAAATCAGGCAGGACACCACTGAAAGTTGTAGGTGTCAAATACATGGCCCGCCGCTGCTGTTGACTACATTTTTGCAGAAAAATTGCACTTTTACTGTAGAGCGTATGAGTAACTGAAGTACTTTTTTGTTGTTCACATATTAAAAAAATAAAAAGAAATAAAATAAAAAGATGATCACTATACACCCTTATGGCTATTCTTCTGTTCATAAAAGTTAAGAGAAAACTCTTTAGAAATGTGTTTGTTTATATAATAAATTGTGCTTAGACCAACATTTTTAGTCATTTTTGTAAATTCATAATAAAATCATATTTCTTCTGTTATGGCTTAGGAAATATTTACTGTACTACTTTTTCTTTATGTGCTTTCTATTATATTGCAGGGGTAAATATAGCTAATTTGCATTATATTGTCCTCAGATAAAGACTTTATGGCTTATTCATAACTGAGAAAAATAAACCTAATCAAAGTTATGCACTACTCAAGTAATTTCTTTAGTAGATACTATTGTTGTAGTCAAGACCTCGTGAAGACCAGAGTCTCCCAAGACCAAGACTGACATCAAAACAAAGACCTATTGTACATACACAGTGGTCTTAGTCTTGGTCCTAGAAGACTCAGGTCTTGGTCTGGTCTGGACTACAGCACTACAGATACTTTGTTACTCTTACTGAAGTCATCTTTGGTGACTAATGCTTAAATAATTGATATTACATCACATCACATCACTACATTTACTTGAGTACAATTTCCAGCAACTCTGCCTACCTCTGGTTGGATTAATGTTAACTTGTGATGAATCTGTTATTACATGTTTTTAACAAGTTCATTGCAATTAATGGCTAGATGGTGCCAGAGGAAGTTCTCGTGCCATATTGCTGTGTTGATGTTTTTATGTTGTAAATACACTGAATAATATCCTCATCATGTGTGGATTTGCTACATTTCTGTAGTGGACAGATGAGCGTGCTTAGTATAGTGTTCATGTCTAGATCTGTGGAGTTACATAACCTCTCTCCACAGAATTAAGGAGGGCTGATTGCGTGTAGCTGGCTGATTGCTCCTGCCTGTGACTGATTACAGCCCCAGTATAAAAGGTCTCAGATGGGATCAGCAAGCCATGGGAATGTTATATGGTAAACCTCCCAAGAGAACGCCGTGAATAAGTCTCTCTTGTTTTTGCCCATGACTCCTGCTCACCTGTTTTTTTGCTCCTTTGCCTTTAGGAAATCTTCCTGGTCTCTCAGACTGCTGATGTGCCCTCCTTGGTTTGTGCATGGTTACCAAACAATCTGCCACTTACCTCCCATATCTGGAAAATCTACTTGACTCCTGCCTGCCTTCTGCTCCTTGGAAATTGCATAATCTTAACTTCACAATTCAGACATTTCATAACCAACCCTCCACCACAGGATCTACTCACCTCATTGGACAAACTCAGTGCTTGGATCTAGAAAACCCTCTGTGACCTCTCTTCCTACCAGGATCTCCTTGCTAAACCCCCCTGGCAATTTTACCTCTCTGTCTCTGATGTCCGAGAGGAGGGGTAAAGGGACACCGATGAGCTTGCTAGCTGCTTTCACTGTATGTTGTAGTGGCTTCTGGCAGGAGGTGGTGCAGCTTCCATACCACACCGTGATGCAGCTGGTGAGGATCCTCTCAATGGTGCCCCGGTAGAATGAGTACATGATGGGGGTGGGACTCGTGCACTCCTCAGTTTGTGGAGGAAATGGAGGTGAGTTTGAGCCTTCTTGGCCAGTGATGTAGTGTTGTTGGACCAGGAGAGGTCCTCGGAGATGTGCATCCCCAGGAACTTGGTGCTGCTCACCCTTTTCACAGCTGGACTATCAATGATCAAAGGGGGATGCTGTATGTGTCCCCTCCTGAAGTCAACCACAATCTCCTTGGATTTTCCCACGTTCAGGAAGAGATTATTGTTTTTATACCACTGGACCAGTTGGCTCACTTCATTTCTGTAGTTGGCCTCCTCGTTGTTGGTGATGAGGCCCACCACCGTCATGTCGTCCACAAACTTGATGATGTGGTTGGTGCTGTAGGCTGGTACACAGTCATGGGTCAGCAGGGTAAAGAACAGTGGGCTGAGCACGCACCCTTGTGGGGCCCCTGTGCTCAGTGTAATGGTCTTGGAGGTGTTGCTGCCAACCCGCACATTCTGTGGCCTCCCTGTGAAAAAGTCCAGCACCCAGTTACAGAGAGAGGTTTTGAGTCCCAGGTGTCTGAGTTTTTGTATTAGGTGCTAGGGGATGAATGTGGTGAATGCTGAACTGAAGTCCAAGAACAGCATTCGGAGTTATTTGAGTCCAGGTGGGTGAGGGCTGGATGGAGAGCAGCAGCGATGGAATCTTCTGTGGATCTGTTTGACCTGTATGTAAACTGAGATGGGTCGTGGGAGGGAGGGAGGATGGACTTGATGTTCTGCATGACCAGCCGCTCGAAGTACTTCATTATGATGGAGGTCAGTGCTACGGGCCGGTAATCGTTGTAGCTGGATGGGACAGGCGTCTTTGGGACTGGTATTATGGTAGCAGTTTTGAAACATGTGGGGACAGCAGCTTGACTCAGGGAGATGTTGAAGATGTCGGCCAGGACATTCTTGAGTTCCTCTGCACAGTTCTTCAGAACATGACCCAGTATGTTGTCTGGTCTAGCTGCCTTGCGTGGGTTAATCCTGCAGTTAATCTTCACGCTAGTTGGATCCAGACATATGGCCTGCTCGTCTGGAGGAGGAGTGGTCTTCTGTGTTGATGTGCTGTTTTGTGCTTCAAAGTGGCCGAAGAAGTCATTTTGGTTGTTAAGCAGTGTGATGTCACTCACACAGATCTGAGGTGGAGGTTTGTCGTTGGTGAGGGTCTGTATGCCACGCCAGACCTTCATGTGGACTTTTAGGTGTGAAAATGCCCTACAACAAAATAGTGCCCAACAGGGACTCATTTTAATTCTGTCATATTTGCCCATACAGGGCTTAAGGACAGACTCACTCGCAGGGCAATGTTGAAACATAATTTATTGGAAAATTAAGCAGCGTGGGAGCTGAACACAAAATAAGCCACAACAACAGTAGTACAACTGCTGAGGGAGGAAACCCAAGCAGCAATGAGGATTAACGTGCTGTGACAGACACTACGATGAGGACCCAACACAGATATAAGGGAGTGACATCAATAAATAGGGAAGAACATAATTTGCTGATGAGGAACAGCCGTGAACAATAATTAGAAACTGAGAATGAGCTATGCTGGAAGGGAAGTAAACAAACGGGAAGTAAACAAACAACACTGTCAAAATAAAAGTCAACTCAGAAACGATGATGCAGGGGAAAATATACAACATACAAACGTAGGTGAGAAGGTGATATAATATCAGTGATAATGAAAATTGAGACGAGAGTGAAAATTAGATAAGATAAGCCTTTATTAGTCCTTCAGTGGTGAAATTCCAGGATTGCAGCAGCACAGGGATATCAGCACTCAGAGCAATAATTAATAAGATAAGATAATAAGAACAAATTAATATACATACAGTATGTACATAGATATATGCGCAGTGGGGGAGCATTGCCACTACAACAGTTCTCCAGACTGAACCCGCGCAAGGCCCCCGGTCCGGACGGCGTGTCTCCCTCCACCCTGAGACACTGTGCGAAAGAGCTGGCTCCTGTCTTCACAGACATTTTTAACACCTCCCTTAAGCTATGCCACGTGCCGTCCTGCCTCAAATCCTCCACCATCATCCCTGTCCCCAAGAAGCCATGGATCACTGGACTTAACGACTACAGACCTGTAGCGCTCACCTCTGTAGTCATGAAGTCCTTTGAGCACCTGGTCCTGCCCCACCTCAAGTCCATCACCACCCCCCTCCTGGACCCACTGCAGTTTGCCTACCGAGCCAACAGGTCTGTAGACGACGCAGTCAACCTGGCCCTCCACTCCATCCTGCAGCACCTGGACTCCCTGGGAACATACGCCAGGATCCTGTTTGTGGACTTCAGCTCCGCATTCAACACCATCCGCCCCGCTCTGCTCCGGGACAAGCTGTCCCTGCTCAACGTGCCTGACTCCCTCTGCAGGTGGATCACCGACTTCCTGACGGACCGGAGGCAGCATGTGCGGCTGGGAAAGACTGTCTCAGACTCTGCTAGCATCAGCACCGGATCACCCCAGGGCTGTGTACTTTCCCCCCTACTCTTCTCCCTTTATACCAACTCCTGCACCTCCAGCCACCAGTCTTTCAAGTTGATCAAGTTTGCGGACGACACCACCCTCATCGGGCTCATCTCCAACGGCGACGAGTCTGCCTACAGGAGAGAGGTGGCCCAGCTGGCGTCCTGGTGCAACAACAACAACCTGCAGCTGAACGCTCTGAAGACAGTGGAGATGATTGTGGACTTCAGGAAAGTCATAACCCCTCTGCCCCCCCTCACCCTCACAGGCTCTCCCATCACCACTGCTGATTCCTTCCGCTTCCTAGGCACCGCCATCACCAGGGACCTCAAGTGGGAGCCGACCATCAGCTCCCTCATCAAAAAGGCCCAGCAGAGGATGTTCTTCCTGCGGCAGCTGAGGAAGCTCAAGCTACCCACCAAGATGTTAGTGCAGTTCTACACAGCCATCATCGAGTCCATCCTCACCACCTCCATAACCGTGTGGTACGCAGGAGCCACTGCCAGAGACAGACTAAGGCTGCAGCGCGTCGTGCGCACTGCTGAGAAGGTGATCGGCTGCAAGCTCCCATCTCTCCAGGATCTGTACATCTCCAGGACCCGGAGGCGTGCTGGCCGGATCATAGCCGATCCCTCACACCCTGGTCACGTACTGTTTGCCCCCCTCCCCTCAGGTAGAAGACTTCGGTCCATCCAGACTAAAACCTCCCGTCACATGAACAGCTTCTTCCCCTCTGCCATCAGACTGCTGAACACTAAGTGACTTATTGACTCTCGTGCACTATGTACAGCAGCTCAACCAGACTCATGTCAATCATCACTGTTTTCTTCCTGCATTACCGACTGCACTATATGGTTCTCCACATTATCTGCTGCTCGCTAATATATTTTAACTGCTGACCAGTATTACTCTCTTATTCTACACTTTATTGCATGTATAGTTTATTTCTTTTATTTTATCATGTTTAATGTTGCAGCATTGCACCAAGACAAATTCCTAGTTTGTGTACTACATGAACAATGGCAATAAACCTGATTCTGATTCTGATTCTGATTCACTAGATGGTATAGACAGCATAACAGTCTACTAAGGTACCCTGCAGAATATGAATATGTACCCATACAGTATATTTTGTATTTGTATCAGCTGTGTTGTCATCCTCAGTAATGATTGATATTGTCCTAGTTGTATAATGGGGGGGACCATTTATTTTGCAAGGTTGTGACATTTTGTACATTCAATATGACCTCTATGAGCAGCCTTGGTTAGGTTATAAAGTCTGACAGCCGTAGGTAGGAAGGACCTGCGGATCCTTTTGGTCACGCACCTAGAATGGTACAACCTACTGCTAAATGAGCTCCTCAGTGCGTTCAGCATGTCCTGCATGGCGTGGGACTCGGACTCCAGCAGAGATGACAGCTTAGCTACCATCCTCCTCTCGCCTATCTCCTCCACTGGGTTGAGGTGCCGCCCCTGAACAAAGCTGGCTTTTTTGATCACTCTGTTCAGTCTCTTCCTGTCAGCTGCCGTGATGCCGTTGCCCCTGCAGACCTCTCCAAATGTGATGGCTGATGCCACCACTGAATTGTAGAAGGTCTTCAGGAGTACCCCTTGCACTCCAAAAGACCTGAGCCTCCTCAGGCTGTTCCTTCTTGTAGAGTGCGTTGGTGTTGTGTGACCAGTCCAGTTTATTGTTCAGGTGAACACCAAGGTACTTGTAAGATGTCACCATCTCAATGTCTGTTCCCTGTATGTTTACTGGTGCTGTGTGTGTGTATGTGTGTGTGTGTGGGGGGGGGGGGGGTTGTCCTCACCAATGTCCTCGCCAAATACCAATGATGATAATAAGGGATAAGGGATAAGGACCTGTACTTATATAGCGCTTTTCTAGTTTCAAAGACCACTCAAAGCGCTTCACTAGCACTAACCCTCTACTCTAAGGGCCTATAGGAGACAGATATCTAGGGACAATTTAGAACAACCAATTAACCTAGCATGCATGTCTTTGGATTGTGGGAGGAAACCGGAGCCCCCAGAGTAAACCCACACAGCACAGGGAGAACATGCAAACTCCACACAGATAGGTTCCTACCCCTGCCAGCCTGGGGATTTGAACCTGGAACCTTCTAGCTGTAAGGCAACAGTGCTAACCACTGCACCACCGTGCTGCCCAATAGTAATAATGATAGTAATGAGGCCGACAAATAACATAAAGCGCGGACAGGGCCCGCTACAGTCCCCCCCCCATTAAGGGTCGGACTCCAGACGACCCCAGGGTAACACCAACAAGAGGGGGTAAAAAAGAAAAGAAGACCCAAAAACCCTCACAGGGTGGGTGGTGGGAGAAAAGGCCAGACGGGCCGTAACAAGCTGCCTCCACAAGCAAAATCCAACACAAAACCCCAGTTTGTCGGGGCAACCCAAAGTCTAAGGCCCCAAAGCAAAACAAGGTGGGTCGAGTGGTCTCCCAAAGTCCCCGGACCACCGGACCAGAGAACAAGGCGGGTCAGGGGGCATACCCAAGTCCATGGGACCCCAGACCGAGGAGCAGAATGGATCTAGTGGCCTCCCAGAGTCCCTAGACCACCAGGCCATGGGATAAGATGGTTCAGGGGGTCTATCTGAGTCCATGGGCCCCCAAATAAGGAAACAGGACATGGTAGGTAGATGCTGAGGTGTGCCAACCCCAGGTGCAGATGATTTAAGCACGCTGACCCCTGGATGAGATGGCTGGGGCGCACTGAACTCTGGATGAGATGGCTGGGGAGCGCTGACCTCTGCCTGAGACGGCTGGGGTATGCTGACTTCTGGATGAGATGGCTGGGGTATGCTGACCTTTGGATGAGATGGCTGGGGCGCGCTGATCTCTGGAGCAGATGACTCAAGCACGCCGACCTCAGGTGCTGATGGTTTAAGTGCACTGATTCCCGAATGAGACAACTGGGGCGCACTGACCTCAGGACAAGATGGCTGAAGCGCATCCGGTCCAGATGTCCAGGAATCCCTCTCCGATGCAGCCACCTCGGACAGAGAGGAAGAGGTACAGGTTGGAATAGGGACCACACCATAACAGTCAGCAGAAGAGCTCGGTGGAGACAGCTCAGAAGCAGATGGAGGCTTCAATTGGGTCTCCCCACTGGGAGCAAGACAAGACATCTTTAATACAGATATTAACAAAACAAAGAAGAGGACTTGCCTTAACTCCTGCTCTTCCGTTGGTGAGGACCCCGGTGCTGCTGATGTTGGGATGATGACCTCAAGAGGAGCAGTCTCTCCAGGGGTGTGCATGCGAGGTGGAGCAGTTGCTGCAGGAGTGTGCATGTGAGGTGGAGTAGTTTCTGCTGGAGTGTGCACGTGGGGAGGAGCAGTCACTGCTGGAGTATGAACGTGAGGTGGAGTAGTCTCTGCAGGAGCATGCACGTGGGGCAGAGCAGTCTCAGCAGGAGCGTGCATGTGGAGAGGAGCAGTCTCTCCACATAAAAAGAAGCGTGAAAAAGAGATAAAAAGACATAAAAAGAAGCAGAAAAAGAAGCGTGTACTTAGCTTGCACCACGTTCTGCTGATGCTGAAGCCCTCTGGATGACAGCAGAGCTGGCTTGGAGAGGAGCCAGGGCTGGCGCTAGAATGGGAGAATCGACAGTAAAGTCCCTTAGGAACCAGACTGGGGACGAACTGGGAGATGCGGCTGGGGACACCCATGGTGAATCGGCTGGGGACATCCACAGATCCACAGCTGAGGAAGCAGATGTGGGGACCACCGAAGATTCAGCTGCAGGACACACCGAAGGATCAACTGTGAAGCACGCCAGAAAACCAGTCTTGACAGCTCGAGAGCGCTGTCTTCTCGATCTTCCCTTGCGCTCAGGTTTCCTGAACTCTGACTGACTGCCGCCGGAATCCCTCAGCTCCGCAGGATAAACAGGCTGAGACGAAACAGTAAGCTCCGACAAGGGGGAGGTAGTTGATGAAGGTGGTGTGACGGGAATAGGGAGTTCCCGCACCCAAGGGTGGAAACAGATGTCTGGATTGGCCTCCATCAATGCAGCGGCTTCCCTCCAGTGAACCACAGCATTCTCTGGATAAAAGCAGGGTCGTGCAGCGGCCACATAGTCCAGCACCTGGATGATGACACAGAGCTGCTCCGTTCTCCACCTCTTCCTTTCCTTGCCAGTTTTTCCCGCTGAGTCCTTTGGTTGGGTCCTACTGTCATATTTGCCCCTACGGGGCTTAAGGACAGACTCGTTCGCAGGGCAACGTTGAACCTTAATTTACTGGAAATATAAAGCAGCGTGGAAGCTGAACACAAAATAAGCCACAAAGGCAGTAGTGCAAACGCTGAGGGAGGAAACCCAAACAGCAATGAGGATTAACATGCTGTGAAACACACTATGACGGGGACCCAACACAGAGATAAGGGAGTGACATCAATAAATAGGGGAGAACATAATTCGCTGATGAGAAACAGCCATGAACAATAATTAGAAACTGAGGATTAGCTATGCTGGAAGGGAAGTAAACAAGTGACACTGTCAAAATAAAAGCCAACTCAGAAACGATGATGACGCAGGGGAAAATATATAACATACAAAGGTAAGTGAGAAGGCAATATAATAACAGTGATAATGAAAATTGAGACAAGAGTGAAAATACCAATGATGATAATAGTAATAATGATCGTAATGAGTCCAACAAATAACATAATGCGTGGACAGGGTCTGCAACCCTATCCAGATTACTACAAATTCTGCAAATATTTTATTAATCACCAGTTTTTGAGTTGACAAAAGCCGGTTGGAAAAATTAAGGATATGGTGCTGTGAAAAAGTATTTGCCCTTTTTTCTAATTTCTTATATTTTTGCATATTTGTCACACTTAAAAGTTTCAGATCATCAAACAAATTTAATATTAGACATAGATAGCATGAATGAATACAAAATGCAGTTTTTAAATGATGATTTCATTTATTAAGGGAAAAACCTATCCAAACCTACCTGGCCCTATATGAAAAAGTAATTGCTCCCTAAACCTAATAACTGGTTGTGCCACCCTTGGCGGCAACAACTACAATCAAACATTTGTGATAACTGTCAGTGAGTCTTTTGAATGAATGAATGAATGAATGAATCTTTATTTCTGATAGATTAAAAGTAAAGATTAAAAAGAAACAGAATAATATAACAAAGGGGAAAAAATCCAACAAGATCAAATTAAACAATAACTCCTCTGATTATACAGTTCAACATAAGTTATCCGAAATGGGTGATGGCTGAAGCCGCAGCTTATATTGCCCACCCATATTCCATCCAAGAATTCAAAAGAAAAACAAAACAAGAGCGATTACAATTCGGAACAAAGCTAAGACAAAATGTGACAAAAAAAAAACTAAGCAACAACACAACACAGACTGGATATGACAATCCTTATGTGATTTTACATGTCGTCTTGTATATATGTTTGGAGTATTTCTTCCTTTAGTTTTTGTTTAAATTGTCCAAGCGTTGTACATGATTTTAATTCAGGTCCAAAATCGTTCCATAATCTGACTCCTTGCACTGAAACACAGTGTTGCTTGGTGGTAGTTCTCACTGAAGGTTTTTGAAATATACATGTTCCTCTGAAATGATATTGTCTCTCCCTTATTTGGAACAACTTTTGGATATTTGTGGGCAGTGATAGATTCTTCACTTTAAACATTATTACTGCAGTTTTAAAGTCAACCAGATCTTTCAACTTGAGAGCTTTTAATTTAAGAAAAAGTAGGTTTGTTGGTTCCCTGTAAGCAGCTTTATTTATTATTCTAATAGCTCTCTTCTGAAGCATAAAGACTGGATATATGTTTGTTTTATATGTATTTCCCCATACTTCAGTACAATATGTCATGTATGGGAATATTAATGAATGATACAAAGTATATAATGTGGGTTGATTCAGCAAATATTTCACTCTGTGTAGTATTGCGATTGATTTAGATATTTTACCTTTAATATAATTAATATGTGACTTCTAACACAGTTTATTATCAATTATTACTCCAAGAAATTTAGTTTCAGATACCCTTTCAATCTCTACACCATTTACACTGAGTTTAGATACTAAGTTGTTGTGATGGTTGTTAAAAACTATAAATTTTGTCTTACTTAAATTGAGCGTTAATTTGTTTGAATCAAACCACAGTTTAAGCTTTCCTAATTCCTTTCCGAGTATATCCAAAAGTTGTTCCAAATTGCTTCCACTACATAATAGATTAGTGTCATCAGCAAACAATATTAAATCCATTTTTTCCAAGACTTTACATATATCATTTATATACATATTGAATAACAATGGCCCCAGAACTGAACCCTGTGGGACTCCACAAGTAACCTTCAGTAACTGTGAGTTTTTGTTAGCAACACATACGTACATACTGATATCTATTCTTTAAGTAACTACTTAACCAGGACAGTGCTACCCCTCTAATACCACAATTTTGTAGTTTCTTTAATAATAAATTGTGATCCACTGTATCTAATTCTTTTTTAAGATCCAGGAATACCCCAACTGAATACTCTTTATTTTCAACGGCAGTTGATATTTTTTCTATAAATTCCATTAGAGCAAATGCAGTTGTCCTCTTGTGTCTGAACCCATATTGCTGCTCACACAATAAATTATTCTTCATTATGAAGTTGTCAATTCTCTCACAGAATATTTTTTCAAGTATCTTGGAAAATTGCGGCAATAGTGAAATTGGTCTATAGTTTGAAAGTTCCCCTCTGTCACCCGTCTTGTATATCGGAATTACTTTAGCTATTTTCATTGCATTGGGAAATATACCTGTTTGGAGAGACAGGTTACAAATATACGTCAGTGGTTTCACTAAGCATTCGATAATAGTTTTGACTTAGAGCATGTCAATACCATCACAGTCCGTAAATGTTTTACTTTTAAACGATTTAACAATTTCAATGACCTCTCTCTCGTCTGTGTTCTTTATAAAAATGGAGTCTTTTATAGCAGTGTTTTTGCTTATTGTATCACCCGTAGGTGCCGTAATGGGTATTTCTCGAGCCAAATTAGGACCAATGTTAACAAAAAAGTTATTAAATTCATCTGCAGGTGAAGCTGCATTCACACTCTGAGTCGCTGTATTATTTTTTGAAAAATTGGTTGGGTAGCTTGTATTTCTGTTTTTATTTCCAAGAGTATTGTTAAGTATTGTCCATGTATATTTAATATTGTCTCTGTTTTTCTCCAGTTCTTTACTGTAATAGTCTCTTTTACTACATCTCATTATATATGTTAACTTATTTTTGTATGTTTTATACGGCTGCTCTGCTTCTTTTGTCCTTTTCTTTAGAAAAGCTTTATATAATAAATTTTTCTTTTTACACGCCTTTTGTAATCCTTTGGTTAACCATGGCTTATCGACAAATTTATGTTTAAGCTTTTTCTTTACTAATGGACAATTTTTTTCATAAAGAGTGGTTACAATGTTCATAAATGTGTCATAGGCTTCATTTACATCTGATACATAGACTTTTGTCCAGTTCTGCTTCAGCAAGTCTTCTTTGAAAGAACTGATTGCATTTTGGGATTTGTATCTGAACGATTTTAAAAAATTTTCTATATTGGCCTCCGTGTGGCCATGGATAAGTGCAAAGGTTGGCAAATGGTCACTTATATCATTTATCAATAATCCACTTTCTATTTTCTTATCAATAATATTAACAAACAGGTTGTCAATAAGTGTAGCAGTGTGAACTGTGATTCTACTGGGATGTGTTATTGTGGGATATAGACTCATGCTGTACATAGAATTCATGAACTCTGTAATTACATTTTGTTGATATGGATTTAGTAAATCAGTATTTCACAGTCAATCAATATTTTACATCGCTGGTGAGGAATTTTGGCCCATTTTTTCTTTGCAAAATTGTTTTAATTCAGCCACATTGGAGGGCTTGAGCTTGAGGTCACAAACTGATGGCTGGACATTCTCCTTCAGGATTTTCCTTTAGAGAGCAGAATTTGTGATTCCAGCAGGTTGTCCAGGTCCTGAAGCAGCAAAGCAGTACCAGACCATCACACTACCACTACCATGTTTGATTGTTGGTATGATATTCTTTTAATGAAATGTTGTGTTAGCTTTGTGCCAGATCTAACGGGACTCACGCCTTCCAGAAAGTTCAGCTTTTGTCTTGTCAGTCCACAGAATATCTTTCCTAAAGTCTTGGGGATCATCAAGATATTTGGCAAATGTAAAACAAGTGTTTGAGCCCTATTATGACGATTAACAGCGGACTTTTGCACCACTCTTCCCACTTCCCGGTTGTTAGAGGCTGAGCTTGGTCGGAGGACCAGGCTCATGCTTTAAGTTTATTCTTATTCTTATCAATACACAACATAACAAAAATAATTTTTTTGTAAGTTGTCTGTGTTTTTTCAACTGATTTAAGACAATTTTGCACTGCTGAATCCGAAAAAGACATCCATTTCTCTCGATCAGGTCAGGTTTTTATGCTAAGTTGTAAGCAGTTGTACAGCAGTTGTACAGTTGTACTGTAAACTGAATAGTAGACATTGATAAAGGTAAGTACATGTAAATTGAATATTACGTCATCATTGTTCAAAATTCAGAGAATTTCAAGAAATAAAAAAGAATTTTGCATCATATAAAGCAAAAATACCCATACATGTAAACAAAAACGTAAGAAAACATGTGGCCATAGTTCAAAAAGTTGACCTGATTGAGCAAAACCAATGTGATTTTTGGATTCAGCACATCAAAATTGTCCTAAATCAGCTAAAAAAACTTAGACAATAAATTTGGTGTTGACCAGTGCATCATGATCCTGAGTTGTCATCATTGTGGTTAGTCTGTCTTGTATCCTTGAGTTTCACCTTCATTATCATGTCCCCGTTTATGTTCCTTAGAATTTGCTATTTATTTCCACTGTTGGTTATGATTCCCTCCTTAGTCCTGTTTATTAGTTTCATTATCATCATAGTCATGTTTATATTTGCTTGTGGTTATTCCTGTCATGATCTCCTGATTTGGCTTGCCTTTATTTTGACAGTGTCCTTAGTTCCCTTTTTGCATTTGTGTAATTTGGTCTTGTTAATTTGCTAAGTGCACACACCGGTTTGTAATTATGTTCTATCTGTTATTTAAGGGATGCAGCCCCACACCTGGGTGCTGCATCCTCGTCATTATTTGGCGTTTACCCATGCTTCTGCCTGTCTTTCTAGGACCAAAGCCTGTGAGTTTTTGTCTGCCCTGCCAAGTTATTTGTTTTATTTCAGCCCTTGTGCTGCATTATTTTCTCTTTGATTAACAAAATATCTAAGGCTCGTTGTGCATCATAGACCAGTTATCTGTCCCAAGGGGCAAACCATGACACTGGTAGGAAATTCATTATTAGCTAATTATTTTTTAAAAACATTTTTTAACCTCATTCACTGTTGTTCTTTTAACAGAATGATTCAACAGTTGTTTTGAGTTAAAACACAACAATTTTGCATTCTGCAGAGCAGATTAACAGACATTAGGCCAAGATGAATGGCTCACTCTTTCTCAGTTTAAAAAAGAAGTTCGGATGAAGTTCATGTGCAGTTATGATTAAGTCTCCCCAGTGCAAGCAGGACTGTGAAGAAGGATGTTAAAAATCTCTTTAAAAGCTCTTTTCCCTGAAATGCATTTTCACTTTGTAAATGAGCCTGCATTGTCCTCAGCGCAAAACAGATTTGTCCTCTCATTAAATGCTGTCAAATTAATATTAAGCCTTGGATTTTGTGCCACTGTTTATTAAAAGCAATGAGAGCAAAGACGGTGATTGGTTAATTTCATGTTACACTCCAAACGGCTGCACGGTGGCGCAGTGGTTTAGCACTGTGGCAGCACAGTTTTACCCTCGGCCGGGGGATCGTGGGTTCGATTCCAGCCCCCGACCAACAGTGAGCTGTGTGGAGTTTGCATGTTCTCCCCGTGTTGCGTGGGTTTACTCCGGGATTTCTCCGGTTTCCTCCCGCATACCAAAAACATGTAGGTTTAGGGCGCTCGCGCACGCAGCGACCAGCAGCCGGTGGCTTGTCACCAGACTGCAAACCGAATCTACCTACGGGTACAAATAAGTAACAAAAAAAAAAAAACACCTCTGAATAATTAAGAGCATTCGGACAGCCTCTTTTCACTTTGTGCACGGTGCAAAATTTATTTTTTACACTGCTGTAATAGCAAAATGAACTTGGAAATGCTCATAAATGGAACCCCCGACTGACAACTGACTCTGGATTGCACTGCTGTAATATGGCCCTTTGTGTTCTTTTTGGTCAGTAGTGGGTTTCACCTTGGAACTCTACCATGGATGCCATTTTTTTTTCCTAGTCTTTCTTATTGTTTTCCAAAGTGAGGCAAGTGAGGCCTACAGTTCTTTAGCTGTTGTTCTGGGTTTTTGCTTCTCATCTACACTTGAGTTTCTTTAGATCACAGCATGTTGTGTTGCTTTTTGGGATCTTTTTAGCCTACTTCACTTTGTCATACAGGTTCTATTTAAGTGATTTCTTGATTCAACAGGTCTGGCAGTAATCAGGCCTGGATGTGGCTAGTGAAACTGCACTCAGTTTTACAAAAATTGTGGTTAATCACAGTTAATTCATGATGTAATGGGGGTGGGTGGAGGTGGTGGTGGTAGTTGGGGGACGATTACTTTTTCACATAGGGCCAGCTAGGTTTGGATAGCTTTTTTCCCTTAATAAATGAAATTGTCATTTAAAACTGGATTTTGTATTTACTTGGGTTATCTTTGTCTAATATTAAAATTTGTTTAATGATGTGAAACATTTAAGTGTGACAAATATAAAATCGCAAGGATGCAAATACTTTTTCACAGCAGTGCATAAATAATCCTGCGATGGATTGGCGATCTGTCCGGAGTGTACCCTGCCTCTCACCCAAAGACGCTGTGGTAGGCTCCAGCCCCACTGCCACCCGAAAAGGATTAAGCGATAAAGATGGATGGGTGTATAAATAATTTCTATAATTTACTGAAGCATATACCAGTCTTTTACAAACTGATGAGCCTCTGACCATATTAGGTGCTTAATTTTTCTACGGTGAAGATTCAACATGCTTTAACAATAAATCCATGTAAAAATAAAAAAAATGTTTGCTTGCTTGTTAGGACTGGAACCACTGTCCTCTATCCTCCATATTCCTCTGCTACCTGAAAATTGTTTAATGGCATGGTGGGGAAAATGGTCAGCAATGTTACCTCACAGTCAGAAGGTTTGTGATTTTACTCTTTTGTTGAAAATGTCTGTCTAGAATTTGTTCTTACTGTTTGTGTAGCTTTTCTCCAGGGATTCCCACAATTCAGAAACATGCTTGTCAGGTTAATTGTCTGTAGTTTTGAGTAGCGTTTAGAATAGAAGAGCATAGTATGGAGATCTTTAAGTCTTCTGTAAGATTAGAAAACTGCTGTAAAAAATGCAAGACCTTGCCATCTCTTCAGCTCTATAGCTCTGATGGTGTCTAGTCAAGATCAATTACTAGTGCAGTTTTGGAGAAAGACTGAAAGAGGGAGCACAAAACAGCTGGATACTTTTGTTTGCAAGCCATGAATTATAATATAAAGATGGAATACGCAAGACCACTTACATCCATTGTACAAAAGTCCTCGATTTTGGGTGCTGCCATTTTGCGCTGGTGACATCATTTGCAGCCACAGTCTGTGCAGTATGGACTGTGCAGTGGAGCTGCAGTATCAGTTGCTGCTCATTCATCATCTTAATCAGGAATTCCTTGATTTGAGTATGATTGTGCACTAGAATTGCTTATGCGCTGTTTGGTGGCTAACTAGTCCAGTGTAAGACTATCTTGCACACTGTACAGATGAGTGAAGGCTGTGATTGGCGGAGAGTCCCATTTGCATTTCTTTCACTGTAAGCATTTCTCCTATGTCTTACGTCAGCTTTCAGTTCAAAACGTGCAACACCCTGTCAAATCACCTAACACCATCCTGTCCTATCACAAGCAAACGCTTCCCAATTGTCCACGCTAATGTTACATGACTTCAAGCATGATTTATGAGTTTCCTTGAACTGTTTCCTTTGGGAAGATTACAGTTCTCCATCCTGAGAACATGTCCTGACCAGCGCAGTTGGTTTTGGATCACCATGGCCTTGACGCTCATACAGTTTGCCTCCTCGAGAGAGCTGTTATTTGTTTGTCTTTCCGGCCAGCTAATGCCTAAAATACAGAGGAGACGGTGCTAATGCTACTTTTCAAGGGCCTTGAGATGTTGTTTTTAGGTGGCCCAAGATTCAGAGCCATGAAGAAGAGATGGTAATACAACCGCTTTGCACAACATTATTTTGGTATCAGTTCTTATGCGTCTCTCCTCAGAATCTCTTCTTTAGTGGACACCTTGTGTGTGAAATCTTGTAATGTGGGAGTGCTGGTGCATGGCAGTAAACACATGGTGCATTTCAGAGAAAGGCCAAAGTACAGTGGCAAGGAAACCTTGAGGACTAGGGATTTAATCCTTGTCTCCCCAGGTGCCGGGAAGATCAACTATACTCCACCTGCAGTATATGATGGTTCACCTTTGGGGGATTAATTAATTGGTTGATTAATTAATTGGAAAAATCCAACAGGGTGGGTTTTTTAATCGAGGTTGTCTCCCCAAGATCCACCGATTCAGTGAAACCCGGGGTGGCACTTGAAGCTACTGTGGACAGTTCACTAAAAGTATGTAGAGGGCACTTCCCGGACTCAAGAACAAACTTTAGGTTCTCTGAGGTGCTCTTTGGATGGGATACTTCATGCAAACAGCCAAAAAGAAACTCCAAGGCACTCTCATTTCACAAAAGTAAAAAAAGCCTTTATTGTAATGGCTATAGTCGTATAAACCTATTAAAAAGCTCCTATGTGTTTTGGCATTCAGCCTTCATCAGGGAGTCAAACAGGTATCAAGAAGAGGGGAGGCTTCTTATAAAAAGGTCCACCAATCAGAAACCTCCACCCGGAGGAAAACCCCCCAAAACAAAACAAAACAAAAAAACCCTCCACCTGGCTGGTGTGGTGTCCTGGTTCAAAACACACAGTGCAGACACCCACCACATCCAGCAGATGTCATCCCTACCACCTTCCAACCAACAAAATTCAAACTAGAAAAGCACTCGGAGAGCGCAGACCTCCACCAAGCGGCACAGTTCCCCCCATACAGTGTTTGTGTGTACGTTTTCAGATTCCCTGAGCATGAAAAGATATGAGTAGCAATTGGATTCACAATGATTATTTGTTTATTTGACATGGACAGTGCAATAAACAGACAATTAATGAATGACAATCAATGTGATAGTGATAGGATTAGTGGTTCAGTAGTGTAAAACGGGGCTATAAGGGACGGCGGGTTAATAAGGGACACTTTTCTGGGAAATGTTTTAAATGTAATTCTGCTTTTTTTATTTTGAGCAGGACGCTGAGTTGTGTTGTTATTGTCAAATATCCATGAATCCTTCATCAAATCTAGGCGGAAGCAAAATTAAAAAAGCAGAATTACATTTAGAAAAGTGTCCCATATTACCCCGCCGTCCCTTATAGCCCCGTTTTACGGTTGTAAAAGCATTGCCTCCTTGGCGGAGGTAATAAACTGAAGTGTTGGTGTGTCCATCTCCTCCACTGACGGATGCAGATTGGTTAGACAGGTTGCCGTGGGTTTTATATTATATTGGGGTTGCGCTCCGCGGCAAAACAGAATTTAGAATCTTTCCCGGCAGAGAGGTCGTTTTTACGCAGCGCCTATAGCTGGGCGGGGAATTTGTGGCAAATAATCGGGCGGCGGACAGGTGGCCGTGTCAGTTTTTGCAGCGTGACGCAAAAACAGGCACGGTGGCGGGCCCAGGCCAGCAGTGTTTTCCGTGTGCTTTTGTGCCTAAAACGTTGAAGAACGCGGAGTTTGCGTTGGTCAGACACGACGACCAGCGCAATGTGCGCAGCGCCTATGGCTGGCACAGGCACGCTGGGGGGCCCAGGCCACCAGTGTTTTCCGCATGCTTTTGTGGCTAAAACGTTGAAGAAGGCGGAGTTTGTGTTGGTCAGACACGACGCCCAGCGCCCTCCATTGCGCCTGCGCACATGTTGAAAATGGCCGTATGTCACAGTGTGGAAAAATGCTTTAAAAAATTCCTGTATGCAGACGGTGATGCGGATCATCCCCAAAATTTAATCAGTTCTTCCTTGTACCATTTCCAACAACGCCTGAAAGTTTCATTGAAATCCGTCCAAAGGTTTTTGAGTTATCTTGCTAACCAACAGACAAACAGACAGACAGACAAACAGACAAACACACAGACAAACACACAGACAAACCCCGGCAAAAACATTACCTCCTCCTGGCCTTTCGGCCTGGCGGAGGTAAATATATACAAGATGCCCACAATGTTGGCATTTGTAAGATCCTTTGGGCCTGGAGCCCAGCCATGTTTGATGTCCATCTGGTTTCAGATAACTATGGACCAGTTAATCTTGTAGAGTTGGGCCTCTTCTAAAGCTAGCGAGAGGTAGTTCAGGAAAAATCTGGTTAAGTAGATCATCACTTTCAAAAATACCCCAGTTTTTTCTTATAATTTTATTGATTTGTTCAGCCTCTGTACATCGTAATCACTGTGCAAATGTAACACAAACAATCTTTTGATGTTGTATCCAAAAACAACTATTAATCATTTAATAAATTGCAAAACTATTTATTATCTGTAGACTGGAATGTCCAATGTGTGAAGTTTTTATATAGGAAGAACCAAACGATGCCTACAGGACAGACTGGTGGAACACAAATATGTAATCGGCACAGGCAACAGGAATTATCCCATGGCTAGACGCTACTTGGAGCATCTTAACAGTGACCCATCTACCTTACAGGTCTGTGGGATTGATCATATTTCACTGTCTGTAAGAAAAGGCAACAAAGACAATTAAATCAACGGGAAATGTATAGGATTTACAAATTACAGGCTATCAACTATCCAGGCCTGAATGAGGACCTCGCTTTTAGTGTGTTTATATGATTGCCTGGTTTGGGGTTTGAACTTTTTTTTTTTTTTCCTCTTTCTTTTCCTTGTCTGCAGGATTTAGTTTCTGTGTATGTTGTGTGGGCATATTGTATATGTTTTGAATTTTACTTATGTGAAAAGAGACCCTTGGATTTTTTTTTTTTTTTTTTTGGCTGTCTACTGTGGACTGTACGTCATGTGAGAGGCTAGATGGTGAAGATGCTTGCTGATGACAGAATTGGCCGTATTTTGTGCGTCACATAACGCTGGATTTGGGGAGACCAGTCTGGGACACCTAGATGTAGAAAGACCCAACCAGAAAGGTGCTACTCCTCCAGTGATCCTTGCCCATCCACTGTTGTGGATTCAGATCCCCGGTTCCGATTCCGCCAGACCGGTGGCGCCACACGAGTCGGCTGCCCGTTGCAACAGCCTTTTTTTATCTTCCTTCTTCTTTCTACACCTTTCACTCTGTATATATATCACGGATGCACGGATCGCCCCGGGGGTCTCCCAGGTCGGCGGACGGAGCCACTGTTTGCAGCGGGGAGGAGCTGGTGCTAGCTAGCACTCGGCCGCCGCCCGGTGCTAATGGGAAACTCGACATACCGGGAGCTGTAGCGAAAACGACGCAGGTGCCGGGCTGGAGTTTAGGCGGCGTGCAAGAAATATAAGACAGAATAATAAAGAGCGATGGCAAGAACCAAGCAGACCGCCCGTAAAATCTACTGGAGGAAGAAGCCCCCCAGGAGGCAGCTAGCCACCAGGGCTGCTCGGAGAGGCGCTCCGGCCACCGGCGGAGTGAAGAGGCCTCGCCGTTACAGGCCCGTGGCTCTGAGAGAGATCCGTCGCTACCAGAAATCCACGGAGCTGCTCATCCGTAAGCTGCCCGTCCAGTGCCTGGTGAGGGAGATCGCTCAGGACTTCAAAACCGACCTGCGCTTCCTGAGCACCGCCGTCATGGCTCTGCAGCAGGCCAGCGAGACCTACCTGGTGGGTCTCTTCTTCGCCAAGAGGGTCACCATCATGCCCAAAGACTTCCAGCTGGCCCGCTGCATCTGTGGAGAGAGAGCTTAGACTTTCTGCTGCACATTCACCAACTATAATGCTCCGCACTGTGTGTCTATATATATATATATTTATAGTAATATGTACATACATTTACTAGATGTTCTTGTTTTTTCTTGCCTTCTGATTGTTGCTCTGAGTGTTGCTATCCCTGTGCTGTTGCAATCCTGGAATTTCCCCATTGTGGGACTAATAAAGGCTTATCTTATATTATCTTATCTTATTACAGTTGATGCAGCAGCACTGGCCAGTCCACTCAGTCGTGACAAGACTCCATTATTATAGCATGAAAAAATTACTAATGAAGTGATCCCCCCCCAAAAAACGTGAACATTCTTCATGGTGATAAGAACTACCTACAAGGACATCTTTTTGAAAAAACTATGGATGGAGATTAGGATTAAAGTTTTTCTGCAACCACCCACCAGAGGGCAGTAGAGGTCTCCAAGGCTTCACCCATACGTCCATCTTTATTGTACACTCTGTGGTGTTAGCACTGAAAGAAATCACTGCTGGATATTTGCTCACTTTCTTTACCCAAGCCACATTAATCCAACTAGTTCCTGAAATGCCCACAAATTAGAAGCGAGATGGCATGACCTTCAGTGTGAGATGTACTTAAAAGCAGTATTAAAGCTAAAGCACCAGTGTTTGATAGCCCCAAATGATTAATCCTTTACACCAGCGTTAAAATGTACAATCATTATCTCAGCGTTATTACAGCAAATCTGAGCATACAGTAATCCTGTTAATTAAAGGTGCCCATTGCAGTATGATAAGTAATTACAGAAATCATCATCATTTTTTTTTTTTTTTTACCTCACTTCACCTTGATGTCTGTCCATGCCTGAAGTCCAGTTAGATTAATTAAACCCCAGAGAGGGACTGTGAGCGGTTTGGGTGTGACAGTGAGCTGTGATAATGATGGTAAGTCTATAAAGGAGGAGCAGAAAGGTCGAGGCCATTAGTAAGAGACAGCTGCTGGAGACAGAGTGACATGTGGGAGGACAGGAGCCCAGCACACACACAGCTCGACCACTGCTGTGGCAAACTAAAATCAGTTCAGTCTGAGGGCAAAAACCCCCCCAAAACAGAACAGGGATATTAAAAAGCTGTTCAAAGGAAGTAGTAATCTAAAGAGATTGACACATTCACAAAAACACACAGCCACTTTAGTTAGATTAAGCTAGAAGTTTAAGAATTATATTGTCTAAATGTCATTTTTTTTGCCCTATTTATTGAATCTAATTTACAGTTGGACACTGGGCTCTGGCTCATCAATCCCCTCCACCAGCTCAAAGGGGCAGCTGGGAAAATCCTGCAGCTTAAATAGATCTCCAAATTATAAGGGAGTGTCTGGGATGCACTGCAGCTCCAACTGACTACTACAGCGTGTTCAGAACTTTGCTCTATATTTGGCATAGAAGGGAAGCTATAAGATAATCACTGTCAAATTATAGAATATAGACGGCCAGGCTGAAAGAAGACAAATAGTCATTTTTTTTAATCTATTTATTTATTTTTTTTTAGAGTGTCTTAAAGGTCTCACTCACTCAGACGTGTTAATGGGTTTTAACCTTCTAAAATGATTTATTGGGTCTTATGGCTACTGTAAAAATGTTAAAAATCTCTTCACTTAGAAATAATTACATTGTAACATTTTGGCAGAATGGGCAGAAGCCAGTTTTGTTCTTCTGGATCTTTTTTCCGACATCACTGCAAATGATCCAGTCCTCAGTTACAACCATCAGTGTTATTGGTGTTGATGATCCAGTCCCCACCCAGGGTTTCTTAGCTCAAGGTGTTAGCTTCAGAGCTAACAGTACTACTAGGGAGTTAGCTTACCAAGCACAGCTTCTATTATTTTCTTTAGATTTCAGTCACCCTGATAGACGTCCCTGTTTCCATCTGGTTGAGCCATATCCAAGTAACACAAATAATTTGCCATTGCACCCATGCATGGATTTGCAATTTTATTGCAATTAAGTGAAATTAGACAATTTCCCACTGAACCCTGGTTGAAATACTAGACCAATCCAGTCGATAATCTATCTTGCATCATTCTGACTTATTTTGTTATATTTTCTTGTTCATCTACTAACACTTGGCCATCGTATATGTTACTCGTAGGCATTATTTTAGCTTCGTTTACTATAGTTTTATTGTGTCTAACTAAAACCCAAGGCAGCTACCATTAACTAGCCGCCTTGGGCCTCCATTCACAAATGTTTCTGTGCTTATCGTACTCCGGGGACCAGTCATATCCTACCGACCAATAAAACCACACACTCCTGTCCACCAGTGATGCTTTATTTCATTCATTCTTTAAGATGAATCTATGTTGGTTCATTCAGACTTGCTACCCAAGTTAGGAGCTAGCTAGCTAAGATTAGCAATGGTAATGAAAGCGGGAGGGCGAGTTAAACGCTTCTCTAAGGCATTTAGGGAGACATGCACTGAAGCAAACTGTTCTCAGGAGGGCTGCCAAAAATGATTGTCATTTACACTGCAGTAATTAAAGGCAATTTGATCAAAGTATGTCATAAACACTTAATTAAGCCCTGTGGGAGCTGTAAACATATGGGGAAAAATGCAGTAATTGGGACCTTTAATTACAGCACACATTTGCTGTAATTGTATTGTCTTCTATTGATAAGTGTCTGTAGAATTAATGAATAATGTATCCATTGTAAACTGTCTTTGAGTGTCCATGAAAAGCGCTACATAAATCTGATGCATTATTATTTTATTATTGTTATAAGAGAGTTCAGTCAATATGATGGTTCTCTATTATCCTTCCAGGGTTTTGTATTATGAGTTGGACAGTTCTTAATCCAGTTTTAATTTCAACAATCTCCTTAGTTGCTGGTGATGCAGGCTAATAATCTGGCCCTTGTCAGAGTAACAACTTTTTATTGACCATAGGGGATATGTCTTCTCACAGGATTAGCAGCTGAAACATATTAATCACCAATGGCATCTCTGCATTAGGGGCCAGTGGGGCCAATCCCCACAATATGTTTACGTTGAGCAGTGCACACACAGGTAGCAATGAAGTCGAAGTAACATTATCAACAATATAATTTTTTCACAATTAAATATTTTCTGTTCTTAATGAACCTATTAATTGTAAATTTATTAACATTGTGCATTCATTACATATAATAGTAGCACTGTCATAGAGTTGAAATATCTTGCATATTTCTTGCATCAAACCCAAGATTTCTCCTAGTGTTCTTTTATTACACATAGGGCCAACCCATCCTGTGACTTGAAATTGTATGCACATGCTCAACGCGCTTTCAGTGTTGTACTGTGGGGCCTTATCAGGAGGGCCCCACAGCCAATCAAATGTAATTTTAATAGATTTGACCACTGATCATTAACTGAAGTCTGAATTTGTAAATCAATAATTTCTACCAAGGTAATAGCTCATCATCATAGCAGTCTGTCGGGGGGCGACAATGACTGTTTCATTTAGGTCTGATCAGATTCCCCCACGCAGCTCTGTCCTTCGCCTTCCACTGCCAGAAACTCCTGACCTTGTTAACCCGGGTGACGTCTGAGCCAGTATGCGTTGCTTTCTGACTGACCATTTCATGAAACTGCTTGCAAAGTATTTGAGTGCTGCTAGCTTATGCTGGACTAGTGGCACATTCTTGGCAGCTAGAGGTATCATCAGTGGCAAGGACAGGACAAGACAAACTGACTCCAGTATCTGTTGCAGTGACTGACCAGATGATAGGTTTGTTTATCTCTGCTCTTTGTGTGTGCATGTCACGATGCACAGACTGGCAAATGTCCACCACAGACCTTGTGACAGATGTGCTTATCTGCTAAGATGTCCAGTCTCACCCCGTGTAACTGGGAGTGGTCCACCACAGACCTGTGACAGATATTGTTTTTAGTTCTGCCAGGACTCGATAAAACACAGTGGACCAACACCAGCAGATGACATGGCTCCCCAAATCATCACTGACCTCAAGCAAAAATTGATTTCCAAATGAGAGGACTTGGCACCTGTTTTGGGGAGCCCCATCATCTGCTGGTGTTTGTCCACTATGTTTAACCCTTTAGTATTCCAACCAATTTCCAGCCAATGTAAAATGTCCTATGGACAGGACACCAGCATGTTAAGATGTGGATCAAGTCTAAAGTCAGCGCAACCATCTACAAGGAAATATTAGTACACTTCATGCTTCCAGCTGCTCAAAAGCTTTACGGAGATGCTGATTTTATTTTCCAGCAGAACTTGGCACCTGCGTACACTGCCAAAAGTACCAAAACCTGGCTTAATGACCATGGTATCACTGTGCTTAATTGGCCAGCAAACTCTCCTGACCTAAACCTCAGAGAATCTATGGAGTATTGTCAAGAGGAAGATGAGACACCAGACCCAACAATGCAGACGAGCTGAAGGCTGCTATCAAAGCAACCTGGGCCTCCATAACACCTCAGCAGTACTACAGGCTGATCGCCTCCATGCCTCACCACTGTGATGCAGTAATTAATGCAAAAGGTAGCTCCGACCAAGTATTGTGTGTACACGGACATACGTTTCAGTGGGCCAACACTTCTATTAAAAATTCACTTCTTTAAAATGGCTCTTTAGTAATATTCTAATTTCTTGAGAAACTGAATTGACTTTTCATTATTCATAATTTCGTTAGCCATAATCATCAAAATGAAAAGAAATAAAAACAAAATGTATCACTCTGTAATTAATCTATATAATCAGTTTAACTTTTTTAATTGCTGAAATAAATTATAATTTATTGAGATGCACCTGTATGCATGAAATAAGTGACCACACATGATACGCTGACATTAAGGGTTTGGTTTTTATTTAGGTGCAGAGCCTGAATTGATCGACTACTTACCATTTCATGTCAAAATGGCTGCAGTAATAGTTTTATGGCTACAAATACAGTTTCTCATATAATAGCTTACATTTTCTAAACAATAATTGCATTGAAGCAATAGTGTTTTCTTTTAACAGAATTCATGTCAAGTGTAAAAATATACATGATATACAGTATATGTACATAGACCTTAAGAAAATGTGCTTCAAAATAAAATTACTCCAGTTCAAAGGCATCAGTAAATACTTTCAAGAACAGGTTTGAAATTAATTGAGAACAAAAATGTTTTTTAATTACACATTTTAAAAATATATCAGCTTTTTGAATGAGTGAATAACTGCAGAAATCAAAACTTGATATTCACTGATGATTGTCATGCTGTGTGGCTGCTCTAACAGAGGTCACGTCACTATTTAAAGGGCCCATTCACTGAAAATTTGCTTTTGTAGGTTTTAACCTTCTGAAATGTCTTAGTCATGATTATTGAAAAAAAAAACATCAAAATGCTCACTTCTCTAAAAAACACACAGCCTTCCATCTCTGATAAGCAGTTTTAACTTTTATTGGTTTGTTCCTGCAAATCAAGACAAAGAAAACCTAGCGCTGCCCGCTTGATACCTGCCTGCTTCTATATTATTGGTCAGCCTAAATGATCCAATCCAGCCATTTCCTGCCAGAGCTGTCTGCTAACGGTAGTATCTCACTGGGCTGAGACGGCTTGAGACTAGATGAAGAACGGCATTCTTGAGGCAGTTTCCAAGATGTCTCCAAACATTCTTAGTGGTTCTCACTTTCCTCTCCTGAGTCGGAAGGTCTCGCACTCATCTTGCAGGAATGTTGAATATGTTCAAAAAATTTGTGCGACAGCTTTTTCTCAAAATGGTCTCAGTCGTTGTAGGTGTCTCAAACTTGTCTCGACCTCATCTCGAGTGATGGGCAGCCATTGTGGGACTGCCGTGAGTGCAAAAAACCCCTAAATTTTGCCTCGCACATGTTGCGAGAATGTCCTGCAACACTTACATGACATGTATTACATGACATGTATGCAAACACCCGGAGAACTTGGACCAAAAACTTGCAGGGAGTCCAAGCAACATTATTGCCACATTCATGAGACAGTGAGATTCCAAGTGATTTTTTTTCTTAATCTCAAGCTAGTTGCAAGCTGTCTCAGCCTAGTGAGATACTACCCTAACATCTAGATGAGCAGGGAGCCCAAGGCATTAGCATTAAAGCTAACAGTGCTACTAACAAATTACCTTACCAAGTGCAGTTTTCAGCCACCCCAACAGACATCCCTGTTTCTACCTGGTTCACTAATCCACAGCCAATTACGCATCTTTCTGGCTTATTGCATTATATATATTTTCACCGTGATGCTACATCGAACTGTTAGCATTGGCTTGGCTAGGCAGTCAGAGTTTGTCAGTCTAACTGCATGAGAACTCACCTCAGCGGGGAGAGGCTGACAGACAGGTCACCTGGTATTAGCTTAACTGTTGATCCGACTGGTTTTGATCACCATTTTCTATAAATTCTGTTCACCCCCCCCCCCCACCCCCCGGAATCCTTGTTCATCTACCAACACTTGACCATATAAGTCACTCTTAGATGTTAGTTTTAGTGACTAGATGACACGTTGGCTGCTTTGGGTAACTATTCACTCATGTGAATATTTGTGCTTGTTGTACTCCAATGACCGGTCATATCCTATCGACCACTGAAACCACACATTACTTCTGTCCACCAGTAATGCTTTATTTAACTCATTAAGAAAAAAATAGCATTAGTTGGCTCAGGCTCACTATCCAAGTTAGGAGCTAGTCAGCCAGAATTACCAGTGGTAATGTAAGAGAGTGGCATTGAATGCAGCGCTTAGGCATTTAAAGAGACGTGCACTAAAACGAGCTGTTCTGAGGCAGGCTGCAAAAGATGATTCACATTGATGCTGCAATAATAAAGTCAATTTGGCCAAAGTATGCCACAAACATTTCATTAAAACCTGTGGGAGATGTCAACATGTGGGAAAAGTGCAGTGAATGGGACCTTTAAGTGTTAGTATAAGCAATAAAAATGTATATGCAGGCAGTAGTGGGTCCTTACAGTTAGCCAGACAATCTACTCATGTTTTCACAGGCGCAAACATCTTTGCCTCAAACACACACACAAGCATGTAACATGTTCATTTCCTTTATTGGCATATCCATGTTTGTTAGTAGCACATCATATCATAAAATATCTGGGTTAGCATAAAATAAGGAGTAATTGTAATATTTTACAGAAAACTTTATATTATGGTGATAACAAAAAAGCCTAACATCTCTTGAAAAGAATCCCAAAAAATTAAAAAAAAAAGTGAGTGATCAGCCCTATAGGTTGCTGAAGAGCTCATTTTTCTTGGTCCAGTCCATGGGTGGAGCTCTCTTGTTGGAGCGTTTCTGGTGGGCGAGCTCTTTGACCTGCTGCAGGGTCAGATTTAGGGCGGGGATGGTATCTGTGATTAAACCCTGATGAAATAAAAATGAAAAACAAGGGAAAGGAATGAGATCATATTTAAACAAAAGCACTTCAGATATTGTGGGTGGGGAGATGTACCTCAGGTGGGGTGTTTGTGGGTGGGGTTGTGAGTGAGGTGTTGGATGAAGCGTTAGATGGAGACGGACTGATGGACACCTTGGAGCCCCGCGCTGTCTCTTTGGCCGTTCTGCCGTTTGTCTGTGAATATAAACACTTATCAGTGTCACTTTATTACAATTATCACATCGGGGTCTCGAGATTTGAACGTGTGAAAATCAATACATCGATTGTAAAATTTCTTCTTTTGGCTGTTTCCTTTAGGGGTCTCCACAGCGGATCATCTGCCTCCATCTCACCCTATCCGTTGCATCTTCTTCTGTAACACCAACCCTCTCCATGTCCTCCTTCACTACATCCATGAATCTTCTGTTGTCTTCCTCTTTGTCTCCTTCCTGGCAGCTCCATCTTCAACATCTTTTGTCCAATATAGCCACTATCCCTGCACATGTCCAAACCATCTCAGCCTTACTTCTCTTACTTTGTCTCCAAACCGCTCAACCTGAGCTGTCCCTCTGATGTACTCTTTTCCAATTCTGTCCATCCTAGTCACTTACAATGAGAATCTTAGCATCTTCGACTCTGCCACCTCCAGCTCTGCCTCCTGTCTTTTTGTCAGTGCCACCGTCTCCAAACCACACATCACAGCAGGTCTCATAACAGTCTTGAAAATGTTCCCTTTCACTCTAGCCTTTATCCTGTAACAAATCACCCTCAACCCCCTCCACCCTGCCTGCACTCTCCTCTTCACCTCTTGTTCACTTTTGACGGTTGACCCCAGGTATTTAAACTCCTCTACCTTCACTGCCGTTACACCATCCTTCCCGTCATTCACACACATGTATTCTGTCTTACTTCTGGCTTTCAGTCCTCTTCTCTCCAGGTTCTCTTTCAACCGCTCTCTACTTTCACTACAGATCACAATGTCATCTGCAAGCATCATGGTGCACAGCGACTCTTGCCTAACCTTGTCTGTCAGCCTGTCCATCACCATGGCAAAAGAGAGGGGGATCGGAACTGATCCCTGATGTTGGGCACACAATGATAACGGTTTAAAATAAGTTGGTTGATAGCAGTGGTTGTTTTCATCTATTCCATCTTTACTATCAGAAAGTCAAAGAAACATGCATATAAAAAATAACTGAAATAAAATATAACAGTTCAGTCCCAGATATTTTCTGAATTTGCAGCTAGAGGCTTCTGTTGTCTGTTTCAGGGCAAAAATTAATGACAACTGCAACACACTGGATAAGTATCAGCCACAGTCAGTGGCCTTATTTACCATTAGGCCGATATCATTCAGCAAGGTGAATATGAATGGATACTCATCATCATCATAGCAGTCTGTCGGGGCCGACAATGACAGTTTCATTTAGGTCTGATTGGCTGATATACATTATATAAGTGCTTCCCTTGTTGTTGTCAACTTTTGTAAAGTTATACATACAGTATACCCCTCTAAACTGGTTCAAATCATACCTCTCAGGCACCACTCCAGTTGAAAGCATTCACTTCCCAGCCCTCCCCCTTTAAGACAGACGCGCCTCAGAGCTCTGTCCAGGGCCCCCTTCTTTTCATCATTTACCTTTTCCCTTTTGAAATATTTTCTTAAAATATAACACACACTTTTATTGCTATGCAGAAAACACACAGCTCTACCTCTCAAATAAACCCAGCTCCACCCTCCCTCCTTCATCCCTCACCAAGTGTCTAATTTAATTGAAATCATGGTTTTCCTCAAGTTTTCTAAAACAAAACAGATGAAACAGAATTCCTTCTAATTAGTACTAAATCAACACTATCCAAAGCTGACAGTTTTTGCATTACAGTCAACAACTCCTTCGTTTCCCCCTCCAGTTAAGAGTGTGGGTGTCATCCTCGACAGTACTCCATCATTCCAGTCCTACATCAAAAGCATCACTCGGTCTGCATATTTCCATCTCTGCAACATCTCTGCAACTCCCGCACTCCACATCCCATCCTTGTTCATAGTCTTGTCACTTCTTGCATCGACTACTGCAACTCCCTTCTCTTTGGTCTTTGTCACAAATCCCTCCATAACCTTCAACTGGTTCAGAACTCTGCAGCCCATATAGTCACCAAAACCCCCTCCATTCACCACATCACCCTTGTTTTGCAGCAGCTTTACTGGCTCCAAGAAAGGTCCTGCATTACCTTCAAAATCCTTCTGTACACATTTAAGGCCATCCATAAGCTCACCCCTCCATATCTGTCCAACCTGGTCCACATTGCCACCCTCTCCCCACTCCCTCAGATTGTCCTTTTCACCCCACTTCACCCGCCTTGCCACCATGGAGAACAGAACATTCAGCTGCTTTGCCCCCTTGCACTGGAACTGCTTACACCGGACATCAGAAATATTGATTCTCTTCCTCTTTTCAAATCCACTCATCTGTTTAAACTAGCCTCCTATACTTGGCTGTCTGCACACTGTCCCATTCCAAATTGTCTTTAATCTCATTGTACACTGTTTTTATACTCCGTGTTTTTTTTTTTGTCTTTATTGTATGGTGTTCTTGAGTGTTGTGAAAGCTGCCTTTAAATAAAAATTTACCAAAAAAGAGCAATTCAACTGATTTTTTTTTTTACATTTTACAGATATGTCAACAATATTGCGTTATTTATGGAAGTGATAACTGTTTAGTGATACTGTGACAGGCCAATTACCAGACCACTCAGACACAGGTCTTTTTAATCTGGCACTACCAGATTTTACCACAAGATGGGAGTATTGGTCTTAATCTTTTTAAAAGCATAAACTGTCCTACAGTTGAAACGGCATCAATTTACTTAAAGCAGTGTTTTGAACACAGAGCCTTGTAGAAGCAAAATACTTTACAGTAAATAAGATTAGGTAAAAGTATGACCAACAATGGAGTTCTGAGTTCAGTTTTACCAATAAATCTGAAGACTCAACTATATGGGAATCACAAATTAAGACTAATGCACTGGTGTGATTTTCCTGACAAATATGTGGTAAAAGGATTAAAGACTTATAAAGTCACCTTCCCCCCAATCAAGTGTGTGAATGGTAGCTTTGATATCCGAAATACTGTTTCCTCCCTGGTTGCATCTCCTCTACAGAAGTGTGCAGCAGTCTGATATGCTGACAAGACTACAGGACATTCCTGATGTATCAGAATCAGTTTCAGTGTTAAGCAGAAAGATTTTGAAGGCACTCTAGGGGACTAAAAATAAAATTGTCTCCTTGACCTCCTGCTTTAACCCCCCCTTCCCTGCTATCTGCTCTTTCAACCTTTTGTTATGCAACAATACGTGGAACATGCAACTCCACTGCTGCGCATGCAGTCCCTCACTGACAGGAAGTCCGGATCAGGCTTCACTTTTGCGTATTTGGCCAAAAGCCTAAAAGAGCTGGAGTGCCATGGATAATACACAGTTGGTTATTTTTATTTGTGCTCAAGTCACCAACTCATTTACACACACATGTCTTATGAGAGCGAGACAATCTAGGAACTTGAAGCGCTTTTCAACAGCAGGCCCATTATTGTCTGTTAAATCTGACCTGAAACAGCACAACATTATATGTTTGGAGGTAGCGACAATCACAGGGTGTGATATATTGAGACACACCTTACGAGATCACATTTTGTGACTGACAATTAACATAATGAATGATGTCTTCAGTAAGACCTGAAACTGGTAACTGACTTACTGTGGCCAGTTGGTTAACAACTCTTCCCACATCCCCGGCTGTTTTGCACTCAAAATGGCCCCCATTTATCAAACTTGAGTAAGACAGAAAAGTGGTCTTAAGATCATTTCACCACCAAGTTCGCCATTTATCAATCTGAACATGATTGTATGGTATCCTGAACTCTCACGACAGGCCTCAGCTTGTGCATGCAAATTTTCAAGTTGTTGTAGTTTTGTTGTACAGCAGAGAAACCCGTCTGTGTGAGAGGATTTTTTTGATCATATTCATCTTTTCAGGTTAAATGTTTACTTTGTGTTATATCTAGGTGAGTTTTTGTAACATCAACAGCTCATTCCCAGCTGTTGATTTTTCCACCTTTAATAACACTTGAGTTTGCCACACAACACTGCTTTATTATTTTTCACTTCTCATACAATATTGTCAGTTTCCATTGAAGAGAAGTTTGTCTTTTTGCCATCTTATGTTCCCCCATGGAAATTCAGGGGGTGAGGTCGGGTGTGGTATCTGAATCACGACCGTCAGTGAACGAGCATACCATGATATTCACCAGATGCGCACGGTTTCACAAAGGCCACGTGGGCCTTGGTGTACGATCATATCTACACCCGAATGCGTGCAGATTTCTATGCACGTTTGACAAGTGAGGGCCATTGTTTTTAGTTCAGCTGCACCTAAGCTCTTGCTATCTCTTGTAGATACAGAGCATATGCATGCGTGTGCTTGTATGTGAGAAATTGAGTCAGGTCTTAAGTGCACCTTTCCAGGAGGGCTAAAGAGCGACGCAAAGGGGTCACACTAAAGAAACAGACTTTGCCTTAAATTCAGGACAAACTTCACAGTGTGAGTGGCCCCAAGACCCTAAACTCACAAGAAAAAAGTCTGAGATCATGAATCAAAGGAGCAGTAAGATCGATGCTCCAGAGACTTTGTACAATCATCGTTTCACTTTGAAACCAGAGATCTGCCCTACTTCTGTCCATTAGAAAGAATTCAAGTTTCATGATCCCATATTATGCATTTTCCAGGGATCAGTTTAGTTTTGACATCAAGAACGTACGTACATCCGTAGTTTTAAAGACCAAAAACTATTTCTGTGTTGCTTTACAGAGCAAATGGAACCATGAATTCTGCTGTCTACCAAAAAATCCTGAAAGAGAATGTCTGGCCATCTGTTTGTGACTTCAAGCTAAAGCGCACTTGGGTTCTGCAGCAGGACAATGATCCAAAACACACCAGCAAGTCCACCTCTGAATGGCTTAAGAAAAACAAAATGAAGACTTTGGAGTGGCCTAGTCAAAGTCCTGAAATGAATCTGATTAAGATGCTGTGGCATGACCTTAAAAAGGTGGTTCATGCTCGAAAACCCTCCAATGTGGCTGAATTACAACAATCCTGCAAAGATGAGTGGGCCAAAATTCCGCCACCGCGCTGTAAAAGACTCATTGCCAGTTATCTCAAATGCTTGATTGCAGTTGTTGCTGCTAAGGGTGGCCCAACCAGTTATTAGGTTTAGGGGCAATCACCTTTTCACACAGGGCCATGTAGGTTTGGATTTTTTTCCCCCTTAATAATAAACACCTTCATTTAAAAACTGCATTTTGTGTTTACTTGTGTTATCTTTGTCTAATATTTAATAAATTTGTTTGATGATCTGAAACAATTAAGTGTGACAAACATACAAAAAAAGGAGAAATCAGGAAGGGGCCAAACACTTTTCACACCACTGTATGTTTGAGCTCGGTTATTGATATTAATGAGCCCCTAATCTGATTGGGTAAAGGTTTTCTTAGGCCATTCACAAGTAACAGGCAGTGTGTACTCTTGCTTCTTGCTGTAGGCCGTGGCTGTTTTCCCCTTTTCTAGTGTGTAACGCCCAAATCTTTCAGCCCTTTTTACCTCAACTTCATTAACATGGCTTCTAATTTTGAATTACTGTATCTCCTGCTACCCTTGCAGTGACAGTGCAGCAGTATCGTCTTCAGTATTTTCCCTCCTAATCATCCCTAGATTTTGACTTGGTGAGTAGAAAGATTAAGGTAAAACTCAATTTTGAAAGTCTTGAGGTGGGATGTAACAGTATCACTTACACACTACACTGGTTGAAGCAGCTTTATCTATTGTATGGTCAAATAATTTAAAAATAAATGGAGTGGTGACTGGGTGGAGTTTGAACACAATGAGTATCAGAGTATTGAGACAATCACAGGAAAGTCACGTTTGGTCCTTGAATAATAACCCACTTCACCAGAGCCTCATTTCTCACATGTGGCATGTCATACCTAGAAGAGTTGTGTGTATCTTTCAGGCACAGATTGGCCTTGGCTTGTTGGGCTGTATGCTGTCTCAGGATTCAGCACTATAGGGTATTGAGGAGAAAAGGGACCTCATAGCTTCCTTTAAGGAGAGGATGCTTTGGTGAAAAGGGAAGGAGACTCTGTGGGAGACTGACAAAGCTTCACATAGTTCAAAGTTCCTGTTTTGGCTTCACTCTAAAGAATATCTTCAAACCAAATGAATGCTTCATGTCATGACAGATTTTCCTTAACTGTGTGTGATTTTGGTGGGTCTTACCTTCTCCTCCATCTCTCCATTAATGACCGGCTCTGGCAGCGGACCTGCGGCCAAGAAGGAGATAATGCAGTGATTATTTAGTCTGGGGGATCCTTGAGTCTACCATCAAGCCTACAGACCTTTAGTCTCCCTAGAGCAGAATCTTATTAAAGCTCACCATTCATCATGTATTTTTCATGTGTGCCATTGTCTGAGATGCTGCCATGTTTTCTGACAGGAAAAAAATTCACACTAAACAGAGGCAGTAACTCATCCATTACTCCTACCTTCCATCCCTCAGGTCCTTTCAGCAGCCATAGCGTGTATTTTAGTGATCAACTAGTCCTTCACAGTAAATCTAAGATTTGAGTGGTCAGTGTGTGCGTGCCCCCCCCGATTCTGAGAAGAGCCTCTCCAAGTCCTAATACAGCTACAGCTTAAGGCTGAGAGGCCGCTAAGAGTGAGCACCTTGGAAACCAAACAAAGGTGCTGGACAGCTGGCTTGCTTGGGAAAATGCAGTGTGTGTGTGTGTGTGTGCGTGCATACATGTGTTGTGAGGAGTCAGCGTAGGCAGGTGCCCTCGGAGTGGGCAGCATGTAAAGTGCAGGCGGTCACCAAGGAAATGACTCACTGGAATTTCTGTCCTATAGACCATTATTATTTTGTAATTTTAATCTTTGAGGTCTACAAACTAAAAGAACTGACTACAAAAAAAAAAGAAGCTCACTCAAGCATGACAAAGAGGGGTGATTCTGAGCTTCACATTATATTTTACAAGGGCTGTTTATTAAAGATTTCCCCTGACCCACTTGTGGTTATTGTAGGTGGCTGAAATTGCACATGAACAGTAATACATATCTCTATAGGTCACATGAAAACCAGAGTGGTAGCCTAGTTGGTACAGCATTCACCCCACAACCGGGAGGTCATGGGTTCAAATCCAGGCTGGGTCATACCAAAGACCATATTAAAAAAAAGGTACTTTCCACCTTCTAGCTTGTTGCTCAGCATAATAGAGTGGGGAAAGGAATGTTAACGCACAGAGCTACCAGAGGACTGACTCCCCACTGTAGCTTTCACTACTCACAGTAGCTGTGTGGCCTAGGGTCAGTGAAACAGAGATAGATGCCCCCAAACACCACATGGTGTCCCACATGCTATAGGTCACATGGTAATGTGCAGCTCTGAACTCTTAAGAGTTTCTCTTTTACAGGTGCTAAGGTGGAGTTTAATGCAGAGTGGTCATCTGGTTCCTGTACTTGAGAGTCCACAAATAATTTCAAGAAACAGTCGACAGAGTAAGACAGAGACGCAAAAATACCAAATGAAGGTGTAAATGGATAGTTGGATAACCTTTCACCAAGTAGCCCAAGACGTCAAGATCATTGTGGGGACTGTAAAAAAAAAAAAAAGACCATATGCACAGGCAGAAGTTGTCCACATGATGGAATCCCTGGTTGCTCACACCTTTCCAGAAGCAGGAATGAGCCATGTGCTCCCAGGCTCTTTTTTTCCCCATGTGCCAAGAAAACCAGGAGGACTTCGACAGACTAATCACATAGGACAAAACATGGGTCCATCACTATGATCCAGAGACTAAAGCCCAGTTGAAGCAATGGAAGCATTATGACTCACCACCTCTGAAAAAGGCACATGTCTAACCCTCAGCAAGTATGATCATGATCTTCTGGGAGCAGCACAGAGTATTGATGATGGATTTCCAGGCAAAGGGTACCACAATTACCAGAACCTACTGTACTTTGTTGCTGCAGAAATTGTGGAAGGCCATGAAAACCAAGAGGTGTGGCATGCTGACCAAAGGTATCTGCCTCCTGCAAGACGTCCCAGTTCACAACTCGCATGCTGCCCAGACAGAAGTACAGTCCTGCGGCTATGAAATTCTTCCTCACCCACCCCCCCGCCAACTCTTTCGCCCTCACACCATCTGACTTCCACCTATTTCCAACTGTGAAGTCATTTTTGAAGGGCAAGCACTTCTGAGATGATGAAACGATTTCCGACGTCAAGTTGTGGCTTCTGACACAACCTGCAGACTTCTACAGGTGAGGTCTTCAAAGCTACAGAAAGCAATGGGAGAAGTGTGTGACCCTTGGTGGTACCCAAGTAGAGAAAGACTAATAACTGTGCTAAGTTTGGTTCCTCTCAGTCCATGGGAAATGAGTCAGGGGAAAGCTTTAATGAGCAGCCCTTGTAGGATAGCAGTGCACTTTAAACATTTTACAAAGAAACTGCATTGCTGTGACAGCTGGTCAAATAGGTGCTCTTCAGTGAGGGGGATGAAAACATGTCAAGAGGACAAAAGTTGGTATGTACTGGTCTACTTTTTTGCCAACAGACTCAAATAGAAGTGTAAATTCCCCCTTTTCTCTTATCTATCAGTCACTGAAAGGCCCTCATGTTCTGCCTAGCAAGCCCTAAGAAATGAGTCAAAATAGATGTATTGATTAGGTCGGTCTATACTGAAATATCCTGATATTTGTTAACTACATAGATATTCATGTAATTACATATCAACATTGAGAAATTTATTCAGATATTAAGCTTTTGTCTGACTGTCCAATTTTAATAAAGGTAAAATCCCCAAATTTGGAGGAAAATTACACAAGAACACCCCCCCCACACACACACACACACAGCAAATTCACAAAAGTGGAAAATTTGTTCTGTAAAAAAGCCACAGATTTGCAAGAATATAGTTGCAAATATTCAAGAAAAATTGTCAATGTTAAAAAAAAAATTAATGGAGTGAATTTCTTCTCCCTCAGACCCTTCATACCCCTGCTGTTGCCATGTCATCAGCTGGTGTTAACAAGAGGGATCTCTTGTGGCAAGCAGCAACCAGGCTCTCCACCACAGTCATCACACATCCAACCCACACCAAGGGGCCAACTGCTGCTCTGTGAAAGCCCCTCAGACACAGAAACCAGATCACAGGTTGTACTGGGGCTCCCTCTGGGGGTTTAAACTGAATCTTGTGATCTGTTGAAGTCTGAAGGTTCTACATACAGTACAAAGGAAAACTTGAAATCGGTTGCCTTAATATGATTTTAAATATTTGATTTCATTACAAACTATATTGACTTCATTAAGTTTCTTATGTAAATTTGGCATCAATACATACTTCATAATGGTGAAACAAAAAATTGTCCAGTTGACCACAGCGGACCCTAGTGGGGGTCAGGTTAACTATTGTGCACATTCTTCACACAAGGGGGTCTACATAGCAATTCTGCAGAGTTTTTTTTTGTCCACCTGTTGTGTTAGGAGAAGCTAATGTCAGTGTTTGTTTACATGTTGAATATTGGTATAACACTGACTTGTCAAAAGTATAGTGCAGGGAACAAGGCTAGAACAACAGAAGAGAATATCAAAGCCGGTAATTAATAATAATAATAATGGATTAGATTTATATGGCGCTTTACATGTCAAGTGACATTTCAAAGTGCTTACAGCGAGTCCATTATTCATTGACTCCAGACAGACATTGATAGTGGTAAGCTACTACTGTAGCACAGCTGCCCTGGGGCAGACTGACAGAAACATGGCTGCCAATCTGCACCAAAAGCCTCTCCGACCATTACCCAACATTTATACACATTCATACAGTATCATGACACTGGAGGCAAGGTGGGTAAAGTGTCTTACCCAGGGACACAACGGCAGGATGGCTGGGGAGAGCGGGATTCGAACCGCCAACCTTCTGGTTATTGGACGACCCGCACTACCTCCTGGGTCACTGCCACCCACATTTCCCTCCTCCGTTCCAATTTTGCTGAGTACCAAGCTGGACGGCAGGAAGTTCTATTTTTATATGGTCTTTGGCATGAACCAGCCGGGACTTGAACCCCGACCTCCCGGTTGTGGGGCGGATTCTCCACCTCTAGGCCACCACTCCAGTGGCCTAGAGGTATTGTCCATAAGCTTATGTTAATTTTATCTAAGGTTGTTTTCACACCTGAAAGTCTGCACCAAGGCCCAGGATCATATTTTTGTTACATTGTCTAGATATGGTCCAGTTAGGTTTAGTTTCACACTGCTCCTTTTCCAAGTGAACTAAACAACTTTAAAGCTGCATTGCTGCATTTCCCCTCTAGTCCGCTTTGGTCTGCGTGCGCTTTGGATGAGCCCGGCACGCAGGCGGCATTGTTCATGCTCACTTTTTTCATCTACCTAGGCCAAGCGGTTGATGCACGCGCACAACCATCATTTGTAGTTTCATTTCCGCCCGATAGGTAGCGCCAATGCGCTCACACGCCAGGATTTTCACCAACAAAGAAATGCTGCTTGCTTTCTGCTGCTTGACTTCCCGGTTTTCACTCCTTTTCCACAAAGATGCTGCTGCTGCTGAAGTATTTATGTATGATTCATATGTTTATTCTTGTCTTCCGCTTCCTCGCTATCTTCATCTACTTTGTCTTGGTATGCTGAGCCAATATCGCCACCTCGTGAATGGGATGTTCAGTCTTGCGCATGCGCTTTTCAGCGTATTCAGGTTGTGGGCAGGCAGCGCGGTCAAAAAATTTGGGCTGCACGCTGTCGTCCGCGGTCAAGCACTGCAGACACTAGCGGAGTGGAGACGATGTAAATTTCGTCACACGAGGTTTCCGGTTACACGTACATGGACAGCAGAGGCGTAGCATGAATCCAGCTTAAGTGACGTGCCAATGCCCTGTTGTCATGACGACATTTGTGTTAACACAGACCGATAGTCAACATGCTACTCACCTTCTAAGATGTTTTCTACAGCTCTGGACACATCAGTAACCACACTAAAAGGTTGCATTCAGACCAGGATAGTCCGGGGGTCTCGGGTCAACTGGGTGGGGAATGCCAAGAATTTTCACACCTTCATTTGGTTTGGTTTGTATTCACACTGCAGTGGAACAAACTGTCTGGACAATGTCACGCAGTTACAACTACTCGTTTGAGGTGTTGTAGCCACAACCACCATTGACCAGGAAGAAAAAATCTCGGCGAAGAAGAAAAATCAGGATCATTGATTGGCCAGGACTGAAAACAGAAATCCGTTCTCTTAAGCCAGGTTGTTTGTCCACCACAAACGAGAATTTTTTTAAACTTTTCTCCTTGGCTTTCACCGGTAAAAGGATTTCTTGGATTCGCGGGGTTGTCTGTTATTTTCTACCCAAAATGTACTACGTAAATGCCACTTCCTCTTCTCAGACTACGTGTTGCTATGGTTACACAAACGCTGAAGGGCACTTCCGCCCTTTGGTCCACTGGATAGTTCATTTGCATTCACACTGCAAGTGGAGCGCACCAGACTTCGTTTGCAAGAGAACCGAGAACCCGTTTTCAGGAAGTCCAGACTTCGCTTGTTTGGTGCACACCAGAGTTCCAACGTGCGTTCAGAAGGCACCAAATGAACTGAACTACCCGCGGGAGCCACTGTTTGGTCCTTTGGTCCAGACCAAACAGTGGCCATCTGAATGTAAACTGTGGCCATCTAAGTGTAAACTGGTTCAGACTCCATATTAGTCTGAACTAGTTTAGTGAGGCTAGAATATAATTAAGGTTTTCATTAAAAAGTTTGTCCTTCTCATCAGCCATGATGATTTTCACACTCTAAACAAACCAAACCAAGGTCCAGTTTGATCCAGATTGAGACCACCTCATTTTGCTGGACCAAATTTCAGCTCTTTGTCTGGACCTTTCACCCCTAAAATTTTTGAACCAAAGTGAAAAGTCCAAAAGTCTGGACCAAATGTGTTAGATGTGAAAGCCCCCCAAAGGGTGTTTTCAAAGACTAATATGATGGAGTCTGAGCCAGTTTAGACTAAAATGTGGTTACCGACGTGTCCAGAGCTGCAGAAAATACCCTGTAGGATGAGTAGCATGCTTGCTAACTACCAGTCTGTGCCAACAACACAAATATCATTATGACAACAAGACGGAGAACTACGGTAAAGCTTTTTGGTTCACTTGGAAAAGGAGCAGTGTGAAATCTGGACCGAATCACTCCATATATAATTCAAGAAATTTCTGTCACGATCATAGGACTCGCTATGAGATCAAAGGCAGGCATCACTCATGATCATACGACTCGCTAAAAGATCATAGGATTCGCTATGACATTGTGGCGCGATTATCATAACACTTGTTACATTCATCACAATACATTCACCCCCCCTGCCCTTTATACTGTAGCTTGGAGCAGCAGGAGGCGAAGGCACCTCGTTGTCTGATCTAGTTACCCCCCCCCCCCCCCCCCGGGGAGCTTCCCCCTTCAGTCCATTATTCTGCCCCTCTTCCTGCTTCTGGGTGTGAGAGAATGTGCACATGCTGTGTCTAGTGTTCACCACACAGCCCCCACCCCCCAAACACCCAAAAGGGGCTGTAACCCCCCGGTCCTTTGGGCTCAAGTCGGTGCCCGTGACGGCTGCAGCGGGGGGTTGCCGCTCCGGTCAAACTGTCCTGCCAGTGAAATGTGTCGGAGGGCATGTCAGTCCGTGGGGGTAAAGGGGGAGGGGTGAAAAGCACTTACTGCTCCGCTCCAAGTTCTAACATGTTGACGGCTGTGGTGCATGGGCGCACGGGGTCCCTTGCGCATCGTGCTTGACGGAACAAAGCCAGTGATTGGCAGGTTTTTGGGACAGAGGTGCGGGAAAAACGATGTGAAGGACGAGGGGGAGGTGGGGGGAAAACAATGGAGTGCCGGCCCGGGATGTTAAAAGCGTCTGGGCTGCGCAAAAATTGAGTGCAGATCAGCCTTGGGTGAGGAACTTTTCCGGTAAACCCTCCAGTGATCAGCAGCAGCTGTGAAAAAAAATAAGTCTCTGACGCCTCCTCGTGCGGGCCCGGTCCTGCAAGGATCTGGGGAAGGCGAATGGCCCAATTCCCCAAGGGTGCGTTGCAGCAGTGAAAAAAAAAAACTCAAGCTGTGTCAGGGAAACTGGCAATTCTGCTTTAGGTGCGGGAGCAATCCTAAAGGCTCCGGGGAAAGCAATGGGCTTAATTCCCCGTTGATGCGCAGCAGCTGAGAAACAAATACAAGTCCTGTGGGCAAGGCTGCCCAGCTGCTTTAGGTGTGATGCGCAAAGCCAAAAGGATCCGAGGATGGCGATCGGCCGTGTTCCCCGGGAATGTGCAGTGGCTGAGGACAATGTATCAGTTCTTGGAGCCAGTTGTCCTTGGTGCATGGTGCGCGCCATGGCCATGTAGCTTTAAGTTGCACTGTCCTTGTAATCCTGCGGCATGCGCACGGGGCTTCTGTGCACCAAAACGCCGCTGTCGGGAGGTGAAGTCAGGGTTGGGGAGCCTGATTCAAACAACGCGGACAGTGCTGCTCTTCCCCTTTCAGGCCGTTTCTGTGGTGTGCTCGTCTTGCTGTTCCTGGTGCGTCTCGGTCCCCGCGCCACTCACTCCCTCCAGCCCTTGAGGTTGCCAATGTGGAGAGAGGAACAGGCGCGCACGCTCCAGTGTGGATAAAAAGGATGCAGGCGATCCCTGGTACTTTGAAGTCCACAGCGCGGTGAAAGGCAGTAGACGGTCCATCACGTCAGGGTCACCAATGTAGAGGGTAAAAGGGAAGGATGTGGAGGCGAGGCACGAGCGTAGAACGACACAGAATCTTTATTGACCCTCTAACATATGTACAGCCTATGGCCCCCAGCGTGGGCCTCTGGGGCCGATCCCTGTAGAAGCCTCCCCAGTTTCTCTGCGTTCTCTTTATACAGCTTTATTAACCTCGCATAGAAACTGGGGCTGGCACATTATGCATTGGGTATGAACAAAGGAAATGTGTGGCGTGATTATCATAACACTTGTTACATTCATCACAATACATTCACCCCCCACCCCCCCGCCCTTCATGCTGTAGCTTGGAGCAGCAGGGGTGAAGGCGCTTCGTTGTTTGGTCTAGTTACCTCCCGGGGGGGCTTCCCCCTTCAGTCCATTATTCTGCCCCTCTTCCTGCTTCTGGGTGTGAGAGAATGTCCACATGCTGTGTCTAGTGTTCACCACATCATCAAAGATCAAAGGCAAGCATCACTCATGAGCATAGCACTCGCTATGACATCATCAAAGATCAAAGGCAGGCATCACTGAATGAGTGGTGATGTCAAAGAACAAAGGCAAGTTTCACCATGGTTACTGTTGCCATGGTAACAGTAACTTTCTATGGGCATGCAGAAATGCTTGCTTACACTTGCTTTCTATGGGCATGCACGGGTATGCACTAGTGTAGACAATGGAACAAAAATATGAACCTTGATCTGGACTTTCAGGCATGAAAACAAAAGCAGCACATACTGGTACATACTACTGTTTATCACTACTATGGAAACACAGCATATTTGAGTCATAAAATGAAGGTTAAAAACAGAGTTGTAAGAATAAACATGTCTGTCATCACTGGAAACAGTGTCCCCCCCCCCCCATGCACACTGCAAAAAATTAAATCTTAAGAAAAAAAAAATCTTAAATCAAGGATATAATTTTTTTTTGTCTGACAAGATATTATTTCTTGTCATGAAGTTTTCTGTAAGAAAATTTTACTTGTTAACATTTTTACTTGTTTTAAGCAATTTAATCTGGTTTTAAAGGGGTCATTGTACTTTTTACACATTTATCAGCTCACTCACGTCTTAATGGAGTGCTTGTGATATAACTTGTTCACATTTTAATTTTTTAATTATTGAAGCAAATATGTTTTTTTTATTTTTCTTGGCTTTCTTGAAATTCTCTCATTTAAAACCCGTCACTTTAAAGGTGCAATAGAAAGGATTCTGACCTCCTGGCCAGTAGGTGTTGCACGCATTGTTAACTCACTATAATCTTGCACTGGTTGCCAGGTAGAGAGATAAATAGCACTTCCTGGAGGGTAACATCAATATACTGCAGACTGCTAACATCTCAGACCTTTGATTATTATGAGCCAGACGGCATGCCAAGCAAGGACTCTTGTGGTATACAATCGTGAATTTAACATAATCCTCTCTGATGTGCATCTCCAGTAAACATTTTTAAATAACTATATGGTATAGTGCTATTGACAGTTATGCTAATGTAGCACAGCTGTGATCAAACCGGATAGCTCTCTAGTTTTGACAACGTAATTATGACAACACTCTAGATCAGATTGTAAGGACTTTACTGTCAGTTGTTCTGTGGTTTTTGTAAATATGCTGAATCGCACTTTTATGGTCTGTTTAAGTTCATCCGTTTTAGCTACGCATACTATAAATATTCAACTTTTGGAGGTGGATGAGTAGAATGTAAAAGAAAATCAACCTCAAATCAAGTCAGTCAACATATAACAAACAGGAATTTATTTTGGGGAAAATATTTATTAAAAAATAAACAGTCCAGATGCAGGGTCCATGGGGCAGACCTGGGAGAGCAATAGAGAAATTAATTAAATAAAGATTAGGACACTCTGGAAAGCTTTTGTTGTCCCCATAGTCAGTGTTGACCTTTTTTAATTATAGTCAGGTACAATTTGTCAATGTAAAAGGACAGTCTCTAAGAAAGTGCCATCACAGACTAACAGCATTAAAACATGACAGTATGTGAACTACTAGACAGTTTTAGGACTACAGCAGTGCTGCAAAGAGTTTGTTTGGTCTACATAATGTGAATGACAATATACTGTTGGTGAAGGAAAGACCAGGAACAGAAATGGAATTACTTTTTATGTGCGTGTTGTGGGAGGAGGGAGGAGACCCTAGGGCAGTTCCAGGACATGCTAAAGAGACCATGTCTCCCAGCTGGTCTGAGAACGTCTTGGTGTCCTCTCTGAAGAGCTGGAGGAGGTGGCTGGGGAGAGGGAAGTCTGAGCTTCTCTGATTAGACTGCTGCCTCAACAACCTGGACCTCCAGAGAACCGTGGAAGATGGATGGATGGCTGTGTTGTATATTCATTCCTGCTGCAAGACTGGACCTGATTAAAGAAGAGGAACATTTTTTTCCAATTCCACGTTCTTGGAACACCAAGTACACAAGCAGGTTGTGGTTTTAATAAAAATTAAAAGTCCAAGACATTTTAGCTGCCAAATTTTGACTGTTGCCTTGAGAAGTTATTCAAAAAAGAAACATATCTGTTGCATCTACTTTTGGCAAAATAATCCATAAATATGATTAGTTTGACCAGGTTACTCACAAAATATATAAAAAACCCCCACTCCTTTAACAATTCAAAAACAGTTACAAAATTCTCCTAAACAAACACATTTAAAAATTCAAAATAAAGGATTTGGCTTTATACATTACTGTGTGTAAAATGTTTTGATAAGACTAAACTTGCACTGGTGTGCTGCCAACTGTCTTCCTCACTGGATGGTCCCTCTTGTGGTTGTCCTGAGCTCTAACAGAGTCCAGGCCTCATACATAGGTGCGGTGGAGGATAAGCTTCTGCTGACATCATCAGAATGTGGTTTTTAAATGTTGATTTATGAGAACAGTCATATTAATAGTCCTTTTTGTGACTTTTTACATGTAAAACTTTACATCATACTCACCTAAAGGTGAGATATTGCTGTCCTGTCCTTAACCCCCACTGGTTCATCACATCAGTGAGGTCTTCAGAAGCTGCTGACCCTCCCTCCAGTCACGGTTTCGTGGAGCTCTTCTCTGCTGTATCATGATGGCATTGTCCAAACACCTTGCTTAGACTACTGTAATAGTCTTTTTACCTGTCTGAGCCAAAAGCACCTTCAACGCCTCCAGGTTGTTCAATATTCAGCTGCCAGACTTTTAACTCACACTAAGAAAAGGGCTCATATTACACCAGTTTTGACAGCCCTTCACTGGCTCCCAGTTGGTTTTAGGATTGTTTAAAATTTTAGTTCTTGTTTTTAGAGCTATTCATGATCAGGCCCCTAAATACATCACTGAGCTGCTTAATGTGTATAACCCCTCACGGTATTTGAGGTCCTCAGATCAACTTTTACTGGCTGTCCCTCAAACCCATTTTAAAACTCGAGGTGATAGAGCCTTTCAGGCAGTGGCACCAAAGTTGTGGAATGCTCTACCATTGTCTTTGCGCTCAGTAGACTGAGGCTTTTAAAAAGCAGCTGAAGACACTGCTGTTTAAACAGACTTTTTAGTATGATTATGGTTTTTATGTTTTTAATCTTTTTATGCCTTTATTATTGTATTTGTGATGTTGTGTTTTATTTTATTATACAGCACTTTGTGATCCTTTCTGTGAGGTACTATATAAATAAATTTTACTTACTTACACCCATCTGTGCTTATTCACCTCATGATGGAGGAAGTCCTTACAGAGGGTAAAAAATGTTATGGTTTATTACTTGATAGTCAAAAATCTGACAAATTTCTACATACATAATTACAGCTACTTCACGGACTCAAATCCCGTGGCTAATGCTGTGCAGTAACATTAGTTAGGAAGAAAATAAACCTGTTTATTATTATTTAAGACCTGTTTATTCTACTATTAGAACTTGAACTATTTTTAACCTCAATTTCCACCATGGTGATAAAAAAAAGTTTTACATTATTATTACATTATTACTTTATTATTATAACTTTTTTCACTGTACACAAAATTATAAGACTGAGCAGCTGCACATCAAAGCTGATAATTAAAAAATCTTTACGTAAAACATGACTGCTGCACAATTAGTATGTGCTGTTACATTCATAGATGCAAATGTTGATCATATCATGCACCTGTCATACATGTCAGCTTGGTAAGGAACAGTTATTGGGATGTGTTCCACATTATATATTGGCTGATGATATCATACACTCATAGTAACATGAACATGTTAGAAATAAAATTTAGTTGGTTACATAGACTATAACTCCGCCATGGCCAGTCCCAAGCCCGGATGAGAAAGGAGGAGGGTTGGGCGTGGGGCTAGCAACCCCACCCCATAAAAATCCTGTATGCTACAGAAACGCCAACAGCAGACCAAAAGACTACAGCCTGGGAGAGGAAGGGTCCTCATCAAGAGGACATATAACGCCGTGTGGTGAAAGCCGTGAGTCTAGGGAAGCTACAAGGCCGACCCCCCTTCTATCGACTAGGACCATCAACGTCGGAACATGGACTGGGCACACCCTGAGGAAGCCAGCCAGTAACACCACCAGGCAAGCACTCAAGTGGAACCCCCAAGGGAAGCGGAAGAGAGGAAGGCCAAGAAACACCTGGAGACGAGACCTCGATGCTGACATCAAGAAGATGGGAAAGACCTGGAGAGAGCAGCCCAGGACAGAGCACTCTGGCGGACTGTTGTCAGCGGCCTATGCTCCAGGAGGAGCGATGGGCCTAACTAACTAACAGACTATAGACTGCTGCCCCCTCCTCCCCTAGCCACCAGATTGGCAGCAGAAGATGATCTAGTTAGCATCATAGCTAGCACTGGATACCTTACCTGTCAGAAGAAGAAAAGTGGTCACCTCTGCGTGACTTTTCAGCCCTTTGCGACTCTTCAGCAGACATTAGCCGTCAAAAGCAGAACCCATATTTATCCTGGTCCTTTGCTGTGCAATACTTGAGAATGATTGGGAAATTGACGTCTGCCTTGAGACTCAGGTATTTAGCTGAATAATTCACTTCCTGGCAACCAAACAACTCAAAACGAGAGATGGCATGTAACCTCAAGCTAGCGATGCTATTAGCTGTGACATCCTCACTGGACTTCCGTGTTCATCTTCCTCCAGCTGCTGGATGTAAATATTTATATTATTGTCGACCTGCCAAAAATTACTAAATATTTTTTTCATCAATATACTAATTTTTAGAAGAACATTAAGACTTACATTGTGCACATTTCTAAACACTTTGTTGATGTATTATTTTTTAAAAAATCTTTTTCATGAAAATTATCTATTACACCTTTAAGAAACATCCTTCAGCTGTTCAACTCCACCCTCCCGCTTATGTCAGTTAACCATTAGCTGAGTAGCTTCTAGCTGGATCCTTCCAGCTTGGATGAGCAGCGCTGGTTCACCAATCTGCAGTCGTTTGTGCATCTTGCATCACCCCCCCCTCCCCAAACAACCCCACCAAGACGCCACATTAAATTGCCAGCACCGCGTGCTCCACTGATCGCCACAAATTGAAGCCGGTGGTCGAGCCATGGGATCTTGGCCACCGGCCGGCCTGGGAATACCCCATCACGAAGCAGCTCTCAGCAGCTCTGCTGGCTCTCAGCTCCCCGTGACCAGCATGCCGACGCCGGTGTTCTATAATTCTGTACTATTTACAGAGACATGCTAACCTGCGTCTTTGTGCGTGCATCTTCAGACCAGAGTGATGCAAGTGGGCTGGTCTCAAGGATGGTGGTGGGTTGGCTTTTTCTAAATGTGACGTTAACGATTTCCACAAAAAAGTAAATGTTTCTGCTGTTTCTGGGAGAGGAAAAACAAGAAAGGCTTCGTTGAGGGGGCCTTCTCCACCCAGAGAAGGCAAAACAATGGACCGAAGAAGGAAGTGTCACCGGGGGGTATCAGCTGGAATGGTTAGGGCTATGCACCCCCCCCCCCCCCCGGGGAGAGTAACAACTGCTGGTGCCACTAAGAGAAGAAGGTGGTTGGAGCGGCGCCGGCGCTATGTCATGTTAATGTACCACATAGTTTTTTTGTTCAAATAATGTTATGGTCGGAAGCTCCGGGTCTCGATGCATGGGAATAAAGATATAAAAGAGGAATGCACAGAGGCCCGGGAATCTCTTTTGTTGTAAATTATGTTGGAGAAGGAATAAAGTTTGTGTCGTCCAGCTTGTTGCCTCGCTTGGCTCCTTTCGCCACAGTGTGTTTTTTAAAGAGCATTGACCATTTTGAAAATTTTTGGATAATTAGGTGACCAGACTCATCTCAGATAGTTAAAACCTACAAACACACCATTTTTCAGTCAATGACCCCTTTAAGTAAACATTTCTGCCAGTGGATACATTTTTTTTTTTGTTTATCAAATTGCTTAAACCAAGTATAAATTTTTTTGCCAGGAAATTTTTACTTGTCTCAAGCAATATGATAAAAATTTTTTGCACCACTGGCAGAATTTTTTCAACTTAAAATCAGATTAAATTGCTTAAAACAAGTAAAACTATCTTAAGTAAAAATTTTCTTAGAGAAAACTGTATAAGAAAAAATATCTTGTCAGACAAAAGAATTATATCCTTGATTTAAGATTTTTTTCTTACCAAGATTTCATTTTTTGAAGTGTAACTGCAGCTTTTTCTGTAAATACTTTTTGCTTCAAAGTGTTTTTTCCTCATAAGTTTGTGATTTTTTTCTCACATAAAACACACTTCTTGTCCATAAATTTGCATGGTTTTTTCCTGATAAATCTGCCTAATTTTCTTCTCTTAAATAGATACACTGTGTGAAATTTGGGGGGTAATTTGAGCTCTGAAATTTATTGCAGTATAAAAACTTACAATCCCTCTTAAGTAAAGTTGAAGATTTTTTTTTTATTCACAGGAAGAGGGTCCTGTTTACATTTACAACTCACACACAAATCTGCAACTTTTTCCATGTGAGAAGTTGTTTAAGTCAAATTTACAGAAAACAGGTGGTTATGACCAAAAGAGCTGCAGCTTGTCAAACTTGTTAAGCTTGTTTAATTTATGGCCTTTGATTAATTCAAATACAAATTATCTTAAGGAAAGGAGCATTTATGTAATGCTTCTAATCTCAAAAACTACCCAAAGTACATACAGTATCTCACAAAAGTGAGTACACCGCTCACATTATTGTAAATATTTCATTATATCTTTTCATGGGACAACACTGAAGATATGACACTTTGATACAATGTAGTCAGTGTACAGCTTGTATAACAGTGTAAATTTACTGTCCCCTCAAAATAACTCAACACACAGCCATTAATGTCTAAACTGCTGGCAACAAAAGTGAGTACACCCTTAAGTGAAAATGTCAAAATTGTGCCCAAAGTGTCAATATTTTGTGTGGCCACCATTATTTTCCAGCACTGCCTTAACTCTCTTGGGCATGGAGTTCACTAGAGCTTCACAAGTTGCCAATGGACTCCTCTTCCACTCCTCCATGACGACATCACAGAACTGGTGGATGTCAGAGACCTTGTGCTCCTCCACCTTCTGTTTGAGGATGCCCCACAGATGCTCAACAGGGTTTAGGTCTGGAGACATGCTTGGTCAGTCCATCACCTTTACCCTCAGTTTCTTTAGCAATGCAGTGGTCGTCTTGGAGGTGTGTTTGGGGTTGTTATCATGTTGGAATGCTGCCCTGTGGCCCAGTTTCCAAAGGGCTTTTTCAGTATGTCACAGTACATGGTGGCATTCATGGTTTCCTCAATGAACTGTAGCTCCCCCAGTGCCGGCAGCACTCATGCAGCCCCAAACCATGACACTGCCACCACCATGCTTGACTGTAGGCAAGACACACTTGTCTTTGTACGCCTCACCTGGTTGCTGTCACACACGCTTGACACCATCTGAACCAAATAAATTTATGTTGGTCTCATCAGACCACAGGACATGGTTCCAGTAATCTATGTCCTTAGTCTGCTTGTCTTCAGCAAACATTTGCGGGCCTTCTTGTGCATAATCTTTAAAAGGGGCTTCCTTCTGGGATGACAGTCATGCAGACCAATTTGACGCAGTGTGAGGTGTATGGTCTGAGCACTGACAAGCTGACCCCCCACCCCTTCAACCTCTGCAGTAATGTTGGCAGCACTCATACATCTATTTTCAAAAGACAACCTCTGGATATGACGCTGAGCACGTGCACTCAACTTCTTTGGTTGACCATGGTGAGGCCTGTTCTGAGTGGAACCTGTCCTGTTAAACCACTGTATGGTCTTGGCCACCGTGCTGCAGCTCAGTTTCAAGGTGATGGCAATCTTCTTATAGCCTAGGCCATCTTTATGTAGAGCAACAGTTCTTTTTTCAGATCCTCAGAGAGTTCTTTGCCATGAGGTGGCATGTTGAACTTCCAGTGACCAATATGCGAGAGTGCGAGAGCAATAACACCAAATTTAACACACCTGCTCCACATTCACACCTGAGACCTTGTAACACTAATGAGTCACATGACACCGGGGAGGGAAAATGGCTAATTGGGCACAATTTGGACATTTTCACTTGGGGGTGTACTCACTTTTGTTGACAGCAAGAGACGACTACTGACTTAAGGACTCTTTAATATGTGTTGAAACCAAGTATAGAATAAAAAAATGCTTAAACTGTTCTTCAGTCTGTTGCATTTATTTAAAAAAACATGCTGAATGATCAAATGTATTACTACGGTTTGTGGTGGCGCCTTGCATGGCAGCGGCCCCTCTGATTCTAGATGTCATTAACATTGTAGTTAGGAGAAACGTAATTTCATTCTACTATACATGATTAGCTGTATGGATTAAATGACAATAAAAGGGCTTCTTCTGAAATGTAATCCAGTTGAAATCTTTTTAAATGTACTATTATTATAGTAGTAGTGAATGCTAGAAAAAAAAGTGTGTGAGTGAATAGTTTGATGCAGCACGTGCGTCGTCAGAGCAGCTGGGTAGAGGGAGAGATGGGGAGGAGGTGAAGCAAGTTTTGGCTATAAAGACGTGCAGCCCACAGCATGAGGCCGTCTGGTGAAGTTATGGTGGCAGCTGTTAACTGTAGACTCTCCACTCTCATTTGGTGGTGGCTTTTATCTATTTCTTTTTTTTTAGTGCTATTCTCACCTGGCTGTAGAAGCGGATTTTATGACATATAAAGGGATTAATGTCAGTAAATTCTAGAGAAACAGACTTTTTATCCACTGCAAATATGCTACACAAAACAGACGTTGTGTAATTTCTACATTACTGCAGGTCCTCAGGCAGTACTCGTACCATACAAATAGCACTATAGATGCATACTTAGGGTCAGTAACCTAACATGCATGTCTTTGTACTGTGGGAGGAAACCAGAACACCCAGAACGTACTCACATAAGCACATGGAGAACACAGAAAAGCTCCTACCTCTGACAAAGTGGGGATTCAAACCAGGAACCTTCTGTCTCTGAGGCAGCGGTGATAACTGCCGTTTCACCATGCCGCCAAGTGCATTATTGTTGTTGAGAATTAAGTGCAGTGACAGCTTTACATTTATTCTTCAAAACCCTACAAACAAAGCTCGCCGACATAATTGTGTGTAAAAGATTAGCGTTTCCTGCATGGACTAAACATGACGTGGTGAGAGACAGGAAGTGGCTCAGCGGGCTCTAAATGTGTCTGATTTTTTTTTTTTTTTTAACAGAGGAAGAAACCGGGAGAGTGTGAGATGGAGACAGAAAGAAAGAAAAGCTGACAATTATCCTGATACTGTATCAGGAAGGAGGGGACAGGAGCAGATGTCTGGTGTCTGTCCATGAATGGTGACTGGAGTGAAACCGTACAAGCCAACTGCAGCTGGTCAATAACTTGTCCTGCCTCTCAGTAACTGTAGTAAACATCTTCCCCTCACCAGTCAGGTGCTCTGCAGTGGGGGCCACTCGGCACCTCTTGAAGAAGGCGTCTGTGTCGGGGTCCACCACGAGGAGCTGGGCCTCGTGACTGCCTCCTTTAATGGCAGCAACAACCTCCGAGTGTGTTTTACCCTCCACTGGGACATTGTTCACCTGTGGAGGAGAAGCGTAAGATTACTCCAACCTTACAGTACTGCTGGAAATTTTTCGAAAGGTAACAAAAAGCCACTGCGCCTTTTCTGAGCTGTTCCACTTTGTTCTCAGACAGATTTGTTCTTTGTATTATCCCTTGTCTGCCAGAGACTCCAGCGCAGGAAATCCTGTGTCCACACAGATGCACATGCACATATTTTCATAAAGCCCTCAACAGCCCCTGTCCTTTTTCACTGTTCCTCATATTTTCATCCCAGTTCTCTGTGTGGCTCAGTGGCGGCTGCACCGGCACTCTGCAACATGTCAGGTCGCTCCCATAAGAGCAGCTGAGCGCTCTGGTGTAAACTCTCCATGGGAAAGCAAATGAATGCTCTGTGTGTGTGTGTGTGTGTGTGTGTGTGTGTGTGTGTGTGTGTGTGTGTGTTTAGGTCACAGGGTGAACCTGCACGTCTAAGGCACCCCTACAGAGGAAGCTGGACAATAGGTGCTGGGCCAGTAACAGCACTAACAATGGCCGTCTGCTCTCACAAAGCACCGCTCCTCAGTGGGTGGCGTGGCTGTCTGGGGCCCCTCTCAGGGTCCGAAGGCCCCTCTCTACGCTCTCAAGATAGACCTGTAGTCCTCTTAATCCTTCTGTACCATTTTTTTCCCCCCCTCATTTATGCCCTTTGTCTTATACTTTGTCCATGTCAATGGTAGCAATGAGGAGGCGTGTAACCAAGTTTTTTTTTTTCTTTTAATATTGCAGTGCATGAGTCACTGGTTCACTGTGAGTTGGTGGATTTTTTTTCTGCACTTGCTGCCAGTTTTCTCTAAATGTCATTGTACAGTCAGTACTTCTTATGAATATTTTGCTGTATCATTTGCAAACATATTGTGTGTAATGCACCCCGTCACACCTCTACACACCAGTAAACAGTTATATTAAATTGGTCACTGACTGCGCTTTCCCCACATGTTCACAGCTCCCACAGGTCTCAATGAAATGTCTGTGATATATTTTGGTCAAATTGCCTTTAATTATCGCAGCAGCATCAATGTGAATCATCTTTTGCAGCCTTCCTCAGAATGGCTTGTTTCAGTGCATGTCTCTTTAAATGCCCAGGAGCTGCAGTTAACTCCACCCTCCCTCTTTTGTCACTTTTGCTAATCACAGCTAGTGAGCCTGAGCCAACTACTACACAACGTAAATTTGTCTTGAAGAATCAATGAAATAAAGCATCACTGGTGGACAGCAGTGTGTGGTTTCAGTGGTTGGCAGGATATGACCAGCCCCTGGAGTACAACAAGCACACAGACATTCACAAATGAGTGAATCGTGGCCCAGGATGGAGGTGAATTGGGGTGAATAGGGACGCACCCCGCGTCTCCCAGCTGGACTGGGAATGCCTTGATGACATCCGTGAAGCTGGAGGAGGCGGCTGGAGAGAGGGAAGTCTGGGTGGATGGATGGATGGATGGATGGATGCTTTGCAGTGATTAAATGGGTATAAAATATTTGTGATTAAAGCTTACTGGCTCAAAGAAAAGGCAGGAACCAAGAAAGTTAAACAAGCTTTACATGAGGCCTACCACCATTATTGCCCATTCACATCCAAGCTGTCTAGACTCTAGAGAGGAAGTATGGCAGACTAATCAGGATATACTGCTTCTCTGGGTATTTTTGGCCATCTTGAAAGGACTTTAGTCAACAGTTTCTCATAACTATTACAGTATTCAACATCTATGGGCATTTTGCTTCTAAGAGACTGCCAAAGCAAGTTGGATCCAGTAATTAATTTCAATAATAACAAATTGGTTCCCCCTTCATTTTCTATACCAAATTAGAGCCCAGCCATTAAACCTGTACCTGTACTATCCTGTCCTTGGGCTGTAGGCCTGCCCTCTCTGCTGGAGAGTCCTTGTCCACAGCTCTGACGTACTGGCCTGGCCGTGCCCGTTCGCTGTGCAGGTTGAACCCATATCCATCAGGGCCTCGCTGGATCACACAGAGACGTGGTCGCAGTTCAGGGCTCACCCCCTGGAATAAGACACAACGGATAAAAAGAAAACCAAACACATAAGTGGCATGTTATGAGCACAGAGATGTCTTTAAATACCTCGACCATGAGCGCCCGTTCGGGAGCAACCAGAGGCACAAAGATCACGGAGAGCTCCAGCGACTCATTAACCATGAATATAAAGCCGAGGCTGAACATGCAGCTGGCTGCTGCATGCTGGTGTGTTGTGCACTGTTGCGTTTTGTAAAATCGGGAGTAAACTGCAGCTGCTGTTTGAGCCCATGTGACTGACTGCCTGTCAGGAAGGAAAAGGGGGTCTTGGAGGTATGCCATTGGAGGTCTGCTGGGGAGGTTTGTGTAGAACTTGATGAAGGGCGGGGCAGGGGGGGATTTTTTTCCGAGGAAGGCACAGGTTCCAGTGTAGCTCACTGGAAGCTTCGAGAGGGACAATAGAAACTGGGCGTTGACCTCTGACCCCCTTTCCTCACCCCTGTCCCTTTCTAGTCCTGCTCTGAGATGGCAGGAAGTGCAAGAGCTGTGTTGTCATCCAGGGGAAGAAAAAAAAAAAAAACAAGCTTGGACCCAGAACCTCCCTCCCTTCCTCTGTACAGATGAAGCAGTTCCTTTATTTAGTGGAGGGGAAAGGGTTTTAAAGGGTTTATGTAAAGTGTGCAGGAGACCTCTGGTGATGATTGAACTTTGTCACGGTGGCCAGATGTGGCCAACACTCCCGCCACATCACAGGGGCTCCCACCCTCAAAGACAATGAGCCACCTTCTATATATAACAGAGTGAGTGACGACGTTTCTACTGAGAATATATAAAAATCCTTGTTAAGGGTCACAGCAGAACAGGGATGGCTGGCAGACACGGGCACTGTAAGAATGTTAATTAAAGCTTGGAGACAGAGCCCTCATTAATGTGATCAGTAACACCTGTGTTCCCCGTCACCAGCACATGGCTATGATTAAAGAAAAAAAACGTTTACGAGAAATTTTTTTTTGAGCCATATTCACCAGAAAAAAGATGAAAATTTACAAGACAATAAATCACAAATTTTCTAGAAAAAAAAGTTTAAATTTATCCCCCCCCTCCTCAAAAAAAATTAACAATTTAAAAAGATGTAAATTTGTGAAAAAAAGTTGTAAATCTCTAGGAAAAGCTATAAATTTAAGCGAAAACATAACTCAACTTTTTGTAGAAAACATATTGGAAAAAAATGGCTCCTAATCCATTATCGCAGGTCATTTTATACTTAAATCACAAATTTGACAAAAGAGTTACAAGGGTTGCAAGTTTGTAGGAAAAGTGTATATGACAAACTCATGTAGCACAGTGGCAGTCCAGCTTCTATGAACAACATCTGTTTTCTGGCTCCATGCAGTTTCTTTTGGCCTCAAACTGCTCATTATTAGAAGCTGCCAATCCCTGACTTAAGCCAGTTAAATATGATATTGTTCTTTGATGCAGTACGTCTCTGTCCAAAATGTCTAATGGAAGTGTTCAAAATGGCACATCAGATTGGGTATCATTTACAGGCTTATTCTTTCTTTAGCCAGGCTGCTAATGTGCTGTTACCACAGAAGAGTCTTCAGCACAGCTTCACAAACATCCACTCTGATAGGTTCACGCTTTTTTCCTGTCATTGGCAGCCATTCCTCCCGTTGATAAAGGCCCCATTTACTGCACTTTTTTTTCCCACATGTTAACAGCTCCCACAGGGCTTAATGAAATGTTTGACATATTTTGGTCAAATTGCCCTTAATTATTTAATTATTCATCATTGTGAATCATCATTTGCAGCTTTCCTCAGAACAGTTCATCTCAGTGCATGTTTCTTTAAATGTCCACACTCATCCTTTCATCACTATTGCTAATCTTAGCTGGTTAGCTTCTAGCTCGGATAATGAGCCTGAGCAAACTAATGTAAATTAATCTTAAAGAATCAATGACATGAAGCATCACTGGTGGACAGGAGTGTGGCGTTTCAGTGGTCGATGAGATATGAGCAGTCCCTGGAGTACAATAAGACCAGAAACATTCACAGATGAGTGAATGGTGGCCCAAGGTGGCTAGCTGACACTAGCAGCTAACTAGATGCTAGAAAATAATATAAACTGCACTTGGTAAGCTAACTCCCTAGTGGCACTATTAGCTCTGAAGCTAACACCTTGGGCCTCCCGCTCATCTGGGTGGGGACCAGATCATCACAACCAATGACACTGATTTTTGTAATTTAAGACGTGATCATTTGTCAGTGATGGAGGGAAAAAGATCCAGAAGAGCAAAACTGTCATCTTCCCATTCTGCCGAAATATTAAAATGATTATTTCTAGAGAGATTTTAACATTTTTACTGTAGTCATATGACCCAAGAAAGCATTTTAGAAGGTTAAATCCCACAAACACTAGTCTGAGCGAAGGGGACCTTTAAAACAAACGAGCGCTGCTAGAGAACATTACTATTCAATAACCAAGACCTCAAAGATGAGACGTGAGATTCACAATCAGCAAATATTGAAACCATAAAGTTTCAATGGCGATAATGTCTCAATCGCATGTAACGGCATTATATAAAATAGTGTTTGAGCATAAAAAGTCGTACCTCTGTCCAAATGAAAAATGCGTTCTCTTTTTATCTCTATAAACCACCTACAAAAAAAGGCAAATTATTCTCTATGAGCATCACATGCAAGTATAACAGATAGGAAGTACTGACATGAGGAGGAAGAAAAACCTTTCAGACAAATGTGGAACCGATTAAATAAAAAGGGTATACAAATAAACTGTAGAAAAAACAAAACTAGTGGCTCCACAACGAGGAACTTACTTTCACAGAAGTCATGTGACGCCACAGCGGTAACCGTCCAATCATCTGTGACCACCATCAGTGTGTGAATGTGTGTGTGAATGGGGGGGATAGCAGGATCTGTTAAGCGTTTTGGTCATCTAGAGATGAGAATAAAAGTGCTATATAAGTGAACGCCATTTACCATTTACCACTTCAGGATTCAGAGCAGCAGAACAGGAGGCAGAGGGAACATGTCTTACATCCAGTAAGCCAAACCTCTGTCCATCTTTCAAGTTCATTTTTAACTGTTTAATAATAAATGGAACCCGCGTGTTAGTGTTGATAGAGTTGCGCTGTATCCTGTTAATGTAAAAATTCCCTTCACCTAATACACAAACCGCAGTCAGTTTCTCTGTTAAAGCTGCAGGTTTCCCACCTCTCCCTCAGAGATCTCACAGCTTTGCTGCCTCCCCGATCCCCCAACCCTCCACCACAACACCTGCAGGCTGATATTCAATCATCACTCTCTGAATTCCATTTGCACTGAAGCCTAAATGCCCAATTCTAATTTTATTCTAAAGCTGTGATGAATCATTTTGAATGCGATTTGCCTTATTGAAATACATTTGGATACAAACGCTATTTTTGTATAAACATCCCACAATGTGGGACATGATAGGGCCATTTAAATACGTGGAAAATTAGCTTTTTTGGTGCTAGAGTTATACATGAGGAAAAAAATAATGATTATTGTGAAGCTCGAGTTTCCTAACGATAAATGTTTTGAACTTTCAAAGCAGAGTGCATGGGGCATCCATGCATTTTGCTTCTCATATGGTAAAACGTGGAGGTTGGGGATAGTACCTTTGGCATGGCAACCTGGGGTGGTGGTTCCCCTCTTCAAGAAGGGGGACTGGGGGGTGTATTCCAGTTTTAGAGGGATCACACTCCTTAGCTTTCCTGGAAAAGTATATGCCAAGGTACTGAGAGGAGAGAAGGCATTCGACCGCGTCCCTCGAGGTTTCTGTGTGTGTGTGGGGGGGGGGGGGATGCTTGGGGAGTATGGGTTATCTGGCTTGCTGTTACGAACTGTCTATACTAACTAACTAACTAACTAACCTGCACTTATATAGCGCTTTTCTAGTCACAAAGACCACTCAAAGCGCTTTCACTAATACTAACCCTCTATTCTAAGGGCTTATAGGAAACAGATATCTAGGGACAATTTAGAACAACCAATTAACCTAACATGCATGTCTTTGGATTGTGGGAGGAAACCGGAGCCCCCGGAGTAAACCCACGCAGCACAGGGAGAACATGCAAACTCCATACAGAAAGGTTCCAACCCCTGCCAGCCTGGGGATTCGAACCAGGAACCTTCTAGCTGTAAGGCAACAGTGCTAACCACTGCACCACCAGTCTCTATACAACTGTTCTGAAAGTTTGGTTTGTATTGCCAATGCCAGACTCGCTCCCTGTGAGAGCTGGACTCTGCCAGGGCTGCCCTTTATCCTGTTCGTTATATTTATGGACAGGATTTCCAACACAGCCAAGGAACGGAGGGCGTCATGTTTGGTGGTAAGAGGATCTTGTCTCTGCTGTTTGCAGATGATGTGGTCCTGTCAGCTTCAACAAGCAATGACCTTCAAGTCTTACTGGGACAGTTTGCTACTGAGTGCGAAGCAGCCAGGATGAGAATCAGTACCTCCAAGTCTGAGTCCATGGTCCTTAGTCGGAAAAGGGTGGATTGTCCTCTTTGGGTTGGGGTCAAGCTCCTGTCCCAAGTGGAGGTGTTCCAAGTATTTCAGACTCTTATTCAGGATTTAGGGGAGAATGGAGCAGGAGATTGACAGACATATTTAAGCAGCATCTGCAGTGATGCGGACTAGTGATGAGAATTGATACGATTTTTTCAATATCAATGGCATTGTCGATTTTTCTTATCAGTCTGATTCTTTATCGATTCTTGATCAGTTTTCCATGTGGAAAAATGCAGGCCTTCACAGGATTTCAGCAACAATGCAGGAGTTTTGTTATTTTTCAGATATTCAACAATAGTTATTCTCTTAAAAAGATATAATAAAATCAAATACAATACTGTAAACATGCTTTCCTTAGAAAAATGGACATTTATGCCTTGTAACATCTGTAATGTTTAAAAGCAATATAAATAAAAGCAGTATAAATTAAATATTGAAGTGATTAGAAACAACTGCACAATTATGTTATTCTCAAGACATTGCTCAGTCTGGGATGGAGTCAAATTCAGTATTAATCTCTGACCTACATCACACGTACCACCTATCCAAACTCCAGCGGCTCTACAGTCATGAATGGATGCAAGCCTTTAAATGCAAACCTCATGAGAGCTCTGTGCACAGCTGGTGTCAGTGGGTTATCCTGGCAAGGAGTGGAGGACGAGCATGTTGGTAAAACCTCAGAGCTACCTGTTGCTGTCATTGTCTAAAAAAGAATGAGGTCATATTGAGTTTTGTGAGTTAAAAAATGGATTAAATTTAGCCTGCAATGCTGCTAGCATTGCGCCAATATTGTACTACTAATAATAAGCTAATATTACAGCCACTAACGAAGGTGCTGCTATTTGGGAGTCAAGTGTGGGCGCACTTCGTAGACTGTCAAACGCATTGCAGTCTTTCATTGTATCCCGTGCAGCTGCAACAAGAGATGTTTCAGTTTGTGTTTACTATACGCTATGCTGTTCATGTTTACATATGCTTCCACCATTACCCCGCGGTAATGACGGTGTCATGGTGTTGCACGGTAGCGACATGTGATGTCATGACGCATGTCATTTTTAGAAAAAACATGAAAATGTTTAAACCCGCAGCACTGAAAAAAAGGAATTGAAAAATTTAGAACCGGCTCCCAATTCCCATCCCTAATGCAGACGTAGTACCAGTCTGTCATGGTGAAGAGGGAGTTGATCTCTAAAACAAAGTTGTCAACTTACCGGTCAGTCTGCAATCCTATATTCACATATGGTCATGAACTTTGTGTAATGACCAAAATAATGAGGTCATGGACACAAGCAGTTGAAACGAGTTTCTCCGTAGGGTGGTTGGACTCGCCCTTAGAGAGAGGATGGAAACTTCAGTTATCCAGGAGAGACTCAGTAGAGTCGCTGCTCCTACACATCGAAAGGAGCCAGTTGAGGTGGTTTGGGGATCTGATCAGGATGCCTCCTCCCATGTGACTCCAGGGCAGACCCAGGACATGCTGGAGAGACCATGTCTCCAAGCTAGCCTGGGAATGCCTTGGAATCCTCCCTGAAGTGCTGGAGGAGGTGGCTGGGGAGAGGGAAGTCAGGCTTCTCTGCTTTGACTGCAACCTCTGTGGTCTGGACCCCGGAAAAGCGGCAGAAGACAGATGGATGGATGATAGACATGGTAAAATTCAAAATGTCTACCCTAAAAAAAAGTCTTCAGTATGGTTGTGAACAGTTTTGAGTTTGTCAAGCTTTGCCTCAATAATGTATTAAAAAATGACAACTGTGGCTGTGCCCAATGGCAACTAAATGCAATATGTCACATAACATGATTGATTATTCAACATAAAAACTAGAATGCAAAACAGGCTGTCAATTACAATCCAGTTATAGAAATGCACATTATGGATGTGCACTTAAATTCTGGATGGAAACAACTGATTAAACTCCTATGCACATTTAAAATTCATACAGCTAAAAAGGATGGATTAATTCCTGTATAGCTTCAGACTGAATCAAACAAAGCAGCTGGAAGCAGGTGATGCACATAAACCATGACATCACAGCTGTGCACGACAGGCTACCATGTCAAAAACACAGTAACTGAAAAGGATGGCGGTTGCTGACTTGGTCCGACTGAAGGACAACTCTTCAAATCATGTATTTTTTCCCACACCTCAGACTTCCATTTATTTTTTTTTTAATTTAGGCGCTCTATCATGTATATTACTGTTGACATTTGATTACATAGAAAGGCATGGAAACACAGTAAATGACAAGAGTTTATTATTATTCTGGCCTGATGAACGCATGCCAAAGTCTCCACACATGTTTAAAGCCTAGGCCTAATCAAAGTTGAAAAGACATGTACTGATAGCTTGTAACTTTGACCTTGAGTACAATTATTGTGTGTGAGTTTGGTGACCTTCCAGGCAATAACCACGGAGATGTAGTAGTTCTCATAAAATGTGAAGGGGTCAGACAGAGGGCAGACAATCAAACGACAGACACATCGATGTGGAATTACCTTATTTGGGGAAAACTTGCTTTAGTGGTCCCCTGCTCTTATAGAAAACATTATGATTTATACTAGTGGAGTGGCAAAGGGGCAAAAATGTTTTGGCATACCCTGCATGGTGATAGAACAAAACATAATGGGTATCATTCTGTTCATTAGGATGTCAACTTTATGAAAATTAAGGTTGTACTCGTGAAATCTACTTTTAACATGTCACTTTAACCCCTTATTTGGCAAACCATGAAAATATCCAGGTTTCCAAAATCTCTGCTATTTATACATTAACCCGAGTTAACAACTTCAAAACAGCAACTAACTTAAAGATTCCCACATTTTGAAGTTGCTTCCATATGAGTTGGGGTTTCTGACTCACCAGTGGTGCTTTTAAATGCCTTGGTTCATGCACAGGTAGCGCTGTGGAGTGCCTGTGTCACAGTTCTGCGACTTTCAAGTGACGTGGCCTTAAACCATAATAAATCCCCAGTTGTACTAAGTATTGCACCTCACAAGGTGGCAGACACGTATAACTTACTGCTCTTGCCTTGGAGGACTAATGGCCCCCATGTAACCCCCCCCCACTTCTGGACACCAGAGAAGAAGAGTTTGTAAACAAATGTTGATCGATCACAAGACAGAGGAGGTATTTGCTCCCAAATTTGCCAACTATGATTCTAAAAAGAGATTATTTAGCTTATGAAGGTAAATATCTACATTTTGTTATAACAGAGGGTGGGTGAAGCTGGTTGATTTGCACCTGCCATCGACCCCCAGCGCCATGTCACTGGACAGAACAATCGCGCCAGTTCCCGGTCGTCATATGAGATAAACTGCGGCGGAATAAAAGCGAAATTGTGGTGGAATAATCATAACAGTTTCTGGATGTGGGAGAGAAAGTGAAAATGACCGACAGAAGACAAAATAATGACCAGGATGAACAAAAATTGATGAAGCGCGTAAGTGACGAATTTCTTTGTTTACAATGTAAGTGATTTTCTGGTTCATATACTTTAAAGATAAGATAAAATGCCTAAAACACCAGTGACAACAAACAAAACCATCCTTTGTGTAAATATGTCCAAAGTCCACTTTTGACTGAAAGTTATGTAATTTGATATGGCTGCCGTTGCATTATGCAAATTAGATGCATAAATTTACTCCTATCTCAAACTTTGGATCATATTCTACATCTTTCTAATTGAGAGTAAGCCATTATCTCTTACCACTTTCAAGTTATAGCCTTGGAAATCTCTGACATCTGAAATGAATATTTTCTTGAAAAAAAAACCTTGACCACTAGGAGCTGACGGCGCGACGGAGCACCATAGGCAGTCAAACGGTTAACCCTTCTCGTGGTGAGAAGGTCAAACAAAAACTTCAACTCTGTTCCGATAGATCAAGCGCTGGAGCAAAGCACCAATCGAGAGGCTAAAAGTAAAGGCAGTGTCATTGGGTACATACTGAGGAAAGGCACCCTTCTTCGATGGTTGCTGACCAGACATGTCACTGGAGAGTACGCGGAATGATTCAATGACATCTGCTCATTGGCCAAATCCAAGAAGTTGCACAAGGAACTTGGGGAAGCTTGGATAAAGCAGGACCAACGGGATGTTCAGAGAGTCAAAGACTACCTGGAGGATCAGTCTCAGAACCCATTTGACTTGGATGATGAGGCATCAACGTCCCTGATCAGCATCACCACTGGACAGGTAGCTTCCAAAGATATTGAAATATCAATGAGCAAAATCCCCAATATGGGAAAGGAAATGCTTGAGAAGCTGGTGCAGAAACCAAGGAGCTTTTGGGACCCAATTTCAAAGATGCCTGTGTTGACATTCTCTGCCATGAAAAAATGCCTGTCAATGGATAAAGACTTGATTAATACTGAAGTACTGTTTAGGAGGCTTCTCGCAGTGCAAGAACTGAGATGTTAACTAGCAGAATGTCCTTGCATACGAGTTAGTTGCTGTACCTCCACTGATGTTTCATGATGATGGCACGATGAGAAAGACAAATAAGACTGATCTGGACAAGAGGCTGGAGGAACACTGTGACAAGCAGCCTGTCTTACCACAAGTTTCCCTGGTGTCTTCACAACCTGCAGAGTATCTGATCGATGGAATAGCAATGATCCAGTCCCTAAACAATAACCACTTCAAAACATTTAATGATCTTGGAAAGGTGACATTAAAGCACTTGTGATGATCCTGAATAACAAGGACATGGAACCACTTGTGAATGCAGTAACCCTTGTGTTCGACCATTATGATAAGGAACATTCCATCAAATCCAGTGAGTGCCAGCGACGAGGAACAACAAAGGGGCTTCTGTACCAAATCAAAGGAAACAGATGTACCCAATTACAGACTTTTCTCAAGTCTAGTGCCAATAAGGCAAGTCTTGCGGCAATCTTAAGTGAGTACATCTGTGAAATGGACAAGGGGTCTTGTCTAGAGATACGTTGATTGTTCTGGCAGGGGGCTTTACTGATGGTGAAGTCGTGAAGGTTATCTGTGGAGAAGGTGCATCTTGCATTGAGGAGCTAAACAGCTCCCAGGAGGAGGCAGACATACACCTGCTACTGCACAGTATTGTTCTGTCTAGAGATCATTGCAGGATAATTGTCCAATGAGATGACACCGACGTCCTTGTGTTGCTACTGTACTATTCAAGCAAAGGAATGCTGGCAAATGAAATGTACATGCATACAAGGCATTCAGGCAAGATCGTCACAAAGGAATGCTATATTCCTATTCACCAGATCTCCTCAAAGTTGGGCAATTCCATGTGCTACTGCTTACCATCAATGCATACCTTGTCAGGATGTGATACAACGAGTGACTTGCATAGACTTGGAAAACGGGCTGCGTACTCTGCTCTTACCAAAAATGCTGATGCCTTGCAGGGTTTGACAAAGTTTGAGAACAAGAACACTTTCCTGGAATCACCACAACTATTCGCCCTGTTACTGCATGGGGAAAAAGGCCAATCATGTTTGTTAAATGAGCTACGCTTCATTCTTGCCCCGACCACTGACAAAGCTGTGTCATTGTTGCCACCAACTGAGGATGCTTATGAACAGCATGCCTTACGTGCACTTTATCAGGTTACTGTTTGGTGCCAAAGTCATATTTCCAAGCCAGAATTGGTAAACCCAGTTGGCCATGGTAGGCATCAGTCAGATTCAATGGACTTTCTACCAACATTGTATAAAAACGAATCTGCACCAATGGAAGTGAGAGACATTACGCTTTTGTATTGCATGGACAAAAGCTGTCAAGGCCAGAAATGCCCATGTGCCCAAGCAGGCTTTCCTTGTATGGACATTTGTGCTTGCGAGATGGACTGTGATAATCCCAATAACAAGAAGGAAGTAAACGAGTCCGCTACAGAGTAAGACAGAGATGATGACAACATGGACCGAACTATTTCATTGGGAGATCTTTGGGGTTTCAAATGAATACTGCTGAACTAGATAGTACATGAGCAGGGTATGTCAATCTGATATCTATGATATTTGCACTAAAAATGGAAGAAATTTGGGGAAAATAAGGGGTTTTCCGAAACCTGAATATTTTCATGGTTTATGACAAATAAGGGGTTAAAGTGACATGTTAAAAATAGATTTCATGAGTACAACCTTAATTTTCATAAAGTTGACATCCTAACAAACAAAATGATACCCATTTTTCTTTGTTCTACCGCCGTGTAGGGCATCTCAATTTCTAGGCCTTTTTGGCTACTTGCTGCTCCACTATACCTGAAATTGTCCCTTTAAATTTTGCTCAGAAATATAGAGCCACAACAAGCATCAGCAAATAAACTTCACATTGTTCCATATATGCAGTTTTACAGACTGCAGTATGCTCTGATGAGTGATTCAGACTGACTGTCTCTGTTATGTACAGCAGGACTGAACATCTGTGCTGCTGATAAGAGCCCTACAGCCACATTTTCATCATGCTGGTAACAAATTACACAAAATTTGATGCCACTCTTTACTTTGAAGTGTTATACCCAAACTAAAACAGCTCTTTATGAGTTATTCAAACTGAAAATAAACAAATACAGACCAAGCAGAAAAGTGAGGCCTGCATTTTCTAACTTTAGGCGGTTTGTTTAGTTGACCTGCCTGAATTAGTGGCTGAGTTTTCCTCATATCCAACATCCCTCATTTGAAGTCCTGAATAACAGAGCTTTATGCAGTTACAGGTTTTTTGTTTTTTTTTTTATCTGTAACGGCACAGAAATAATCATCCAAATAAAGCCATGAAATGTGATTACAGGAGTCAACTTTACTTATAAAAAGGAGCTACGCAAGGGAGAAGTTATCACAGTGAAACCCCAAACCAGATGGGCTATTTTTTGACATAAAATGGTAGGTTAACGTGTGTGCCTATGCATTGTTATTAGTCTTTATTGTTTCATGTCAGTGTGGCTGCTGTTGAAAATGTACGGCAGGAGTCCGCGCCAACAGAGGACGGTTTGTGTCAGAGAGGAGTGGAGGGCTGAAGAATCTCCATGCAGCTCTGAAATCTGAGGAATCTGCTGAACACACACGAGCCAGAAGGGCAACTGATGATACACTTATGTACTTATCAAGTGTGCATGTTCGTGGTTACGTATGGACATTACTCACATTCTTTATGGACAGCAAATGTTGGACGACGTATGCTACAGTTGCACAAAGTGTGTCAAAGACCATTCAGTGGATGTTGTGTAAACTACAGCTCATATCAAAACTTTTCTTCATATCATTAACTGATACTTGTAGTCGAACCATTTCATCTGTGCAAACAGCAAATCTATTGTGCAGTCTTCATCCAAGGCTTGTTCCGTTTAGAGAAATTTGTACACTTTTTTTAAACACTCAGACATTACTAACTAACTAACTAACTAACCTGCACTTATATAGCGCTTTTCTAGTCACAAAGACCACTCAAAGCGCTTTCACTAATGCTAACCCTCTATTCTAAGGGCCTATAGGAAACAGATATCTAGGGACAATTTAGAACAACCAATTAACCTAACATACATGTCTTTGGATTGTGGGAGGAAACCATTAGAGACCATTCAAGAACAGGAGCACATCCTAGTAAAGGAGAACTTGTTACGATAAGCCCATTGAGATGTAGCATCTCATTTTCAAGGGGGTCCCTAGTAGTGATATTATTTCGGAAGATTAAAGGTAACGAGGAAGTGCTGCACTTGCAGATTGTCAAATGGCCACTTGAAGCTAGCACTAAAAGTCCTTAAGGACTTGTGTTAAAATTCACAACTTTAGACAGACACAAGGGCTGTTCATTAAAGATTTCCCGACCAACTTCTGGTTATTGCAGGAGGCTGAAATTGCACATGTATAAAAATTCATATCTCTACAGGTTACGTGGAAATTTCCAGCTCTGAAAAGTTTCTCTTTTACAGGTGCTAAGGTGGAGTAAGGCGTGCTAATGGAGCCAGTTGAATGCAGAGCAGTCATCAGGTTCCCGTAGTTGAGAGGCTGCACACCATGGGAAACATTTGATGAAATGGAGAACAGTTATGAGGAGGATGAACCATCATATGACGTAGTCAAGCAATAATAGACAGTTCAAGTGCGGTCCGACATCAGTGGCAACTGCACCCATTCCCGTGTGACCACCAGTGCTCTATTGATGAAGACGTGATCTGGCAAGTGGAGGCCACCATTTTGGAGGATTGCCACATAACTGTTCACCATCTAGCCCAAAATGCCAAGATCAGTGTGGGGTCTGAGGAAAAAAAAATCATCCATGTCCATTTATACCTACAGAAGTTGTATGCACAGTGGATTCCCCAGCTGATCACAACTTTCCAGAAACACAAACAAGTCACATGCTCCCAGGCTCTTTTGGTCATGTGCCAAGTAAACCAAGAGGACTTCTTTGACAGACTAATTACACAGAATGGAACATGAGTCCATGACTATGATCCAGAGACTAAAGAACAGTTGAAGCAATGGCAGCATTATGACTCACCACCTCTGAAGAAGGCACATGTCCAGCCCTTAACAGGCAAGGTCATACTCACGGTCTTTTGGGACCAGCATGGATTATTGATGATGCATTTTCAGGCAAAGAGTACCACAATTTCCAGGACTTACTATGCTTCACTGCTGCAGAAATTGCAGAAACTCATCAAAATCAAGAGGCGTGGCATGCTGACCAAAGGTGCCTGTCTCATGCAAGACAACACCCTGGCTCACAACTCGCATGTTGCCCAGCCAGAAGTACGGTCCTACAATAATGAAATCCTTCCTCACCCCCCTTACTCTCCCAATGTTGCACCGTCTGACTTCCACCTCTTTCCAACCATGAAGTCATTTTTGAAGGTCAAGCACTTCCAAAACAATGAAATGCTAATTTCCGAAGTCAAGTCATAGCTTGTGATGCAACCTGCAGACTTCTGCAGGTAAGGTCTCCACAGCTGCATAAAGCGATGGGAGAAGTGTGCAACCCTTGATGGTACCTATGTAGAAAAAAACTAATAACTGTGTCAAAATTGGTTCCTCTCAGTCCATGGGAAATGAGTCAAGGAAAACCTTTAATGAACAGCCCTCAGATAATGCCCAATTATTCTTTTTAAAAAGTGTCACATTTTGGATTCAACTGTGCTAAGAGGCAACAAAGAGTTAACCTTTTAGGTAATAAGCCTGTCGCAAAAATCCTATTTTTACAAAAAAAAGAAAAGATGAAGTTTCATATCCAAGCTGGCTAGTTTCAAAATGATTGCCCAAAAAAGTCCTGGATGACATCATGTGGGCAAACTACTTAAATTGTTTCCTTACAACTTTTTTTGTTGTGGTAAGACTAACCTTTAGCAATGGAGAAGTTTAAATAATTTGAATGACACCTTATGTGACCCATCCTCTTTGCTACGCTCAAGTTATTACCAGTGTTATCTACCATGTGAAATGTTCCTCTCGCCCAAACACAAAACAGTATTTTCACATTAACACACACTGGACTCAGTGATGCAAACTTTCCCTTTGAGAAGGGAAGTATTAAACGGGAACGACTGACACATCTTCGGTTAGCTTAACTTCCTTACAGGAAAGTGAAATGATTCAATAGTAAAACCCAAATATGCCCCTGATGAGATGAGAAACATCACTGCATCTGTCAAATGAAGCAGAGCAGCAAACCACCTTGACTAATGGAAACAGGCAAATCTGACCTTTTTATGAGTTGACATCAGGAAAAATGAAAACAAGCAGTTGCACCAATATAGGGGAAAAAAATGTTTAAATAGCATTTTTCACAGGATCGTTATTACATATTACAGCCTCTTCTGAAAAACATTTCTCACATTACTTTGCAGGATGAAAAAGGAGGAAATAAGCCAACGTGACAAAGCCTGGAAACAATACAGATTTCAGTGTGTTTATACATCAAAGAAATGGGATGAATAATGTAATATAAAACTCCCAGTATACTGCACCATGAGTTGTACTGCGGTGTAGAATAAAAGGCAAAAAAAAAAAAAAGAAAAAAATTAAATATAGAAACAAAGTAGGTGAAGCAGTGCAAACACCAGCTTGGGCGGATATGTTGTTAAGTAACACTAGGCTGTGAAAATGAAGCAGAAACTTGCTTTTATCATGCAGAAACCAGAACTGCATAATATTTGAACTACCACTATATACACACACACACACACACCCACACACACACACACACACATACCTTCTCCAGGCAGCTGATGTGCCAGTGTTGGTTCTATCTGCACTGCACGCACCGTGGCAAGTAAGACCAGCTTTGAATACCGATACATCCCAGACAATAACAGGTCCCATTTTAATATTCCTAAAACACACTAGTGCAACAGCTTTTCTGTTATATTTAAGATCTGGAGTTTACAAAACCCCCTTTTGGATTAGTTTTTGGTTTGTTTTAGGTGGCAATAAATCAAGCTGTGGGCCCCGTGTTATCAATACATCAACAAAGTGCGACCGTTTCTCACACTGGGTGACACTGAGAAACTGACGCTTTCATTTCAACTAGACTAGACTATTGTAACCCTCTCCTGTCTGGTCTACCAAAACGCTCTGACAATCCACTTCAGCTGATCCAGAATTCTGCAGCCCGGTTGCTAGCTAAAACCAGGAGGAGGGAATACATCACTCCAGTTCTAAAGTCCCTACACTGGTTGCCTGTCAGTTTTCGTATCGATTTAAACATTTTTACTTGTTTTTAAAGCACTTCATGGTCTCGCTCCAACATACTTGTTGTTGAGATTGTATGAACCAGTACGGCCCCTCAGATCCTCAGGCTTAAAACTTTTAGTCGTCCCAAAGTGTAGGACCAAAGCGCCTGGTGAGGGAGCCTTCAGTATTTATGCTCCAAGCCTCTGGAACACTGCCTGAGGATCTGAGGTCATCTGGTAGTGTTGATATTTTCAAATGTAATCTCAAAATCTACCTCTTTAGACTTTCTTTTGATCCAGAATAACGTCTTCATTTTTTAAAATTTAATTTAATTTTTGTTTTTAGTTAATTTTAGTCCGTTTTACCAGCGATTTTATTATTATGAATATTATGTTGTTTTTAATTCATTTTTATTGGGTTTATCTTGTTTTTAACCATATTGTGTGTTTTTATTTCCAATTGTCCTTTTCATTCCTTATTTTACTATATTTTGATATGTAACGTATTGTTATTTTACTCCATTTCCTCCACATACTCTACCTTTCTGTCACTTGGTCATCTGTGAAGCAGTTTGAATTGCATTAACTTGTACAAAAGGTGCTATACAAATAAAATTTGATTGAATACAGTTTCCTGGAATTCAGTTTTAGCTCACCATCTGTTAGTGTTTTTGTTCGTCTTAGTTCAGTGACATTTTTCTAGCTAACGCTAACTTGCGTTAGCTAGAGAGATGAGTCATCATTTAAGCTTGTTTACATCAGTGCTGACACTCTGAAATAATTATCTTGGGGTCTGGGTCATGGAGGCAGCAGTCTAAACAGAGAAGCCCAGACTTCAATCTCTCCAGCCACCTACTCCAGCTATTCAAGGAGGACACCAAGGTGTTCCCAGGCCAGCTGGGAGACACAGTCTCTCCAGTGTGTCCTGGGTCTGCCCCGGCATCTCCTCTCAGTGGGACGTGCCCGAAACACCTCAAGTGGGAGGCGTCCAGGAGGCATCCTGATCAGATGCCCAAACCACCTCAGCTGGCTCGTTTCAATGTGGAGGACTAGTAGCTCCATTCTGAGCCTCTCCCAGATAACAGCTCCTCGCCATTTCTCAGGGTGGGTTCCGCCACCAGCAGAGAAAGCTTATTTCAGCCATTACCCAAAGTACATAACCATAAATCAACAGCTTTGCTTTGGAGCTCAGCTCCCTCTTCACCCAACAGACCAGTACAACATCCACATCACTGCAGATACTAATCTAATCCCTCTGTCTTGCTCCCGCTCCATCCTCCTTTCACTCATGAATAACACCCCAAGATACTTGAACTCCTCCACATGGGGCAGGACCTTGTTCCAAATCCAAAGAGGGCAGTGCACCTTTTTGCAGCCGAGGACCATGGACTCAGACTTAGAGGTACTGATTCTCATCCTGGCCACTTCACACTCAGCAGCAAACCATCCCAGCAAGACCTGTAGCTCATTGCTAGATGAAGCCAACAGGACAACATCATCTGAAAGCAAAGACAAGATCACTGAACTTGACACCCTCCGTTCTTTGACTGTGCTTAGAAATCCTGTCCATAAAAACTGTGAACAGGATCGGTGACAAAAGGGCAGCCCTGATGGAGTCCAGGTCTGACTGATTGTTGGCAATACAAACCAAACTCTCGCAACAGAGACTGGACAGCTCAGAACAACAAGCCTGATACTCCACTAATCATGGTAGAAATATGGGTTTGCTGGTGCAGTTACCAAGCACAGTAGCAGTTAAAATGTCGACAGATACAGTATGTTTTACCATGACAATGAAATAAAAGTCTGACATTCATCAAAATCTGCAATAAAAATTGGATAATGGAAATTCAATGGTAGCCCACCTGAGAGGCTGACTACTGGGCCAAGGGCCACAAAAATGACTGAAATTTCACTATCAGCAGACTCTGTACACATTTCTACCTTAGAAGTACCAACAGATGAGTGAAAATCAGATTATATACCCATTCATCATGTTTATCACCCTGCAGTTGCACATCTGCCAGCCTCTCCTGCTGATACCATTGGACAGAGAGCTGCAGCTGCCAGTGATTCAATCCCTGGCATGGAAGAGCCAATCTGTGTGTTTGTGTGAATTAGTGAGTGTGACAAAGAGATGCCGACGGCTGCAGCTCTGCCACTCAGCCTGCCAGTTACTTCATATTCTCCCCATCTTTGACTCGTCGTTTAATGTGCAATTACAGGCCTTAATAAATGAGCAAATACATTACTGAAGGGTTGTGTCACTTCTGCTCAGCTTTTGGTCTCTGACTCAAAAACTCTGTTTGATTTACTCAGGGAAAGCAGTTAACAGAAGGTCACATGCTGAAATTTCCTATTACATTAATGCATTGCTGATGCATTTCAAGTGTTCTTTTTTCCAAGATGTTGGCACCCTCTGCTATGGAAAAAGCCATTTTGAGCAAATTTTTCACAAAACCAGAGACACATTTCAGCCTTAAAATTGAGGCAAATATGCTGAGTTGCAGTGCTGTGAAAAAGTATTTGCGCTTTCTCGATTTCATATTTTTGCATATTTGTCGCATTTAAATGTTTCAGATCCAACAAATTTTAATATCAGACAAAGATAACCTTAGTTAATATAAAATGCAGTTTTATATTATGATTTAATACATTTATAGCTGCCCAAAACCTACCTGCCCCCATGTGAAAAAGTAATTGACCCCTAAACCTAATAACTGGTGCTGCAACACCTGTAATCAAGCATTTGCGATTACTGGCACCGAGTCTTTTACATTGCTGTCGAGGAATTTTGGCCCACTTTTCTTTGAAGAATTCTTTTAATTCAGCCACATTGGAGAGCTTGAGGTCACAAACTGATGGCCGGACATTCTCCTTCAGGATTTTCTGGCAGAGAGCAGAATTCATGGTTCCATGAAATACAGCAAGTCGCCCAGGTCCTGAAGCTGCAAAGCAGCCCCAGACCATCACACTACCACCACCATGTTTGACTGTTGGTATGATGTTCTTTTATGAAATGCTGTGTTAGTTTTATGCCAGATGAAAAGGGATGCACATCTTCCCAAAAGTTTAACTTTATAGTCTCATCAGTCTACAGAATATTTTCCGAAAAGTCATGGGGATCATCAAGATGTTATTTGGCAAATGTGAGATGAGCCTTCGTGTTCTTTTTGGTCAGCGATGGTTTTCGCCTTGGAACTCTCCCAAGGATGCCATTTTTGCCCAGTCCCTTTCTTATCGTTATTACCTCCACCAAGGAAGTTATGTTTTTGCTGGCGTTTGTCTATCTGTCTGTTAGCAGGATTATGCAAAAACTACTAGACGGATTTGGATTAAATTTTTACCAGAGGAAGCCCTTGGCCCCAAGAGGACGTTAGATTTTGGAGGTGATTCATGAGCACATACCTCTGTCAAGGCCTTATATCAGGGGTGGGCAATTATGTGCCATGGAGAGCCATTCTACTGCAGGTTTTCTCTTCCACCCAGTCTCTTCAGCAGGTGTTTTCAATGATTAGCAATCCTTGAAGCTGATCAGAGCAAACACCTGGAGCGCGTTCAGTTGACAAAACAGTTTGCAACTGTTCGTAACATGTTTGTTAGTTTCCGTAAATGAACGACACGGTTGCTGCGAACAGTTTTCTCTTTGGCCGAACTCTTTTGGAGGTGACTTGCGTAGCAAACAAAGATGGCAGCTAGGTAAGATAGTTTGCGATATTCCTTTGTTTTCTTTTATTTTTGGAGCAATTCCATCAATTTAAGAGTAGAGGTTACAGTATGTCATTTTGTAAATAAAACAATATCACGCATAAAATATTGTTTTTGGTGGGGGTATAACTGAGAATTCTTAGGTCATATGAAGCTGAAGTAGGCTACAGTCTACGCCGTAGTTACTAGGGTCCTCTACCAACTGACAGAGGAGCATAGATCTAAACAATTACAGAATTTGTGAGCCGAACAGAAAAAATGTTCGCAGAGAACTGCCCATTCATTTAGGTCAATTCGCCTTGCAAACTATGTTCGGCGAACTGTTTTGTCAACTGAATGCAGGGCTGCTAAAGAGACTGGGTGGAACAGAAAACCTGCAATGGAATGGCCCTCACTGCCCACCCCTTCCCTATATTCTTCTGGCAATGAATTAGCAGTATTACAAAAACTACTGGACAGATGTTGATGAACTTTTCACCAGAGGTGGCCCTTGGGTTATGGATGAACTCAGGACAATTACTTTTTCCACATAGGGCCAGGTAGGTTTGGATTGGGTTGTTCCCTTAATAAATGAAATCATTATGTTATGACCCGAGCGCCGGTTCTGTACGCGCTCAGGTTAAAGCTATGTCTCGCTGCCAGCCTTGACAGCTGCGGGTGGTATTTTGGCCTCTCCGGGCTCTTATTGTGAAAGTGCTCGGAGGGGTTTCCGCCTGTCAACGGTCGGCCAGCTGTCTGTCATTCTGTCATTAGTCACTGATTATTTAAGCTGTGTGCTAGCGTCAGTATGACGCAGCAGTGTAAGTCGCTATACGTCAGAACTACGGACGACTTGGATCTGTATCTACCTCGCATGCTTGTGATTGACCGTCGCCTCTCCGGCACCAGTAAGTTAGCTGTTAGCCTTGCTCCTCCCGGTGAGAGTGAACCTTTGTGTGTCTTTACTTCAGCAGCCTGTGTAGCCAATTAGTTAATCAACATTTGCCTGTGTTTGACTGTCTCCTCCTTTGGACTCGTAAGTGAGCTGTCTAGCCTTACGCCTACAGAAGTGGGGAGACTCATGTATCATTGCCCCTGCATCTTGTGTTGTTAACCTTTCACCGTAAATAAAACTCACTGTAAACTCACTGGTGACTCTGTGCGTCTCTAGCTGGCTCGCGAGGGCCAGCGCATGACAGTACACTGCTGCCAAAACAGCGTTACGGTGACGCCAACCCGAGACGCTATTCACCAGTGAGTTTGAGTTTTTTGGACATTTTGCTTTTTCCTGTCTGGGTGCCGTGTATGTGAAGAATGCCGTCGCGGAGGAACCGTGTGTGGAGTCCGAGCCACGAGCTGACTGATGTGCTGGAAGTGGTGGATGAGCTTCTCATCTCCGCTTCTCTGCTAGACTTTGACCACGGCATACACTGGTACCTGGACGCGGCCGAGGATATACTTTGTCATCTCTCTCCCCGCTACGCTGACCACCCGGAAGTCGATGCGAGGAGGGAGGACATCGCTGCGCAACGCGAAATCTACCTGATGATGGAGGAGGAACGTGGCGTGAAGCAGGAGAAGAGGCACTCCTGCTCTTTGCTCATGGATCCTGATCCTTTCCTCGATCCGTTCCGGGAGTTCGCACCGTCTGGGGGCCGGCGAAGGCGTCGGCGCCGCGGCCGGGCGCATCCTCGGCAAGCTCCTGCTCCGGATCCAGTTCCGGGCCGCCGGGATGACCCCCTCAACCAGCCGGCTGCTGCGAGTGAGCTGAGTCCTGTGCCGGTGGGCTCCGTCCATGGGTCCGTTTTTACCACCCAGCGAGCGAGGGAAGGAGCGATGTCCGCTACAGCTGATACCATCCTCCCCCCGGGAGACAGGCAAGTTCAAGTTCACTTACCTATCGATCATAGTGATCTGTCTTGTCTGACTCCTGGGGGTGAAGCTCGGGGTTTGCAGCTCCCTGAGTTTCTTTCCCCAGCTGTAGCCATTGTTATTAAACCTGCTGCCTCTGTGTCTCCTCCTGTGGAGCGGTCCTCGGCGTCAGTCCCACGCCATCGAACGAGGGGGAGGCCTGCAGCTCTGGGAGATATCCCGGCCCTGCAGCCTAACATTGGACAGAGAAGAACGGACTGCAGTGAGGAGCCAGAGCCGACGAGAGAGCGTCCCCAGGGTTCCTCAGGGATGCAGCCCGAGTCAGCAGGTCCAGGGTCCTCTCCCTCCACGCCATGCGGGTTATTGGCGTGGACGCCAGCGCGTGAGGATCCAGCTGCAGAGACCATCAGGCCGGCTGTGGAACCCGACGCAGCCGAGTGGGAGCCCGACGACGAGCTGCTTCTTGAACCTGGATCGGCGAAGTCCTGGACGGCTCCAGAGCCTGAGTGCAGGCAAGTGCTCTTTCTTGTTTTCCTGTATGGTGTGTTAGAGCATTTTTGCCTGCCTCATGGGGAGGCGAGTGAGGGGCAGCCGGCCGCTGCACCTGAGCTCGTCTCGCTGGGCTCTGGCGCTGCCGGTGGAACTGATCCCGGTTCTCCCTTGTTTTCTGAGCACCTCCACAGCGTTGCCGGTCCGGAGCCAGTCAGGGTCACGGAACCGGGGGTTCCAGGTTCGGAGATGGAGGTCGTCGCCGGAGCAGTCCTGACCCAGTCGGGGTCCGACGTGTGGGCCGAGGTGACCCAGTCGGGGTCCGACGTGTGGGCCGAGGTGACCCGGTCGGAGTCCGACGTGTGGGCCGAGGTGACCCAGTCGGGGTCTGTCGCATGGGCCGAGGTGACCTGGTCGGGGTCCAACGTGGGTGCAGCGGTGACCCAATCTGGGCCCGTCCTGACCCAGTTGGGGTCCGACGCATGGGCCGAGGTGACCCAATCTGGGCCCGTCCTGACCCAGTCGGGGTCCGTCGCATGGGCCGAGGTGACCCAGTCGGGGTCCAACGTGGGTGCAGCAATTACCCAATCGGGGTCCGACGAGGTCCAGTGGGGGTCCAGCGCAGGTGCGGCTGTGACCCAATCAGGATTCGAGGGGGCCCAAGGTTTTGGTTGTTCCCCTCTCAGGAGCCACCAGCTGGGGTCCGTGAGAGGGCTCTGTTTGACGGTCTGGTGCTCCCCTGTCTTGTTCTGTTCAGGTGAGCGGCTGCAGGCAATCCCTCCACGGTCCTGGTGGTTGTGGGATACGGGTCGGCCACCTGAGGAACTGCTTGGAGCATTCGGCGTCTTGGGTTGGCCACCCAATAAACTGTGTGTGTTACGGGGTGACCTGGTTCGGCCACCAGAGGACGTATTCCTGGGGGCATGGGACTGGGGCAGGCCACCTGACTGATTATCATGCACTGTGTGACTATCTGTGGGCCCATACGGGGCCTGGTCATGTGAAGTTTGTCTTGAGATTTTTTTTGTTGTTGTTTTTTTTGTAAGCCTAAGTCACAGTCTTAGTCACAGTCTAGTCTGAGCAATTTTTAGATTGCCTCTTGTTTTCTTGTTACCCAAAGTCATAGTCTTAGTCATGTCTGAGCAATTTTTTAGATTGCCTCTTGTTTTTTTTTTTGTAAGCCAAAGTCACAGTCTTAGTCACAGTCTAGTCTGAGCAATTTTAGATTGCCTCTTGTTTTCTTGTTTCAAAGTCATAGTCGTAGTCAGGTCAAGATCGAGCAATTTTTTTTGATTGTCTCGTGTTTCTTTGTTTTGTCATGGTCTTGGTCAAGTCTGAGCAATTTTAGTTTGCTCCTTGTTTTTTGTTGTAGCGTAAGTCTTAGTCTTGATCACGGTTTAGTCCGAGCAATTTTTTGTTACCTTGTGAGTCCTTGCCATTGTCTAGTTAGAGCATTTTTTTTGTCTCGTTTTTTATTTTCCTGTATTGAGTCTTGTCTTAGCCTTGTTTTGTCATGTGTTTTCTTTTCCTTAGTCTTGTTTTTTTTCCAGAGTCATGTATTTTCCTGTATGTTTTTTGTCTGGTCTTAGTCTTGTTTTTTTCCCCAGAGTCATGTTTTTCTTTTCCTAGTCTTGTTTTTTTTTCCCTGAGTCATCTGTTGGTATGTATTTGTTTCTTTGTTTTGTGCGTATTTTGAGAACCAGAGTCAGGTAAAGCAATTTATATTGCCTTTTGTGTTTTGTATTCTTAGTTTGGTCAAGTCTTGTCTTTGTTTTGTTCTTCCCTCCTTTTTTGAGGGGCTATTGTATGAGGATTTTGTTTGTTTCCAGGTATTGTCATGTATTTATTTTTGATTTTTTTTGGTCTGGTCATGGTCTTGTTCAGGGGTTGGTTTCTCTCCCTCCACACCTGTCCTCCCACCTCCCACCCTGGGGGGGCGGGGGGGCAGGGTGGTTCCTTGGGGCGTTCAGAGTCCGCCCGTGGAGGGAGGGTACTGTTATGACCCGAGCGCCGGTTCTGTACGCGCTCGGGTTAAAGCTATGTCTCGCTGCCGGCCTTGACAGCTGCGGGCGGTATTTTGGCCTCTCCGGGCTCTTATTGTGAAAGTGCTCGGAGGGGTTTCCGCCTGTCAACGGTCGGCCAGCTGTCTGTCATTCTGTCATTAGTCACTGATTATTTAAGCTGTGTGCTAGCGTCAGTATGACGCAGCAGTGTAAGTCGCTATACGTCAGAACTACGGACGACTTGGATCTGTATCTACCGCGCATGCTTGTGATTGACCGTCGCCTCTCCGGCACCAGTAAGTTAGCTGTTAGCCTTGCTCCTCCCGGTGAGAGTGAACCTTTGTGTGTCTTTACTTCAGCAGCCTGTGTAGCCAATTAGTTAATCAACATTTGCCTGTGTTTGACTGTCTCCTCCTTTGGACTTGTAAGTGAGCTGTCTAGCCTTACGCCTACAGAAGTGGGGAGACTCATGTATCATTGCCCCTGCATCTTGTGTTGTTAACCTTTCACCGTAAATAAAACTCACTGTAAACTCACTGGTGATTCTGTGCGTCTCTAGCTGGCTCGCGAGGGCCAGCGCATGACACATTATTTCAAAACTGCATTTTGTATTTACTCAGGTTATCTTGTTGAATATTAAGATTTGGTTGATGATCTGAAATAGTTAAGTGTGACAAATATGCAAAAATATAAGAAATCGGGAAGAGGCAAACACTTTTTCACAGTGCTGTTCTAACTCACCTTTCAACTTCAGTAGGTCAGTTTTTCCTTTTAAACATTGCAGCTTTTATTGTAAATTTGCAAATTTTTCAGAAATGTTAAAATTCTTGCACAGTTATATTCCTTTAAATTTGTGACAACACTGTACTAAATTTTTACTGAAATATGCCACTTTTATCTCGTCTTTCTTGTAAATGTTCAAGCTCATAATTACCTCCGCCAAGGAGGTAATGTAGTCGGGTGGTTTGTCTGCCTATTAGCAGTACTACGCAAAAACTACTGGATGGATTTTGATGAAAATTTTGCCAGACGTAGCCCTTGGGCCAAGGATGAACCCATTACATTTTGGTGATGATCTGAGAGTGCATACCTCCACCAAGGACCTTGTTTGTATTTGTGCAGCAGGATTACACAAAAACTACTGGATGGATTTGGATGAAATTTTCCACCAGAGGTGGTCCTTGGGCTGCAGAGGAAGCCATTGCATTTTGGTGATGATCTGAGAATGCATACCTCTGCCAAGGCTCTTATCTTCTCACAATGTGTTGGCAAGAATCCTTCAAAACTAGTGGACAGACTTTGATGCAATTTTCACCAGAACTGGCTCGTGGCCTACACATGAAACAATTACATTTTGGAGGTGATCCATGAGGGAGGGAAAGAGCCTTGGCAGAGGTATGCACTCTCCAAGTGCTTTTCTACTTACCTCTGCCAAGGAGGTAATGTAATAGGGGTGGTTTGTCTGTCTGTTTCTTAGCAGGATTACACAAAAACTACTGTACAGATTTTGATGAAATTTTAACTAGAAGTAGCCCTTGGGCCAAAGATGAACCCATTAAATTTTGGTGATAATCTGAGACTGCATACCTCCACCAAGGTCCTTAAAGCAGCCTTGGCAGAGGTATGCACGCTCTGAGTGCTTTTCGAGTTTGAGATGTTTTAAATTTAAAAAAATTGCATTTTTTTTTAAAAAATCTTTAAATTTGACCATGTTCTCATACATTTCTTTGTGACATTATTGTTCCACTCTCCTAAATTTGTGACCGTCCTACTTGTAAATTTGCCACTTTTGACTTGTAAATGTGTGACAATAGTCTATACATTTTTCACTGAACTCTGCCACTCTTCTCATGAATCTGCTGCCTTTTCTTGTAAATGTGACTTTCCAATCAAATTTGCAGCTTTTCCAGTCATTTTTTCTTGTCAAGTTATGACCAGTCTCATTTCTTGTACATCTGTCACAATTTTCCTTATGAATTGCAACTCTTGTACATTTGTGGCTTTTTTCTTGTAAATTTTCAATTTTGTTCCTTAAGTTTTTGTGACTTTCTAAATGTTAACTTTCTTATTACTTTTTGATCATATTTAGATTTGAAAGCTTTTTCATTAAAATGACTTATGACATTTATCATGAATTTGCCACGTGCTTCCAAACTTTCAAAATTTTCCTTGTAAATTTACAACTTGTAACTTTTACCTGTAAATTTGGGACCTCATACATTTCCAACTATTTTCTTGTACATTTGTCACATTTTCCTTGTGAATTTGCAACTGTCATATTTTTTGTGAAAGCCTCAGGGAACCAGGCAAATGAGGCTTATGGCTGCAGAGCTGCAGGTTGCAGACCCCATTTTATCCGTACAGCTGCTTTGGACTGCTGATGACATGTAATAAACTTGAGAGATCTGCAAAACATCACCTGTGGCCTGTCACGTTCAGCTGATCTCTGAATGCAGACATGTCATCTAAAGCAGTCTCTTTTTATTCTCTTTATTCTGCCGATTGCTTCATCCCCTCTGGGCCAATAAGAGGCCAGCCCTCCCACGGGTTTGCTGATTTTGAACAGCACAAAGCACCGTGACAGATCGCTGACCTCCTGGTCCTTGTCATCATGTGCAGTTTTTGAGATTAACAACCTCAAAGGTAAACTTCATAAAAGTTTGATATTAGAAACCCGCTTTCCTTTTTATCAACCACATAAACGTCCTCTTGAGTATGTGGAGTGTACCACTCGGCCAGGATGGGGATGTTGGGTTTCAAGCTGGACCACTGAACCAGCTGTGAGACAAGTAGATGGAGGCAGGGTGGGGGGAGACAAAGATCCCTACTGTCCCCACTTCCATTTCAGGATGGGATAAACCAGCTCTACAAAAGATACTAAAGAAAGGTTCTCCTGAGGGCTCCCATTACAATAAGCTTTTTAGGTGGAAGGCCTAAAAAGGGCAACGTCAGTCATCACAGCAGGGGTGATGGAACTGATGAGACTAATCAGAGTGGTCTTAAAATGCTGTCTTTGCTCAAGAGTTTTTCTGGCTCCTCCACCCTGCAATCATTAGAATAATAATCATATCACTGATTAGAACCATTCTGCCTGAAGGTTTAATCCTTGCACAAACTAAAACGATTTTATCTCCTTAACCAGTCTTCTGGTCCTTCACCACTGCAGACCTGGTTGTGTGTCAAATCTATTCAATTCAGTTTTATTTGTACTGTATAGTGCCTAATCACAAAAGTCATCTCAAGGTATTCTATAGATACATGAGGCACAAATCACTATCATCATCATCACTTCACTCTCTAAATCATTACTCTTAAAGCAAGAAATAGGACATCATAGGACGGCCTATGAACTCAGGCATCATAGGACTCCAAGTCTGCCTTTATGGTGTCATATACAGTGACATCAGGCAACATGACTTTACGATGTCATCATGACTTTATGATGTCATCATAGGCTGTCCTGCCTTCATGTCTTTGTCATATACAGTGACATCAGGCAACATGTCTTTATGATGTCATCATAGGCCATCCTAACATGTCTTTATGATATCATATACATCAAGGCTGCCTTAATGTCTTTATGTCATATACGGTGAGTCCATGCCCGAAAGCCTCTTTTTGCTCAGATCTATTTTCATGATCCTGTCCGTGAACTAGAATTACGACGCACCTATCCCTCAACCACTGGAGGAGGAGAAGGAGGAGGAGAAGAAGAAGAAGACCCACCAGATGGAGAGCAATAGAATGAGAACTGCTGCACATCAGAAAAGATGCCATGAAGATGAAACACCTGAGGTTCCAGCAGTACATCGCACCCGTCTGAGACAGGAGGACACCCTTCACCAGCATAGGGTACAACACTCAAGGGATGCACAAACGGACAGGAAGCATGTGGCGGTGCACCATGCATGTGCTGAGTCACTTGAAGCCCGAAATGCCCGCAAAGTGAGCAACGCTGCATGCCAGGCAAGGCACAGACAAGCTGAGACCGAGGAGATGTGGAATAGTCGGCTGGCCAGGGCCAGTGAATTCCATGCAAGGCACAGAGAAGCTGAGACCAAGGAGATGTGAGAAATCTCTGTGTCTGTGTGTGTATGTGTGTGTGTCACGTTTATAGGACATCAGGCATCATCGGACTCGCGATGCCGTCATACACATATGATGTCTATATGACAGCACATAGACAGAGCACGTGGAATTTTGGGAGGGGAAATCTTTAATGAACGTCCATAGGGGATCCATAGGGGAGCTGTGGGCGTTCATAGCTATGACATCACAGGTGCACACTGTGTTCCTATGATGTCACATGACCATAAGAAGAGTTCTGAACAACTCCTTTGAACAACTCCTATGATCTCATACAGACATCATACTCTTTTTAAAGGCATGCAGGAATACTTGCTTACACTTGGTTTCTACGGGCATGCATGGGTATGCACTAGTCATATGTAATTCAGAGAAAACCCAAATGATTAAATAATCCCCTATGAACAAGCGCTAGGCAACTGTGGGAAGGAAAAACTCCATTATAGGAAGAAACCTCCAACAGAACCAGGCTCAGGGAGGGGCAGTCTTCTGCTACAACTGGTTTTATTTTTTTTATTTAACTTTTATTTGTGCAGGGGAAGGCCACTGAGAGGCAACCTCTCTTTTTCATGGACACCCTGTTCGCACTCACACAATTACACATTCACACCAGGAAGCAGCCCAGTACAACCACAGACTGACCTGTGGCCATTGAGCAGTTGGAGTTAAGGGCCTTGCTCAAGGGCACCACAGTGGGGTTATGGAGGGTGGAGCGAACACTGCCGTGTCATCTGTCCCACCCAGATCCGATTCTGCCAGTTCAGGGATTGAACTGGCAACCCTCTGGTCACCAGTCCACATCCCACCACTGCCTCAAATAAAATTTGGGTGTTTTCCACACATGAAAGTCTGCACCAAGCCCCGGATCAAGGCTCATATTCTTGCTGCACTGCATACATTTGGTCTGGTTAGGTTTGGTTTCACACTGCTCCTTTTCCAAGTGAAGTAAACAGCTTTACGTGATGTGCCTCCATCTTGCTGTCATGACATTTGTGGTAGTTACCAAGCATGCTACTCACCCTCCAAGGTGTTTTCTGCAGCTCTGGACAAAATGGTATCTGCACTTTAAGTTAAAACTGGCTCAGACTCAAACATATTAGTTGGTGAAGTAGTTTAGTGAAGGTAGAATATTATTAAATTTATTAAAGAGGACATTTGTCTTTCTCAACTGTGATGACTAAGGTGGCATTGCTCATTCTTTTTTTTTTTTTATAAACTCTGTTGCATCTTCTCCAAAAATCAAGTTTCTGCATTTTTATGATTTTTTTCATGTCACTATTTATGCCACTAAATATTTTCTCTCCAAGGGCTACCATGGCTCATTTTCCCTCTGTCTTAACTTACCGTCTTTGGTCCAAAAGTCCGAACCTTTCTGAAAACTGCATTCACACTCGAAACGAACCGAACTGAGACCACTTCTTTTTACTGGAGCAAATTTCCGCTCTTTGGTCCAGGCCATGGTTCCGGGAGATTTCATAACTAAAATTTTGGTCTGAATCCAACTGAAGAGTCCGGAAGTTGGGACCAAACCAGTTAGGTATGAAAGCCCTCTTAATCAGTTTAAACTGACTGATTTAAATAAATATTTATGCTGCATGTTACAGGTGTTCCTGGATTGACTGATTTGTATGCATTAATTTTTTGAATACTTTACTCATTTCATGGTCTTTATGTATTCCTATTGTTTTATTAGTATTTGTTTAATTCCAGGTCCTTATGTTTTTTTATTGAGTTATCCTATTTTTTATTGTAGTGCAACATTTGTGTTTCTTGCATCTAGGAGTTATATACAGTATTTTGCTCAGCTACATTGTCAAAGAAAGTACTACCTCAATAAATCTGAGCCAAAAGGAAAGCTGAAGGAATGAGAAAAGTATATTTAAAGTCAATAGGTAAAATACAGTCTATAGAGAATGACTTTGAACTCTTCAAACACATTTGTGTGGACAGCTCTGCAAAACATCTTTGTTTAAAAAAAGACAAAGACTGTTGATAAAAATATTAAGCACAACAAACCATTAACTCTTTAGCATCAGTACGCGAGGGTGGGGGTGAGTGAACTATTTCAGGGTGAACAGCGAGTCATTTCCCTCTCCACCCCTGGCAGGGCGCGGCACCCCTGCTCATTGTCCATCCAGGGTGGTGAACCTTGTGCAGAATGGAGTGGGAAATGGAATGCGGCATTGTAGAGTCTCTAATCCAAAATCCCACGGGACCCAATCACCAGCAGCTACACCACCCACACACCGACGCACTAAGGGTTCAGGTTCCACCCCTGATCTGGGCCACTTCGACCTCGGCTGTGGGGATAGTGGGGCTGTTGTTTGGCTGGTGCCACGAAGGTTTCAGCGAAACAGAGGGCAGTAAACGCTGTAATACACTGTCACCATTGATTATGTATTACGACCTTGATCAATGCAACAATGAGCTGTTGAGACGTTACTGTGGACAATTTAACTGGGGCATTTACTGGGAGGCTGTCCTTTAGCCAGTTTAACTGACATTTAGACATGTTAAACATGGTGTGACCCAAGTTGGTATTTAGAAAGAATATACTGATCTGGAGCGGAGGTCTCATGGTTAAAACATGAAGGTTAGTCACAGACCAAAACTTCAAGCCTTCTGCCATTTGCTGTGCAGATTATTACTTTTAGCGCTTCACCGGTTGTTCTTTACTCTGTGTTTTCATGTTTTTTTCCCTAATCTTGTTGTTAATCACATTGAAATAACCTGTAGCCGTCTTTCAAAACAACCTTTCTGGCACACAAACTAGCAGCTCAAATAAAATGTGCAGGACAACAAAATATGCAATGTGCACTCGTGTCTTGGTTGCCAAAACATTTTTGTGAATTCACAATTAGAAATAAATTTGGTCGGCATCTAAAATTAAAAGCGTTTTAATGCACTGGAGTAACTGGTACTTTGTGGAGGCATTTTAATAATTCATGTAACAGATTGTAATATAGGATCAACTAGAATAACTAGAAAAGCACTCGGAGAGTGCAGGCCTCCGCCAAGCGCCACAGTTCTCCCAATACAGTGTTTGTGTGTACGTTTTCAGCTTCCTTGACCATGAAAACATATGACTAGCAATTGGATTGACAATGATAGGATTAGAGGTTCAGTAGTTATTCAGGAAAATCGCATTTTCCGTAATGGCGGTTTTCTTGTGGACGGTGATCCGGATCACCACCAAAATGTAATCATCTGTAGGATACCCCATTTCTAACAATCTGTGAAAATTTCATGAAAATCCGTCCATAACTTTTTGAGTTATGTTGCTACCAAACAAACAGACAGACAGACAGACAAGCCAACGCTGATGAAAACATAACCTCCTTGGCGGAGGTAAATATGCCCCACTGAGCAAAGTACCAATCATGATGGATAAAATTATAAACTTGAAGTTGTCCTCAAATAAATTAGTGATTTAACACTGCTGGGTTCATTGTTTTTCTGTCTAAGGTTTAAGTGTCTGATGAAATGGCATCATATCCCTTCCCCGTTTCTTCTTCTTTCAGTTGCTCCCTTTTTTTTTTACAGGTCGCCACGGCGGATCATCTGCCTCCATCTCACCCCATCCCTTGCATCTTCCTCTGTAAGACCAACCCTCTCCATGTCCTCCTTCCCTATATGCATGAATCTTCTGTGGTCTTTCCTCTTCTCCTGCCTGATAGCTCCATCTTCAACATCCTTTGTCCAATGTATCCACTATCCCTCCTCTGCACATGTCCAAACCATCTCAGCCTTGCTTCTCTTACTTTGTCTCCAAACTGCTCAACCTGAGCTGTCCCTCTGATATACTCATTTCTAATCCTGTCCCTCCTAGTCACTCCCAATCAGAATATTTGCCTCTTCAACTTTGCCACCTCCAGTTCTGCCTCCTCTCTTTTTGTCAGTGCCACCATCTCCAAACCATACATCATAACCGGTCTCACTACCATCTTGTAAATCTTCTTTCACTCTAGCTGCTATCCTTCTGTCACAAATCACCTCAAATCCACCTGTTCCACCCTGACTGCACTCTCTTCTTCACCTCTTTTATACACTGCCCATTGCTTTGGATGGTTGAACCCAGATACTGTATTTATTGGTTGACCCCATAGATATTCATCTATATTCACTAAAATGGTAAACACATTCACTTATATAGCCCCTTTTTTTCCCCCTCATCTCTGGATGACCAAAGTGCTTTACAGAGCTGCTATCCACCCATTCACGCAAACATTCAGACACAAATGGCGGTGGAGCTGCCATGCACAGGTGCTGGCCTGACCCACCAGAAGCAGCTGTCAATGTCTTGCTCCAGAAAACTCCGACATGCAGAATGCAGACAGAGTGGGAATCAAACCACTGATTCTCCGATTAATAGTCGGCCACACTACACCTGCGCCACAGCCGCTACTACCGCTTCTCCTTGTAGCTTTACTATTACACCTGCCTCCCTCTCATTCACACACGTTTTCTGTCTTGCTTCTACCAATTTTCATTCCTCTTCTCTCCAGATCATACCTCCAGCTCTCCAGATTCTGCTCCACCTGCTCCCTACTCTCACTACAGATCACAACGTTGTCTGCAAACATCATGGTCCATGGAGACTCCTGCCTGACCTTGTCTGTCAGCCTGTCCATCACCATGGCAAACAAGAAGGTGCTCAGAGCTGATCCCTGATGTAATCCCACCCCCACCTTGAATTCATCTGTCACTCCTACAGCACACCACATCACAGTCTTGCAATCCTCATATGTCCTGCACCACCCTCACATACTTCTCTGCAACTCCTGACTTTCTCACACATACCACACTTCCTCTCTTGGCACCCTATCATATGCTTTCTCTAGATTTACAAAGACACAGTGCAACTCCTTCTGACCTTCTCTATACTTCTCCATCAGCACTCTCAAAGCAAGCACTGCATCTGTAGTTCTCTTTCTTGGCATGAAACCGTACTGCCACCCGCCAACTGTGACCTCTCTTCTTAACCTGGCTTCAACAACTCTTTCCCATATCTTCAGTGCAGCTGATCAACTTTATGCCTCTGCAGTTACTACAGCTCTGACCATCACCCTTGTTCTTGAAAATGGGTACCACAACACTTCTTCGCTCCTCGGGCATCCTCTCACTCTCTAAGATTGTTTAACATATTCTAGTTAAAAAGTCTACTGTCATCTCTCCTAAACATCTCCATACCTCCACACGTATGTCATCTGGACCATCCACCTTTCCACTCTTCAAAGCTGCCCTCACGTCCACCTTGCTAATCCTCTGAACTTCCAGGTTCACCATCTTACTTTATTGCACAGTAGCCTGGTGGAGGACCCACAATTTTGTTGCGCTGTACAACTGCACCATGACAATAAAGGTTATTCTATTTCCTTCATTCATTCTCCTCTTTATCTGCTCAATATAAAGGCTCCATTAGGCTGCATGTCTACAGAAAGTGTTTTTTTTTTCCCCTCACTGGAAACTCCCTGGACACATTTTCAGGGGGCTTCACAGGTATGAAACCTCCCCTGAACCAAAGAGCGCCAAAGAGTCGAAATTTGATCAAGCAAAAGGTGGTGGTCTCAGCACACCTTCCATCCAATCATCCATTTTCTACCACTCTTCCGAGGGTCCGGCCCACAGAGGCAGCAGTCCAAGTAGAGACGCCCAGACCTCCCTTTCCCCAGCCACCTGCCCCAACTCTTCAGAGGACACCAAGGTGTTCCCAGGCCAGCTAGGAGGCATAGTCTCTCCAGCGTGTCCTGGGTCTGCCCTGTGGTGTCCTCCCAGTGGGACATGTCCAAAACACCTTAAGTGGGAGACATCCAGATCAGATGCCCAAACCACCTCAATTGGCTCCTTTCAATGTGAAGGAGCAGTGCCTCTCCTGGATAACTGAACTCCTCACCCTATCTCTAAGGGTGAGACCAGCAATCCTACGGAAGTAGCACATTTCAGCCTCTTGTATCTGTGACCTCATTCTTACGGTCATTACCCAAAGTTCATGACCATAGGTGAGGGTAGGAACGTAGACTGACCAGTAAATTGACAGCTTTGCTTTAGGGCTCAGCTCAACCTTCGGTCCGGACCTTGGTGCACACTTTCAGGTGTGAAAATGCCCTTAAAGTTCCATGTATTTCATTAAGTACTTCTGTGTCATTTTTGACATTATGTCTACATTATTAATTATGATAGTTCACTTGGGACTTTTCATAAATGTAAGAAAACATGTTACACCTATAAAACACACAAATCTTTGAGCCCAATAGTGATCCTTGTCCTCCAGCCCATCTATAAAACACGGGAGGGTGACAAACAAAAAATACACACAAGGCACATGCAAACACATGCACATGCAGAATAAATAGAAATACAACACCAAAGTATACAAGCAAACATCAAGCGACAGTGTGAGAATGAATCATTGAGCATATCTGAACCCTTCAAACAAACATGATGACGTGCACTCAGTTACTCAAACACAACTTAAACAATGTCTGCCATTTCCACAATGGCTTCAATGAAGCAGACTCGCTGACAGACAAATTATCAGCTGGACATACTGTTTACTTTGAACAAAAACGGAGCAATATGCAATTTACAATAACATCACTATTGAGAATTAATATATGGTTTTCACTGCAGAACCTTCTTGAGGTTGTTTTCTGAGATTATAAGCATGTTTTCTGTTGCTGTTGAGGATATGTTGGAACTGTATTTTCAGGGTCAGGGTGGGTGGGAATAGAGTCAAGAAGACGAGATGGGAGAATCTTCCACCAACAACAATGACCGGAAACCAGCACAAACTTCCTGGGGTCTGAACACAGGCCAAGACTCTTTAAGACATCCGAAAGCAGAAACACCCCCCTAAAAGCATGCTGGCTAGAAGAGTCATTTAGGTGTGGTCATTTCTCTCTCCTTTATTAATGCCAATTGACGTGTATTCTATAAACAGAATTTTTCATCAAGCAACAATTACATGAAATGTCTAATAAATATAGATTTGATGAGATAATTTTTAAAAGTGTGGAGTACTTGGACTCTTTAGCCATGTTCCCACCGCAAAGTCCTGAAACCTTTTAGGAGAGATTTTGGCAAAAACTGACTGTGTGTTCCAGAAGTTCTCCAATGTGGGAAGGGTTCCAGAAGTTATACAGTCACCTGTCCCTCAAAGTCAGAGTTCTAACAAACAGGTTCCACCACAACATTTTCATTAAGTCATAAAACTAAATAGATGTCTCCATGAAAGCCACCACTGTGCTCACCCTGTTGGAAGTGTTAACAAATAGTAAATTCTACCTGAGCTTTATTTACTGATGATGGTTGACACAATCATTTTGAATCCTTGTCTCCTTCCTAACTAGGATATGGTGCTGGCTGCCCAACTTGTATAGTCAGAAATTCACTATTATATGGAACTCGTGAAACATGCTAGAAGTGTTTGAATGCCTTTTTGTTGCATTCCTTCCAGCAGAAAGGGCTGTTTGATGATTATTTAAGGACAGAGGCATGCCGAAGTGTTGCATTCACTTAACAAAAACTAACACGATTGAGGACAATGTAGCTCTTTTTAACAAGCAACAGTTGATCTTAAATCCTGGATGCTTCAGCAGTCGTTACAATAAGGCCGTATCTCACTGGGCTGTAACACATCGGTACTAGTTGGAGATAAAAAAAAAAAAAAAATTGTGAGAAAATCAATGAATTAGTGACAATTTTCACATGGAATCACAGTAAATTGGTACTTATGACACATTTGCGTATACTGGATGATAGAGCCAAAATTCCCAAAGGGATGGATGCCTTCAGCTGTCCAAATCAGCTGCAGCCGTCTTCTTTCCTGTATTCTTCTCCTGGGCTGGGGCAGGCTGAGGAATCCTTTGAGTCCTCCTCATTAGACACAGCAGCCCTGGGACCAGCCCAGCTTCTTCTGTTGGGGCGCATGGGGAAGGCACAGCAGCCCCCCTACCCGTAGCCTTGACTTTCTTGCCCTTGGGTGGCATGGTGAAACTGTTGGTTGCAGATGTGTCAGCGTGAGCTCTAGAAAATGGCCATTCCAGAGCCATTTGCAATTCATGTGAGCAAATTGAGAAGCCCTGCAAACATGTCGAGAGATTTTGGAAACTCCCTGGCAAATGCCGTTTGCAATTTGTCACCAACAGTTGCAGCCCAGTGAGATACAGGCTTTGGACCAAGCACAGATACAGCTGGTACATCTTGGAACCTTTTTTTGAGAACTACTGGCAGGAAAACAATCTTAGCAAGAGAGTGGACATTGTTGCACCTGGGAGGGCTATGACGAAAAAATTTCACGCAACAGACAGTGATACAGGTTGCAGCCCAGACTTTGAAAGAAGCACATTAACCCCAACAGTGTAGACAGGTAAATGCTTTTACTAATACTTCTTTTGGATGAGCGATGGTTATTGTGATTGCACGGATTGTGTTACTTAGTGTTAAACTTTAGTGGACACTTAGTCACAGATGCCAATGATACTGGAAGGTTTTAATACTTTTTAAAGAGCCCCTATTCTGACACAGGAGCTATATTGACTACTGAAATGAGATTACTGGGGCAAAAACAAAAAAGAAAAACAGAACTTGAATTCTTCATGGGAATCCTCACAGAAAAGAGGAACTACCTCCAACAGTTCCTAGACTCAAAGGGTTGCTGTGGACGGGAACATGTCCTTTTACCATGCAAAGATGCTGTTCTATTATGCAGTGATTGTGGTTTGGCATTGTCTTTCAGGGAAAAAAAGGACCTTCCACAAACAAGTCATTGTCTGATGACATTTACTGTATGTTGCCTTGAACCCTTCATGATGCATTCATGTGTGTGACCAAACAATGTATCACCAAAAGTTTAAAGTTTTTCCACTTTTTCTGCTTACTGGGTAGCAATGACCATGTTTACATGGACACAAGTAACTGGATTAAAAGCCTGATCGGAATAAAAATGCTTCATGTAAACACGCCAATCTTAATATTCTGACCCAATCACACTCATTCGGATCAAAATTTCATTCCGATTGAGACGGGCGGGTTATGCCGATTGTTAATCCAAATGGTGCGCATGAAAACACTTATTCCGAAGGTTGGGCAGAAAATGTGTTTACTGCGCATGTCTGTACGTCAGCTACATGTCGACTTGACGCATTTCCGCCTTTACAGCAACTAGCGGAAGACATAGCGGGAGTAAAACAAAACTGGTCTGTATCGTCCTGCTGTCTCCCTCTGCTCGTCATATGTAGAAGTATGTACTTGTAGCTTCACTACGGAGACCAGCGGAAGCAAAAGTATAGTCTGAATAACACAATACAGGTCCATTTCAAAAAGAGAAAGACACGAAGCGGGACTTGCTAACACCGGAAGTTGCTTCTTCTTCTACTATTTTCGGAATGTCGAAATGTCGACGTGCGCATGTCAAAATGATTTATTCCGTTCAAACGTGTGACACATGGAAATGCACGTCCTAATCGGATCAGCTTTTTCAGGATCCATGTAAACAGTAAAGTTCTGATCTGAACTGTAATCAGACTGAGGAAATTCTGCCCATGTAACCATGGCTAATGACAAACTGGATGCTGCCAGTAGAAATATTTTCTGAATCTTTCTTAAATTATCTAATGAATTCCCCCAGCAATATAAAATGAATCCACATGGACAATGATGATATGCCCTTTCCTGTTTATATAAATAAACTATTGGGAGACATTTTGCATCCTCTAATATTCATTTACCTCTAATTACAACTGCAGTGGTTTCATCTGTTAGGCTACGTGTCCACCAAACGCGTTTTTGTCACCCGACTGCCCTGAGCATTTTTTTTCAGCATTTGTGCACTGTACTCTGGGGGAAAAAAAAAGTCTGTGCCCCGCTTCCCAGCAACAGCTCGTCACTCTCAGCTCACCACTTCTGCTTTGCCCATCAGGACTTTTTTAATAGCAGTATCAACAGTCTCTAAATAACAATGTACAGGAAACACATTCTGGCATTTACAGCAGCTCTGGATGACAAATTTGATGAAATGGAAAAGAAAATCAGAGTCTGGATACATGACATCAACAGGTTGAGAAATCGGCTGGGAGAGTACCACCGTCTTGTGCATGAGTTGCGACTTGGTGGTGCCCATTTCAAAGAGTATTTTAGATTGACTAGGAGTCAGTTTTAAATTTTGATCATGACAGCCTTTTAGCGTCAGATCAAACAATACCGGACTGTCTGATACAGCGAGTATCAGCCTCTCCTCCGCAATCATATTAGTTGTCTTCTTCCAGTATGTCCCCACTTTGACGAGCTCAGCTGTACTCTGAAAAGTTTAACATTTTTCAACGCTGAACGCCCTGAGCGCCGTGACAAAAAACGGCCACCGCTGAGAGCGTCTCAGCACCGTGGGCGCTCAGCACTGTAAGCACTGGACTACATAGAGAATGAATGGAAAATAGCCGCCCAGAGCTGAAAAAACGCATTTGGTGGACATGCAGCCTTATCAGAAATTCAAGGCTGTTTTTCTACTATCAACATGTGAATGCAGCATTAAATTTACATGGTTCCACAATAAGACTGTAGCTTCTGCTTAGTCTCTGCCAAATACCATTTGAAACAACCCCACCCAAGTCTTTACTGTGAAATAGGTGAGAAACACTGACTTTGTGGGGGCATGGTGTGGGACTTCTCCACCCAGAGAAGAAGGCAGCTGGGGAGGGAGGGAACAATGGACCGAAAGAGGATGTGTCACCGGGGGGGGGGGGGGGGGGAGGTATCAGACAGGCCAGTAAGGACTATGCACCCCACGGGGAGAAGAGTAAATGCCGGAGCCGCTGGAAGAAGAAGGGTATGAGAGCGGCGCCGGCGTTATGTCATGTTAATGTGCCACACAGACTTTATTCTAAACACAATGTATGATGGTCAGAAGTTCCAGGTCTCGATGCATGGTATTAAAGATATAAAAGAGGAATGCACAGAGACCCGGGATTCTCTTTTGCTGTACTTATGTTGGAGAAAGAGTAAAGTTTCTGTGTTGTCCAGCTCGTTGCCTCGCCTGCTTAATTGCTCCACAACTTCACTGATCAGTTACATAAAAGACGATTACAAAGGCCAATGTCATTTCAAGCATACTGGCAACACAATCATCCTACGCAACAGCTTGGCAATGATTTGTTTAGGGAAAAACATGTTGCCCTGTGCACTTGACCAAAAACTTTTGGAAAGGAAAAGCATGTGCGAGGAGGGTTCTGTGCTCTTTAATAAACAGGGTTTACACAACTCTACAGATTAGAGGGAAGTGTTTAATTTTTTGGGGCTAATTTGATGCCTCTGCAGTTTGTGTGGTTTCATTCTATGTATACTTGAAGAGAGTTTACACATGTCCACACTCTCAGAAACACTTTACTAGATCTCATCGAGACACTATTAATTTCATCTGGCACAAGAGCTCTTCCTGTCCCTTTAAATAGTGTTAAAGACAGACTTAAGCAAGTAGCCTGTGGTGATGAAAGAGGGCTCCACAAAGCTTCTCACAAATCTGAACCACAGACTGTTTACACACAAATACTGAAAATACATTTTTAAGTTTTTTTCCCCTTGTCCTGTCAGGCAGCTAGGTGAGCAGAACAGATATCTGCTACCCTTACTGTGCCAGATTTACTTTGCCAAAAGGAGCTTTATACAGCACACAGCTATATGTTGTATATCTGTTTAAAATATTTTACCTATGAAAGACCCGACAGGAGAGGAATGGGGAAAGGAGGTGTGGGGAGGGGGAAAGAAAAGGGAGAGGAACAAGATAAGATAAGATAAGCCTTTATTAGTCCCACAATGGGGAAATTCCAGGATTGCAACAGCACAGGGATAGCAACACTCAGAGCAATAATTAAGAAGATATGGAAGATATAAATAAGAGCAGTGGATATACATACATACAGACAAAGAAGACAAACAAACCAACAACTTAAAACAAACAGAAGACAGACAGCTTCTTCCATCGAAGAGGCCTCAACATGAGTCTGGTATCCACACCTGTTAAAGAAGAGACATGTGTGTGCGCATCCGTGTACGCGTGTATGAGAGCGCGCACAAAATAAGTGTGTGCGAGTGGTTTGTCAGGAAACAAATGAAGAGGGCGGCTGGTCACAGCAACTCTCCCCCTTCCCCCCGGACACCCCGAGCAAGCAGGACAACGCCACCAACCCCAACAGAGTACAAATGTCCGAGGCCAACAAGCCCCAGGAGAGCCAGGCATCCGCCTCAGGAGGGACGGCTGAGGGAGGCCGGGGCACTAGATAGCTGGCGTGGCTGCCGGCAGAAAAAGTATTTTCTACAATTAGATCATTTCCCCTACTTAACGGGTCATTGATGACATTTTTCCCCACATGTTGACAGCTCCCACAGGTCTTAATGAAATGCTTGTCACATATTTTGGTCATATTGCCTTTAATAATTTAATTATTGCAGGATCATTGTGAATCACCATTTGCAGCCTTCCTCAGAACGGCTCATTCAGCTGTATTTAACTCCACCCTCCCTCTTATGTCACTATTGCTAATCTTAGCTAGCTAGCTCAGGTAGTCAGCCAAATTTATCCTAAAGAATGAATGAAATCAAGCATCACTGGTGGACAGAAGTATGTGTGGTTTCAGTGGTCAATAGGGTATGACCAGTCCCTGGAGTACAATAAGCACAGAAACATACATGAATGAGTGGCTAAACTGCTAGCTTCAGCTAGATGCCTTGGATTTTAGAGAAAATAACCAAGCTAAAAATAATGCTGAAGAACATATATAGTCAAGAGTTGGTGGATAACAAGGATTCCAGTGAAGGTGGATAGAAAATGGCGATTAAAACCAGCCGGACCAACAGTTAAGCTGTCTGTAAGCCTCTCCCTGCTGAGGTGAGCTCCAATGCCATTAGACTGACTCTGACTGCCTAGCTAAGCTATTACTAGTAGTTTGATGTAGCATCATGGTGAAAATATCTTCTCCTTCCGGCTGCTCCCTTTAGGGGTCACCACAGCGGATCATCTGCCTCAATCTCACCCTATCCTATCCCTTGCATCTTCCTCTGTAACACCAACCCTCTCCATGTCCTCCTTCACTACATCCATGAATCTTCTGTGGTCTTCCTCTTTTCCTCCTGCCTGGCATCTCCACCTTCAACATCTTTTGTCCAACATATCCACTATCTCTACTCTGCACATGTCCAAGCCATCTCAGCCTTTACTCTCTTACTTTGTCTCCAAACCACTCAACCTGAGCTGTCCCTCTGATATACTCATTTCTAATCTTGCCCCTCCAAATCACGCCCAATGAAAATCTTAGCATCTTCAACTCTGCCACCTCCAGCTCCATTTCCTGTCTTTTTTTCAGCACCACCATCTCCAAACCATACATTATTGCAGCTCTCACTACTGTCTTGTAAATGTTCCCTTTCACTCTTGCTGCTATGCTTCTGTCACAAATCATCACTGACACTCGTCTCCACCCACTCCACCCAGCCTGAACTCTTCTTCACCTCTCGTGTACTTTCCATTGCTTTGAATGGTTGACCTCAGGTATTTAAACTCATCTACTTTCACTACCTGTACTCCTTCCATCTTCACCATTACACCTGCCTCCCACTCATTCACACTCATGTATTCTGTCTTTATTTAGTTATATAACATGACATAGAAAATTTTATAATGATATTTGGGGACAGTTGTTTCCAGGTTGGGGGGGGGGGGTCATGTCCCCCCTGTTCCACCCTTAATGTACTGTATGTACATCTATGGTACTGCTGGTTCCTGCTTTAAAAATATAGAAGAAACATATAAAAATCAATTTTTAAAACTGTTAATTTTGTGTAATTTTTTGTGTTAAGGTAGTAACATAATGTAGAGGCCTATGACTGATACTCCTTTTAAGGCCGATTGTGTCGGTGAAACTGGACATCCTGGCAGAACTAAAAACAATATCTGTCACTGGTCTGTGGTGGACCACTCCTAGTTACATGGGCTGAGACTGGACATCCTGGCAGATAAGCACATCTGTCACAAGGTCTGTGGTGGACTTTTGCCAGTCGGTGCATCATGACATGCACTACACAAAGAGCAGAGATAAACAAACCTATCATCTGGTTAGTCACTGCAACAGATACTGGAGTCAGTTTGTCTTGGCCTGTCCTTGCCACTGATAATACCTCTTATCTGCTAAGAATGTTCCGCTAGTCCAGCAAAAGCTAGCGGTACTCAAATACTTTGCAAGCAGTTTCATGAAATGGTCAGTCAGAAAGCAACTCATACCGGCTCGGACGTCACCCGGGCTAACAAGGTCAGGAGTTCCTGGCAGCGGAGGGCGAAGGAGAGAGCTGCGTAGAGAAATCTGATCAGACCTAAATGAAACAGTCATGTCACCCCTGACAGACTGCTATGATGATGATGACGATGATGATCTACTGACTTTCATTCCTCTTCTCTCAAGAGCATACCTCCATCTCTCCCGGTTCTCTTCCACCTGCGCCCTACTCTCACTACAGATCACAATATCATCTACAAACATCATGGTCCACGGAGACTCATGTAACAAAATAAGCCAGAATGATGCTCAGTGGCAACAGGTCAGTCTGTTGTTGTACTGGGCAGCTTCCAGGTGTGGGTGTGTAACTGTGTGAGTGTTAACAGGGCATCCTTGAAAAAGAGAGGTTGCCTCTCAATGGAACTATCATGTATAAATAATGGTTAACCCATTAGCATTCCAGCCAGTTTCCATCCAATGTGAAACATCCCACAGGTGGAATTTTAAGAGATTAAATCAATAAAAAAAAATAATAAAAATGAGGTGAACTATATCATCAACTGTGGATTAGTGAACCAGGTGGGCACAGGGATTTTTATTAAGGTGACAGAAATCTACAGAAAATAATCTAAACCACACTTGGTAAGCTAACTCCCAAGTAGCACTGTTAGCATTCCGCTAATCTACATGACAGACAGCTAGGCTGGCCAATAATAGGGCAACGGATGCATATCAAGGCTGGGGTTACCTTTTCGTGATGGAACAAACCTGGGAGAGTTGAAACGTCTCCTCGGAGACAAAAATATGAAGGCTGTGTGTGCGTTTTTTATGAGAAGTGAACATTTTGCATGTGTTTGATAATCACGTGACCAATGGGTGCATTTCAGAGGGTTAAAACCTAAAAATAAATAACATTTTCAGTGAATGGGACCTTTAAATGGTTGTGAACACTGTTTGGAAGATGGAAATTTCTCATTAGTTTCCCAGAACCCAAGAGTGTATTTAAATAGCATGAAGAATGACTCAGATCCTTATATAATCACTGAAAGCAAACAGATTCCAACAAATCTTCCATCAGTCGAGCATTGCTTTATGTTTTTTTTATGATATAAAACCACTTCAAACGACCACAAACAACCTTTTCCCTGTGGTACAAGTTCAGTGGGAGTATATTGAGCACTCTTCGCTGCCCTCCGTGTTGCTGGGCGAAAGATTTTTGTTTTGTCTTTTACTACATGGTAAACAAAACGCCGTCAGCCTTCGGAACCACAGACGTGTTTCTGTGCGTTTTGTTGCACGCCGACAGCAGCGGCCGTTCCTCTCCGACTGTTTTGACCTTCACTGCGGCTTATCCAGTTTTCACACCTCTCCAGCACCATCTCACTCTCGCCTACCTCCATCCACACATATCAATATATATCCACTCCACACGCGCCATTAGTGCAACCATGGAAACCAAGGCTTTGCAGCTTCCGGAGAGGGTGTTGCTCCCTGAACTCCTCTTTTTGTCAGAAATGCAGCCAGTCAAGAGCGTAGACTGTTGTAAAAGCCAAAACTTGTGTGCGCATTTTAAAGCCGCTAGTGGTGTGTGTGTGTGTGTGTGTGTGTGTGGCTCAGATCCGGGCACAGGAATGACGGACAGGATGTAGGAAGAAACTTCCAGAAACGGCAGAGTCTAGACGCTTAGGTTATTCTGACTGCAGAACAGAGACTCGACGCTAAACCCCCCGGAGTCCAGTTTACTCTCCAGCACCCCACGGTGGCCTGTGTCCCTGAGCTATTTCCAGGAGCTGTCACATCTGCCTGTTTGCTTTGGTTTAAAAAAAATGCACAAACTTCTAAGTTAGGATCATGATAATGATACATGCTGCACCCCCCCCCCCCACACACACACACACAGACACACACATTAACCTGCTGAAACAGGTAATTCAAAAGGTGGACATTTGTTTTGCTCGCTTCCCTTTCTGTGATGGTTCTATTGGGCCATCTGTGGAGACTAAACACGGGAACAATCGCTGTATATTTCTAGGACAAACAACATAAACCAGCAGTGCTCAAGTGTGTGCAGCGAGCGTGGGCAGTTGCTATTTTCATGCTGGAGAAAAAAAAAAAACCCTCTTAAATACCAGAAACATGTTTCCAGAAAGGCTTTGCATACTGTGGATATGCAAATGTTCCCATTACGCCACTGTGAAAAAAAAAAAAAGACAAATGTAAGGAAGCAACAATTTGGCACCACTGACAAAGGTTAACTGGAGCTTCAGTGACGTCCGACAGCTGGGATCAACGCATCCTCATCTTTGATAATCAATTAGTTTTATTTTTTCAGCTCAACAGAAGGCACTCCAGTTTCTTAAATGTGAGCCATGCGTCTTGATTTTTGACAAAAGATGCCATTTTTAGCTCATTTTGGCCAAGACGAAACATGCTCATGCCTAGTTGCTGCGTCTGTGGTTAGTCTGTTGTCTATCCACAGTTTGTTAAATGCCAACTCCCCCTAGGCAACTGCCCAGAATTTTACCAAACTGGCACGCGATGGTCCTCAGATGGGTCTGCATCCATGTGGTCTTATCTAATAGGCTGGAAATTGATGGTTTGGTTGAACTTAGATGTGGACAGGAGCATTTCCACTGACATTTCTGAGAATACGCAGTCAAAATTAAACAGTTGATTCCATCTTTACTTCTGGAGGGACATTATTTGACCAATTTGCTTGTGGCGTTACAGCAAATAGAATTCCAGAAAATACTGGGATGCCTTTAGATTACTAGCGCATACCTGTGCATGCCCGCAGAAACCAAGTATAAGCAAGTATTTCTGCATGCCCGTAGAAAGCAGGTGCAAGGGTGCAAGCAAGCACGTCGGCACTCGTTCAGTGATGCCTGCCTTTGATCTTTGATGGCGTCGTAGCGAGTCCTATGATCGTGAGCGATGCCTGCCTTTGATCACGCACAGATTTTCTGGAATCACTCTATAGTATAGAGTACCATAGTACTCTATACTATGCACCATAGTATAGCACCATAGCACCATAGTATAGAGTCTATACTATAGACATCATGTAAGACGTCATAGGCGATCCTATGATCTTTTAGCGAGTCCTATGGTCGTGACAGACAGACACAGAGATTTCTTGAATTATATACAGAGTGATGAAGTGATGTGTTTAATACAAGTCTTCCAATTTCTCACAACTCACTTTTATTCTACAGTTTTTAATCATAGCCCATTTGTTGGACTACTAGAAAAACGTTGCATGATTTATAGCTGATAATCCTCTCAAAACATTACACTACACCTCTTCTTCTTCTTCTCTTAGATTTGATTGGCGGTTGGCAACCAGCTCAAAGATGCATTACCGCCACAGACTTGATCATGTTTTCCTCATCGCTTTGTGACGTTTTCCTCATAGCTTTAAGACGTAATCCTCATAGCCTTGTGACGTTAAACTCATCGTTTTGTGACCTTTTCTTTTAGCTTTATGACGTTTTGACTTCACAGCTCACGTCATAACAGTCAGCAGCATTCCAGGTTTTGTTGCCGTCACCCGCGTCACTGTTTATATCGCCCTTCTTCTTCTCATTTTATTGCCTCATTTTAGTTCTCCTTTTACCGCCACTTTATTCTAATTGGGTGCCCCTCAGAAAGACAAGCGTTCCTCCCTGTAACATCATCAATATCCAGTACTTCTGATGGTGAAGTTGGAGAGCGCTGAGAAGACTGAGTTAAGGATTAATGATGGCTGTGCCCATGCATCAGCATTAGTGTAAAAATGTACCACTGCCGTTTTATGCGTCTCTTCCCATCAGTCCCACACTCAGCACTACCCAGCTTCTTTCAGTGAACAAGCCATTATGCTGGTTTCATATGCAAATTGCAACATACTGCATTGTTTTCAGTGGCTGCTGCTAGCAATGGCTAAAGGCCCCTTTACACAGCATAGAGATCATTGGGATCAAAGATTGACCTGATCTCTTAAAGCCTCAAAAAAAGCAGTTTCTGTGGAAATGTTTTGGAGATCTGATGTTGAAAACTGCCGTTGCACACAGTCACAGGCTTAATTGCTTGTATACCGGATCATGGCAGATGGAAGCGGAAAACAGCAACAGGTGATTTTTTTAAAAAAACACACCTGACATTTTTAAAGCGGATGTTTGGGTACATTTTGGGTCTTATGAACTTCATGTGAAGCATGAACTGGACAAGACACAGCACCAGAAAACAAATCTGAGGTCCCCCCCCCCCCCACAAGACCTCAGCCATGACAAGGCTGCACCCACCCTGCACAACGAACCCAAAGCGCAGGTCACGGAGTCGCTGCATAAAGCTAATCACGAAACCACTACATGTGTCTAAAAAGGAGCAACTCTTTTCTATAAACTTGCTGTCTGATTAATCACTTTCTGAATGAAGCATTCACACTTACCAGACTGATTCTATTAACTGATTAACAAAAAGCAGTGTGGTAGTAAGGCAAGGGAAAATGTATTTATAGCACAATCCATGGCAATTCAGCATAATAAACCAAAAAGCTTAGTAGGTCCCTCTCTGCCCGTTACAGCCCTTCCATCCACCCACAGTCATGTACTGAGGAAGAGCCGCACACAGACACAAAACAGCCTCGGGGGTAAATATCCAGGATGATGCAGCGAGGGGACGCACATGTTCCAGACTGGAGGGACCCTCTTCTCCTCCAAGTACACACACACACACACACTGGGAAAAAAAATAAGGGCAGACACGGACAAGAAGTGGCTGCTGCAAAGCGAGAATGTGCCCATAATCTGTAACAGGCAAAAGATCAAAGGGTGAAAAACACATCTGACTTGGAGGGATTCATTTTGCGGAGGTGAAGAAAGACACCAAACTACTTCCTGCCATTTGCTGTGGACAGTTGAGCCGTCAGACTTATTTGTCGAGCTTATTTTCTGCACTCGTGTGCTCGCTCTGGCAGGAGCTAGACGCCCGTCATTGCTGCTTTCTGGACACGAAGAAGGCAGAAGGGACGCAGGTTTTTAAGTGGTTGCCCTTGGAGATGGCAACTGCAGGAAATCTCCCAGGAGAAGATAACAGTCTGAGGTCAGCGGAGCAGTTAAATCCGTTTCCACGAACTGAACCAGGTCTGTCCTCTCACCCGCAGCAAATGTCCAGGCAGCTGACCCTGCCCACAGCCATGCTGCAGAGAGGGCGCAGGCTGTGAAGTTGTTCACATCTACGAAAAAAGTCACTCATTTGTATTAAGTTACCAACAGTAAAAAAAAAACAAAAACACATTAATGAGAAAAAGGTCACCATTTTAGAGAAATGCTAATTTAAAAGTAGCACCTTAACCAGAAAACAATTCAAAATTGTGAGAAAAAGTTGTAAAGCAATGAGAAGAAGGAACAAATTTAAGAGAACTTTTATAAAATGCATGAAAAAGTTATGGTTTTATATTATTTTCTTTAGATTTCAGTCACCCTAATAGACATCCCTGTTTCCACCTGGTTTGCTAATCCACAATCAATAACACAGGGTTACAAAAATTATTTTTTTGTAAGTTGTCAGTGTTTTTTCAAGTGATTTAAGACAATTTTGCACCGCTGAATCCGAAAATGACATCCGTTTCTCTCGATCAGGTGCTAAGTAAAAACCTGTACTTACTTAGTACTGTGCATGCACTTACCTTTATATAAAGGAAAGTACATGTAAATTGAATGTTACGTTATCATTGTTCAAAATTCAGAGAATTTCAAGACATAAAAAAGAATTTTACATCATTATAAAGTGAAAATACCCATACATGTAAACAAAAACGTATAAAATAACATGTGGCCATAATTCAAAAAGTTGACCTGATTGAGCAAAACCAATGTGATTTTTGGATCCAGCACATCAAAATTGTCCTAAATCAGCTAAAAAAAACTTAAGACAATAAATTTGGTGTTGACCAGTCTAATATATTTTGAGTCATTCTGGCTTATTTTGTTATATTTTCGCCATGATGCCATATCAAACTGTTAGCATTAGCTTGGCTAGGAGGTCAGCATCGGGCAGTCTAACCACATTAGAGCTCACCTCAGTGGGGAGAGGCTGACAGACCGCCTGATGATAGCTTATTTTCTATAAATTTTATTCATCCTGCCAAGGAATCCTTGTTCATCTAACAGCACATTCAATTCAACTTTATTTATATAGCACCATTTCACAACAGTCATCTCATAGCACTTTCAACAGTAGGGGGAACCCCCACAATTGCAGAAAGACCCTAGCTATCAGGCGATCCCCTGTGAGCAAGCACTTGGCAACGGTGGAGAGGAAAAACTCCCTTTTAACAGAAAGAAACCTCCAGCAGAACCAGGCTCAGGGAGGAGCAGTCATCTGCTGCGACTGGCTGGGGGGTGAGGGCATAGAGAAGATGAAGAAAAGAACAAACATAACCATACATGACCATACACATTGCTTTTAGATGTTATTTTAGTTAGTTTATTTTCTCTAACCAAGACCGAAGGCAGACAGCTGAAACCAACAGTTTAGCCACTCATTCAAGAATGCTCCTGCCCACTAGGGATGCTTCATTTCATTCATTTACATTAGTTGACTCAGGCTGGCCACCTGAACTAGGAGCTAGCCAGCTAAGATTAGCAATAGTGACAAAAGAAGGTGGAATTAAATGCTGTCCTTAGGCATTTAAAAAGACATACACTGAAACGAGCCATTCTGAAGAAGGCTGCAAGAGATGATTCACAATGGAGCTGCTGCAATAATTAACTTAAAGAATTTGACCAAAGTATGTCACAAACATTTCATTAAGACCGGTGGGAAAAGTGCAGTGAATGGGAACTTCAAGATGGCAGCATAGGCCGACCCCTGACCTGAAGAAACAACAACTTCACCCATTCCTGCATGACATCCCGATACATGATTATCTGCAGGATTTTATGGACGGGGTGTAGACTGCAGCACTGGGGGGGGGGGGGGGGGGAATTATATATAAAAAAGGAGAAATTCTATTTCCATTTTCAGCCTTAGCAGTCCTGCCTTCACACTTTGACTCACCTTTTCTGAGCTGATGCTCAACTTCTTGTCCACGTGCTCATCTACTTCTCCGTTCCTCTCGGGGATGGGTGTGGACTCCCTGGGGGTCTCTTCCACCTCCTGCGCCTCCTCTTCCTCCTTCTTCACCTCCTCCTCCTCCTTCACCTGCTCCATCTCCTCTCCCTCCTCCTCCTCCTGCACTTCCTCCCCATGTTGTGTCCCGTTCACCTCTCCATCCTCCTCCTCCTCCTCCACCACCTTCTCCTCCTCCTCCTCCTCCTCATCGAAGGGTAACGGGAGCCCCTCGGTCACATAGTCTTTCAGACACTTCAGGCTGTGTCTCTTGAGCAGCAGCTCCGTGTCCGGGTCCACCACTATGAGCTCCAGGCGGCCCTCGGTGGCGCGTATCCGGGCCACGACCTGCTGGTGGCTCTCGGTCTCCACGTCCTCCCCGTTCACGAACACCAGCCGGTCGCCGGCGCGGAGCCCCGAGCTCTCCGCGGGGCTATCGTGCTCCACCAGCCGGATGAACTGCCCGGTCTTCCCTTTCTCCCCGTGCAAGTGGAAGCCGTAGCCGTTGTCCCCCTTCTCCAGCACGCAGAGCCGGGGGCGCAGACGCTGGCTGCCGCTCGGCATGTTCGGCTTCACTCCTCCGCTGCTGCTGCCGATGTTGGCGGTGGTCAACCTGTTGACGCCTCACTGTGGAAACGACGGGGGAAACTGCTGATAAAGAGGATTTGCGTGCGTGGAAAAAAAAACAAAAAAACACCCGCTCCGCCTCTGAAGGAGAGAGATTAGTCCGTGGGAACTGCTGCTCCCGCTTGTGGCTCCTCCTGACCCGGGATCCGGACTGGACTGGAGGCTGTTCAAACTCCACCACAAGTGGCTCCGCTTCAGTGTTTGCTACAAAAGTGGAAAAGCCACTCAGGAAGAGGGAGGCGCATCCACGGAGCAGCCGAGCCCGCGGCGGCTTCGCGCACAGCAGAGAAACACAGACCGCGTGTGACAACGACTGGCCGTTACAGATCTATGAGCAGCGGGGCAGAGTACTGGCTCCAGAAGCTGGAAGTGCTGCCGCACACTGGGTCAACTGGCCCCGATCAACCGAGCTCACAGAGGTGGAAGCAGTGAGCGCATTTTTCTGGCTGCACAGCTGTGGCGATCACAGTCGGATGGAACGGTGAATAGCTTGAACAAATCCTGGTTAGGAGGACTTTTGCTTTCCTCCAGCCAGGATTCTACAACCCATGGCAAAATTTATGGAATCACCACTATTGGATAATGTTCATTCTGTTGCTTAAATTTGTAAATAAATAAACTAGAAAAGCACTCAGAGAGCGCATACCTCCCCCAAGGCGCCTTCCGTCCCTCATGGATCGCCTCTAAAATGTAATGGGGTTTGTTTTGGAGAATTCTTGCTGACACAGTGTGAGATAATAAGAGCCTTGGGTGGAGGTATGCATTCTCAGATCATCACCAAAATGTTATGGGTTCGTCTCTTGCCCAAGGACCACCTCTGGTGGAAATTTTTATCCAAATCCATGCAGTAGTTTTTGTGTAATCCTGCTGCGCAAATACAAACAAGGTCGTTGGTGGAGGTATGCACTCTCAGATCATCACCAAAATTTAATGGGCTCATCCTTGGCCCAAGGGCCACATCTGGTGAAAATTTCATCAAAATCCATCCAGCAGTTTTTGCCTAGTCTTGCTAACAGTCAGACAAACAGACAGACAAACCACCCCAATTACATAACCTACTTAGTGGAGGTAATAAACAGACATGTCACAAAAATATTTTTATTCAAAACTAGTGCATACCTGTGCATGCCCATAGAAAGCAAGTTTAAGCAAGCATTTCTGCATGCTTGTAGAAAGTTACTGTTACCATGGCAACAGTAACCATGGTGAAACCTGCCTTTGATCTTTTACGTCACCACTCGTTCAGTGATGCCTGCCTTTGATCTTTGATGATATCATAGCAAGTCCTATGATCTTTTAGCGAGTCCTATGGTTGTGACACACACAGACACACAGACAGACCGTGGCAGTTGCCACGGCCAAGATGTCTAGAGTGATGATATACTAGAGTGAAGTGATGATATAGAGTAAAGTATGAGGAGACAAAAAAGAGTGATGTCTGAAGATAGAGTTGAGGTACGATAGGGCACAGCAATGATGATAGAAGGACTGCAGCTCCTGACCAGATAGAGTGATGATACAGAGTGAAGTACGTGGCAGTAATGCACCTGTAAGCTGGTTGCCAACCGCCAATCAAATCTAAAAGAAGAAGAAGAGATTTCTTGAATTATATATAGAGTGATGATGCCAACCTTCTGGCTTTAAGAAACATTGAACAAAATGAAAATACCCAGCCAGAGTGATGATATAGAGTGAAGTACATGGCGGTAATGCACCTGTAAGCTGGTTGCCAACTGCCAATCAAATGTAAAAGAAGAAGAAAAAAAAAGTTGTTGCAGTCAATTGCAAATATTTTATCCAGTCAAACAGATAAAAAAAAACATGGAATCACTCCATTCAGAGGAAAATATGAATCATGAAACATACACTGCACCACTAGTCCTTTGTTGCACCACCTCTGGCTTTTATCGCAGCATCAGTTCTCTGAGGCATGGTCCTAACTATTGCCAAATGGTACTCTCCACTGATCCAGTGCCAACTTTCTCTTATTGCTGTTGCCAGATCAGTTTTACAGGTTGGAGCCTTGTCATGGACCATTTTCTTACATTCCCACCCTAGATTTTCAATGATATTGAGGTCCAGACTATTTGCAGGCCATGCCTTTGATATTATTAGATTAGATTAGATTAGATTCAACTTTATTGTCATTACATATGTATGAATACAAGGTAACGAAACACAGTTTAGCATCCAATCAGAAGTGCAAAGGACAGCAGCGCAGTATATACGGTAATTAACAGTATGTGCAATTTAAGCAAATATATGCAAATATATGCAGCAGTGCAGAAAGTTAAGAGTACTGTTATGTGCAAATAATGTGCAATAAGTTAGATGTAGTTATGTAGTTATGCAGTTATGTACAGGTGAGGATGGTAAGAGATGATGGTAAGAGAGTCAGCGGGGAACTAAGTTCAATAACGTGACAGCTGTTGGAAAGAAACTGTTCCTAAACCTGCTGGTTCTAGTCCGAAGGCTTCTGAAACGTCTTCTGGAGGGGAGAAGCTGGAACAGTCCATGAGCAGGATGGTTGGAGTCCCTAAGAATGCTGCGTGCCCGGCACAGACATCTTTTCCTGTAGACGTCCTCTATAACTGGAAGTGGAGTCCCTGTGATGCGTTGGGCGGTTTTCACCACCCGCTGCAGCGCCTTGCGGTCAGCGACAGAGCAGCTCCCATACCAGACTGTGATACAGTTGGTCAGGGTGCTCTCTATCACGCAGTGGTAGAAGTTGCCCAGGATGTCAGTTGACAGATGGTTCTTCTTCAGTGTCCTCAAGAAGAAGAGGCGCTGATGGGCCTTCTTGATCAGGCTGGTGGTGTTAACTGACCAGGACAGGTCCTCCGAGATGTGGGTCCCCAGGAATTTGAAGCTGGGGACACGTTCAACAGCTATGCCATTGATATGGATGGGGTCATGTGTCTCTTCCCTCTCCTTCCTGTAGTCCACTATGAGCTCCTTGGTTTTGCTGGTGTTAAGGAGCAGGTTATTGTCAGCGCACCAAGTAGCCAAGTGCTCAACCTCTGCCCTGTAATCTGACTCGTCGTTGTCCCTGATGAGTCCAATCACCGTGGTGTCATCTGCGAACTTTATGATGGAATTGGATCCATACATAGGCCTGCAGTCATGGGTGTAGAGGGAGTAGAGGAATGGGCTGAGCACACAGCCCTGTGGTACACCAGTGTTGAGTGTGATGACGGAAGAACGGTTGGGGCCTGACCTAACATGCTGGGGTCTGTTGGTCAGAAAATCCATGATCCAGTTGCAGGTGGAGGTACTGATTCCCAGGTCCCCAAGTTTAGTGAGAAACTTGGAGGGGATAACTGTGTTGAATGCTGAGCTGAAGTCAACAAACAGCATTCTTGCGTAGGTGTTCTTGTCATCCAGGTGTGAGAGTACATAGTGCAGCGCTGTAGAAACCGCATCCTCTGTACTCCTGTTGCTCCGGTAGGCGAACTGATGAGGGTCCAGTGTAGGGGGCAGGCCTTTTTTGAGCTGTGCCAAGACCAGTCGCTCAAAGCACTTCATGACTATGGGCGTCAGTGCCACAGGGCGATAGTCATTTAGGCACAATGGTGTTGAATGTTTCGGCACTGGTACTATTGAAGTGGTCTTGAAGCACACTGGTACCACGGCCTGGGCCAGGGACAGATTGAAGATGTCTGTGAAGACCCCTGCCAGCTGCTCAGCGCATGCCCTCAGCACATGCCCAGGAATGCCATCAGGGCCAGCAGCCTTACATACGTTGACATGACTCAGTGCGTTACGGACGTCGGTGTGGGTGAGTGTGAGGTGGTGGAGGTCATCAGAGGGTGGGAAATTGATGTTCTTTTCGTTGTTGTCCTTGTCAAAACGAGCATAGAAGTCATTTAGTCATTTGGGCTGCACGGTGGCGCAGTGGTTAGCACTGCGGCAGCACAGTTTACCCTTGGCCGGGGGATTGTGGGGATTGTGGGATCGTGGGTTCGATCCCAGCCCCCGACCAACAGTGATCTGTGTGGAGTTTGCATGTTCTCCCCGTGTCGCGTGGGTTTACTCCGGGATTTCTCCGGTTTCCTCCCACATGCCAAAGACATGCATGTTAGGTTAATTGGCTGTTCTAAATTGTCCCTAGATATCTGTTTCCTATAGGCCCTTAGAATAGAGGGTTAGTATTAATGAAAGCGCTTTGAGTGGTCTTTGTGACTAGAAAAGCGCTATATAAGTGCAGGTTAGTTAGTTAGTTAGTTAGTAATTTAGCTCACTGAGAAAGGGCACAGTCATGGCTATAGGTATGGAGTTGCGGGGCTTATAATCAGAGATAGCTTGAATGCCCTGCCACATACATCGGGGGTCAGAGTCCCCAAAATGTTCCTCCACCTTCAGCTTGTAGCTGTGCTTGGCCTACTTGATGCCCCTCTTCAGATCTGCCCTGAATCTGCCTTCAGATTATATGTCTTTCCTGAAGGAAAGTTATCAAGCTTTTTGCCCTATGGCAAGAAGCATTATCATCAAAATGATGTCATCATCACCAAACATCCACCAATTGATGGAATAAGAAAAGTGTCCAAAATTGTCATGTAATCTTGTGCCTTTATTGAGGCTGTAATGACTGTCATCTCCCCCATACCTTTACCTGACATGCAGCTCCATATCATCAATGATTGTGGAAATTTGCATGTTTTCTTGAAGCAGTCAGTTGCCCCTGGTGGGTCAGGCCAGCGCCTGTGTATGGCGGCTCTGCCGCCATCAGTGTGTGAATGTGTGTGTGAATGGGTGGATAGCAGGATCTGTAAAGCGCTTTGGTCATCTAGAGATGAGAAAAAGCGCTATATAAGTGAATGCCATTTACCATTTACCATTCTTCAGGCAGACATTTTCATAAATTTCATTGGAATGGCACCAAACAGAAGTTCCAGCATCATCACCATCCCCAATGCAGATTTGTGAATATCACTTTCATCCAGTCATCCACAGTCCATGGTTGCTTTTCTTTAGCTCACTTTGACCTTGTTTTTTTCTGTTTAGGTATTAATGATTTCAAATGACTTCTGTATGTAACAGATCCACAAACAGACGCACTAATCGATTACTGTATGCCTCTGTTTCACCGAGGCATAAAAATGGTGTTTGTAGGTTTTAACTTTCTGAAATGAGTCTACTGGTCACCTAATTGTCCAAAAAATATCAAAACAGTCAATTCTCTTAAACACACACACACACACACACACACACACACACACACACACACACACAGAGCCTTTATCTCATTTTTCTCTCCCAGAAACGCTAGAAACGTTTTGGACTTTTTTGTGGAATTCTAATATGTCATGTCTAGAAAAAGCCAACCCACTGCCATCCTTGAGACCAACCCATTGCTCTGTTATTGGCCTGCTTTGCTGTCGTCATGTAGATGGAAGTGGTGTTAAAGGTAGCCTATTAGCCTCTGAGCTATTAGCTCCCAAGCTAACACTGGTAACAGGAAACTCAAACTGAGCACAACTTATATTGTTATTTTCTTATCTTAGTCACCCTAATAACCATCTCTGTTACCACCTGGTTTATCGGTCTGCGGTCCACAATGTGCCTCGCGTTGCTCCAGCCCATCTCCCGGTGGTTTTGCCGTAGTTCTGCAGTGGGTCGCCAGCACCGACATGCTGGTCATGGGGAGCTGAGAGCCAGAAGCTCCAGGCAGCATCCCCAGGTCGCGGCAACTGCCTGCACTGGCACCCGGGGTGTCAGCGGCCTTGGGCTGCGGTGATCAGAGGATCGCCCGCCGTGCGGTGCTAGTGATTTGTTTTTGGTGTCTCAGCGGGGTTGTTGGGGGGTGGGCCGGGATAACACGAGATGCACAAACGACTGCGGATCGGTGAATGAGTGCTGCTCATCCAAGCATGAAGAAGGCTAGAAGCTACTCAGCTAATGGCTAGCTGACATAAGAGGAAGGGTGGAGTTGAACAGCTGAAGGATGTTTCTTAAATATCTTTATGAGTGGATCATCATCAGTCCTCTTTGCCCACACATTTGGAGCATAGGGCCTCGATGAACCTTATCCACTCTTTATGAGTGAGTAAGGTATTAAAAAGGAAGTAGATACTGTATATCAAGTAAGTGCAATAAAATTTTGTCTGTAACGTTACTTTTTCAGTATTTAGAAGTGCCCTTTTTTGGGGGGGGGGGCACCTGCCCCCAGAAATGTCTGTGTACGTCACTGTACATTGATTTCAATTGGAAACTCGGTATGTTAAAGATGCTCCTACAAAAAAAATTGAAAGTATACAAAAGAATAAGACCAATGGAATTGAAAATAGAATCTAAATAAATTTCAAAAAAGTGTGTAAATAAAAAGCACTCTAGGTCCATTCTCAAAAAAATGCATGGGAGATGGGGAAATAAAGCTATTTGATGACAGTAAATATTCATAAAACAGATAAATAAATCATATAGCATCAAACCAGTCATAATGGTGGAGCTTACTACCCAAGGCTTTTAATGGAAATTGTAACGCGTGGAGTCGGCTTGCTCGGACAGCTGAAGAAAGACCACCAGACACGAATGGTTTTGGGTTCCCAGTAGTGCCAATTTAATTAAATAAGCACAAGTGACAGTCTCCCTGCACAACTTCTCTTAATGCATTAAGATGATCGTCCATGCCGGAGAGTCCTCTGTGCGTCCCACTCACACAGTCACCTAAAAGGAAGAGAGGGAAGACGAAGGAGGATTGGACTGACACACCTGTCAGCACACAGTGCGCCCCTAGCGCTGAGATGTGGTACTGCAAACATGTAAATACACTGCAACAGAGCCAAATGTTACAAAATGGCCCCTATTTTAAACCTTGGAATGTAAAATTCTAATTTGGTTTGTTTGGTGAGGGGTCCACTCACAGTGCTGTACCCAGGGCCAGAAAATATGGTGCTACGCCCCTGCACATGTATCATTGCTGTCTCTCTCTCTCACTCACTCGCTCGCACGCGTGTTCACACACACACACACACACATATCGATGTGAGACATGGCCGAGCGTCGAGGATCCAGGTGTAGAAGCACCATCCTAGGGAGCCATCAACACGATGGAAGCACCAAGTCTGCAGCTACAGGGACACCAGCTCTACGACTGCTCAATACCAGTCATTGCATGGGCCAGGGCAGTCACAGGTCAGTGCCCTGCAGCTAGAACCAGGCAACCCCCTATGGGAAGGCCTCCTATGAGGAAACACTGGAGGTAGGACAGGATAATAAGATGAATAAAACCATCAATAACACTGGTCGATACTAAATTTATTGTCTACATTTTTTTTTAGCTGATTTAGGACAATTTTGATGTGCTGAATCCAAAAATCTCATTGGGTTTGCTCAGTCAAGTCAACTTTTTGAACTATGGCCACATGTTTTTTACATTTTGTTTACATGTACGGGTATTTTCACTTTATATGATGTAAAATTCTTTTTTATGTCTTGAAATTCTGAATTTTGAACAATGATGACATAACATTCAGTTTACATGTACGTATTTACCTTTATCAGTGTCTACTATTCAATTTACAGTACAACTGTTGTACAACTGCTGTACAACTGCTTACAACGTAGCATAAAAACCTGACCTGATCGAGAGAAACGGATGTCATTTTCAGATTCAGTGGTGCAAAATTGTCTTAAATCAGTTGAAAAAACACAGACAACTTACAAAAAATTTTTTTTGTTATGTTGTGTAATAAATAATAATACCCACCCTTTTTGGAGTCTCTGACTGGGGTGCTGGAGGGTGCTCCTCTTGGACACTCCATTGTCCTACTGGGGGACTTCAATGCACACATGGGAAACGACAGTGAGACCTGGAGGGGGGTGATTGGGAGGAACGGCCTGCCCGATCTGAACCCAAGTGGTGTTCAGTTATTGGACTTCTGTGCTAACCACAGTTTGTCCATAATAAATACTATATTGAAGCATAAGGGTGTCCATATGTGCACCTGGCACCAGGACACCCTAGGTCGCAGGTCGATGATCGATTTTGTTATTGTGTCATCAGACCTGCGACCCTATGTCTTGGACACTCGGGTAAAGAGAGGTGCAGAGCTGTCAACTGATCGCCACCTGGTGGTGAGTTGGATCCGATGGCAGGGGAGGACACCAGTCAGACCTGGTAGACCCAAACGTATAGTGAGGGTGAGCTGGGAATGTCTGGCTGAGGCTCCTGTCTGGGAGGTTTTCAACTCCTACCTCCAGAAGAACTTCAACCACATTCCGAGGGAGTCTGGAGGCATGGAGTCTGAATGGGCCATGTTCTCCACCTCCATTGTTGAAGCCTCTGCCCAGAGTTGCAGCCGCAAGGCCGTCGGTGCATCTCGTGGTGGCAACCCCCGAACCAAGTGGTAGACACCAGTGGTGAGGGGGGCCATTAACCCTTTAAAATTCTGGCTTTCACAATACGTATGTGTCGGTGTCCCCGTATGTGTCGGGGACACCGACCTCCATGCTTTTGGCATGGCAAACTGGGGTGGTGGTTCCTCTCTTTAAAAAGGGGGGCTGGAGGGTGTGCTCCAACTTTAGAGGGATCACACTCCTCAGCCTCCCTGGCAAGGTCTATGCCAAGGTACTGGAGAGGAGAGTCTGGCTGTTGGTCGAACTTTGGATTGAGGAGGAGCAATGTGGTTTTGGTCCTGGCCATGGCACATCGGACCAACTCTTTACCCTCTCGAGAATCCTTGAGGGTTTGTGGGAGTTTGCCCAACCAGTTTACATGTGTTTTGTGGACTTGGAGAAGGCATTCAACTGCGTCCCTTGTGGTTTTTTGTGGGGGGTGTTTCGGGAGTATGAGGTATTGGGCTTGATATTACGAGCTATCCGGTCTTTATACCACAGTTGTGAGAGTTTGGTTCGTATTGCCAACACTCGGTCGGACTCATTCCCAGTGAGAGTTGGACTCCGCCAGGGCTGCCCTTTGTCACCGATCTTGTTCATAAATTTTATGGACAGGATTTCTAGGCACAGCCAGGGAATGGAGGGTGTCATGCTTGGTGACCACAGGCTCTCATCTCTGATGTTTGCAGATGATGTTGTCCTGTTGGCTTCATCCAGCAATGACCTACAGTTCTTACTATGATGGTTTCCCGCTGAATGTGAAGCAGCTGGGATGAGAATCAGCACCTCCAAGTCCGAGTCCATGGTCCTCAGCTGGAAAAAGGTGGATTGTCCTCGCCGGGTTGGGAACAAGCTCCTGCCCCAAGGAGTTTTAAGTATCTTGGGGTCTTATTCACGAGTGAGGGGAGAATGGAGTGAGAGATTGACAGATGGATCGGAACAGCATCTGCAGTGATGCGGACGTTGTACCAGTCTGTTGTGGTGAAGAGGGAGCTAAACTCTAAGGCAAAGCTGTCGATTTACCGGTCAATCAGCATTCCTACCCTCACCAATGGTCATGAGCTTTTGGTAATGACCGAAAAAATGAGATCACAGATACAAGCGGCTGAAATGAGCTTTCTTTGTAGGATTGCTGGACTCACCCTCAGAGATAGGGTGAGGAGCTCAATCATCTGGGAGAGGCTCAGAGTAGAACTGCTGCTCTTCCACACTGAAAGGAGCCCGTTGAGGTGATATGGGCATGTAACCCAGAGGTTAATAAAACCCTGTTAATAAAAACAGCAATAAATGCTTGAATGTAAAAAAGCCAATAAATAAGTTCATATGGTTAAATATTACTGAAAACGTCTACAAAGTTATATTTCATGTTACTACATTTTATTTGGGTAAAAAAAATGTTAAAACATGCCAGTTCATTGTCTTTTACATTTTAAGATAGCTGAATTGCATTTAGACTCTTATTTGGAAGAGTATGTTGCTGCATAGCTCATGCGACAAGCAACAGCCAATCGGATTGCTGCAGGCTTTTCCTGTGCAAAACCGAGGGAATTACACAGACACACACGCAAAGTGCTGCACAGAGAGAGAACAAAGGAGTAAAATAGAGCAGAGAAATGAGTCTAATCTAACCTAAAAGCTATTTTTGCACTCTGAAGAAGGTTTTTATTTTTTGTTTTGTTTGTTTTCTAACCTGTCCTGGTTGTACCTGAAGTAACAGAACTCGATGAGTGAGGAAAATGTAATTTACTTTTCTGCAAAGTAATGAGTGTAAAGTTATCTAAAAGTTATTTTTACACTTTTACAAAGGTATTGGGTTTTCCAACCAGTCGTGGGTCCTGGAGATTTGTGTACGTGTGTTTATCGGGACTTGGTGAGTTGAAAATGTGTATTTTATTTTCTGTAAAGTATATTTGTGAAATGTATTGGTTATTTTATGCAAATGGAAAGCTAAGGTTGTGAAGTTATTTTATTTTATGTGAAAATGGTGAATATTTTGGTACATTTTCAGCCAAATTGAAGTGTGGGCGTATAGGTCAGTGCCCTGACTTGTTTCTTCTTTTTTTTTGTCCGCCATTTCGGCGCCGTCTTAACAAACACTAATTAAGACTGGAAACGGACTTTTTCTTAGTTTTAGAGCCACCTAGCATTTTAAGTATGTATGCTTATTTTATGTTGTTTACGTTAGGCCAACTTAGGTTGCAATGAAGATATGTCAAATTAGGACTGGATTTGAAGATTTGGAGAACATGTCCTTGAACCTGATGGCGAGCCACCCAGGGGACTTTGTGTGAACTGTGCATGAGCCAGGAAGCTAGAGGGCGTACCACTCCTCTACTGGACATTGCATGGTTTTCATCTGAACTGGTATGATCCATCCACAGTTCCATTAAAAACCAATGGATTCAGGATAAAAACACTGGACTGCTAATTCAGAAGAACTAAAGGATTAGTAGACTTGAAAGAAAAAGACTTTAATTCTGTGGTTAACAGATTTGTTCAGTCTTTTGCTGACCTGTTTTGAGTTTTGTATTTTTATTACCTCCGCCAAGGAGGTAATGTTTTTACCAGGGTGTGTCTGTCTGTCTGTCTATCTGTCTGTTTGTCTGTCTGTCTGTTACCAACATAACTCAAAAATTTATGAACTGATTTTGATGAAATTTTCAGGAAAGGTGTGTAATGGCACGGGGAACAGATGATTAGATTTTGGTATGATCTGAGAGTGAATACCTCCACCAAGGACTTTGTTTGTATTTGTGCAGCAGGATTACACAAAAACTACTGGATGGATTTGGATGAAATTTTCACCAGAGGTGGTTCTTGGACTAGAGAGGAACCCATTATATTTTGGTGATGATCTGAGAATGCATACCTCAGCCAAGGCTCTTATCTTCTCACAGTGTGTTAGCAACAATACTCCAAAACTGATGGACAGACTTTGATGCAATTTTCACCACAAGTGGCTATAGGCCTACACACAAACCCATTACATTTTGGAGGTGATCCATGAGAAATGGATGGAGCCTTGGCGGAGGTATGCGCTCTATGAGTGCTTTTCTAGTTTTTACAGTTTTATTTGATTGACCATACACGATTATACTGTAAAGGTATTGTTTACAGTACGTTAATTGTTTGTAAACAACAAAACAATGGTGATGGTTAAACTTAAAGAGTACCTATACTAAACTTGAAAGGAACTTGAAATGAAATAGAACTAAACTAACTTGAACAAAACAGAGATAACTCAAGTAGGTTAAAGAACTAGCTTGAACTGAACTAAAAGAAACTAAAGGTTGCAACCTATTAAAATAAGACTAAACTAAATCCTTTTAAACCAAACTAAAAGGTCTAAATACAAAAAGGGATTTATTCTATGTTAATGTATGTCATTGTTCTCTTGTCCATTTAATAATAAGCTGGTATTTTAAACATACTTCCTAATCTGTGGTCTCTTCTTTATCTAAAGTTTATTACTGCTCCTGTAGTCGAATCTAGGTGACTCTGATACTGGTCCATCATCGTCATCGTTGTCCTATTACACTGTGTTGTACGCTAGTACATACTATACAGCCCATTTCCTGTAATTAACCCTCGTAGGTGTTACAGGCATCTGATAAGGATGCCTCCTGGAAGCCTCCCACTTGAGATGAGATGTTTTGCGCACGTCCCACTGGAAGGAGACCCCGGAGTAGACCCAGGGCTCGCTGGAGAGACTTTGTCTCCCAGCTGGTCTGGGAATGCCTTGGTATCCTCTCTGAAGAGCTGGAGCAGGTGGCTTGGGGAGAGGGAAGTCTGAGCTTCTCTGCTTGAACTGCTGCCTCCGTGACCCGGACCTCTGGAAAAGTGGTAGAAGATGGATGGATAAATAACAATAATAATAAAATACATAATTTGTTAATGAAAAGATCATTCCCCCACCTTGCTGCCTCTATATTGGAGTTTTTCCCGGTGGACAAAAGGGTTGCTTCCCTGCGCCTTCGGGTTGGGAAATGGGTCCTGACCATCATTTGTGCCAATGCACCAAATGATGTTTCAGAGTACCCACCCTTTTTGGAGTCTCTGACTGGGGTGCTGGAGGGTGCTCCTCTTGGAGACTCCATTGTCCTACTGTCCTACTGGGGGACTTCAATGTGCACGTGGGCAATGACCTGGAGGGGGGTGATTGGGAGGAACGGCCTGCCCGATTTGAACCCGAGTGGTGTTCAGTTATTGGACTTCTGTGCTAACCACAGTTTGTCCATAATGAACACCATGTTCAAGCATAAGGGTGTCCACATGTGCACCTGGCACCAGGACACCCTAGGTCACAGGTCGATGATTGATTTTGTTAGCGTGTTATTAGACCTGCGACCATATGTCTTGGACACTCGGGTAGAGAGAGGTGCAGAGCTGTCAACTGATCACCACCTGGTGGTGAGTTGGATCCGATGGCAGGGGAGGAAGCCATTCAGACCTGATAGACCCAAACGTATAGTGAGGGTGTGCTGGGAACGTCTGGCTGAGGCCCCTGTCCGGGAGGTTTTCAACTCCCACCTCCGGAAGAACTTCAACCACATTCCGAGGGAGTCTGGAGGCATGGAGTCTGAATGGGCCATGTTCTCCACCTCTACTGTTGAAGCGGTGGCCCAGAGCTGCGGCTGCAAGGTGGTCGGTGCATCTCGTGGTGGCAACCCCCGAACCAAGTGGTGGACACCAGTGGTGAGGGGGTCCATTAAGCTGAAGAAGGAGTCCTATCAGGCTTGGTTGGCTTGTGGGACTCCCGAAGCAGCTGAGGTGTGCTGGCAGGCCAAGCTGAGTGCAGCTCGGGTGGTTGCTGAAGCAAAAACCCAGGTATGGGAGGAGTTCAGTGAGGCCATGGAACAAGACTTTTGATCGGCTTCGAAGAGATTCTGGCAAAATGTCCGGCGGCTCAGGAGGGGGAAGCAGCTCCCTGTCCACACTGTGTATGGTGCGGATGGGGGGGGCTGCTGACTTCGACTGGGGATATCATCGGGCGATGGAAGGAATACTTTGAGGATCTCCTCAATCCCACTGATACGCCTTCCACAGAGGAAGCAGGGCTTGTGGACGAGGGGGATGACTCGCCTATCACAGGGGCTGAGGTCGCCAAGGTGGTTAAAAATCTCCTTGGTGGCCGGGCCCCGGGGGTGGATGAGAGTCGCCCTGAGTACCTCAAGGCCCTGGATGTTGTAGGGCTGTCATGGTTGACACACCTCTGCAACATTGCGTGGAGGTCGGGGAGAGTGCCTTTGGCATGGCAAACTGGGGTGGTGGTTCCTCTCTTCAAAAAAGGGGACCGGAGGGTGTGCTCCAACTTTAGAGGGATCACACTCCTCAGCCTCCCTGGGAAGGTCTATGCCAAGGTACTGGAGAGGAGAGTCCGGCCGATGGTCGAACCTCAGATTCAGGAGGAGCAATGTGGTTTTCGTCCTGGCCATGGTACATCGGACCAGCTCTTTACCCTCTCGAGAATTCTCGAGGGTTCGTGGGAGTTTGCCCAACCAGTTTACATGTATTTTGTGGACTTGGAGAAGGCATTCGACCGCGTCCCTCGTGTTTTTTTTGTCGGGAGTGCTTCGGGAGTATGGGGTATCGGGCTTGTTGTTACAAGCTATTTGGTCTCTGTACGACTGTTGTGAGAGTTTGGTTCATATTGCCAACACTCGGTCGGACACATTCCCAGTGAGAGTTGGACTCCGCCAGGGCTGCCCTTTGTCACCGATCCTGTTCATAATTTTTATGGACAGGATTTCTAGGGGCAGCCAGGAAAGGGAGGGTGTCATGCTTGGTGACCACAGGATTTCATCTCTGTTGTTTGCAGATGATGTTGTCCTGTTGGCTTCATCCAGTAATGACCTACAGTTCTTGCTGGGATGGTTTGCCGCTGAGTATGAAGCGGCTGGGATGAGAATCAGCACCTCCAAGTCCGAGTCCATGGTCCTCAGCCGGAAAAAGGTGGATTTGTAGCTCATGTATTTTTGCCTACATATGTATAAGCACAAGGTGAGATGCTTAGGATTACATGTGTGGATTGACCTCACGTCTTGGATGGGACAATATGTCTGGACCGCCTGTGGATAACAGCAAGAGGACGGAGGTACCGTGATAAGGAGCTGAAGGGACTTCCTGACCTCCTGGGGCCAGGCGGGGGACTAAGGGACTCAGGGGAAGAGTTATTGTCAATGGGGGGTTTGACAGTGATATGTGATTCTTTCTTTGATGTGGGTGTATAAATGTGGGGGTTCTGATGCAGCTCACTCTCTTCTGTTCTTGAGAGATTGCTGGGGATGTGAAAGCTACATTAAAACCTGAATTGAGAAATAATTCAGCCTCGTTATTTCACGCTCCCCACATTGGTGACCAATGACGTGAAATGCATAGACGCGTTTCCCCCGATCCAGACTCGTCGGAGACCGCCCGAACGAGCGCCGTCTCAATCAAGCTACCAGAGTTCTGGCAGGACAACCCGGACTCGTGGTTCCTTCAGGCTGAAGCACAGTTCGCACTCGGGGGGATAACGGTGGATGACACAAAGTTCTACCATGTCATCGCCAAGCTCGACAACCGCACGGCGCGACGCGTGGGGAGCCTGGTGCAGCAGCCGCCCGCTGACGACAAATACGGCGAGCTGAAGGCTGCCCTCACCCAGTGTTTCATGCCCTCAGCCGAGGAGAGGGCTAGGAGGCTCCTGGCTCTACACGACCGGGGAGGATGCAGACCAGTCGACCTGATGGAAGACATGCTGCAGCTGAGGGACACAGAGAATGATGGTTTCCTATTTAAACACATCTTCCTGAGAAACCTCCCGATGCACATGAGGGCAGACCTGTCTAGCATGCGTTGTGTGACCCAGCGGGACTTCCGTGCGCTGGCCCGAGAGGCGCAGCGGATCCTCGACTCCTGCGGTGAGCAGACGGCCACCTCAGCAGCGGCAGACCTTGGTGCGGCGACCGGGAGCAGTGAGGAGCCAGAGACAGCGGAAGCAATCCCAACAACGACGGCAGCGGCGTGTTCACGACACAGCGGAGGAGATGACCTTTGCTTTTACCATCGGCATTTCGCAGAGAAGGCGTGCAGATGTGTGCCACCGTGCCACTTCAAGAGCTCGGGAAAACGCCAGGACTGGGATTCGTTAGCAGCTTCGGCTCTCGGAGAACTAAATAAGCTGCTCTACATCACAGATGCGAGATCCGGGCAGCACTTCCTCGTGGACACTGGAGCCCAAGTGAGTTTCATCACCCCGACCTATGCTGACCGGCTGGCAGGCCCCCGTGGTGTCGGGGCAACAGCGGCGAACGGCTCGAGCATCAAGATCTTCGGAGAAAGGACTCTGCTCCTATCCTTGCACGGCCGCTCTTATGAATGGACTTTTATTATAGCGGCGGTTAGTTTCAACATGTTAGGTGCTGATTTTCTGTGCTCACATGGTTTGTTAGTTGACCTTGCCAATAGGCGGCTGGTAAATGCACTCTCTTTTTATTCCATTCCTTGTGCAGCTCGAGTGTCCCCGCCACCGGTCCAGACCAACGTTGCCACAGCAGGGGGTAAGTTTCACACACTCCTCAACCAGTTTCCAGCGCTCACAGTTCCCACATTTTCGGCAGTGGTGGCGAAACACGGGGTGGAGCACTTTATCACCACAGCTGGCCCCCCCATCTTCGCAAAAGCTCGGCGCTTGGATGCAGCTAAACTCTCCATAGCGCGCGAGGAGTTCGCCAACCTGGAAAGGCTGGGCATTATTCGCCGTTCGAAAAGCCCATGGGCCTCTCCATTGCATATGGTCCCTAAAGCTGACGGCTCGTGGAGACCTTGTGGTGATTACCGCAGGTTGAACAATGCCATGGCACATGACCGCTACCCAATCCCACACATCCAGGATTTTTCGATGCATCTGGCGGGAGCGCGCATTTTTTCTAAAATAGACCTGGTCCGCGGCTATCATCAGGTCCCGGTCCGAGCCAAGGACGTTCCCAGAACAGCGGTAATAACCCCCTTCGGACTTTTAGAGTTTTTACGTATGCCGTTTAGCCTCAAAGGCGCTGTGCAAACCTTCCAACGCATGATGGATGCCATGTTACGCGATCTCCCTTTTGTGTTCGTCTATCTCTACGACATTTTAGTCGCCAGCATGTCTGAGGAGGAACACGAAAAGCACCTCACGGCAGTTTTTCGGAGGTTGGGAGAGCACGGGTTAATAATTAATCCAGCCAAGTGCCAGTTCGGTGTGGCACAGATCGATTTTTTGGGGCACCGCGTTTCCCCAGAAGGGGCAGTTCCATTACCGGACAAAGTGCGCACAGTGGCAGAATTTTCCCCGGCCACAAACGGTCAAATCATTACAGGAGTTTCTAGGAATGGTAAATTTTTATAACCGTTTCATACCCCATGCAGCGCAGCTCATGCAACCATTATATGCCGTGCTTAAAAAACAAAAACCCTCCAATACGATCGAGTGGTCCCCGGAGCGGGAGCGCGCATTCACAGAGGTTAAAAAAGCCCTTGCTGACGCTGCGCTGCTAGCTCACCCAGACCCAACGGCCCGCATAGCGCTTACCACTGACGCATCAGATTTGGCCATAGGGGCGTTGTGGAGCAGCACGTTGCCGGGGTTTGGCAGCCGCTGGCATTTTTCAGCAGATCCTTGCACGAAGCCAAGTGGAAATACAGCACGTTTGACAGGGAGCTGTTAGCGCTCCACTTAGCCATTCGCCATTTCCAGTTCTGGCTGGAAGGTCGGCGTTTCACCATGTTTGTCGACCACAAGCCGCTCACTTTTGCGATGTCCAAAATTTCAGAACCTTGGTTCTTGCTTGCTGGCAGCAGAGGCAGCTGGCCGCAATTTCGGAATTTACTACTGATATTCAGCACGTAGCGGGTAAACTCAATGTAGTGGCAGACTGCCTCTCTCGCGCGGTGACAGCACCAGTCCGCGTGGAGATAGATTTTACTACCACAGCCGCAGGGCAAAATAGCAGTGCGGAAGCGCACGCGGCCCCAGTTCACGTGGGGATAGATTATGCAGCCATGGCAGCGGAACAGGATAGCGATGCGGACGTGCACACGCTCCAGTCTGGACCAACAGGGTTAAGGCTGGAGAGCAGGAGTTTGCAAACTGGTATGCCCCCTCTAATCTGCGATATCTCTACCGGGCGACCACGCCCGGTGGTACCGGCCGCTTGGTGCCGCCGCGTTTTTGACTCTGTTCACTCCCTGGCTCACCCAGGGATGCGCGCTTCGGTGAAAATGGTAGCGGAGAAGTTTGTTTGGCCGAGCCTGCGCAAGCACGTGAAAGAGTGGGCAAGAACCTGCATGGCTTGCCAGCGGGCCAAAATTCACAAACACACAAAAGCCCCCTTAGAACCGTTCCACATCCCGGCCAAGAGGTTCGATCATGTGCATGTCAACCTCGTGGGCCCCCTACCGTCATCGCAGGGGTTCACACATCTTTTGACAATGGTGGACCGAACCACACGCTGGCCGGAAGTGGTCCCACTAGCATCGACCACGGCTGCAGAGGTGGCTCGCGCATTTTTGACGGCCTGGGTAGTGCATTTCGGGGTTCCGTCGGATATTACGTCCGACAGAGGGCCTCAATTTGTCTCTGAGCTTTGGTCAGCGATGGCCAGCAGCTTAGGGGCGACAATTCACCCCACTACCGCTTATCACCCCCAGGCTAATGGTTTATGTGAGCGTTTTCATAGGTCTTTGAAGGCAGCCCTCAGAGCGTCGCTTACGGATGCAGATTGGGTAAACAAACTACCATGGGTTTTATTGGAGTTGCGCTCTGCGCCCAAGGAGGATTTAAATGCCTCCCCAGCGGAGTTAGTTTTTGCACAACCTCTCAGGCTGCCCGGTGAGTTCCTACCAGAGCATCCGGCGCCCGGGCGCCCCCTGGCTCTGGGGCCACTGATTGGCATGGGAGCAGACATGCTCCCGGGCCCCGTTCATCACGCTTTTCCGCGCGTTTTTGTTCCCAAAGCTTTAAAAAATGCTGAGTTTGTTTTTGTCAGACACGAGGCTCTACGACCAGGCCTCCGCCCGCCATATGATGGTCCATTTAGAGTGCTGGAAACAGGTGATAAGCATTTTGTGCTAGATTTGGGACACAGAAAGGAAACAGTTAGTATTGACAGACTAAAGCCTGCTTTTGTGATGAACGACGAGTCTGTACCGGTGGTGAGGGCCCCTCGACGTGGCAGACCCCCCAGGGAGCATGCCCTGGAGCCCCCGCAGGGATCAAATAACCAGTCTCTTCCTCAGTTAGCAGATTCTCTGCAGGATGGCGCCTCAGGGACGGCGAAGCCTGCTTACAGCAAATTTGGAAGACGTTTGAAGCCCAGACGGCGTACAGACTGATATGTGATTTTATCATGTTGTGTAGACTATGTTGTTGATTTTATGTTGATTTGAACATTTTTCATGTTGTGTGAATTATGCTTTATTGTCCATTCTTCGACGTTTGGGGGGGTTATGTAGCTCATGTATTTTTGCCTACATATATATAAGCACAAGGTGAGATGCTTAGGATTACATGTGTGGATTGACCTCACGTCTTGGATGGGACAATATGTCTGGACCACCTGTGGATAACAGCAAGAGGACAGAAGTACCGTGATAAGGAGCTGAAGGGACTTCCTAACCTCCTGGGGCCAGGCGGGGGACTAAGGGACTCAGGGGAAGAGTTATTGTCAATGGGGGGTTTGACAGTGATATATGATTCTTTCTTTGATGTGGATGTATAAATGTGGGGGTTCTGATGCAGCTCACTCTCTTCTGTTCTTGAGAGATTGCTGGGGATGTGAAAGCTACATTAAAACCTGAATTGAGAAATAATTCAGCCTCGTTATTTCGCGCTCCCCACATATTGTCCTCTCCGGGTTGGGGACAAGCTCCTGCCCCAAGTGGAGGAGTTTAAGTATCTTGGAGTCTTATTCACGAGTGAGGGGAGAATGGAGCGAGAGATTGACAGACGGACTGGAGCAGCATCTGTATTGTACCGGTCTGTTGTGGTGAAGAGGGAGCTGTGTTCTAAGGCAAAGCTGTCGATTTACCAGTCAATCTACGTTTCTACTCTCACCTATGGTCACAAGCTTTGGGTAATGACTGAAAGAACGAGATCGCGGATACAAGCGGCTGAAATGAGCTTTCTCCATAGGATTGCTGGACTCACCCTCAGAGATAGGGTGAGGAGCTCAGTCATCCGGGAGAGGCTCAGAGTAGAACCACTGCTCCTCCACATTGAAAGGAGTCAGTTGAGGTGGTATGGGCATCTGATTAGGATGCCTCCTGGACGCCTCCCACTTGAGGTGTTTCAGGCACGACCCACTGGGAGGAGACCCCGTGGCAGACCCAGGACTCAGAGAGACTATGTCTCCCAGCTGGTCTGGGAACGCCTTGGTATCCTCTCTAAAGAGATGGAGCAGGTGGCATGGGAGAGGGAAGTCTGGGCTTCTCTGCTTGAACTGCTGCCTCTGCATCCCGGACCTCCGGAAAAGCGGTAGAAGATGGATGGCTGGATGGAAGATCATCACACACACACACACACACACACACACACACACATTTAAACTCAAACTGTTTAAATGTAATAGTATTTAATAGGAAAGTGAATAATTATAGCAAGAAAAAGATAATATAAGTTTAAAATCAGACATTAAGAAAATTAAAATGGAAAACTAATCAAAAGCAAGGTTAAAATTGTCAGGACGTGGGTTGGGCCCATGTTCTAGTTTATGTTCCTTGTCACCAGGACATTGGCTCAGCCCATGTTCATCATAACGGTTCTGGTCATAAGAAGAAGGGGCAGTAAATCTTTGATGCCGACGATGCCCTGCTGAAGAGGTTGTGGTGCTGGAATGTAGCGTTGATGAGATTGCTGTGCATCTGGACCACCAGCAACAGAATGAGTCGAGTCTGCAACCGCTACATTCTTCAATTCTGCTTTTAATTCCTTAATCACCTCTTGGGCCATTATGGATACTTGGCTCTTGATTTCAACACTCACTTCATCCCTAATGTCCTTTTTTAGCTGTTCTACATTGAGATCAGGTAGTGCCACTGAGGCCTTTCCTGTAGTTTGGTGACAGTGGATATCCAACTCCATAATGTCTCCGTCATCCCTGTTTTTGGCTTCTTCAACAGTCTCTACAAAAGTCATGGTGGGGTTGGAACGAATTAACCCTTTCATTTCCTTTTGTAGAGTCCTTTCACTGATACCGTCAATAAATTGGTCCCTGAGCAGATGGTCTACGTCTCCCAGACCAGTTGGATCCCTCTTTAATAATCTCTGGAAGAGCTCCTGCAGCCTTAAAGAGAAGTTAGCCACTGCTTCCCCAGGGTCCTGCCAACAACTGAAACACAAGGAGCGAAGAACAGAAGTTGGCAATTTAGCCCCATACAAATCATTCAGCACTTGGAAAATCATAGGAGGAGTTTTTCTCTGAGACTCATACAAAATTAAAACATGTCTCTTAGCTTCCCCCTACAAACAACTAATGACCACATTTGCTTGGGACTGCTCAGGTAAATTGTACATGTGAAACATCATCTTCGGGTTAGCCTGCCAATCACCCAAATTTAGGTCTCAGTTTTTGCCAGTAAATTTTTGTCCTCCAATACTACCGGGAAAAAAGGGAGCCATAACAAATGCAAAATTGCTTTCCATGGTACCCTGCTCTGAATTGCTTGGTGATCCTGATGACATGCTGTTTATTCAACTTACTAGTAGCTTCACCCAAACACTATCCCACCGCAAGCCACCAAAAATGTAACATCTAAAAGCACAAACACTACAACAAAACATGCAGAGAACAATAGAAAACAAAAGAAGACAACTCAATTCAAACCAATAAAATCCGTAAAACTCCCAAATACTAAGAGAACAGGATTAAATACACTCTCACAATAATCCAGCATTCAATGATTTCCACTCCACAAAACCAGACTCCTGACAGGGTAAAACCACACCAATTTCCGCTAAAAATTACTAGGCAGGCTAACACCAAATATATTTTAAAAAAACAAACACAACTAGAAAAGCACTCATAGAGCGCATACCTCCGCCAAGGCTCCTTCCGTTTCTCATGGATCACCTCCAAAATGTAATGGGCTTGTGTGTAGGCCTATCGCCACTTGTGGTGAAAATTGCATCGAAGTCTGTCCATTAGTTTTGGAGTTTTGTGGCTGACAGACTGTGAGAAGAGCCTTGGCTGAGGTATGCATTCCCAGATCATCCCCAAAATGTAATGGGTTCCTCTCTAGGCCAAGAACCACCTCTGGTGAAAATGTCATCCAAATCCATCCAGTAGTTTTTGTGTAATCCTGCTGCACAAATACAAACAAAGCCCTTGGTGGAGGTATGCACTCTGAGATCATCACCAAAATGTAATCATCTGTTCCCTGTGCCATTACACACCTTTCCTGAAAATTTTGTCAAAATCCGTTCATAACTTTTTGAGTTATGTTGGTAACAGACAGACAGACAAACAGACAAATGCCAGTAAAAGCATTACCTCCTTGGCGGAGGTAATAAACTCAAGTGTTGCTGTTGTGTCCATCTCCTCCATCTCCAAATTCCCAGGCTGCGGGCGTTGCAATTCATCGCACAACCGCGTACAACCCACAGGCCAATGGGTTATGCAAGCGTTTTCATAGATCACTGAAAGCAGCACTCAGGGGTTCACTGACGGATGCAAACTGGGTAGACAGGTTGCCGTGGGTTTTATTGGGGTTGCGCTCCACGGCAAAAGAGTATTTGGAAGCTTCCCCGGCAGAGAGCTTGTTTTTTCACAGCCCCTATGGCTGCCCGGGGAATTTCTGCCAAATAATCCTGCACCGGGCAGCTGCCCGTCTCAGCTTTTTTTTTTTTTTTTTTTATTACTTATTTTGTACCCGTAGGTAGATTTGTTCTGCAGTCCGGTGACAAAGCACCAGCTGCCGGTCGCTGCGTGCGCAAGTGCCCCTTAACTCCCTAACCTGCATGTTTTTGGCATGTGGGAGGAAACCAGAGAAATCCCGGCGTAAACCCACGCAAACACGGGGAGAACATGCAAACTCCACACAGATCACTGTTGGCCGGGGGCAGGGATCGAACCCACGATTTCACGGTTCCCGCGATCCCCCGGCCGAGGGTAAAACTGTGCTGCCACAGTGCTAACCACTGTGCCACCGTGCAGCCAAAAGACTGGAGATGCCAGGGAGACACGACGAACAGCGCCCTCCATTGCGCCTGCACACATGTTGAAAATGGCCCTATCTGACAATGTTAAAGAATCCTTTAAAAAATTCCTGGATCCAGATGGTGATCCGGATCATCCCCAAAATTTAATCAGTTCTTCCTTGCACCATTTCCAACAATGCCTGAAAGTTTCATGGAAATCCGTCCAAAACTTTTTGAGTTATCTTGCTAACCAACAGACAGACAGACAAACAGACAGACAGACAAACGCTGGCAAAAACATAACCTCCTGCGGCCTGCGGCCTGGCGGAGGTAGCAAGCAAGGGAAAAAACCAACAAGGCGCGCACACCCTGTCCGAGAGCGGCCAGGTTGGAGACAGACCACCAATATTTGCAGGACAAATCTCTCTGCAGATCTGTTACTTATCTTAAAAGTCAGTTTATCAAATCACTTGTAAAAATAGTCAAGAATACATCACCAACTGGTACCACATCTCCACCTTGAACGCCCTGGGACTCGCGTCTCCCAACTGTGGGGCTCTTTTGTCTGCTGCTGTAGTTAGAGATCCCAATTGATCACAGGTGCGGCAGCCACTCATTGAGGTCCCGGCAACTCAGAGAGAGAGAAAGAGAGAGAGAGAGAGGAAGGAGAGGTTAGTAGCAACCATTACAGGCTCAGGCAGGTGCATAAATACAGTAATACAAAAAATAGAAAAGCTATGACCCATAAAATATATAGCCAAGTACAACCTCAGAAACAGAACTCAAAATGGGCAGAAACAAATGACAAACTCAAATAGCAAAATACATCCAAAACCAACCAGATAAATACTAAACTGAAGTGGAGAATGTACAAAAAATAATCTAAATAACAAAAGAGCATGCGCACGGTCCCCAAACCGTGCTCAGCACATGACAGAGCCCCTCCCACAAGGGGTGGATCTCAGACACCCCATCGGATGGTTTCTCAGCATTCCAATACCAATAGAGCAGAGAACACGATCTGTCGGGTGGTACTCCCAGCATCCCTGAGCCAATGGACTGCGGGGCACAACATGCCCCCCCCCCAGAGGCGGCAGTTGGAACCCATGCCCCCCCCCCCCCCACGGACCGCAGGGACCTTGGCATGGATGGACTGAGTCAGTGGCTGTGGGGAGTTGACACCCAATGATGGTTGCTGGCCAACGGCAAAGCCAGACAGCAATGGCGGATGACCAGCGAGGAAACCAGGCAAAGGAAGTGACTGGTGCACGGAGAAACCAGACAAAGAGGATGGCTGACCAGTGAGGGAATCAGGCGAAGGGGATGACTGATCAGTAGGGAAACCAGTCGGAGAAAACAGTTGATCATTGAGGAAGCCTGGCGCCAAAGACAGCTGATCGGCGGCAACTTCAGGCGACAACTGATGATCAGTGATGACCTCAGGCGAAGACGGTTGACCTTTGGCAACCTCAGGCAGAGAAGGAGGATCCATAGAGACCTCAGGCAGAGAAGGAGGACCCATGGCGACCTCAGACAGAGAAGGAGGACCCTCGTGACCTCAGGCAGAGAAGGAGGACCCTCGGCAGCCCCTGGTGAAAGCATAGGACCCTAGATGACCTCAGGAGAAGACTCGGAAAGAGAGGAAACAAACACCGGATCAGAATCACCGGCAGCAGTGGAGCCCGGCAAGGAGAACTCAGATGCAACTGGCAGCTGCACCTGGTCCTCCCTACCAAGAGATCTCTAAAACAGTTACAGTGAAAACAAAAAAGTGAACTTGCCTGAACTCGAGCTCCACCCCTGTCCAGGACTCTGACAATCCAGGCTGGGACATCTCAACTCCACACGTCCGACGATCCAACCCTGGCACGGCCACCTCAGATGGGGAGGAAGAGAAAAACACCGGAAAATTGTTATCAGCAGTGGTGGACCCTGGCGAGGAGAACTCAGGGGCAGAGGACATCTGCAGCTGATTCCCCTCACCATGAGCTAGACAAGATTTCTCTAGAGCTGCAGGTGTTAAAACAGAGTACTTGCCTAGACTAGAACTGGCACTAGAACTAGGCACTAGAACTAGACTAGAACTAGGTCCCGGCAGCAGGCGTGATGGTGGGTGCAGCTGAAGAACCCCCAGGGGTGGCAGCCAATGCAGGTGGAGTTCCCAGCGTGGTGGCTGACACTGGAGCTGACTCCCGTGCCGCTGAAGCCAGGGGACACTCTCCTGTTGGCTCAGTCTTCAGGCCACAGGGGGCACTCTCCTCCTGTCCAGGATGTGACAGGCGGAATTGAAATGAATTGAATTGAACTGAATTGAATTGATGTGGCTGCAGGGCTGAAACAGGCCATTCCAGGGCTGCAGGCCCCTCCGTCGTCCAGCAATTCTCTCTTGGGACAAGTGGACGTTCAGGGGAGACAGGAGAGGACACTGGAGAAGCAGATGAAGGAAAAGTTACAACAGCAGGTGGTGAGGACTCAGCTAAATTGGGCTGTTGCTGAGTTTCACCACCTGCAAAACATAAGGCAAAACATTTCATTTTTACGTGTAAGAGAATGAAAAACCACTTGCCTTATCTCCCGGGGCGTGATGGTAGCTGCTGCTGTGGGACCAGACGATGTCCTTCCGGGAGTGGTGGAGGTCGTCTGGCAAGGAGGCGGAGACAGGCGAGATGCCGGGGCCCAGGGATGCTGATTCATCGGTGCATACCTCGGTGCAGATGATTTACTCGGTCTCCTCTTACAGAGTGACTGTGGGGCTGACGCAGCTGAAATTCCAGCCCTGCGTAACGGAACCAGGGAATGCCACACTAATGGCACCGGGTCCCATGATGCCGAAACCAGGGGACACTGTTTTGTAGGCACAGGCTTCAGGACATAGGGGGCACTCTTCTCCCATGCAGGATGTGGCTGCTGGGCTGGATCAGGACCCTCTGGAACCACAGACCCCTCCGCCATCTGGCGGCTCCCTCCCAGGACCAACGGACACTCAGGAAGAATGGAGAGGGACACGGGAGAAGCACGTGAGAAAGAAGTGGCAGCAGCAGGCGGTGAGGACTCAGCTAAATTGGGCTGCTGCTGCTCAGCCTCACCACCGGGAATAAGGCAAGACAGTTCATTTTTACGTGTAGGAGAATGGAAAAATCACTTGCCTTATTTCCTGGGGTGTGATGGTTGCTGCTGCTGCAGAACCATATGAGTTGCTTCCGGGAACAGCGGAGACCGTCTGGAGAGCGGGCAAGGACACATGCTCTTGGCGATGTGAATGAGCCTTTTGTACCCGGGGACCCTTCTTCATCGGTGCAGGTATGGATGGAGGAGAGGTTTTCCCCAGCCCGCAGAGCATGTCTTGTAGGTTTGAAATGGAGAGGAGTAGGTCTGTGAGCTCTGGATGGCTCCACAGGTTGGGGCATGCGTCGAGCACCTGTGCTGCACCATCCAGACATTTCCAGGCTGCTTCGGGAGTATGGGAGACACGAGCCTCTGATATGTTCCCTAAAACTCCCAAAGTCCAGCTCTCCACCTCGCTCAGTGCACAAATACTATCAAAGTTCATATTGGCTGATATTTAAGAAAAGCGAGATGACAGGAGGGAAAAAAGGAGGAAAAAAGAAAAAACACAAACCCACAGCTGCTGGAGTCTATACCGGCTGTGACCATCCATCCATCCATCCATCCATCTTCGACTGCTTTTGCGGAGGTCCGGGTCGCGGAGGCAGCAGTTCAAGCAGAGAAGCCCAGACTTCCCTCTCCCCAGCCACCTGCTCCAGCTCTTCAGAGAGGATACCAAGGCGTTCCCAGACCAGCTGGGAGACATAGTCTCTCCACCAAGTCCTGGGTCTGCCCCGGGGTCTCCTCGCAGTGGGACGTGCCTGAAACACCTCAAGTGGGAGGCGTCCAGGAGGCATCCTAATCAGATGTCCATACCACCTCAACTGACTCCTTTCAATGTGGAGGAGCAGCGGTTCTACTCTGAGCCTCTCCCGGATGACTGAGCTCCTCACCCTATCTCTGAGGGTGAGTCCAGCAATCCTACGGAGAAAGCTCATTTCAGCCCCTTGTATCCGCGATCTTGTTCTTTCGGTCATTACCCAAAGCTCGTGACCATAGGTGAGAGTAGGAACGTAGATTGACTGGTAAATCGACAGCTTTGCCTTAGAACTAAGCTCCCTCTTCACCACAACAGACCAGTACAACGTCTGCATCACTGCAGATGCTGCTCCAATCCGTCTGTCAATCTCTCGCTCCATTTTCCCCTCACTCGTGAACAAGATCCCAAGATACTTAAACTCCTCCACTTGGGGCAGGAGCCTGTCCCCAACCCGGAGAGGACAATCCACCTTTTTCCGGCTGAGGACCATGGACTCGGACTTGGAGGTGCTGATTCTCATCCCAGCCGCTTCACACTCAGCGGCAAACCGTCCCAGCAAGAGCTGTAGGTCATTGCTGGATGAAGCCAACAGGACAACATCATCTGCAAACAACAGAGATGAGATCCTGTGGTCACCAAGCATGACACCCTCCATCCCCTGGCTGCACCTAGAAATCCTGTCCATAAAAATTATGAACAGGATCGGTGACAAAGGGCAGCCCTGGCGGAGTCCAACCCTCACTGGGAATGAGTCCGACCGAGTGTTGGCAATATGAACCAAACTCTGACAACGGTCGTACAGAGACCGAATAGCTCGTAACAACAAGCCCGATACCCCATACTCCTGAAGCACCCCTCACAAAAAACCACGAGGGAAGCAGTCAAATGCCTTCTCCAAGTCCACAAAACACATGTAAACTGGTTGGGAAAACTCCCACGAACCCTCGAGAATTCTCGAGAGGGTAAAGAGCTGGTCTGAAACCACATTGCTCTTCCTGAATCCGAGGTTCGACCAACGGCCGGACTCTCCTCTCCAGTACATTGGCATAGACCTTCCCAGGGAGGCTGAGGAGTGTGATCCCTCTAAAGTTGGAGCACACCCTCCGGTCCCCTTTTTTGAAGAGAGGAACCACCTCCCCAGTTTGGCATGCCCAAGGCACTGCCCCCAACCTCCACGCAATGTTGCAGAGGCGTGTCAAACATGACAGCCCTACAACATCCAGGGCCTTGAGGTACTCAGGGCGAATCTCATCCACCCCCGGGGCCCGGCCACCGAGGAGATTTTTAACCACCTTGGCGACCTCAGCCCCTGTGATAAGCGAGTCATCCCCCTTGTCCCCAAACCCTGCTTCCTCTGTGGAAGGTGTATCAGTGGGATTGAGGAGATCCTCAAAGTATTCCTTCCACCACCCGACGATATCCCCAGTCGAAGTCAACAGTGCCCCATCCGCACCATACACAGTGTGGACAGGGAGCTGCTTTCCCCTCCTGAGCCGCCAGACAGTTTGCCAGAATCTCTTTGAGGCCGACCGAAAGTCTTGTTCCATGGCCTCACCGATCTCCTCCCATACCCGGGTTTTTGCTTCAGCAACCACCCGAGCTGCACTCCGCTTGGCCTGCCGGTACACCTCAGCTGCTTAGGGAGTCCCACAAGCCAACCAAGCTTGATTGGACTCCTTCTTCAGCTTAATGGCCCCCCTCACCACTGGTGTCCACCACTTGGTTCGGGGGTTGCCACCACGAGATGCACCGACCACCTTGCGGCTGCAGCTCTGAGCCGCCGCTTCAACAACAGAGGTGGAGAACATGGCCCATTCAGACTCCATGTCTCCAGACTCCCTCGGAATGTGGTTGAAGTTCTTCCGGAGGTGGGAGTTGAAGACTTCCCGGACAGGGGCCTCAGCCAGACGTTCCCAGCACACCCTCACTATATGTTTGGGTCTACCAGGTCTGAATGGCTTCCTCCCCTGCCATCGGATCCAACTCACCATCAGGTGGTGATCAGTTGACAGCTCTGCACCTCTCTTTACTCAGGTGTTCAAGACATACGGTCGCAGGTCTGATGACACGATAACAAAATCGATCATCGACCTGCGGCCTAGGGTGTCCTGGTGCCAGGTGCACACATGGACACCCTTATGCTTGAACATGGTGTTCGTTATGGACAAACTGTGGTTAGCACAGAAGTCCAATAACTGAACACCACTCGGGTTCAGATCGGGCAGGCCGTTCCTCCCAATCACCCCCCTCCAGGTTTCACTGTCATTGCCCACGTGTGCATTGAAGTCTCCCAGTAGGACAATGGAGTCTCCAAGAGGAGCACCCTCCAGCACCCCAGTCACAGACTCCAAAAAGGGTGGGTACTCTGAAACATCATTTGGTGCATAGGCACAAATGATGGTCAGGACCCCTTTCCCAACCCGAAGGCGCAGGGAAGCAACCCTTTTGTCCACTGGGGAAAACTCCAATATAGAGGCAGCAAGGTGGGGGGATACAAGAATACCCACCCCTGTTCGTCGCCTCTCGCCCGGGGCAACTCCAGAAAAGGCCAAGCTCCAGCCCCTCTCCAGGAGACTGGTTCCAGAACTGGAGCTGTGTGTGGAGGTGAGGCCAACTATATCTAGCTGATATCTCTCAACCTCGTACACCAGCTCAGGCTCCTTCCCCACCAGAGAGGTGACATTCCACATACCAAAAGCCAGTTTAGAAAGCTTGGGATCAGTCCGCCAAGGTCTCCGCCTTTGACCGCCACCTAATCCACATAGGTGGATTTTTTTTCGGTTTTTTTCCGGTTCCGGTTCCGCCGGACCGGCGGCGCCACACGAGTCGGCTGCCTGTTGCAACAGCCTTTTTTTTTATCTTCCTTCTTCTTTCTACACCTTTCACTCTGTATATATATCACGGACGCACGGATCGCCCCGGGGGTCTCCCGGGTCGGTGGACGGAGCCACGGTTTGAAGCGGGAGACGTTACAGCGGGGAGGAGCTAGTGCTAGCTAGCACTTGGCCGCCGCCCGGTGCTAATGGGAAACTCGACATACCGGGAGCTGTAGCGAAAACGACGCGGTGCCGGGCTGGAGTTTAGGCGGCGTGAAAGAAATATAAGACAGAATAATAAAGAGCGATGGCAAGAACCAAGCAGACCGCCCGTAAAATCTACTGGAGAAAGAAACCCCCCAGGAGACAGCTAGCCACAGGGCTGCTCGGAGAGGCGCTCTGGCCACCGGCAGAGTGAAGAGGCCTCACCGTCACAGGCCCGTGGCTCTGAGAGAGATCCGTCACTACCAGAAATCCACGGAGCTGCTCATCCGTAAGCTGCCCATCCAGCGCCTGGTGAGGGAGATCGCTCAGGACTTCAAGACCGTCCTGCGTTTCCTGAGCTTCGCCGTCATGGCTCTGCAGGAGACCAGCGAGACCCACCTGGTGGTCTCTTCTTCGCTAAGGGGGTCACCATCATGCCCAAAGACTTCCAGCTGGCCCGCTGCATCCGCGGAGAGAGAGCTTAGACTTTCTGCTGCACATCCACCAGCCATAATGCTCTGCACTGTGTGTCTATATATATACATTTATAGTAATATGGACATATGTTTACTAGATGTTGTTTTTTCTTGCCTTCTGATTGTTGCTCTGAGTGTTGCTATCCCTATGCTGTTGCAATCCTGGAATTTCCCCATTGTGGGACTAATAAAGGCTTATCTTATCTTATCTTATCTTATAGCACCGGACCCCCATGATCCCTCCTGCAGGTGGTGAACCCACTGGAGGGCGGACCCATGTAACTCCTTTGGGCTGAGCCCGGCCGGGTCCCATGGGTGGAAACCCGGCCACCAGGTGCTAGCCTTTGAGCCCCTCCCCCAGGCCTGGCTCCAGGGTGGGGCCCCGGTAACCCCATACCGGGTGGGGTACACTGAATCCTTGATATAGAATTTATCATGAAAGTCTGTTGGATCGTTCTTAGTCTGGCCCTTCACACAGGACCAGTTTGTCTTGGGTGACCCTATCAGAGGCAAATTGCCCCAGACAACATAGCTCCTGGGATCACTGGGGCACGCAAACCCCCCCACCACGATAAGGTGACGATCCATGAGGGGGATGCAACCTTCTGTCATAAACTGCCCTTTCAGGGGCGGATTGAGGACACCACTCGCAAGCTGTGAGTTTGCACATTTAATAATAAAGAAACACAAAATACAAAAACACATAAACTTACAAGATGGAAAGCAAGGCAGGACACTGGAGGACAGCCTGGATAAAACCAGGCTGAGGCGTGGGGGGCACACGCCGGAGAGGAACGGTTAAAGCGTGGGGCACACGCAGGAATAAAGTCCTTAGACAAGGAACTTACATCTGGAGACAAATGTAGGTCACAGCGTCAAACTTTTTGAACCATTTGCACCATTATTATCTTCATGTTATCATTCATATTATTTAAGATATAGAGTGATGGCCACAGCCAAGATATATAGAGTGACGATATAGAGTGAAGTACGTGGCAGTAATGCACCTGTAAGCTGGTTGCCAACCGCCAATTGAATCTAAAAGAAGAAGAAGAGAAGAAGTAGTTCTTTATGTCTGCCACCAGCTGTTACTTTTGAATGTTTCTCCTGTGTTCCCTACCTCAGCCTTGGTTGATCATTGCATTTATTTTTCATTATCATGTCTCTAATTACGTTCTGTAGATTTTTTGGTTTCTGCGTGTATGTTTATCATCATTCTCTAGCTACTTGGTGTCCATTGTATACACAGCCCCGCTTGTCCTGTTTTCCTCACCTGTTGCTGATCCCCTGTTATTTGTTGGCCTCTGATTAGTGTCACCTGTTTTGTGTTGAGTAATCACCTGTTTCCTTTATTAGTTGTGCTCTTCTGTTGCCTGGTGCTGGAACATTGTTAGTCGTAGTGCAGATCGTGCACAGGTTGTACCTCTGGTGCCCATCTTTGTTTACCATTTAGTTAAACTCAAGTTTACTAGTGCCTACCTGTGCATGCCCGTGCATACCCGTGCATGCCCGTAGAAACCAAGTATAAGCAAGTATTTCTGCATGCCCGTCAAAACCAAGTGTAAGCAAGCATGTCACGACTCGTTCAGTGATGCCTGCCTTTGATCTTTGATGATGTCAGCGAGTCCGTCTAGCCTGCCTTTGATCTTTGAAGATGTCATAGGGAGTCCTATGATCTTTGATGATGTCATAGTGAGTCCCTTGATCTTTGATGATGGCATAGTGAGTCCTATGATCTTTGATGTCATACCACTCATTCAGTGATGCCTGCCTTTGGTCTTTGATGATGTCATAGCGAGTCCCGAGAATTTTTGCGCATGCCTTTTGGCCTTAAAGGCGCCACACAAACATTCCAGCGCATGATGGATGCTGTGCTGCCTAAATTTTGTGTTTGTCTACCTCGATGACATTTTAGTCACCATTTCTTCAGAGGAGGAACACGAAAAACACCTCATTACCGTTTTTCGGAGGTTGGGGGAGCATGGGTTAATAATTAATCCGGCCAAGTGCCAGTTTGGCGTGGCGCAGATCGATTTTTTGGGGCACCGCGTCTCCCCAGAAGGGGCGATCCCATTACCAGACAAGGTGCGTGCAGTGGCAGCTTTTCCCCACCCACAAACGGTCAAATCGTTACAGGAGTTTTTGGGGATGGTAAATTTTTATAACCGTTTTCTACCCTGCGCAGCGCAGCTCATGCAGCCATTATACGCCGCGCTCAAAAAACAAAAACCCTCCAATCCGGTCGAGTGGTCCCCAGAGCGGGAGCGCGCATTCGTGGAGGTAAAAAAAAAGCCCTGGCTGACGCCACGCTGCTCGCTCATCCAGACCCTTCGGCCCGCATAGCCCTTACTACCGATGCATCAGATGTCGCCATAGGGGCGGTCGTGGAACAGCATGTCGCCGGGGTCTGGCAACCGCTGGCGTTTTTTAGCAAGTCCTTAAATGATACCGAGCGCAAATACAGCACTTTTGACAGAGAGCTGTTAGCGCTCCATTTGGCCACCCGCCATTTCCAGTTCTGGCTGGAAGGTCGGCGTTTCACTGCGTTTGTCGACCATAAACCACTCACTTTTGCGGTGTCTAAAGTTTCAGAGCCTTGGTCAGGTCGGCAGCAGAGGCAACTGGCCGCGATTTCGGAGTTTACCACTGATATTCAACACGTAGCGGGTAAACTCAACGAAGTGGCAGACTGCCTCTCCCGCGCGTTCACAGCACCGGTGCGCGCGGGTGTGGAGCATGCTCCCGCGGCTGCAGGACAAAATGACAGCGCGGGAGCGCGCGCGGCCCCAGTTCACGTGGAGATCGATTATGCAGCTATGGCGGCAGAGCAGGGTACAGATGCGGACGTGCGCGCGCTCCAGTCTGGACCAACAGGGTTAAGGCTGGAGAGCAGGTGTTTGCAAACCGGTATACCCCCCTTAATCTGCGACGTATCGATGGGGCGACCGCGCCCGGTAGTCCCGGCCGCGTGGCGCCGCCGCGTTTTCGACTCGGTTCACTCTCTCGCGCACCCGGGAGTGCGCGCGTCTGTGAAAATGGTGGCAGAGAAGTTTGTTTGGCCCAGCCTGCGCAAGCACGTGAAAGAGTGGGCAAAAACCTGCATGGCCTGCCAGCGGGCCAAAATCCATAAACACACAAAAGCTCCGTTAGAACCGTTCCACATCCCGGCCAGGAGGTTCGACCATGTGCATGTCGACCTCGTGGGCCCCCTACCGTCATCGCAGGGGTTCACACATCTTTTGACAATGGTGGACCGAACCACACGTTGGCCGGAGGTGGTTCCTCTAACTTCACCCACGGCTGCAGAGGTGGCTCGAGTTTTTTTAACGGCCTGGGTAGCGCGTTTTGGGGTTCCGTCGGACATTACGTCAGACAGAGGCCCTCAGTTTGTCTCCGAGCTTTGGTCGGCGATGGCCAGCAGCTTGGGGACAACAATCCATCGCACTACCGCGTATCACCCCCAGGCTAATGGTTTATGCGAGCGTTTTCATAGGTCGTTGAAGGCAGCCCTCAGAGCGTCGCTTACGGATGGAGATTGGGTAAACAAACTACCATGGGTCTTATTGGGGTTGCGTTCTGCGCCCAAGGAGGATCTGAATGCCTCCCCAGCAGAGTTAGTGTTTGCACAACCTCTCAGGCTGCCCGGTGAGTTCTTACCAGAGCATCCAGGGCCGGGGCGCCTCCCAGCTCTGAGGCCACTAAGCGGCGCGGAAGCGGACATGCTCCTGGGCCCCGTTCATCACACTTTTCCGCGGGTTTTTGTTCCCCAGGCTTTAAAGAATGCCGAGTTCGTTTTTGTTAGACACGACGCTTTAAAACAGACTGTCCGACCACCATATGACGGACCATTTAGAGTGCTGGAAACTGGTGATAAGCAGTTTGTGCTAGATTTAGGAGACAGGAAAGAAACAGTCAGTATTGACAGACTTAAGCCTGCTTTTGTGGTGAACGATGAGTCTGTACGAGTGGCGAGAGCACCTCGGCGTGGTAGACCCCCCAGGGACCACGTCTCAGTCCCCCCCGCAGGGGTCAAATAACCATTCTCTTCCTCAGACTGCAGATCCCTTGCAGGACAGCGCCGCTGAGATGGCGAAACCAGCGTACAGCAGATTCGGAAGACGGTTGAAACCCAGACGACGTACAGACTGATGTGTGATGGAATCATGTGGTATAAGCTATGCTGTCAGTGTTATCACTGAAATTTTTGATCAGGTTGTATAGACTATGCTGTGAGAGTTATCACTGAGATGTTAATGTGATCATGCTGTGTAGGCTGTCCTGTTGATGTGGTTCCTGAATTTTCTTTTTAATGTGAGCATGTAGTATAGTATGCCATTGATGCCATCCTGTATAATTTTTTTTTTGGAAACCCGAATGTATGGTCCATTCTTCGGCGTTTGGGGGGGGCTGTGGCTTATATATTTATACCTGCATATGGGTAAGCGCAAAGGGACGTTGGAGATTCCATATGTGGCTGACCTCACGCCTTAGAAGAGGACAATGGGCCTGGACCGCCTGCGGAGAACACCTGGACATGGAGACGCGGCGGCAGAGGCCTGAAAGGACTTCCTGGCCCCCTAAGGCCAGGTGGGAGACTGAAGGACACGGAGGGGGGTTAGAGGCAAGAGGGGGATGTAACAAGGATGTGTGATTAAGCCTTTGTTGTCACTGGTATAAATAGAGAGGTCCTGACTGCGTTCAGCCTCTTATGTTTTCTGAGAGATTCGATGGGGATGTGACTTCAAGAATAAACCTGAATTATGAAACTATTCAGCTTCTTCATTTCACGCTCCCCACAATCATAGGACATCATGTAGAGATCATAGGAACATCATAGGCGGTCCTATGATTGTTCAGCGAGTCCTATGGCCGTAACACACACACACACACACACACACACACACACACACACACACACACACACACACAGATTTCTTGAATTATATATGGAGTGATGTGTTTATTTGACAGCTCAGCTTGCCTTCATGTCCTCATCATCTTTTGTTTTGGAATAAATCCTTTGTGCTCTATATCATGCTCACCTTAAGGAGTTATTTACTGTCTGCCGGAGGCAGCCCATGACAGTAGCATTATAAGTGATGAGAGGAACACCTAATGGTTCTTGAATGGTCATCCTGGCTTGATACTGGCACCCTGATGGAGATCTTGGACACTTATTAAGGGATATACAAAAAAGACTTCCCAGTCTGAGGGACTTAATTTCTTCTTCTCCTAGATTTAATTGGCGAGAACTCCTTATACAAAGATATAGAGTGATGATAGTCAAGTCAGTGGCGGTAATGCACCTGTAAGGTGGTTGCCAACCACCAATCAAATCTAAAAGAAGAATAAGAATAAGATTTGATTGGCGGTTGGCAACCAGCTTACAGGTGCATTACTGCAATGTATTTCACTTTATATCATCACTCTATCTGGTCAGGAGCTGTAGTCCTTACTGCCACGTACTTCACTCAGTAAACATCACTCTATGTATCAAATCGGAATTCTTCTCGGTTGGCAACCTCTTCTTCGTCTTCTTCACTCTATATCTTTGTATAAGAAGTTCTTATAAGGAGTTCTGAACAATCTTCTTCTAACAGCGAGATTTTCATGTCTACATGATGTCTATAACACTCTATCTGGTCATTCTGCTTCTTCTTCTTTTAGATTTGATAGGGGGTTGGCAACCAGCTTACAGGTGCATTACTGCCACTGATCTGGTTCCAAGGTTGTCATAGCCAGGAGCGGCACTGGGGTTAAGCTCCCAGTGCCCATAAAATGCTCCTTACGGCATGCGTCTCGAAAAGCCTCTGACAACTAAGTCCAACTCCTAGCCTGCCCGTGTGGTTTAGTCTCTAAGCCCGGCGGAACTGCTTTTACTAATAGGAGAAGGGGCAAGGGCGGATCTCTGGCGCCTTAAAACCAGATGCTTCGGGTAGATGGTGGCTCGTCAACCTGGGAAGGTAGCCCATCAAGGGGAAGGTAAACCCTGATTTCAAACCTCCGCTGCCTTGCGGCACACACGGTCATGGGAAAGGCTTCGGGAGTCAAGTCGGAGCCCCTAAGGCAGTTCTCTGTTGTGCTCAACATCGTTATGGCAGCTCCTGCGACGGCGCTGGTGCCAAACTATAGCAGCCCTGCTGTTCCTTTGGATTCATCAGTGACGTGGAGAGGGGGGACATGCTGCATGGGTAACATCTTGTCCTCCATATCTTCCTGCCCAGGCTTGAATCCTACCAACGCCCAACGCTGGAAGGTAGAACACCGGTGCGCATCGGCCTGTTCAGCCACAGGCGGTGCTGTTCCAGCAGAGTAGACGTTTAAGATTCTCTTCCATGGTCATCATAGACCGGCGGAGGCCGACGACTGCCACTGACTTGATTATCATCACTCTATCTTTGTAACTCTATAAGGAGTTCTTATAAGGAGTTCTGAACAATCTTCTTCTTCTTCAGTGAGATTTCCACGTCTACATGATGACTATAACACTCTACTATACTATAAGAAAATCTTTACTATAAGAAAATCAACCCATATATCACTCTCAGCGAGCTTGCTTAAAAGTCTTACAGGTGCATTCTTCTTCTTCTTCTCTTGGTTATGTCTGTCTGTGTCTGTGTATCTGTTTTTCCTCATCTTCTGCCACTCATACTTCTTCTTTTTCTTTTAGATTTGATTGGCGGTTGGCAACCAGCCTACAGGTGCATTACCGCCATGTACTTCACTCTATATTATCACTCTATCTGGTCAGGAACTGTAGTTAGTTAATTCCCTTCACACCAAGTTGATGCATGGGGCGGCGCCTATCTCCGTTTCTCTGACCCTAGGCCGCACAGCTACTGTAAGTAGTGAAAGCTACAGTGGGGGGTCAGTCCTCTGGTAGCTCTGTGCGTAACTTTACTTTCCCCGTTCCATTATGCGGAGCACCACGCTAGAAGGCAGAAAGCACCATTTTTATATGGTCTTTGGTATGACCTGGCCGGGATTTCAACCCCTGCCTCCCGGGTGTGGGGCGGATGCTCTACCAACTGAGCCACCACTCCGGTCAGGAACTGTAGTCCTATCATCATTACTGTGTCCAATCGAACCTCAACTCTCACTTATGACATCCCTCTTCTTCATCATCATTCTATCTGGTCTGGAGCTGTAGTCCTTCTATCATCATTGCTGTGTCCAATCAAACCTCAACTCTATCTTCAGACATCACTCTTTTTCGTTTCCTCGTACTTCACTCTATATCATCACTTCACTCTATATCATCATTCTACACATCTTGGAGGGAAGGTACAAGATTGCTCTGCGTTTACTGACTGTGATGTGAAGGTGGAACTCAGGTTAAGCTCAGCGGCTACGGCCAGGAGGACAGTGCCCGCGGTCCCAATGGTGGTTAGCGTTGGTAGGTGAGGCAGTGCAGTTCGGTCTGCCGCCAGGAGGGAGAGAGGTCCGCTGCCACGGATCTCCGCCTGTGCACAGGGGACTCAGAAAGGTTAGAGGAATGGACGAAGGCTTACTTGGTTGAGGGTGAAGATTAGTCCTGGCATCGACAGGCAGGACTGGAAGAACAGGTGAGGCTTGGAAGCTCAGCTTGGAGACTGGCGAGTGAAGGTCTCAGGGAAAGGAGACAGATGACTCCGCGCCGATCTCAGGACCTCGCAGTTTAAGTAACCCAGGCTGGGATGGAGAGCAGGTGTGCGCGCAGCTGAGGATAATTGGCAGCCATGACAGTACTCCCCCCCCCCCTACGAGACGCCCCTCGGCGGTCGTTCCAGCCTACCCAGGTGCGCCTGGTGGAAGTCCCTGATGAGCTGCTTTTCCAGCACGAAGGAGGGACGCACCCAGGATCTCCACTCCGGACCGTAGCCCTCCCAGTCCACCAGGTACTGCAGGCCGCGACCCCGGCGTCGGATGTGTAGGATGGTGTTTATCTTCCAAGCCGGGTTGCCGTCGATCACCATCGGTAGCGGTGGAGACCTGGGAGGGGGACACAAAGGGCTGGAGCAGATGGGCTTGACCTGCGAAATGTGAAAGGTTGGACAGATGCGGAGGGAGGGAGGGAGAGCTAGGCGCACAGAAACAGGGTTAATGATGCAGCTAATGGGGAAAGGCCCAATGAACCGCTGTGACATCTTTCTCCTCTCAGCCTTCAAGTTGATTTGCTTTGTAGAAAGCCATACCTGTTGACCCACCTGGTAGGTGGGGGCTGGAGCCCTGTGGCGATTGGCCACCGAGGAGTTGCGCTCTGCTGTGTGTCGTAGTGCTGCCTGGGTCATTCTCCAGATCCGACGGCAGCTCCTCAGATGAGCATGGACTGAAGGAACGGTGATGTCCCCCTCCTCTTCTGGGAACAGCGGGTGGGTTGTAGCCCAGCGAGGCCTCGAACAGGGACATGCCGATTGCCGAGGAGATGGTGGTGTTATGGGTGTACTCAATCCAAGGAAGGTGGGAGCTCCACGATGCAGGGTTGGCGGTGGCGACACACCGCAGCGCAGCCTCCAGCTCCTGGTTCGTGCGTTCACACTGCCCATTGCTCTGTGGATGATAGCCTGATGATAGACTCACCGTAGCCCCCAGGGCATTACAGAATGACCTCCAAACCTGAGAGACAAACTGGGGACCCCGATCGCAGACGATGTCCAGGGGGATCCCATGTAACCTCACCACATGCTGGATGAGAAGGTCCACCGTCTCCTTCGCCGTAGGCAGCCCCTGCAGGGGGACAAAATGTGCGGCCTTGGAGAACCTGTCGACAATGGTGAGGATTACCGTATGATGGTTGGAAGGTGGGAGGTCGGTGATGAAATCTAACGTCACATGGGACCAGGGTCTGCCGGGAGTGGGAAGGGGGTGGAGCAGCCTGGACGGCGGGGAAGAGGACGTCTTGCCGGCGGCACACTGGGGACAGGCGCGGACATAATCCCCAATGTCCCTCTGGAGCGATGGCCACCAATACGTCCTTTGAAGAAGGTCCACTGTACGAGCCCTCCTGGGGTGACACGCAAACTTGGAAGAGTGGGCCCAATGGATAACTTCTCCCCAAACATCCAACAGAACAAACAGTCTACCCGCTGGCCCCCCGCCCAGGTCAGGTTCGTCTTCCTGCACCTTCAGGACTGTTTCCTTAATGCCCCAGGAGAGAGCGCCCACGACACACGATGAAGGGATGATAGGATGCTCCGTCACCTCTGCCGCCTCCGGGGCAAACTGTCAGGACAAGGCATCCAGCTTTGTATTCTTGGACCCGGGGCGGTAGGTAATGGTGAAATCAAAACATCCAAAGAACAAGGACCAGCGGGCCTGGCGTGCATTCAGACGCTTGGCCGTCCGGAGGTACTCCAGGTTTTTATGATCAGTCCAGACGACGAAAGGCTGGGAGGCCCCCTCCAGCCAGTGATGCCACTCCTCCAGTGCGAGCTTGACAGCCAAGAGCTCTCTGTTACCAATGTCATAATTACGCTCAGCCGGGGATAGGCGATGGGAGAAGAACGCACAGGGCCGGATTCTGCCATCAGCCGAGGAGCGCTGGGATAGGACGGCTCCAATCCCTGAATCCGAAGCGTCCTCCTCCACCAGGCATTGGAGAGCGGGATCCACCTGCGCCAAGAGGGGAGAGGATGAGAATTTGTCCTTAAGGTCCGCAAAGGCCGCAGCTGCCTCCTCAGTCCACCGGAAGGGCACCTTCGGGGAAGTCAGACGGGTCAGAGGGAGAGCAATGATACTATAATTTTAGATGAAGCGGCGGTAGAAATTAACAAACCCCAAGAACTGCTGGAGCTGCTTCCTGGAAGATGGAGTGGGCCAATCTACTACCGCTTTTACCTTATCGGGATCAGGGATGATCGCGTTGTGGGAGATTATGAATCCGAGAAAGGATGTCTTGGAGGAATGGAACTCACATTTCTCAACTTTAACAAAGAGCTTATTCTCCAATAGCCACTGCAGTACCCACCTCACGTGCACCCGATGCTCATCCAGGGACTGTGAAAAGATGAGAATGTCATCCAAATAGACAAATACAAAAGTACCCAAAAAGTCCCTCAGCACATCATTAATCAGCCGCTGGAACATGGCGGGGGCATTGGTCAGCCCGAACGGCATGACCAGGTATTCAAAATGCCCACTAGGAGTCTGGAACTCCGTCTTCCATTCATCGCCCTCCCGGATCCGCACCAGGTGGTAGGCGTTGTGGAGGTTCAACTTGGTAAACCAGGAGGCCCCCTGGAGGGAATCGAATGCAGAATTAATCAATGGGAGGGTGTATTTGTCTTTGATGGTAATATTATTCAGCTCCCGAAAGTCAATACACGGCCTTAGCGAGCCGTCCTTCTTGCCAACGAAGAAAAACCCGGAGATTGATAGCGCAGTCATATGGGTGGTGAGGGGGGAGTGAAAGGGCCTGGGTCTTACTGAAAGCGGCCCTTAAGTTGTGATATTTGGGAGGGACTTTAGACAAATCGGGAGGGGGGGTGACGGGAACACCCAGCGGCACGGATGGCGAGCATGCAGTGGACTGCAAACAGGCACTCAGGCAGAAGGAACTCCACGCTAACACACTCCCGGAACGCCAGTCAATGGAGGGATTGTGGAGACGGAGCCAGGGATAGCTGAGGATGACAGGGGAAGAAGAAACCGGCAACACAAACAATCTCAGCTCCTCCCGATGGTTGCCTGACACTATGACTGACACCGGGGCGGTCTGGTGGGAAACAGTGGCCAGGGGGGCTTTAGACAGGGCAATGAGTTTCAGGGGAGTCTTGAGTGATTGACAGGGAAGCCCCAGCCGGGTTGCCAGTCTCCCCAAAATAAAGCTCTGCTCAGCCCCAGAATCAATCAGTGCATGTGTTGTTATTTCCCTGTGATTATGAATGAAGTGGATGGGAAATAAGAAACCGAGAGAGGGGATTTGACTGAGGTGAGTCCATGAGTCCCCCTACTGTGACGCACGGACTCCCCCTTTTGGCCGAATGGGACATGATTCTACCTCGTGCTCCTCGCCTCCGCAGTAGAGGCACAACCCCAACTTGTGGCGGCGCTGCTTCTCTGCTAACAGCAACTTAGACTGGCCCATCACCATAGGAACCAGAGCATCCGGGGAATCAGGGGAAGGTAGAGCCAATGGGGGGGGGGGGGCTGTAGGGAGCGGCGGTATTGGTTATCCGAGCTACCGGAAGTTTTACGCTCAGCCGCCCGTTCCCTCAGTCTGTTATCAAGGCTAATAGCCAGTGAAATCAACTCAGTTAGCTTAGTTGGTTTTTCTAGGCGGGCTAACTCATCCCGCAAGCTAGGACTAAGGCTCCTAATAAAGATGCTACATAGCGAGGTGTCTTCCCACCCCACCTCCGTAGCCACCACCCGGAAATCGACAGCATAATCGGCCATGGATTTAGTCCCTTGCTTCAGGTTTAATAGCCGGGAGGTAAGCACACTATCTCGGTCAGAGTGGTCAAACACCTCATTAAACTCACTGACAAACTGTGTGTAAGTTAAAGAAGCATAATTAGCCCTAGCCATAACAGCGTAAGCCCAAGCTAATGCCCGGCCTTCTAACAAATTCACTACATAACCTATCCGGCTATGATCTGTGGGAAAATCCCCCGATACCCGCTGAAACACAATGTCACAATGCTTGATGAACCCCCTAGCCTCCCCTAATTTACCACTAAAGCGGGTGGGAGTTGGGATGGTAGTTTGACTAGCTGAAGCGCTAGCGGGAGCAGAGGAACTACTGGGAGCCATAGGGAAGGCCTGTGGACTAGCCAGGCGGTCCAACCGGTCGGTTATGCGAGCTGTGTGAGAATTGTCTCCTGTTGATAAGCTCGAGCCCCCAGGTTGTTAACTTTGCGCGCTAGCGTGCTGTCTGCTAGGTCGCTTTGGCGGAGTCGTACTGACATGGTTTCAGACCCAAAGAGCAGACACGACTCGAGAATAAGTACAATTAACTCTTTATTGTAAATAATGTGTGTGTGTGAGTGAGTGTGTGTATGTATGTATCCGCTGGGGCGAGCAGAGCACCGTGCAACCTGACAACCCTATGGACACACAGACAGAGGGAGAGTTAGTGGCAAGCCCCAGAGGGAATGTACAGGATTGCTCTGCGCTTACTGTCTGTGATGCGAAGGTGGAACTCAGGTTAAGCTCAGCGGCTACGGCCAGGAGGAGAGTGCCCGCGGTCCCAATGGTGGTTAGCACTGATAGGTGAGGCAGTGCAGTTTGGTCCATCGTCAGGAGGGAGTGAGGTCCACTGCCACGGATCTCCACCTGTGCACAGGGGACTCAGAAAGGTTAGAGGAATGGACGAAGGCTTACTTGGTTGAGGGTGACGATTAGTCCTGGCGTCGACAGGCAGGACTGGAAGAACAAGTGAGGCTTGGAAGCTCAGCTTGGAGATTGGTGAGTGAAGGTCTCAGGGAAAGGAGACAGACGACTCCGCACCGATCTCAGGACCTCGCAGTTTAAATAACCCAGGCTGGGATGGAGAGCAGGTGTGCGTGCAGCTGAGGATAATTGACAGCCATGACAGGAACACACAGACAGACAGACATACATATATATATATATATATATATATATATATATATATATATATATCATCATCATCATCATCATATTATAATTTAAGAAATCGCTGTGTTTGTCTGTAACAAGCAAGTATTTCTGCATGCCTGTAGAAAGCAAGTGTAAGCAAGCATTTCTGGATGCCCATAGAAAGTTACTGTTACCATGGCAACACTAACCATGGTGATGCCTCCCTTTGATCTTTGACATGGTTACCATGACAGCAGTACATAGTGAAACCTGCCTTTGATCTCTGACGTCACCACTCGATCAATGATGCCTGCCTTTGATATTTGATGATGTGTCTGCCTGGCAACAGTAACCATGTTATAGAGTAACCATGCAATGTCAGTAATCATGGCTTACAGAGATCAAAGGACTCTATGACATCATAGACACACATCTGTGTGCCTATATGTGATAGCTATGTCATACTATGAATGTCCATAGCTCGCCTAGGGATGTTCATTAAAGAGTTCCCCTTCTAAACTTCCGCATATCCGGGGAGGCTGAAATTCGGGGATACACACCCTCATAACCTCAGCACAGCCCGTATCAAATCTGAGGCCAGTCTGACAAACGGTTCGGGAGATATGTGCGGAACACACACACACACACAGATATCTTAAATTATAATATGACTACATACTGTGCATGCCCATAGAAACCAAGTATAAGCAAGTATTTCTGCATGCCCATAGAAAGCAAGTGTAAGCAAGCACTTCTGCATGCCCGTAGAAAGTTTCTGTTACCATGGCAACAGTAACCATGGTGAAACCTGCCTTTGATCTTCACCACTCATTCAGTGATGCCTGCCTTTGATCTTTGACATGGTTACCATGGCAACACAAAGTCCTATGATTGTGACACCAACACACAGACAGACGGACGGACGGACGGACGGACAGACAGACAGACAGACAGACAGACAGACAGACAGACAGACAGACAGACAGAGATTTCTTAGATTTGCAACTTTTTTCATAAATTTGCAACTTTCTTCCTTGTACATCTGGAACTTTTTTTCTCATAAAGCTGCAACACTTTTCTCATAAGTCTCCAACTTTTTTCTCATAAATTTGCAATTTTCCTCTCATATATTTTTTACTTTTTTCCTGATAAATGTGAAACTTTTTTCATAAATCTAAATTTACACATTTATTTAAGCTTGCACCACTTTCATAATTTCTCTCTTTTTGCAGCACTTTTCCTCATAAATCTAAGATAAGATAAGCCTTTATTAGTCCCACAATGGGGAAATTCCAGGATTGCAACAGCACAGGGATAGCAACACTCAGAGCAACAATCAGAAGGCAAGAAAAAAAAAGCAAGAGCAGCTAATATACATATGTACATATTACTATAAATATATATATATACACACAGACACACAGCGCAGAGCATTGTAGCTGGATGGAATAAATATGTAGATATATAAACACCCACAGTATGGAGCATTGCAGCTAGGTGTAATAAATATGTAAATATATAAACACACACAGTGCGGAGCATTGTAGCTAGATGGAATAATATGTAGATATATAAACACACAGTGTGGAGCATTGTAGCTAGATGGAATAAATATGTAAATATACTGTATAAACACACACAGTGCAGAGCATTGTAGCTAGATGGGATGAAACAGCACAACCGTCTACTTAGTTATCCTACATGGTATGATTATGTGCCCATACATTTTCTCACCCTCCATAGCGACCGGTATTTTCCTAGTTGTATGCCGGAGGGGACCATTGTGTAAGTCTATTGCATCTTTTGCATTCAAAAAACTATTAGTTTGTTACGTCTTTTTGCTATCTCTGCGAGCAGCCCTGCTTAGGTTGTACAGTCGGACAGCCGTAGGTAGGAAGGACCTGCGAAACCTCTCGGTTGTGCACCTGGGATGATGTAGTCTGCTGCTAAATGAGCTCCTCAGTGCATTCAGTATGTCCTGCATAGGGTGGAACTCGGACTCCAGCAGAGATGACAGTTTAGCCACCGTCCTTCTCTCTCCCTTCTCCTCCACCGGGTCAAGGCGCTGCCCCAGGACAGAGCTAGCTTTCTTGATCAGTTTGTTCAGTCTCTTCCTATCGGCTGCGGTAATCTGACTTTTTTCCTGTAAATTTGCAACTTTTTTTCTGTAAATTTGCAACTTTTTTCTTGTAAATTTGCAACTATTTTCATAAATTTGCAATTTTTTTCATCCATTTTCAACTTTTTTCCTTGTAAATCTGCAACTTTTTTTCTGTAAATTTGCAACTTTTTTCTTGTAAATTTGCAACTATTTTCACAAATTTGCAGTTTTTTTCATCCATTTTCAACTTTTTTCCTTGCAAATCTGAAACTTTTTTTCTTGTAAATTTGCAATGTTCTTATACATTTACAACTTTTATATAAATTTGCAACTTTTTTCACAAATTTTCAGCTTTTTTCTTTGTAAATCTCAAACTTTTTTCTCATAAATCTGCAAATTTTATCTCGTAAATTTGCAACTTTTTTCTTGTAAATTTACTTTTTTCATAAATTTACAACTTTTGTCCTTGTAAATGTGCCTTTTTTTCATAAATTTGCCACTTTTTTGTTGTAAAGCTGCAACTTTTTTAATCATATGTATTTGCTATTTTTTCTTGTAAATTTGCTACTTTTTTCATCATAAATCTGCAATTTTTTGGTTGTAAATTTGATTGCACTGATGACACAAATGCAGCGCTAACATGGCTGTTACTCTAGTAACCGAGAGAGTTGAAGTCGACTTCTTCAATTGGGGGAAAAAAAATGAGGGCTTCACTGCACAAAATGATCACGATGTTCAAAAAGAGGCTCAGTCAGGACAAACTGTAATGTGAGTGGACCCTTGAGCTCACCACTTCAGTTTTTTTTGGGGGGGGGGGTGGTGGAGCAGAGAAGCATACGCGGCCAGCTAAAAATGCTAAAAATGATGGCGGTGTGGAGAGAGGAATGACCAGGCCAAGCATTCAGAGCAGATGAACTTTATTCCCGCTCTCACATCTCTCAGAATCAGAAAACATTAATATTCTGTAGCAGAGGCTCTCTTTTATATTATCACACTCACACACCCCTGCTGCCTGAGGTCCTGCATCACAATCCCTTTTGTCCCCCAGCCCCTTAAACCCCATGCCCTTCCATCAGAGGAAATTACTGCATCTCCCTTCCTTCCAGTCTGAGATGAATACCACAGCATGGGTCCCCCATACCGGATTGTTTCAAAAAAATAAAATAAAATAAAAAACTCACGCACACATGTAAACTGTGACTTATCATGGCCAGAAAACTTATCGTCGTTTTTTTCTTATCGTACTATTAATCATTCTAGCTGTTATCCTTACAGACCTACGTGTGTTTTGACTTCAGTTGACACAATCTAATTTAGTCTTTTTTGTATTCTTGATACAGAGAAGTTGAAAATATACAAGAATAATACAGTGGTGTGAAAAAGTGTTTGCCCCCTTCCTGATTTCTCATTTTTTTGTATGTTTGTCACACTTAGATGTTTCAGATCATCAAAAAAATTTAAATATTAGACAACGATAACACAAGTAAACACAAAATTCAGTTTTTAAATGGTGTTCTTAATTAAGGGTAAAATAAAATCCAAACCTACTGTCATGGGATGGCCCTCGCAGACCATCAATGAGACGCCATAGGCAGCCGATGAGTTTGCATATTTATTAACAAGGGTGAAGGATGACAAAATAATGAGTCACATAGGGCACAAACACGAACAAGAATTACAGCTAAGGCACAGGAACAATACACTCAGGCTAAGGAGTAAACTTACAGAGAACAGGAAGGAACGAGAGGGTGACTGGAGCCGGGGTTAGGGACTCCAGCCGAACGCTGTATGGAGCCAACGTTGTGCGAGGTCGCAGCCAGGAGTAACCTCAGCTGCTCCCTTAAATAGGGCTAAGGACTAATCAGACAATGAGGAACTAATCACTGGAATGTTGATCAGCCGTCACGGCGCAGCTCGGCTCTGACAGCCGGAAGTCCCGCCGTGACGCTGTCACAATAAGAGTCCTGGACGGCCATAAGGAAAACACACAGAATAACAGGGAAAATACTGGGTGATCCGAGCGTGGACAATATCAGCGCTCAGACCATGACACCTACATGGCTCTGTATGAAAAAGTGATTGCCCCCTGCTGTTAAAACATAATTTAACTGAGGGTGCATGCGCACGCAGTGACTGGCAGCTGGTGAAAAAACTCTGATGTCTGGGTCTCTGTTTTTACGCACTTTAATGTGTTTTAACAAAATTCTCTGTGTCGTTTTTGTCCTTGAATGCTTGTAGACTATATAACGAAGAGCTCCCTGGTTCCATCAGTATGGATTTCCTCCTTATTTTTGCGCTGTTGTATCTTTCCTACCGGCTCTTTGTCTCTGAGGTAAGTGCAATAACGATCATGCCGGGAAGAATACAGTATTCCAGAGACATGTTACTGCATTTAAACACGGATAATGCAGCATCTGTGATTGAGTCTGTGCCGCAACTGCCGGACTTTATTTTAAGAGATTTTCATGGACACAGCGATGAAAAGAGAGACAAGAGGAGGAAACGCGGAAAGCGTGGAGGCGTAAGATTAAGCCTGAGGAGACGTCAGCTTAACAGCATTCCTCTTCCTTCCATGATTATGGGGAACGTACAATCCCTGAGAAATAAAGTGGATGAAATTCAAGAGAATGTACGATATCAGAAGGACTTCAAGAACTGCTATGTCATGGCTTACACGGAGACATGGCTTACGGTGCATGACCCGGATGTGGACCTGTGGATTGACGGCTTTGGAGCCCCACTTCGCTCGGATTGGCAGGAAGAGGTAATGGGGAAACGTCAGGGGGGCGGAGTATGTTTATACATTAATAAACAGTACTGCACATCCGTCACGGTCAGAGAGCGCATCTGTACACCTGATGGGGAGCTTCTGTCCGTATCGCTACGTCCCTTTTATCTGCCCCGCGAGTTCCCCCTACTTTTCATAACGACTATGTACATTCACCCGAGAACGGATGCTGACTCCGCCTCCAGCACTGTCTTTGATGTGGTACAGTGGTTGCAGTCGATTTCCCCAGAGGCTCCAAACTTTATTCTTGGGGATTTTAACCATGCTTCTTTAAAGAAGACACTTAAAAACTTTTATCAGTATGTCTCCTGCCCAACCAGGCGAAAAAAGACATTGGATCTGTGCTATGGATCCATTGAGAGGGCCTATAAATCACTTCCCCTTCCTCCTTTAGGATCCTCAGATCACAACTGTGTACATTTGCTGCCCACATATAAAACTGCTCTCAGAAGAGGCAAGGTGAAGACCAGAGACATAAATGTATGGACAGAGGATTCAGTGCACTGCCTCCAGGAATGCTTTAACTGTACAGACTGGGAGGTTTTCACACTGTCCTGCGGGGATGGTTTGGACTCTTTGGTGGACGTCACATGCTCATACATGGCTTTCTGTAGAGATATGATCGTTCCACGTAAACATGTCAAAATATATCCCAACAACAAACCATGGGTTACAAAATCAGTTAAATCCTGCTTACAGAGGAAAGCACTTGCCTTTAAACAGGGGTCTGTTTCTGAGCTACAGGTTGCCACAAAAGAGCTGAAGTCCGAAATTTTAAGAGCAAAACAGAATTATAAATCAGAGTTGGAAAGCAAGATGGCAACAAAGAAACTTGGTTCAGCCTGGGCCAGTATGAAAACTATTGCAGGCCTTCAGAGCACAGAGCGCAGTAATTGTGTGTTTTTAGATGGTTTTAATTCAGACACAGAGCTGGCTAATGCTCTTAATTGTTTTTATGGTCGTTTTGATTCCTCTGATTTTAGCACAGAAACCCAAGATTTGAAGCAGAAAATCAAAGACAATCAGCACTTTAATATTGAGGTGCAGGATATTAAAAGGGCGTTCTGTGCTGTAAAAGTGAACAAAAGTCAGGGCCCTGATAATATATGTGGGCGATTGATAAAGTCCTGTGCTCATGAATTGAGTCCTGTATTTCACTACATTTTCAATAAGTCCTTACAGACACAACATGTGCCTAAGATCTGGAAAGAAGCCGTGGTTGTTCCCGTTCCAAAATCCAGCTGTCCTAAAATGGTAAACGACTTTAGACCAGTTGCTTTGACTTCAATTTTAATGAAAATTTTTGAAAAACTGGTCAGATTTGAAGTCCTAAAGGAGACTGAGCATGCATTGGATCCTCTGCAGTTGGCCTATAGGCCTCACAGAGGAGCGGAGGACGCCACTGTCACTCTGTTTAACATGCTTTTTAAACATCTGGATTTTAATGGGACACATGCCAGGCTTTTATTTGTGGACTTTTCTTCCGCCTTTAATACAATCCAAGCTCATATTTTAGTTGAAAGGCTCCTGCAACAATTTGATTTGAGCAATAATCTGGTGAGTTGGATTCTGGATTTTTTAACCAACAGGACACAGAGAGTAAGGGTCAATGGTACATTGTCTGACCAAATGTGCTCTTCTACTGGCTCTCCTCGGGGGCGGTGGGGGGGGGGGGGGGGGGTTGTCACCACTACTCTTCATCCTGTACACAAACATGTGTTGGAGCAGACATGACAACAGACACATTATAAAGTATGCTGATGATTCAGTTATTGTCAGTCTCCTCCAGGATGGTGAGAGTGGCCACGGCCCAGTAGTTGATGATTTTGTTCACTGGTGTGAGGATTCCTACCTGCAGCTGAATACGACAAAAACTAAAGACATGATTATTGACTTTAGGAGGAAAACTCCCAGGCACAAAGTCACCGTACTAAAAGGCCAGACCACTGAATGTGTACAATCCTACAAATATCTTGGGACGATTATTGATAGCAATTTAAACTTTGAAGAGAACTGTGAAAGGGTGTGCAAAAAGGGTCAGCAACATTTGCATTGTTCAAGGAAACTTGCACGCTTCCAAATTGACCAAACCATAATGACAATGTTTTATCGGGCTTTTATTGAATCTGTTTTATCCTTTTCTTTAGTGTCATGGTTTGGTCAGATAAAACTGAAACAGAGGAAATCCTTGGATCAGGTACTTAGATGGTCCAGTCATTTGCTTGGTGAGTCACAGCTGAGCCTGACATCCCTGTACACCAGACAGGTACAGAGGATTGCTACCTCCATTTTAAATGATGACTCCCACCCTTTGCACTGCAACTTTCAGCTTCTTCCCTCAAGACGGAGGTTTGCTGCCCCGAAAAGTAAAACCCAGCGCTACAAAAGCAGCTTTGTCCCTGCTGCTGTCAAAGAGTTGAACAAGTTGTAACAATATATTGCACATAATTTAGTTACCTATTTATTAATTTCATTTTATATTTACTTATTTTTGTAGGGTTTTTATCTGGGTTCTAAATCTTTTATTGGGTTTTAGACTTTTGAGTTTTTAATCTCTTTGACTAGTCTTTAACTTTTTAATATGACCCTTTTCTCTTATCGCTGGTTTTTCTCTCATCTCTTTGTCTTATATCCTGATATAGTCAGCTTCACGTGTGCCTGTGTTTGTGTCTATGTTGAATGTAATTGTGGTTTGTAAATATGGATGTCACCTGACTGCAAAACAAATCTACCTACGGGTACAAATAAAGTAACCTGAACCTGAACCTGAACGATCCAAAGAAATTCAGGAACAAATGAGAAACAAAGTAATTGAGATCTATCAGTCTGGAAAAGATTATAAAGCCATTTCTAAAGCGCTGGGACTCCAAGGACCATAGTGAGAATCATTATCCACAAATGGCAAAAACATGGAACAGTGCTGAACCTTCCCAGGAGTGGCAGGCCGAACAAAATTACCCCAAGAGTGCAGCGACGACTCATCCAAGAGGTCACAAAAGACCCCACAACAACATCCAAAGAACTGCAGACCTCACTTGCTTCAGTTAAGGTCAGTGTTCATGACTCCACCATAAGAAAGAGACTGGGCAAAAATGGCCTGCATGGCAGAGTTCCAAGACGACAACCACTGCTGAGCAAAAAGAACATAAAGGCTCATCTCAGTTTTGCCAGAAAGCATCTTGATGATCCCCAAGACTTTTGGGAAAATATTCTGTTGACTGACGAGACAAAAACTGAACTTTTTGGAAGGTGTGTGTCCCATTACATCCATTACATCAGGCATAAAAGTAACAGAGCATTTCAGAAAAGGAACATCACACGAACAGTAAAATATGGTGGTGGTAGTGTGATGGTCTGGTGCTGTTTTGCTGCTTCAGGACCTGGAAGACTTGCTGTAGTAATTGGAACCATGAATTCTGTCTACCAAAAAATCCTGAAGGAGAATGTCCGGCCATTTCTTCGTGACCTCAAGCTGAAGCACACTTGGGTTCTGCAGCAGGGCAGTGGTCTAAAACACACCAGCAAGTCCACCTCTGAATGGCTTAAGAAAAACAAAATGAAGACTGTGGTGGCCTAGTCAAAGTCCTGAGCTGAATCCAATTAAGATGCTGTGGCATGACCTTAAAAAGGTGGTTCATGCTCGAAAACCCTCCATTGTGGCTGAATTACAACAATTCTGCAAAGATGAGTTGGCCACATTTCCTCCACAGTGCTGTAAAAGACTCAATGCCAGTTATTGCAAACGCTTGATTGCAGTTGTTGCTGCTAAGGGTGGCCCAACCAGTTATTAGGTTTAGGGAGCAATCACTTTTTCACACAGGGCCATGTAGGTTTGGATTTTTTTTTCCCTTAATAATAAACACCATTTAAAAACTGCATTTTGTGTTTACTTGTTATCTTTGTCTAATATTTAAATTTGTCTGATGATCTGAAACTTTTAAGTGTGTCAAACATACAAAAAAAATGAGAAATCAGGAAAGGGGCAAACACTTTTTCACATCACTGCATAACAAATGCACACTTTTGTCTGTTCCCTATTTGGAGTCGCCACAGCAGATCATGGGTCTGTATACTTGATTTGGCAAAGATTTTTACCCTGGATGCCCTTTCTGATACAACCCTCCCCATTTACCCGGGCTTGGGACTGGCGCAAGGAGTACACTGGTTTGGTGCTTCCCCTGTGGCTGGGTTAACATTTTCTTCTTCTTCTTTTAGATTTGATTGGCGGTTGGCATCCAGCTTACAGGTGGATTACTGCCACATACTTCACTCTAAATCATCACTCTATATACATGCCTGTAGAAACCAAGTATCTTAATATCGTCTCTGTCTGTCTTGTTCTTCTTTTTCTTTTAGATTTGATTGGTGGTTGGCAACCAGCTTACAGGTGCATTACCACCACTGACTTGATTATCATTACTGTATAATAATAATCACTATATATATATATATACACATACACTACCGTTCAAAAGTTTGGGGTCACCCAAACATTTATTTTGTGTTTTCCATGAAAAGTCACACTTATTTACCACCATGAGTTGTAAAATGAATAGAAAATATAGTCAAGACATTGACAAGGTTAGAAATAATGATTTGTATTTGAAATAATTTTTTCCAGATACTCAACCTGCTCAAAGGAAGGTCAGTTTTATAGCTTCTCTAACCAGCTAAACTGTTTTCAGCTGTGCTAACATGATTGCACAAGGGTTTTCTAATCATCCATTAGCCTTCTGACGCAATGAGCAAACACATTGTACCATTGTACATTGTACCACCAACACTGGAGTGATAGTTGCTGGAAATGGGTCTCTATACACCTATGTAGATATTGCACCAAAAACCAGACATTTGCAGCTAGAATAGTCATTTACCACATTAGCAATGTAAATTAGATATTAGAGTGTATTTCTGATCAGTTTAAAGTTATCTTCATTGAAAAAACAGTGCTTTTCTTTCAAAAATAAGGAAATTTCTAAGTGACTCCAAACTTTTGAATTGAACGGTAGTGTATATATATATATATATATATATATATATATTAGATTCAGATTAAAAAGTGTTCCTTTAATCTGAGTAAACTGGACTAGCCTGCCACAATTTCAATATCCAGCTTATTTTTTCCCATTAAAATCTGATGTGTTTTCAAAGTGTTCCCTTTATTTTTTTGAGCAGTATGTATATATAATTCAAGAAATCTCTTCTTCTTTTAGATTAACTTTGTGATGTTTTCCTCATAGCTTTGTGACGTTCTTCTTCTTCTTTAATCTCATATCTGCGTCTCATTTCATTCTTCTTCTTCCTCTTCTTTTAGACTTGATTGGCAGTTGATCCACCAGCCCATGATGTCTGTGAACTTAAAGATCCCCCACTTAACAAGTCATCAGCTGCTTCCCAATGTAGCCCCTTAATGCCAAGATATTTTTCTGCTGCTTTCACAATGATTTTGATTTTTTCTGTTTTCTTGGAGGTCTGCGCAGTGCAGTTTATCACATCTACCACAAATAAGAAAAATTATTTTCCTTCATAACCAGAGTATCTTCCTTAATTTCTACTGCATGCATTGCAGGTCTGCACACTTTCCCTGTTAGAGTCCACTCCCACTTTTTTAGCTGCCACCTTTCTCACAGCTTCTGCATATGTTAATCCCTGGAAGACTTTTATCTGATGAATTTCTGCTGCTCTTTTGATGGCTTCACAACCTCGATATGCAAAGCTATGTTCACCACCGCAGTTTCAGCACTTTAATCTGGCTCCTCCTTCACACTTTCCATATTCATGTTCACTGGAGCATCTGGCACATCGTTGTCTACCTTTGCATATCGCTGCTACATGACCAAACTTTTGACATTTGAAACGTCTGAGTGGAGGAGGAATGTAAAGTCTGACTTCATAGCTCATGTAGCCAACATACACCTTACTTGGCAGTCTTGTTTCATCAAATGTTAACATTACCGACAGACGATCACATTTTTCACCATTTCTATTAGTTTTCAACCTTTGTTGTATAAGGAGTTCTTATAAGGACTAGTAGTCTCGCACCTGTAGGATGGTTGCCAACCGCCAATCAAATCTAAAAGAAGAAGATAGTGATGATGTCATGTAGACATCATAGGGAACATCATAGGACATCATAGGAACATCATAGGAGGTCCTATGATCTTTTAGAGAGACCTATGGTCGTGACACACACAGTCAAGTAGACATCATAGGAACATCATAGGACATCATGTAGACAATCTTTGTCTGTGTCACGACCATAGGACTCGATAAAAGATCATAGGATCGTCTATGATGTGCCTATGATGTCTACATAATGTCTGTATGATGTCATATACTGTAGATACCACTGTATAGAGTGATTCAAGAAAATCTGTGTGTCTGTGTGTGATCAAAGGCAGGCATCACTCACTATCATAGGACTTGCTATGCCATCATCAAAGATCATAGGACTCGCTATGACACCATCAAAGATCAGAGGCAGGCATCACTGAATAAGCGCTGACGTGTTTGCTTACACCCTTGCTTACACCTGCTTTCTACAGGCATGCAGAAATACTTGTTTATACTTGGTTTCTACGGGCATGCACAGGTATGCGCTAGTAATATAAAAATATACAAAAATATAATTTGAAAATATAATGAATATAGAAATATCATCATCATCATCATAGCAGTCTGTCTGGGGCGACAATGACTGTTTCATTTAGGTCTGATCAGATTCCTCCACGCAGCTCTGTAATTCGCCTTCCGCTGCCAGGAGCTCCTGACCTTGTTAACCCGGGCGATGTCCAAGCCAGAATGAGTTGCTCTCTTTTTGGCTCCTGCCGCCGATCTGGTTCACTTTTTAGCTCAAAAAGTGAGACAGCGAAAGAGAGGAAGACGAGCGGGCGCCCTCGTGCGGCTTCGCAGGAGAGGCACCCGCACGGCTTTGCCTGGAATCTTTCTGTCCAACGTCAACTCTCTTTATAACAAGGTAGATGAACTGAGACTGCTGATGCGATTTAAGGACCTCTCCACCTCGTGTGCCCTCTGCTTCACTGAGACCTGGCTCAAGGAAAAGACACCGGACAGCACGCTCCTCCTCGAGGGATTTCAGCTGTTTCGTGCAGACCGCGACACGGGGCTCTCTGGCAAGACCACAGGCGGAGGAGTCTGCTTCTACATCAACAGCAGCTGGTGCTCCGATGTAACTGTGATCTCCCAACACTGTTCTCCCGCTCTGGAATATTTATTCATCAACTGCAAGCCATTTTATTCCCCGCGTGAGTTTGCTTCATTCATCCTGGCCGCTGTTTACGTCCCGCCCGACGCGGACGTGCGCGAGGCTCAGCGCGTGCTCGCGGATCACATTCAGCAAGCGGAGCGGACTTTCCCGGACTCTCTGGTTATTGTGGTTGGCGACTTTAACCAGAGCAACCTGAGCCACGAACTCCCCCGGTACAAACAGTTTATTAAATGCCCCACCAGAGGAGAGAACACGCTGGATCACTGTTACACTACAGTTAAGGACGCGTATTGCGCTGCTCCCCGCGCTGCGCTCGGACTATCTGATCACGTGATGGTCCACCTGATTCCCACATACAGACAGAGACTGAAGCTCACAAAACCTGTTGTGAGCACTACGAGGAAATGGACCAGTGAAGCTGGGGAGGAGCTGTGCACGTGCTTGGAAATAACTGACTGGGACATGTTTAAAGGAGCTACGCATGATCTGGATGAGTACACGGACACTGTGACCTCATATGTCCACTTTTGTGAGGAGAGTATTCTTCCATTGCGCACCAGGGTGAGTTACTCCAATGACAAGCCCTGGTTCACAGCTAAGCTCAGACAGATCAGGAAGGAGAAGGAAGCAGCGTTGAAAAGTGGAGACAGGGACTGCTACAGGGAGGTCAAATACCGGTTTAGCAGAGAGCTGAGGAGAGCTAAATCTGTGTATTCTGAGAGACTCCAGCAGCAGTTCACTGCTAACGACTCTGCTTCTGTGTGGAGAGGACTGAGGCAAATCACCAACTATCGGCCTCAGGCTTCTAAGGGTCAGGATGACAAAGTCCTTTGTCAAAGACTGTCCCAACACTATGCCCGTTTTGACACCTCGTCAGCTGTGTCCAACTCCCCCCTCCCCCCCAGCGCCACTGCCTCCATGGTCCCCACTTCATCAAAGGCGGCCCCTACCTCCTCCCCCCCTGCCCTTGCCATCAGTGAGCAGGACATGCACAGACAGTTCTCCAGACTGAACCCGCGCAAGGCCCCCGGTCCGGACGGCGTGTCTCCCTCCACCCTGAGACACTGTGCAGACTCCTGTCTTCACAGACATTTTTTTTTTCCACAATATCTTTATTGAACCTTTTTTTTTTTTTAACAAACATGATACAAACAATCAAACACTAACACTAAAGTACTACAAAAAAAAAAAAAAAAAAATGCCCTAAAAACACCAACAACCACCAACAAAATCAAGTCTTCAACAATGCTCCTCTGTTTAGTCTAGACAATCCAATACATTAGTATACATATTATGTTCACCAGTTTGGAATTTACAAGGTCCACACACATCATTCACCTTCTTCTTCAAGAGTTATGTTTAAATTTTTTACATAATCAATAAAAGGTCTCCATATATTCTCAAACACAATTTCCTTTGATTTCAGTATATATGTTATTCTTTCTAATGGAAGGTTTGTTAACATCTGTCTTAACCACTGAGTCACATCTGGTCTATGAGTCTTTTTCCATAATAGTGCAATACATTTTTTGGCATTAAGCAAACTGAGGTCTATGAATGTTCTTTCACTTTTATTGAAATTATGCTTTTCTGGGTACAGACCCAACAAAAACAGTTTAGGATTCAATATGATTTGTTTTGAGATTATTTTTTCAATTGTTACCCTCACCTCCTCCCAAAACATTCTTATTAATCTACATTCCCATAAACAATGAAATAGGGTTCCTTTACTTTCCATGCATTTTGTGCATGTATCTGGTATATTTTTGTTATATCTATTTAACTCCTCCGGTGTAACATACATCCGCATTAACCATTTGAAATGTATCAATTTAAGGCGTGCATTTATTGATTTGGTTTGAGCTTCTGTACAAGCCAATTCCCATTGTTCCTCTGAAATTTCAATTTGCAGATCTTCTTTCCAGTAGTTTAATCTTTTCAGTGAATTTTCACTTGAAGATAGTGTCAATGAGTTATAAAACTCTGAAATAATACCCTTTCTTTTACTATCTTTCATCATCATTTTTTCCAAGGATGAATAAATAGGTCGAGTGAGAGCTTTATTTTGATTTGATCGAATAAAGTTTCTAAGTTGAAGATATTTAAAAAAAATGTGTTCTATTGAGATTAAATTTGATCCTCAGCTCTTCAAAAGACATTATGTTGTCTGCACATGGCAAATATAAATCCTGAATCTTTTGTATCCCTTTTAAATTCCATACTTTAAATACAGCGTCCGCTCTCCCTGGTTTAAAATATTGATTACCCCATATTGGACTAAATTGTGACAATAACTGTGGTTCTTTTAAATAGTTTTTAGCTTCACACCATATTTTGATCATATGCTTTACAAATGGATTTTTAACTTGTTTTTGTAATTTTTTTGCCGAATCTGAGTATATGAATATGGGAAGAGGTAAAGGTAAATTGTATGATTCCATTTCAGTCCAGTGAGGGAGATCATTTGATGAAAAATAATATGTCATAGACCTCAGTTGTGCCGACCAATAATACAACATAAAATTTGGACATTTCAGACCTCCACGATCAAATGGTAAATATAATAAAGACAAACGTAATCTAGCCCTCCTGTTGTTCCATATAAATTCCACTAACTTTTTTTTTATTCTTGAGAATAGACCTAAAGGTGGTGATAAGGGAATGTATTGAAATAAATAAAGTATTTTAGGTAAAATATTACTTTTAAGTATATTGATTCTCCCGATCATCGACATTGGTAGTGACATCCATCTCTGAGTTAACTCATTGATATCTGACATTAAGGCTTCATAGTTGACACTGGCGACTGATTCTAGCTTAGGCATAATTTGGATTCCTAAATATTTAAACTGATTTACAACATTGAATTGATTTACCTCAGGGGCTGGGTAATTTCTCTGGGTCTCATTTAGCATTAATATTGAAGATTTAGTTTTATTTATTTTATATCCTGATATTTCCCCAAAATTCTTTATTAAATTCAACAAGGTTGGAATTGATTTTTTTAGATTCGACATAAACAAAATTATATCATCGGCGTACAGGGAGATTTTATGTTCTGTTGGTCCAACTTTAATTCCATATATTTGTGAATGTAAACGTATCGCTATCGCTAAAGGTTCAATTGCCATAGTAAACAGTAAAGGTGAAAGTGGACAGCCTTGTCGACATCCTCTATTGATTTTTATTGGTTTTGAAATATTGTTATTTGTTAGGATTTCTGCTGTAGCATTATTGTATATTATTTGAACCCATTTTATGAAATTATTTCCAAGTCCAAACCTTTGTAGGACTTCAAAAAGAAAGGGCCATTCAACTCTATCAAAGGCCTTTTCGGCGTCCAATGATAGGAGAGCTGTATCCGGTGCTTCTTTATTAAAATAAATAATATTAAATAGTCTTCTTACATTATGGAAGCCTTGTCTACCCTTTATAAAGCCATTCTGATCTCGATTAATAATATTTGGTAAAATTTCTTGTATTCGTCTTGCTAAAATTTTACAGATTATCTTAAGGTCGGCGTTTAATAGGCTTATTGGTCTCATATTTTCACATTTATTAGAGGGCTTACCTGGTTTTGGCAGCAGTATAATTAAGGCATTATTTATGTATGATGGTAAATTATTATTTTGAAATGCTTCTAAAACCATTTCCAAAAAAGGTTTTATTAATTTATTCTTAAATTTTTTATAAAGGTCAACTGGAAGACCATCTGGTCCTGCACTTTTTCCTGATTTCATATTATCAATGGCTAGCCCAACTTCTTCTTGACTAATTTTAGACTCCAATATCTCCCTGTTTTCATTTGGAATACACGGTATAGATAGTTCGTTCAAAAACCCATTTAGTTTTGTTAAATCAGGTTCATTTTTGGTATCATATAATTTTTCATAGTAATCTCTAAAGGCTCTATTAATTTCTAAAGGATCTATAACTACCTGTCCATTACTTATAATACTGGTAATTGGTGTTTTAATTTCCAATTGTTTAATCTGCCATGCTAATAATTTTCCTGATTTTTCACCTTGTTCATAAAAAGATTGTTTCAATCTTAGAAGACTCGAGGCAGCTCTATTCGCTGATTTTTTGTCGTATTCAGCTCTCAAAATCAGTAATTCCTTCTCCAACCTTGGGTCACTTCCTGCATACACTTTTTCCTGAAGACTTTTTATTTTATGTTCCAATTTAGCTCTCTCCTCTCGAGTCTTCTTAGATTTTGATCCTGTATAACTAATAATATGTCCCCTAATAAAAGCTTTGAAAGCCTCCCACTTTACACATGCTGATGTTTGTGTAGTATTGATGTCAAAGAACTCGTCTATCTGTTTTTCTATATACTTGACAAATTCCTCATCCTGAAGCCATTTATGCTGAAATTGCCATCTACCTGATTCCTTTGTCAATTTTTTATCTACATATATTAGACAACAGGGTGCATGATCAAAAATCACGATGTTATCATAAAAGCAGTTTTGAATCTTGGACCTTAATTCTGTGGAAATCAAAAAATAATCAATACGTGAGAATGTCTTGTAGGTACTGGAATAACAAGAATAGGCTTTAACTTGTGGTTTCATTTCTCTCCATATATCTAACAATCTCAATTCTTTCATAAAATGATTAATAGTCATCCTACATCCAATGTGCGTACAATCCAGTCCTGTTGATCTATCCACACCTGGATTCAATGTACAATTAAAATCCCCTGCTATTATATGTTGCCCTGTAAGTGATGATAAGATGAGAAATAAATTAGCAAAGAACTTCTGATCATCTATATTGGGACCATATAAGTTCACAAGATTTATATTTTCTAATAGCAAAGAACCTTGAATGATTACATATCTTCCAAATTTGTCTCCAATTACATTTTTCACCTGAAAAGGAACTGATTTATGTATGAGAGTCATAACTCCCCTGGCTCGGGATGAAAATGAAGAGGTGAATACACTTCCCTGCCATCTACTCCTAATTCTTTTAACATCCTCCTCTATCAGATGAGTTTCTTGTAAAAACACAATTCTTGAACCCATGTCCTTTATTTTATTCATAACTTGTTTAAGTTTTTTTAAATTTTGTAGACCTCTGCAATTCCATGAAGTTAAATTAAGATTAACACTTTGGTCCATGATCAATAGAGAGTTTAGGATTACCTTGCAGTGTAAACATGCTCATACAGAGAAGCAAAAACATGAGTGGTTGAACATTCATCCTACAAACTACACACAAACAAATTTCCCCTTCCCACACTTGTGGCAAACCCCTCAAAATCAAAAGAAAAATTCTGTCTCCCGATATAGCCATCGACCGTTCCACACCCACGGGGAACAGCCTAAGCCACTCCTTCTTCATCCTCCCAATCACCCTAACTCTACTGCTTTTAATGACGTAACATTAACTCTCCTCTGTAGTTTTCCAACTTAACTCCAAAATTTTTAACAACTTTGTACATCATAGTTTTTTGTTTGTTTGTTTGTTTTGTTTTTGTTTTGTTTTTTTAATATATAATACAATCTATATTTTGTAAACTTACTATTTACTTCAAGTCAGTCAGATGCCTGTGCAAATGCTTAATTATTCTACCTTATATTTTGTTCATGCTTAGCTCCCACCAGTCTCTTCTTCTTCTTTGATCTTCTTGATGAACTCCTGCGCCTCCTCTGGGGTCTTGAAAATGTGGGTTCTGCCCTCATACGTGGTCAGCAGTCTCGCAGCATAGATTACACCATGACGAATCCCAAGGTTGCGCAGCTCCTTACGTATGGGATCAAACTGCTTCCTCAATTGCTGGATTCCTGTGGCCAAATCTGGGTAGAACCGCACCTGCTGGTCCTGGTGTTTAATCTCTCCTTTAGCACGTGCAGCGTTGAAGATCTTCATCCTGTCTCTGTTGCTAAGAAACTTCATAATTAAGGTCCTCGGCGGTCCCTTATCTCTCCGTGGGCCAATACGATGTGCTTTTTCCAGAACCACTGCTGATTGCAACTCCTCGCTGCCCAGCACCTCCGGAATCCACTTTTCCAGAAAGGAACATACGTCCCGACCTTCTGATTCCTCTGGAAGACCCACCAGCCTCAAATTATTCTGTCTCGACCGAGATTCCAAATCCAAAATATTATCTTCCAGAGATTTTTTTTTTTTTTCCAAAGTGCGCACCTTTAATTGAAGACGGGTGACGTCATCTTCAGCACTAGCGAGACGGAGCTCCATCTGCGCCGTTCGTTCTACACAGTCACCCAATTCCTTTCTTATTCCTTCCAACGCTGTCATAATCCCATCAAATCTAGAGGAAAAGTCCGCTCTCATTGAACTCATGGCAGCCATCAGCGCATCTGCGCCATTCCCCGCAGACATCGCACCGCCGCCAGCCTCCTCCGCCATATATGGAGTTTTGTTTGCTGCGTCACAGACCTGAAAGTCCGTTAATTTGGACTGTTTCGGCGGCTCGCTTTTTCCTTTTCCTGGTTTTCCAGCCTTAGGCTTCGCCGACATATCCTCGCCCAAATGCTGGGATACGTTCTGTCCCAAATGAGAGAGTTATTTGCCGATTTTTTTTCTCCAGGAGCAGAGCAGAGCGAGACACGTCCGTCCTACGTGGCAGCCATAACCGGAAGTCGTCTTCACAGACATTTTTAACACCTCCCTGAAGTCATGCCACGTGCCAGCCTGCCTCAAAATCTCTACCATCGTCCCTGTCCCCAAGAAGCCACGGATCACTGGACTTAACGACTACAGACCTGTAGAGCTCACCTCTGTAGTCATGAAGTCCTTTGAGCGCCTGGTCCTGCCCCACCTCAAGACCATCACCACTCCCCTCCTGGACCCGCTGCAGTTTGCCTACAGAGCCAACAGGTCTGTGGACGACGCAGTCAACCTGGCCCTCCACTCCATCCTGCAGCACCTGGACTCCCCAGGAACATACGTCAGGATCCTGTTTGTGGACTTCAGCTCTGCATTCAATACCATCCGCCCCGCTCTGCTCCAGGACAAGCTGTCCCTGCTCAACGTGCCTGACTCCCTCTGCAGGTGGATCACCGACTTCCTGACGGACCGGAGGCAGCATGTGCGGCTGGGAAAGACTGTCTCAGACTCTGTTAGCATCAGCACCGGATCACCCCAGGGCTGTGTACTTTCCCCCCTGCTCTTCTCCCTGTACACCAACTCCTGCACCTCCAGCCACCAGTCTGTCAAGCTGATCAAGTTTGCGGACGACACAACCCTCATCGGGCTCATCTCCATCGGCGACGAGTCCGTCTACAGGAGAGAGGTGGCCCAGCTGGCGTCCTGGTGCAGCCACAACAACCTGCAGCTGAACACTCTGAAGACAGTGGAGATGATCGTGGACTTCAGAAAAGTCACAGCCCCTCTGCCCCCCCTTACCCTCACAGACTCTTCCATCACCACTGCGGATTCCTTCCGCTTCCTGGGCACCACCATCACCCGGGACCTCAAGTGGGAGCCGACCATCAGCTCCCTCATCAAAAAGGCCCAGTAGAGGATGTTTTTCCTGCGGCAGCTGAGGAAGCTCAAGCTACCCACCAAGATGTTGGTGCAGTTCTACACAGCCATCATCGAGTCCATCCTCACCACCTCCATCACCGTGTGGTACGCAGGAGCCACCGCCAGGGACAGACTAAGACTGCAGCGCGTTGTGCGCGCTGCTGAGAAGGTGATCGGCTGCAAGCTCCCATCCCTCCATGACCTGTACATCTCCAGGACCCGGAGGCGTGCAGGTCGGATCATAGCCGCCCCTTCACACCCTGGACACGCACTGTTTGCCCCCTTCCCCTCAGGCAGAAGACTTCGGTCCATTCAGACTAAAACCTCCCGCTACATGAACAGCTTCTTCCCCTCTGCCATCAGACTGCTGAACACTAAATGACTTATTAGACTCTCGTGCACTACGTACAGCAGCTCAACCGGACTCATGATAATTATCACTGTTTTCTTTTTGCACTACCGACTGCACTATGTGGAACTCCACAATATCTGCTGCTCGCTAATATATTTAAAAATTGCATAGATTAGTATTACTTATTCATATTCTACCTTTTATTGCATGCATAGTTTTTTATTTTTATCTTTAGTGCTACTCCATGTTTAATGTTGCAGCATTGCACCGAGACAAATTCCTAGTTTGTGTACTACATGAACAATGGCAATAAATCTCATTCTGATTCTGATTCTGATTCTCTGACTGACCATTTCATGAAACTGTTTGCAATATACAAAAAATATATATTATGAGAAAAATAATATAATATAGAAACATACAAAATTTATGACAAATACCCGGACCCAGCCTCCAAGAGGTTGGAGGTTCTGTGGAGGCTCTGGCTCCCAATTCGCAGCAGAAGCCTCCACAGCAGGTGAGGTGGTTGTAGCGGTCTTAGTGTCCTCCTGCAGCGGCTCCAACTCTGGGGATTCCTCCAGCGTGGCTGCAGGGGAACCTCTCCATGCTGGCTCCGGGAAGGATTCCTCTGAAGCCACTAGCTCCTCCACTGTCGGGTGGCCCTGACCTTGGGCCGGCAGGTCCTCGGGGAGAATTGGAGGAGACGCGGAGAGGGGAAAAAATGAGTTAATTAAGGCAGCTGGAGGAGAGGACCCAGCGGACTGCTTATGCTGGGCCCCCTCCCTCGGGAGACAGGCAAGATTCAGTGTCATTAGATGGAGTGTAATGAAGAAATACTTGCCTGTCATCCCGGTCCTTACTGTTCCCAACTGCAGGCAGGAGACAGTCCGCCCTCTCCGTGTCATTGGTGACATGGGCCCCTTCAAAAGTTTGTGGAGGAGCCGTCTTCATAATGACGGAGGAGGGCATTACCGGGGTGAGCTCAGCGGGCCTCACGGCAGCTGGAAGGCAGAGGGCTGCCGAAGGTGATGAAGAGTTCTCCCGGTGTCCCCTAGCTGGTGGGATGGTGTTAGCAGTCCTGGTCTCTTGACGCTCCTTCTCGACCCGGCAGTTGACAAAGGCAAGCAGGTTCACCCACTCCTCATCAGATGGTGACTCTGTGGGTTGAGCAAGCGTAAGAGGTGGAACCCTCACAGCCGGGGAAGTGCGTCCTCGGACCTCCCTCACACAGCGCTCCTCCTTGACCTGGCAGTTGACAAAGGCGAGCAGGTTCGCCCACTCCTCGTCCGCTGGCGTGGCTGCAGAGAGACCTCTCTGTGCTGGCTCCGGGAAGGGATCGTCCGAAACCACCGGCTCCTCCATCATCTGGCGGCTTGGTTCTGGGACCGGCAGACACTCAGGAAATCAAAGAGGAGGCACAGAGAGTGTAGAAAAAGAGTTATTAGCTACAGCCGGTAGGGGGAGCCCAGCGGACTGTGTGACTGAGCCCCTCTCCCGGGAGACAGACAAGGTTTATTACTGTCGGGAGGAGAACGGAAAAAAAACACTTGCCTGTCATCCCGGCCCTTGATGTTAACTGCTTTAGCTGGTAGGCTGTCATCCCTCTCTGTGTCCACGGTGAAACGGCCCTCTTCTACAGGCGGAGGAGGAGCCGGCTCCATGGCAACGGAGGTGGGCGTATCCGGGGTGACCTCAGCGGACCTCACCGCTGCCGGAGAAACAATGGCGGCTGGCGGAGGAAACGGCCATTCCCGGCGCTCCGATGTGGGATGACGCTGTCGTGGTGGAGCTGGAGATGCAAGGGCCGAGGCTGGCTCTTCGGGCTGAGCTGGAGAGGAAGCGAATGACCAACGAGGGGAACAACTCTGCTTCGACTCAGTGGGACGTGTCCTCGTGGATAACCCAGAGAATAAGCGCTCGAGCGCGCAGACCGTGGAGAGTAGCTCGGTGTATTGTGGACACCTCCAGAGACCGGGATGCACTTCCAGGACACCCATAGCCCCGAGCAAACATTCCCATTTCTTCTTGGGTCCATGGGACGCAAGGGCCTCCTCCACAAAGTCCTGGATAAACCCTGCTGCCCACTCTTCCTCCAGTGTGGAGATGCCAGCTGCCGCTCCTCCCTTGCGGTGACGAGGTCGACAAGCCCAGGGCATCATGCGCTCCACAACAGGTGGGTGAAAAAGACAGTTTGTTAGAAAAACGTTGGTGTGTGGGTAAACCCGCTAAATCCTTTTAATGGCTGGATCATTCTGTCATAAACTCCCCCGTGCGCCCTTCATTGTGCACGGTGGAGAGAAGGAAGAATGAGGATTTAAATGCTTGGGTTCCACACACACATTTATTGACACAGTTCAGAGCAAACCATACAAATGGCTAGGCTGTTGCGCTAACAAAGAGTCCACGAATGAGGCTAGGCTGAGTAGGACAAAGCGGGAAGCAGTTGTGCCACACTCGGAAACGCTCCCAGCGTGGTGGCACAACTGCACAGAGAAACGCTAGGAATACTCACAGCCTAAGCGGAATGGGTCCTCTAGAAGAATGGCAAACCAAGAAACCCTTCAGTGACTTTGATGGTTAGAAGGCAAAGCACAGCCGTCTAACAAGTACAATGATCCAGCGAAGTCTGTCCAGCAAAGAGCTGCTTTTGTACAGATGCTGCTGGCATGGCAAATAAGGAACACCTGGGCGAGACGCAGGGGAGATGATTACCGGGGTAGGAAACAGCTGATAGAGTCAAGGTAGCGTGAGGGGTGTGTGGCTGGACCGACAGACTGTCAGCAGCGTGAGAGAAAATAGGTCACAGACGCAGACTAACAGCTGCCGGCCAGGCAGTGGCATGGGTAAGGGAGTCAGTACAATAAATACACAAAAATGCACAGAACCAGTAACCACAACCCCCAAAGCGATTGAGACCGAGCTGGGGAAAGCCAAGCCGGCTTGGCTAGTAACATCTTCAGCCTCATTATTGAAGTATTGGTTATGGACATAACATTTGGCAACAATGATAAAGCTATGGAAAAAGGAGTTTCTAGTATTTGGCCATTTTTGGAGCTCCCAGGGGAGCCACCAGTTCCCTGGGCAAGGTGGCTTGCTGCGTTCCAAAATTATTTGGTGGCATTGAACCTCAGCGAATTGGAGAAACTACATGCACAAGGGATACTGGTCCATAATCTCGCCATGGAAGGGCAATGTATTCTCAGCACAATGGGAGAGAGTGATAGTTCTGAGGACGTGGTTGAGCTAATGGCGCGCTACTTTTGTGCTCCTGAGAACGTCATCGTCCGGCGGATCCAGTTCCGATAGCGACGCCAGCGGCCGGGAGAGTCGGTGCAACGGTATGTTGCGGACCTGCGCCAGCTGGCTGGAGAGTGCCAATTCGGGGCTTTGGAGGAAGTAATGGTTCGCAATCACTTGGTGGTGCACACGCTATGTTCTGCGGCATGGTCCAGGCTCCTCATGCACTCTGGTGAACTGACGTTGACTGCAGCTGTGGAGATAGCTCAGCAGTAGAAGCAGCAGATAAACTATCAAAGGACCTTGTTGAGAGAACAATGCTGAGGCAGTCTGACTCACAATCAGCGGTACAGGTTGTGGACCCGGGTAGCGATGACAGCGCAAAAGATAAAGAAGACTACGCTACAGCTATTAAGATTAGGTCCGCTCCAGGGTCTCACAGATGTTTGGGCTGCCAATACAAGGCGAGAGAGTGTCCGGCAAGGGGCAAACACTGCGGCAAGTGTGGACTCCTACATCATTTCGCCAGGGCCTGCAAAAAGTTTGAGCGAGGGGAACGGCGACACAGAACAGATTCCCCCACCACGACTCCTACAGTTATTCACACCATCTCCCCGAGCACAGATGGGCATATGTATTGTGACGTGATGCTGGATGTATTGTTGAGAAGTATCATACCTTTCATATGCCATGTTTAATGTTTATATGTGCATTCCATATATAGGATAAGTTTATATATTCTTGGCCTGTTTCTGTGAGCAATTTCAGAGAGTTCAGACTGAGGATCAGTACAGGGTTAGTACATGTGTAAGGAATGATCTAAGCCATTTATTATAATCTCTTTGACATGTCCTGTTTCGGGTCATAGGAATGCACAGGAACTCCTCATCTTATAGATTAGTGTTTCATGGACATTCTGTTAGTTTTATGGATCTCATGTCTTCATGACCCATGTCTCCAGAGTGTCTGATGTCCGCGTGGATAAACTCAGTTATCAGGACTGTCCCGTTCTGTCCCTTCCCTTATCCTCATCCTCCCTCTCCTTTCTCCTACCTATATATATCAGACTTAGAAGAATGGATCCTTTAGAGATTCTAGGTGTGTCTGAATGTCATGCCTTGTAACCTCTCCCCCAAGGTGGCCAATGGGGTGATTGCTTATATTTTTGTAATAAATGTACATAAATTCAACTTTCCGCCTGATTATTTGACTTTGAATAATTTAAGCTCGAAATTATTCTAACAAATATCCAGTTTGTGGTGACTGTCAAGGGGTCGAACGTGATGGGCTGCGACCTGTTTTACGGACTGGGCTTTACAATCACCAGGGGTATCGGAGAGAAGTGGTCGGGCCATGGTTTGTGGGACTGACTGGTTCCGTGCGTGGTGGACGATGCAGTATGGGACGAAGGTTGGCCTAGTATTCTGGGAGATGGACAAGACCAATCCCACCCAGCGCCATTGTGGGAGGGTTCCAGTGCCAGAGCCCAAGTTACCCTGGATGTGGGAACTGGGCGGCATGGTGGAACGCCCATGACGGTGGGTGGAGCTGTGAGGACGGCTCCCTCTGCTTCCGGAATTCAGCCGGGAGGTACAGAGAAACAAGGGGCTGCAACGGCTTTGCCTGCTTTCAAAATGAAAGAGAGCGGGGCAGGACCGGCTGGCACAGTGGACAGATGTGCCACACAGGAACACTGGAGGTCGAGTCGGGCTTCTCATGGGGTCGCTGGAGCAGTTCGACCCAGAGAGGAAGCCTGGTCTAGACGTCGTGGACTTTTGAAGCCGAGTCAAGCTCCCCTGCGGGTCACTGACGTGATTCGACCCAGAGAGGAGGCTCGGCTAAGGGGGGTTCACGGTAAGAGAAAACGACGAAAGGACCAGGGACTGCTGCAGGTGGTGGCCATCCGGGAGGACGGTTATCTTCAAATGTCCGATGGCGCATGGAGACTACCCCAACGAGCTGACACGTGCCAGTGAGGAGAGGAAGGTGTTGGGGCGCCGACGTGGTCAATCTCCAGGGGTGAAGCGTAGAAGAAGCTCTGGTCGGGACCTGCCAGACGGGTTTCCAGGGGGTGGTCTCCCATCGAGACTGTATGGTGGCAAGGGTGCTATTAACATGGTAATGACTGTGGTGTTGGTGTGTGCACTGCCGGGGCTGTGTTGTTATTATTTGTCAACGTGGTAGATGCATAGAAGTGGCTGGACTGGGAGCTCATGTTTAAAAAAAAAAAAAAGAGTGAGCTCTGCTTTTGTCAATGGGTTTGTGCAGAAAATGTTAATAGGTGTGAATTGCCCAAGCCACGTAGGTGATATGTTTCACACTTACTCGCTGTGGGATTGCCCTGTGTGTGTGTGTATGTTCTGTAAAAAAAAAAAAAAGCCCAACACTGTGTACACTACTGCATTTGATTGCACGTGTGATGTGTAATTTGCCCGAGTTGTGGGGTGAGGGTGTTGGGGTGGGGGGCTGGCACAATGGGATGTGGCTGTACATATTGACTGTTTGTGGAGTGTATTGATAGGTTTTGATTGTACATATGTTTTGGGATTATTTTTCATGTTTTACACTAGGAACACGGCAGCTTACCTTGTCCTATGGACTGTTTTATGATAGAGACGGCAGAATAACCCATCTGGCCATGTGGAGGTGGGACAGTAGTCCACCTGTCCCCCTCTGGTTTTCGTTATTTGTGTGCATGGATAGGCCCTGTTATTGTATTTACTGTTAGTGTGTGATTCGGGTTAAATTTGGATGGGTCTAATGGTGTGTGTCTTGGACTTTTCTATGGGGGCGGGGGGTGTAATGTATTAATTATTATTATTATTATTATTAGTGTGTGTTATGGGTGACAGCTACACCTTTCCGGTTCCACCACCACCCAGAGTATAAAAGGCCTACCCGGAAGAGGCACGGTCTCTTTTCGACCAGCGCCTCTGCCTCGACGGGAGCGCCTTAGAGTTCAGTGAGCCTGTTCAATAAAGTTCCGTCCGACTGCATCTTCAGCCTCATTATTGAAGTATCGGTTATGGATACAACAGCGTGCAAAATCATGAATGGCTTCCTGACCCAGTCACGTGGCACGACGTCAACACATACGTCAGCAATACACGCCTCAAAACACACTTCGCCAAATATTTCCTGAATAAGCTCGGAGCACCCTCGAAGCTCCGAAGTCTGCCATCCCATCACTGGAAACAAGGTAAGTTTTCCACGTTCTGTGCTTTGCTGACGACTGGCGTCTGGGATGACCTTTTGCTGCGCCTGCATTACGTTGGCTGTGAGCCCTGTTGTGCGGGGGTGTTGCTCTGCTCCGCTTGGGTCTGCTCTCCCTTGTTAAGGTGGGCAGTTTAAGTCGCCGAACCACTGTTTGTGTGCTGTGGGTGTGTATCAAGTGATTTTTTTTTTTTTTTTTACTTCCACTAGCTTTTTGTGCCTTTGCGGTTGAGCCACTGAGCCTCCTACATCCAACTGTGCAGGCGAACCTACGTGCTTCAGTATGTATGCGGCTCTTAATTATCCTTCATTAGCAGTCTGATGTATGTTGCCCTAATGGCAAGTGTTTTTTTTTTTGTTTTAGGGAATTAGCGCCGCGATGTGCGGCTCATTTCCAGCAGCCGCCACTCGCTCCCACACTGCTGTCTTGTTTATCTTGTAATGTTTTGTTTGGTTTTGTCTATTTTGACAGTTTGTCTCATTTTGTATACTCTTATTGTCCTTTTATCTATTTCAAATTTTATAAGGACACAAGAGAATTAGAACGCTGTGCAGCGCCTTGTTTTATTCCATTAACTGGGTTTATTTTATTTTGTTTGTAAATTTGTTTTTTTACACTTGTCCTTTTTATTTATTAACAACTTTGCATTTATTGCCCCGAGTTTTAGTCCTTTCTTATGGTGTAATATTGAAAAAATTTCTTTTGTTGCAGGGCAGGAGCTGTGGGCCTGAGGTGCGTGGCAGCCGGTTCCCGTGGTGGTGGTTTTTCCCAGACTCCCTCTGAAGCGCGCGCGGGGTGTCCATCTGGTTGGTGGGCAGTCACGTGGTGTTTAGTTTAAGACCCCTTTTTCCCCCTCCCCCAGCTAGCCTGCTGGTAAGCCCCAGCCCTGATCCTTAGCAGGCCTTTGCCTAGTAGAAATTATTTTAAGCTAAAACTCATTTTAGGCAGCAAGCTTGTTGTTATGGTTTAAATTAGCAACTTATGATTGTTTTTTTTAATTGTTTAATAAAAATGATTTGTTGCTTAGGAATCACTTCTATGGCTCCGTGTGTGTAACGAACCTGTGTGACCTTATAGGTCTTGGTTGTAGAAAACTGTTTCCTGGGGCAAAATTCCCCAGGTGGCTTTGCGCTTTTTGTTAAAAACCCACCGCCCTGCCACAAAGGCCTCTCCATAAATGTGCATCATCCTTCATGACTCTGCCTGCGAACTCACGCCCAAGCCATGGCAAAATGCACTCTGGGTGGTCGGTGGTTGTAGAACATGTTTTGAGATCAGTGGCAGCTGTCTGGCTTCTGTAGAAGCTTTTGTTCCGGGACCTTGTGACTTCGACTGTAGTGGTGGGAGCCGACTGAATTCTCCTCGAATCTCAGTGGGTTGAGAAGGGCCAACCTTTTGGTTGCTGTCCCAGGCTCTCTTTAAGTTCTCCAACAATTCCTATTTTTTTGTGTGTGTCTCTCTCTATTTGGTGTAACTTCCTAAAGAATGTTACCTTGTCTGTCACTCCTTTAAAGCCAGATTTATGCTTCTCATTTTTTCCTGCAGTATCTTTACCTTTTGTTGTAATGATTCATTTTTTACACTTTCCTCCCTATTCCTTTGTTTACTTCTTATCTCTTCCAAGACTCTCTGCTCTTTAACAAGCTGTAATTCCCTCTCCAGTTTGAAGCACCTCTTCTCATTGAGAAAAGCTTGGCGACTTTGAGCCAGATCTCCCTTGTACGTCTTCATGGCTTGTTCCAGGAGTTCGTTGTGTTCTTTCATTTCTATTAGATCAACTTGTAAAAAGCCAATTTGGTTCTTTAGTGAGTCGTCGGTTTTACTCAACTCAGGTTTGACTCAAATTTGATTAATATGTCAACATTTTTCAAAGGTGCAAAATTGTGAGGAAAAAGCTGCAAAATTACAAGGAAAAAGGTCACAGATTAAAATTTTAAAAGATGCACATTTATTTAAAAGAACTAATTTCATAAGGAAAAAAAGGTTGCAAAATACAGGAAAAATGATGGCTTGCTAAAACAAAAATCACATTCATGAGAAAAGTTGCAAATTTATGTGGGAAAAAAGTCATAGTATACAACAATCACTACAGATATATTTAAAAAACTGTAAATTTATTAAAAACTAGTGCATGCCAGTAGAAACCAAGTGTAAGCAAGCATTTCTGCATGCCTGTACAGTGTTTCCTCTGGCTTAAAGATCTTGGCGCGGTGGCAACATATTTTTCCAAGGGGGGGGACAGAAAACACATGACACACTATTTATTTTTTTTTAAATTTTGCACAGTAATATTGCATAATGGAACTTACCATTTGAAGTATTGTACAACCAAGGCTTGAATATTGGGCCAGTTGGGGTCCCACCCAGATGTCCTGTGTTTAGACTTTTTTTGTCATGTCATCCTTCTCTCCTCTCTCTGCTCTCACCTCTCCTGGACCCTCTGCCTGAACACTTTCCTCTCCTTGGCTCCTCTCTGAGCTCTGTCTAATTCAGGTTCTCTCTCTGTCTACACACGTGGACAAAATTGTTGGAACCCTTCTGTTAATGAAAGAAAAACCCACAATGGTCACAAAAATAACTCGAATCTGACAAAAGTGGTAATAAATAAAAATTCTATGAAAATTAACCAATGAAAATCAGACAATGCTTTTGAATTGTGGTTCAACAGAATTATTTTAAAAAACAAAATCATGAAACAGGCCTGGACAAAAATGATGGTACCCTTAACTTAATATTTTGTTGCACAACCTTTTGAGGCAATCACTACAATCAAACGATTTCTGTAACTGTCAATGAGACTTCTGCACCTCTCAGCAGGTATTTTGGCCCACTCTTCATGAGCAAACTGCTCCAGTTGTCTCAGGTTTGAAGGGTGCCTTCTCCAGACGGCATGTTTCAGCTCCTTCCACAGATGTTCAATAGGATATAGATCAGGGCTCATAGAAAGCCACTTTAGAATAGTCCAATGTTTCGCTCTTAGCCATTCTTGGGTGTTTTTAGCTGTGTGTTTTGGGTCATTATCCTGTTGCAAGACCTATGACCTGCGACTGAGACCAAGCTGTCTGACACTGGGCAGCACATTTCTCTCTAGAATACCTTGCTAGTCTTGAGATTTCATTGTACCCTGCACAGATTCAAGACACCCTGTGCCAGATGCAGCAAAGCAGCCCCAGAACATAACAGAACCTCCTCCATGTTTCACAGTAGGGACAGTGTTCTTTTCTTGGTATGCTTCATTTTTGCGTCTGTGAACATAGAGCTGATGTGCCTTGCCAGAAAGTTCCAGTTTTGTCTTGTCTGTCCATAGGACATTCTCCCAGAAGCTTTTTGGCTTGTCAACGTGCAGTTTGGCAAATTCCAGTCTGGCTTTTTTATGATTTGTTTTCAACAGTGGTGTCCTCCTTGGTCGTCTCCCATGAAGTCCACTTTGGCTCAAACAATGACGGATGGTGCGATCTGACACTGATGTACCTTGACCTTGGAGTTCACCTTGAATGTGTTTAGTGGTTACCATTCGTATTATCCGTCTCCTCCTGCGGCCACGTCCAGGGAGGTTGGCTACAGTCCCGTGGACCTTAAATTTCTGAATTATATGTGCAACTGTAGTCACAGGAACATCAAGCTGCTTGGAGATGGTCTTATAGCCTTTACCTTTAACATGCTTGTCTATAATTTTCTTTCTAATCTCCTGAGACAACTCTCTCCTTTGCTTCCTCTGGTCCATGTTTAGTGTGGTACACACCATGTCACCAAACAGCACAGTGACTACTTGTCACCCTTTAAATAGGCCGACTGACTGATTACAAGTTTGTAGACACCTGTGATGTTAATTAGAGGACACATCTTGGTTGAACATGTCCCTATGGTCAGATTATTTTCAATCTTTTCTAGGGGTACCATCATTTTTGTCAAGGCCTGTTTCATGAGTTTGTTTTTAAAGTAATTCTGTTGAACCACAATTCAAAAGCATTGTCTGATTTTCATTGGTTAATTTTCATAGAATTTTTATTTATTACCACTTTTGTCAGATTCAAGTTATTTCTGTGACCATTGTGGGTTTTTCTTTCATTAACAGAGGGGTACCAACAATTTTGTCCACGGCTGTATGGTGGTATACAAACAGGTTAGAAAATACCAAGTGCCATGTTTTGTCCTGCAGGATTTTTTTTCATGGTTTACATAAACAACCAAAATGTGTAATTTTTTTGTAATTTCATTCCAGTGTTTCTTTTTTCCATTGACAGAGTAGGAAAGGGAAGGGAAAAAAACATTCATAATAGTAATTTACTTATTCATACTTAAATTAAATGATCAGAGGTGGGTAAACAGATTAATAACATTTATTACCATTTATTACTGTAAACACATTTATTAACATCAATAAATGTGCTAAATTTGAGAGAAAAAAGTACATTTTTAAAAAAGGTACAAATTTAAAAGAGAAAAATAATATTTACAAGAAAAAATCTCTAATTTTTTAAAGAAAAAGAACTGACAAGACATAAGGGGGGAAATATTTATGGCAAGTTTCAAAGTTGGGGAGAAAAAAGATGTGAATTTATGACACCAGTCACAAGTTCAAGTAAAAAGTACATAAATTCATGAGTGAATGAAAAAAGTATCAAAATATTGTAAAGAATTTTACAAGGAAAAAAACCCAATTAGAATGCAAATGGTCTCAAAAAATGACAAAAAGGTAGCCAACATGAGAACATTCCAAATTCAAATAAAAAAATTCCACATTGACAAGAATAAAACCTTTTCCGAAAACTGTTACAGTTTCAGAGAAACTTCCCCCCCCCCCCCCACACACACACACACTCACCCACACAGTTTAACAGATGTGATAGTTTATGGAACTAACTTTTAGTTTCAGTAGTGCTGGTATATGATTTCATAGATGTTTCATCTTGTGGACAAAATTAGCATATTAACCCTCTAAGTTCTTCTGACTATAAACCGGGGTGTCAAACTCATTTTAGTCCAAGGGCCACATACAGCCCGATTCATTCTCAAGTGAGCCAGACCAGTAAAATAATTACCTGCTACTCTTAATAACGGTGTGACCCCCAGTGTGCAACTTGGGAATAGCAGTTACTTATTTAAAAATGCCAGCCTGTCTTTTCACACTTTGCAAATTCATCCCACGGGCAGGTTTGGACATGGGGGCCGCATGTTTGACACCCCTGATGGAAACAAGTGGTTACTGCGTATTAAACATTGGTTTTCTTACTTCATATAAATTCATTCAATACTACTCAACTCACCAATGGTCAGATGAACGCTGGTGAAGTGCAGGCGTCCACTTATTTAGGGCCCCTTTACACAGCACAGAGATCTTTGAGAGATTGGGACAGTTTTTGATCTTTGGGATCATTTGGGAGATCCTTGTGCGTTTTGGACCGAGGTGACTGTAAAATCACTGAAAATAACTGATAGATCAAAAATTATTTAGATCAGCAGCTACTGGAAGGGTTTGCTGGAGGTTGTCGCTGCCAAAGGAGGTTCAACCAGTTAAATCAAAGGGTTCACTTACTTTTTCCACCAGCACTGTGAATGTTTAATGAACGTGTGCAGTAAAAACATGAAATATAACTGTGTGGTATTAGGTTAAGCACATTGTGATCAGAACTTAGATGTAGGTCAGATTACACGTTATGACCAGTTAATGAAGAAAACCACTGTGCATTATCATATTGACGCAACACTTGTACGCCACAGTGGGAATAAACAGGGAAACTGCTGCCACACAGTGGCTTATTAACTGCAGCACATCGACACATTTGTCAGCAACTCCCCACTAGCACACACAGTGACACAGACAAGACAGAGCACATACATTATAAAATATACTTTTATATATATATATATATATAGCATGATTACAAAGCACTTTATCGTGGCACTTTGTGATCACCGTGATTGCCTCCGAGGAGGGACAAACAGGACATGGAGCATGTCTGACAGGCAAACATTCATAATGAACACTGTACAAAGGAGACGTGATGGACAATGCAGCGCGGGACCACACAGACCTTTGCCACAGTCTGGACAACAACATCCATCATTGAAGGAGACACCACAGTTCTTGGGAGTGCTGCTCTGTTTCCAGTTTGTATGTGTGTGAATGGTAGAAGGTGACGTGCACGTGGACAGCAAAAATAAACTCTGGTTACATGCACCGTACTCAGGATGGGGTTTCATAGGCCCTGAATAAATGTGCAGACAGACACACGGCGGACGAGCGCCCCCAGAATGTCGACTTTATTCTATCCAACAGCAGTACACACGTGAACAGACGGGATCATTTCAGCCACAATCTGACGGAAAGACTTCAGGTCCACTTCTCAATCACGCTAAAGCAATAACTAGAAAAGACTGAGGCCAAAGGGGGATTTAGTTTACAGCCTGGGATGAAACAAACGTAGAGCTGCAGGACACCCACACGGTCTAAAACAGTCACCTATCAGGAGAGGAGTGATTAATCTGCCCCCCCACCCCCACCCCAGGTGGTTATAACATTTCAGATTGTCACTTTTTTTTTTTTTTTTTTTTTTTTTTATACAACTGTCACCACAAAGACCACAAACATCTCTACACATGACAGAAAAGACTGAAATTCACATTGTGGATAAGGGATGATATCTGATCCAGACTGACTTTCATTCACCCTAAAGCTCAAGAGGACGTGACAAGAAAACCCTCCTCTTACAGGGTCTGGTGCTGGGACTGGCTTTCAGAGGAGCGGGGAGCCATTTTTAAGCTCCCTCATGTGTTTGTTTTTCTCTAGCTGATCATCAGCCTCGGCTACACCAGGCTGCAGCAGCCAGTCTTGTGCTTCTGAGACTCAATGTAGTCATGTATCTGGAACTTGGGCTCATTTGGCTGCTGTGTCGCTCTGTGCTTCAGCTCCCTGAAGAGAGAGAGAGAGAGAGAGAGAGAGAGAGAGAGAGAGAGAGAGAGAGAGAGAGAGAGAGAGACAGAAAGTTAGAGGCAGAGGGGGTGGATGTGTGGGATGGAGCACAGACAGGGTGAACAAATAAAGAATATGAGGAAGGGAGAGGAATGAAAAGACCATTAGGACTGGCTACTGACATTTTTTTCCCCTTTTTATAGATTTTTCAACTTCCATGAGAAAATAAGCCTTCCTGAAGATTTAAAATAAAAATCACACACATAACTTTCTAATAATCCACCTCGAGGAAAATATTTTATAGACAGCTCAAATTTAATAACAGCTTTTCATTTTTCCCTTCCGTTCTGCAAGAAAGGCGTTTACACAAGGAAGCCTGACAAAGAGAAGTCATTTAGGGAATGTCTGAATTGTTAACAGGGCACCTAGAGAGTACATACCTCCGCAAAGGCTATCATATATTGCCTGTTAACACATTATTTGCCGTGATATTAGCACAAATCTACAAAGAAGCCCTATCTTCTTCTAGTTCTTCTTTGGGCTGCTCCCTTTAGGGGTCGCCACAGCGGATCATCTGCCTCCATCTCACCCTATCCCTTGCATCTTTCGCTTAACACCAGCCCTCTCCATGTCCTCCTTCACTACCATCCATTAATCTTCTCTGTGGTCTTCCTCTTTTCCTCCTGCCTGGCAGCGCCATCTTCAACAGCCTTTGTCCAGTATCTCCACTATCCCTCCTCTGCACATGTCCAAACCATCTCAGCCTTGTTTCTCTTACTTTGTCTCCAAACCGCTCAACCTGCACTGTCCCTCTGATAACACTGGTCAACACCAAATTTATTGTCTAAGTTGTTTTTTTTTTTTAGCTGATTTAGGACAATTTTGATGTGCTGAATCCAAAAATCACATTGGTTTTGCTCAATCTGGTCAACTTTTTGAACTATGGCCACATGTTTTCTTACGTTTTGGTTTACATGTACGGGTATTTTCGCTTTAAATATGATGCAAAATTCTTTTTTATTTCTTGAAATTCTCTGAATTTTGAACAATGATGATGTAACATTCAATTTACATGTACTTACCTTTATCAATGTCTACGGTTCAATTTACAGTACAGTAAAGGCTGTCAGAGTTGTACGACTGCTGTACAACTGCTTATAACTTAACATAAAAACCTGACCTGATCGAGAGAAACGGATGTCATTTTCGGATTCAGCGGTGCAAAATTGTCTTACATCAGTTGAAAAAACACAGACAACTTACAAAAAATTATTTTTGTTATGCTGTGTAATCATCTCTAATCTTGTCCCTTCTAGTCACTCCCAATAAGAATCTTAGCAGCTCCTATTTCTTCTGGCGCCACACGAGTCTGCAGCCTTTTGCAGCAGCTGCTCAATTCTGAGTTTCTTGTTTTTATTTACTATCCGCTTTTTTTCTTTGCCACAGCTTTTCTCATCCTTTTACCCCATATCCACCACGGATGCCAGGACACCAATATCGCCACAGTGGCATTGATATTAGCCATCTTTTTACTCTTATCGCCAATGACTACTGACCCGGTGAGTGGAAGAGCCATTGTTTACAGAAGGAGTTAATTGTTAGCATTGTGCTGTTCCGCAGTGCCAACTAAGAGACCAGATATCCCACGAGAAATCAGGAGAAAACGAAGGGGATGTCATGCTGGAGCGAAGCGATGCGCAAGGAAGACAAGGTGCAAGCCCGTTCTACCACCCGTTCTTATGGGAAATGTGAGATCGCTGCTTAATAAGACGGACGAACTAGTGGCTGTGTTCCAGTATGAGAGCGCCTTCAGGGAGGTTAGCATCATGCTGTTTACTGAAACGTGGCTAACGGAGCTAGCAACAGATGCTAACATTGGACGAGAGGATTTCCACTTAATACAGGCAGATTGGACACCAGATAGTGGGAAGAGCAGAGGTGGGGGACTGATAATGTTTGTGAATAACAGATTATGTAATCCTGGGCACATCACGATCAAAGAACAACACTGTAGCAAGGGCATTGAGTTGCTAGCCGTTAGCATGCGGCTGACATACCTCCCCAGAGAGTTCTCACATGTCTTTGTGATTGTTATTTATGTACTCCCCTCTGCGAGTGCTGAGGCAGCGTGTGACGTCATCCACTCAGTCACCAGCAGGCTGCAGACGCAACATGCAAATGCTCTCCAGGTCATCTCTGGTGATTTTAACCATACTTCCCTGTCCTCCATTCTGCCCACTTTCACCCAGTATGCCACGTGCCACACCAGAGACAATAAAACACTGGATTTATTTTAAACACCAAGGAGGCTTACACCTCATCACCTCTCCCCCCCTTGGAAGATCTGATCACAACCTAGTTTACCTCCTGCTTTTGTACAAACCCCTGGTACACGGACAACCTCCTGTTACCTGCACAGTGAAGAGATGGTCTGAGGAGGCTGAGGACGCTCTGAGGGACTGTGTTGAATCCACTGTGTGGGAGCAGCTCTGTGATCCACATGGTGAGGACATCAACGGCCTCACACACACCATCACAGACTACATAAACTTCTGTGTAGAGAACACCGTACCCACCAAGACCATACGGTGTTTCTCAAACAACAAACCCTGGATTAACCCTGAGATAAAGTTTCTGCTCAAGGAGAAGAAAAGGATCTTCAGGTCGGGAAACAAGGAGGAGATGAAGTCTGTACAGAGGGAGCTAAGGATGAAGATCAGAGAGGGGAAGGACAGCTACAGGAAGAAGATGGAGGACAAGCTGCAGCAGAGTGATGTCAGTGGTGTCTGGAGATGCCTCAAAACCATCTCTGGGCACCAGAATACCTCCTCCCAGGCCACGGGGGGTAGGGAGTGGGTGAATAACCTGAATCTGTTCTTTAACAGGTTTGACCAACTGCCCTCTTCTCCGCCTGCCCACCAACCACTGCTTCCTCCACCTTCATCTAATCTCACTGTCCACTGCCCTCCCCCACCCCCCTCCTACATCCCCCACCGTTTTTCCCTTCACAGACCCAACATCCCCCCCTTCCAGCACACAGTCCCCCTGCCCCAGCCTGACTCTCACCAAGACCCAGGTGAGAGCTGAGCTGAAGAAGATCAAGGCAAGGAAGGTTGCAGGTCCAGACGGCATCAGCTCGAGGCTCCTCAAGTCCTGTGCAGACCAGCTGTGCGGGATTGTGAAGCACATCTTCAGTATGAGCCTGAAGCTGGGGAGGGTACCACAGCTGTGGAAGCAGTGGCCCTCACATCACACTTAACGAAGACCCTGGAGAGGCTGCTCCTCACTTACCTCTGCCCCCTGGTGGGACCAGAATGGACCACTTCAGTTTGCCTACCAGCATGGCATTGGGGTGGAGGATGTAGTGATCTTCCTCCTACATCATTCCCTGTCCCACCTGGAGAAGCCTGGGAGCTCTGTGAGGATCACGTTCTTTGATTTCTCCAGTGCTTTCAACACCATCCAACCGATGATCCTGAGGGACAAGCTGCTGTGTGTAGGGGTGGACTAGCACCTGTCATCATGGATCCTGGACTACCTCACAGACTGATCTCAGTTTGTGAGAACCCAGGACTGTGTGTCTGACATCATCATTTGCAGCACGCCCCCCCCTTCCCCCCGGGAACAGTTCTGGCTCCCTTCCTGTTCACCCTCTACACTGCTGACTTCTCACACAACACACCACACTGCCTTCTAAAGAAGTTCTCTGAAGACTCTGCAATTGTCAGCCTCATATTTGATGGGGATGAGGAGTACAGAGGACTTAGCCAGGACTTCGTGGACTGGTGCCTGTGGAACTGCCTCCAGATCAACGTGAGGAAAACCAAGGAACTGGTTGTGGACTGCCACAGGCAAAGACAATGCCCCACAGCACTGGTAAACATCCAGGGAACAGACATTGAGATGGTGACATCTTACAAGTACCTGGGTGTTCACCTGAACAATAAACTGGACTGGTCACACAACACCAATACACTCTACAAGAAGGGACATCGCAGGCTGTTCCTGATGAGGAGACTCAGGTCTTTTGAAGTGCAAGGGGCACTCCCAAAGACCTTCTACGGTTTGGTGGTGGCATCAGCCAACACATTTGGAGTGGTCTGCTGGGGCAGCAGCATCACGGCAGCCGACAGGAAGAGACTGAACAGGCTGATCAAAAAAGCTAGCTCTGTTCTGGGGAAACACCTCAACCCAGCGGAGATAGGAGAGAGGAGGATAGTGGCTAAGCTGTCATCTCTGCTGGAGTCTGAGTCCCACCCATGCGGGACACACTGAACACACTGAGGAACTCATTTCACGGTAGGCTGTGCCATCCTAGGTGCACAACAGAGAGGTTCCGCAGGTCCTTCCTACCTACGGCTGTCAGACTTTATAACCTAACCAGGGCTGCCCGTAGAGGTCGTATTAAATGTACTCAATGTAACAGCTTTGCACAGTAGAGATCGTCCCCTCCGACACACAACTAAGACAATGACAATTATTATTGAGGGTGGCAACAACACTGTTGATTCAATGCGAAGTATGCTGTCTGGGTACATATTTATATTCTGCCGGATAATTTAACTGTAATGCTGTTGATATCATCTAGCTGCAATGCAATGCTCCTGCACTGGGTATATACTGTAACTGTGTACATATGTATATTTATTTACTGTTTTGGCTAACCAGTTCTTATCTTATTATCTTATTTACTATTGCTCTAAGAGCTGCTATCCCTTTGCTGCTACAATCCTGGAATTTCCCTATTGTGGGACTAATAAGGGCTTATCTTATCTTATCTTTAACTCTTACTGTCCGTGTACCTTCTCTAATCCATACATCATAGCAGGTCTCACTACCTTCTTGTAAATCTTCGCTTTCACTCCAGCTATCCTTCTGTCACAAATAACCACTGACACCCGTCTCCACCCCTCCACCCTGCCTGCACTCACTTCTTCACCTCTCTTGTACATTTTCCATTGCTTTGGATGGTTGACCCCAGGTATTTAAACTCATCTACCTTCACTACCTCTACTCCTTCCATCTTCACAATTACACCTGCCTCCCTCTCATTCACACTCATGTATTCTGTCTCGTTTCTACCGACTTTCATTCCTCTTCTCTCAAGAGCATACCTCCACATCTCCAGGCTCTCTTCCACCTACTCCCTACTCTCGCTACAGATCAAAGTGTCATCTGTGAACATCATAGTCCTTGGACACTCCTGCCAGATTCCGTCTGTCTGTCTGTCCATCACCATGGCAAACAAGAAGGGGCTCAGAGCTGATCCCTGATGTAATTCCACCCCCACCTTGAATCCTACTGTCACTCCTACAGCACACCTCACCACCATCTTGCTGTCCTGCACCACCCTCACATATTTCTCTGCCACTCCTGACTTTCTCATACAGTACCGCACTTTCTCTCTTGGCACCCTATCATATGCTTTCTCTAGATCCACAAAGATACAGTGCAATTCCTTCTGACCTTCTCTATACTTCTCCATCAACACTCCTAAAGCAAACATTGCATCTGTGGTACTTAGTTTCAATAACTGTCAGTGCTATCTGTCTATAAATTTAAGACATCTCTGTTTGTGTGTCTGCGTGTATGTGTTTCTCATATCTCTCAAATCGTTCGTCACACTGACCTAAGATTTTAAACGTGCTTTGCTGAAGCTACGAGGGTGTGCATTCCCAAATATGGAGTCACTCAGTGAAAATATGTAATTTTTATTCATAAAAGATTAGCCACTGCTGTGTGACCGCTCTATGTCTTCATCCCCTGGCTTCAAGAAGTGTGGGTGGGGTTTCGGATTGACTCCGTGCTCATTGGAGAATACGCCATATCACAGCCATGCTGATTGGATAACACAGCATCACAACCTGTCAGTCACCACAACACTTTGCAAACAAAGAGTTTAGAAGTGCTTTGCTGCTGAGGTGTGCATCCACGAGTATGGAGCTGCTCAGTCAAAATATAGACCATAAAGTTGCTGTGACTGCGCAGGTCTAATGGATATATTCGCCATAGAGAACACGAGGTGCAGGGGGCACTGCCAGGGACCCGTGGTGCCGCAATGACATCACTGGCACACGTGTAAGGCACCGGCCGAGACTCCCATTAACCGGCCAACACCGGTGTCCCACCGTGCGCTCCACGAACGTTCGGGAGGAGGCACACTCAGCCTGCCCGGTCAGTGGTACACGAAAGTCCCGACTGCTGCTTCATTGTGGAGTGGAATAATCAAATCAACTGCATATTACATGCGGACACATGCTTTGACTAAACGACAGCAAGATGCAAAAATGTCCAAATAACAAAATAAGTCATTTTTATTTAAATATTTACAGACAAATGGGCAACACTGATGCAAAACTTGAAGCCAAATGTGTCATTCTGCTGTGTGTGTGCGTGTGTGTGACACTGGTGAAGGGTTCGGCGCTGCACCATGGATGCCCTGAATTTTGGTTTGGTGTTTTGTACTTATAATATTGCTAAAATATAAAAGGATGCACTACAATGGGTCTCAAATATTTGAAAATGTGTCCTGTTATAGTACGGCATTACTTTATTGACGATAGACTATAAACTACACATATAAACCAAATTTTAATGGTGACTGAACAACTCCCATTCCCCAAAGTGCAACATGCAACATTTATGAATATAACTCATAAAAAATCACACAAATAAGTGATCTGACAAAAAAATAAACAAGCAGTTCTTAAACAGTGGCTAATATTGGATGTCCCATTCATTTTCAATTATTCTGTAATTAATATTCACACAATCAAATAAATCTCAGTTCAGTCTCTTTCATATTTGTCAAAGTCTAACATATGTGATTGCCTACACATACGCTACACCTCTGTATTTCACTTTCAAACACAGCCTACGTTTGGGCTTGTAAAGCCTGATTGCGCTACCTGTTTCAGACAGGAATACTTGCTTTCTACAGGCATGCACTAGTCTCACAATGATTTTAAAAAAGTGAACTCGTAGAGTCTCCCACCAGATATTGAGCCACATTATAATACATCTTTTTTTTCCACTTTTGGCTTTTGGTAAATTCCATTTGTCTATAATTTGGATTTAGATGAAGGTCAAACCTGATTTTATAAGTTATTTACACAGAAATCCCAGTAATTACAAATTTTTTGCTTGGGCAAATAAACATACAGTGGATATAAAAAGTCTACACACCCCTATTCAAATGCCAGGTTTTTGCAATATAAAAAAATGAGACCATGTTTAATCATTTCAAAATTTTGTCCCCTATTAATGTGACCTATAACCTGTACAACACAAATGAACAAAAACCTGAAATCCTTTAAGGGGGAAAAAAAAAACAAAAAACAAAAAAAAACTTACAATAGCCTGTCTGCATAAATATGCACACCCTTAAACTAATACTTTGTTGCAGTACCTTTGGCTTTCAATACAGCACTCAGTCTTTCTGGGTAGGAGTCTATCAGCGTGGCACATCTTGATGTGGCAATATTTGCCCACTCTTCTTTGCAAAAACACTCCAAATTTGTCAGATTGTGAGGGCATCTCCTGTGCACAGCTCTCTTCAGATCACCCCACAGATGTTCGATCGGATTCAGGTCTGGACTCTGGCTGGTCCATTCCAAAACCTTAATCTTCTTCTGGTGAAGCCATTCTTTTGTTGATTTGGATGTGTGCTTTGGGTCACTGTCGTGCTGAAAGATGAAGTTCCTCTTCATCTTCAGCTTTCTAGCAGAAGCCTGAAGGTTTTGTGCCAACACTGACTGGTATTTGGAACTGTTCATAATTCCCTCTACCTTGACTAAGGCCCCAGTTCCAGCTGAAGAAAAACAGCCCCAAAGCATGATGCTGCCACCACCATGCTTCACTGTAGGTATGGCGTCCTTTTGGTGATGAGCAGTGTTGTGTTTGCGCCAAATATACCTTTTGGAATTATGGCCAAAAAATTTAACCTTGGTTTTATCAGACCATAACACATTTTCCCACATGCGTTTGGAAGATTTCAAATGTGTTTTAGCAAAATGTAGCTGGGCTTGGATGTTTTTTTTCTTTGCAAGATAAGGCTTCCCTCTCGCCACCCTACCCCATAACCCAGACATATGAAGAAGATGGGAGATTGCTGTCACATGCAAATTTATGCAACCAGGTTACTGTAAGTTTTTTATTTTTTATTTTTCCCCTTAAAAGATTTCAGTTTGTTTTTCTATTGGATTGTACAGGTTATAGTTCACATTAATGATGGAAAAAGTTTTGAAAAGATTTCTCTTGGGCTGTGTGTTTACTCACTCCCTACTTGCTATATTGTGAATTTAGATATAGTGGACTATATAGTAAACTCAATAAAATTAGCAGCTATCGGACACTACTGGGCTTGTTTTCGCAGTGTGGTTAGTGATGTCATCATGGTGAGACAGTAAAACGTAACAGATTAACGTAGGGTTGCCACCTGTCCTATAAAATACAATATCGTCCTGTTTTTTTACACTAAAATAATGCATCCTGCATTGAATCAATAAAGGACACAGTTTGTCCTGTATTTACTACGTGCCTTTAACGCAGCATCATCTCATCTGCATTCTGCACGTTGCCCTCCTACTCAGTAGTTGTTCTTTGATTTGTTTACTTTTACACACCGCACGTGAAGTCATTGCTCGACAGTAACTGGGTGAGGGATAGCTGGGCAGACTCAACAGCAGCCGCAGCAGCTTGCTGGCTTCTCACAGACCAACATGTCTGCAGCTGCACCGCATCCCAATAGTCCACCCCATGCATCAGTCAAACGTAAATGTTTGCAGAAGTACCATCGTGAGTGGGAAGAACTCAAAGATTAGTAAACAGCAACATTTTGACTTTCAAACTTGAAAGTTATAAACATGGTCAAAGAAGCACTTCAAACTTTGGCCTATGAATATTATGTTAATACTTTATGTAAACCAAAGGTGTCCAATCATTTGCAATGAAGGGCCAAGACCCTGCAGGCTTTACCTCCAATCAGTGTCTTCAACAGCAGATTTCACTGAATTTCTACCCACTGATTGCTGATTAGTGAAAACACCTGCTGAAAAGATTGGGCAGAAGAGAAAACCTGCAGGGTCTTGGCCCTCCATGGCACATGATTGGACACTCCTGATGTAAAGTTATGATAAACCCCACTAGCACCCCACACATCATCTTGGGGTGGGGGTGGGGTCCTTTATTTTTCTGCATTGAAGGTGACAACCCTAGACTAACGGTGGTAAAAAATTAATACCTGCATGTAATTTGTAGTAAATATGTATTAAATCAAATCATTTTTGCTGAATTAATAAATATAAATACCTTAAAGTAGTTTATGTTGTGATGTGAAGCTCTCCTCTCACTGCGCCATTGGCTGCACATTACATTATGGGATATATTGGCTAATGTAGTGACCATCCGTTGTACACTACTTTTCAAAATGCATTGTGGGATATTTTGAGTGTACTATATAGTGAATTAAGTTTTCAGTTAAGATTTCGAACAGTACTACAAAATGGCTGATTCACTATACAGTACACTATACGGGGAGGGAATGTACATTTCGAACAGAGCTTCTGTCTCATTTTTTTACATCACAAAAACCTGGCATTTGAACAGGGGTGTGTAGACTTTATATCCACTGTACATTATTAAACCTATGTTGTTAGAAAGGAAATCCAAAATAGATTACATCATCATGCACTGTCATGGCAATGAATTGAACACTTCAGTTCATCAACAACCATCTGAAAGATCCCCACAGATTGGTCAGCTAATCTGGGTTAATTCGGCCCTTTTACATTACCTATGGTTATGTTATTCATTGTTTAAATATAAATAATGATAAGATAAGCCTTTATTAGTCCCACAACGGGGAAATTCCAGGATTGCAACAGCACAGGGATAGCAACACTCAGAGCAACAATCAGAAGGCAAGAAAAAAAACAAGCAAGCAAGAGCAGCTAATAAACATATGTACGTATTACTATAAAATATATATATATACACACACACACAGACACACAGTGCAGAGCATTGTAGCTGGATGGAATAAATATATGAATATATGAACACACAGTGCAGAGCATTGTAGCTAGATGGAATAAATATGTAAATATACAGTATAAACACCCACAGTACGGAGCATTGCAGCTAGGTGGAATAAATATGCAAGTATATAAACACACACAGTGCGGAGCAATGTAGCTAGATGGAATAATATGTAGATATATAAATATATAAACACACCCAGTGCTGAGCATTGTAGCTAGATGGAATAAATATGCAAATATATAAACACACACAGTGCAGAGCATTGTTGCTAGATGGAATGAAACAGCATAACCGTCTACTTAGTTATCCTACATGGTATGATTATGTGCCCATACATATTCTCACCCTCCATAGCGACCGGTATGTTCCTAGTTGTATGCCGGAGGGGACCATTGTGTAAGTCTATTGCATCTTTTGCATTCAAAAAACTATTAGTTTGTTACGTCTTTTTGCTATCTCTGCGAGCAGCCCTGCTTAGGTTGTACAGTCTGACAGCCGTTGGTAGGAAGGACCTACGAAACCTCTCGGTTGTGCACCTGGGATGATGTAGTCTGCTGCTAAATGAGCTCCTCAGTGCATTCAGTATGTCCTGCATAGGGTGGAACTCGGACTCCAGCAGAGATGACAGTTTAGCCACCGTCCTTCTCTCTCCTATCTCCTCCATCGGATCAAGGCGCTGCCCCAGGACAGAGCTAGCTTTCTTAATCAGTTTGTTCAGTCTCTTCCTATCGGCTGCAGTAATGCCACTGCCCCAGCAGACCACTCCAAAAGTGATGGCTGATGCCACCACCGTGTCATAGAATGACTTCAGCAGCGCCCCTTGTACACCAAATTATTATTATTAATAATATTAATAATAATATTTAATAATATTAAAAATAATTATTAAGTTATTGATTATAGAATTTTTAATACTTACCTTGCTATAGCGTGAAAAGCCAGATCAACATTAACTCCTGTCTTTGCGCTGGTCTCCATAAAAGGTACTCCATATTCCTAAAATGGAAAAACAACAGTGAAACTTCTGTTACTGTAAGTGTGGCTACTTAGAGATGTCAGTCATTACCTTGGCCAACTTCTCTCCTTCCTCTTTCTTCACGACCCTCTCTGCAGCCATGTCTGACTGTAGCACAGCAGTGGGGAGAGAAAACAAGTTATTACAGGTCACACATCCATAATCATGCACTCTCCTGTCATTCAGCCCATCCTCTCTCCCTCTTATCAGGCAGCCTGGCAGCCAGCTGCTGAGCCTGAGCTGCTTTAGAGCAGTGTATTTCAATCTTTTTGAGCCATGGAACCCTTTTTACATTGAAAAAAAAAAAATCTTGCAGCACCCCGTCAATCTAAAATGTTACAATAATAAGACCACTCTGAAGCAAGCGCAATATCCCCCGCCTTTACTTTCTTTGGAGATCCAAATATGTTACTGAAGGAGATCAGTTTTCAGCTTTTCCTTGCAATTATTGGGGAAGAACCAAATTATGATAAGTCTATCATCTATGAATATACAACAAAATCATTGCAAACAACCCATAGTAGTAGATGAAGATCACAAGGTGAACCTGTGTAGCAAGTTTAGTGATGCTAGCTAAACTCATTCTATAGTAATAGGGCATAGCAAATGCTAACAATGACCTTTGATCTTTTGACCCCAAACCCATAGTCAAAGCTCATGGTCTCAGGGTGAACCTGTATACCAAGTTTGGTGGCCCTAGCTTTAAATGTTGTATAGTAGGGAATGCAAGCCTTGACCTTTGACTTGTTGATCCCAAATCCATAGTCAGGTCAGGGTGTAAGCCATCCAGCATTTGTCTTGGATGGTATTGATTTGAAAAGCCTACATCATTTCTTTCAGTAATTAGTCCAAACTGGAATATGCGCATCATCAGTGTACATCAAAGACCGGTTCCACGTTTCAAAATATTTGGAACAAAACTGTAGGAGTTGATTTCACAAAAGTCTGACAGACAGATGGACGGACAGACGGACCACCCCATAACACAATCCCCCTTCCATCTTCACCCAAAGGGGTCTTCAAGTGACTACATACAAAGTCAGTGGAAAGACACTAACACATGCGCATTTACTCTGGGTGATGCGAGTGCACACAAGTTTGCATCCCGGTGAGTTGAATTTTTCTTCAAATTGGGCCAGTAGTTCACTTGATCCTTTCAGCACTGGTGTTCCACTCCTGCTGGGAGAGTGAATTAGAATGAAAATGAGACAACCACTTACCGGAGACGTCTCTTATCAGACACATGGTCCTGTGAAGGAGGTTGTTTTCACGGCGAACATGCTTTTCTCAACATGGCGACCTCCGTATCCAGCACTTGTTTGGTGCTAGAGGCGGCTGATGTTGGGATGCAGTTTCTGGGGGAGGTGGTGACATTTTCCCAGTCTGAATAGTGTTGTGGGCTCAGCCTCCATTAAGAGCAGAAGAAGAGGAGGGATTGCCTTTATGCTGCCGCTCACTGACATGGAGAAGCCACTGCAGGCACTAATGCACGACGGCTAGTTGTTTGTAATTTTGTGGACCAGTTAAGAAGTCCATCCATCCATCTTCTTTCACTTAATCTTTTTCGGGTCACGGGGGGCTGGAGCCTATCCCAGCATCTTTGGGTGAGAGACAGGTTACACCCTGGACAGATCACCAGTCCATTGCAGGGCCAACATAGAGAGACAGACAACCATTCACACTCAGTCATACCTAAGGACAATTTAGAATCCCCAGTTGATGCCAGTTAACCAAACTTGCATGTTTTTGGCATGTGGGAGGAAACTGGAGAAATCCCGGAGTAAACCCACGCAGACACGGGGAGAACATGCAAACTCCACACAGATCACTGTTGGTCGGGGGCTGGGGCCGAACCCAGGATCCCCCGGCCAAGGGTTAGTTGCTGTGCTGCCGCAGTGCTAACCACTCCGCCACCGCGAAGTGAAATAAGAAAATTTCCAGCTGGACCCTGAATATTCTCTGTCGGATCCCAGTTGAAAAATGCTGCTTTAGACCGATGAGGTCAGACAATCCACCTCCAGCAGAAGAGCGGCGCTCCCACAGACTTGATGCCACAGGTTCTGCTGTTCTCACTGCACATGATCTGAGGTGGTGCTGCATGACATCTTCCAACCCATGAGACAGAGGAATCCTCTGTGGGCCACCAGAGGGAGCTTTAAGATGCATTAGCATTGATTGCAGTTGCAGTGAGACTTGGAAAATGTCTCCCTTCATCACCAGCAACAATGTGCAGGAAATGTATTCATGTATCTGCTGCTTGACGCAAAAGAGGTGCAGTAGGTCAGACCCCAGTTTTCTATTTGTCATCATTAGTGATGATGATTAAATGCTATTAGGTTATAGTTTTGAACATAACAGAAGTTACAACTCTATTTATCACATGCAAGTGTGTGCATTAAAAACACAAACAGGTGAGCATGTTCAGTGACTGAGAATGCACATGTGACACACTGGAAGGCTCATCTGTCTTTACAAGTGGGACCAGAGACTATTAAATTGCTGCTAAGGGACTAGTTATCCTCCTAATCTTTAATGCAACACAAAACGGAAGCTTTGCTCACCTTGTTGCCGAGCAACATGATAACCACATCCTTCTGAGCATGCTCATGTATCTCAGTCAGCCAGGCCTACAAAAGTAGAAAAGAAAGTGAGGAGCTGTGTGTTACTGCCCTCCTCCAATCAATCACGGTGTCACCGAGTCACGCTCATCCTTGAACACTTTTATTGCTTTTCATTACTGAGATCGTGTAACCACGCAAATGATAACATCGTGTCATTTTGTGAAGAGCTCCCTGAGAAAATGTTACAGCCCCCCATAGTGCTCTGCATGTAAATAGAGACACTACAAGATTCAGCCTGAGGGGGAATTAGGAGCAGGAAGTGAAAATAAAGAGTGCATAGAAGGAGAAATGATGAAAGTAATACAAGAAAGTCTCACCCTGATATTGTCAAATGATGGCTTGCTGGTGATATCATAAAGCAGGAGTAACGCTGTAAAAGGAACACAGGGGAGCAGGTTAGTTTCACCCTCATTGTAATCACCCTCATTCATACATGCACACTAATGAAATCCTATCTTAGCCAGGTAGCTTCTTGAGCTATACCAGGCCTTCCCCCACAGTGGGAGCATGAGGAAGTAGGAAAAAAAAAAAAGCAAAGGTTACCCTGAGCATCTCTGTAGTAGGCGTGCGTGACACTGCGGAATCTCTCCTGGCCGGCTGTATCCCAGATCTGCGTAGCAAACCACATAGTTACACAACTAGATAACAGAGGAGAGCTTCTCCATCGATCCGCAGGAAAACCAAAGCAGAAAAATACCCTTACACTGCTTCACAAACCTGTAATAGTAACTTCAGTAAAAAAAAAATATTACCTTAATTGATAACACAGAGAGACACATTTTGGTAAAACTAATCCCCCCTTCTAGAAACTGAAATATATAATTGAAATACAAGTATTTTTACATTTTTATTAGCTCATTTTGGTGAAGTCAAAAAGGAGCTAATCGATGCTGCGATGTCCCTCGTCTGTCCACATTTCACAGGAATCATCACTCCTCCAAATTGCCCCAATGTTTGGAAAACTCATGCACAATGATGCTCAGATGGGTCTGTATCGCGGCTGTGGTCAAGGTCAAAGGTCAGGAGATCTGAGCACTCTCGGGGAGTTCATACAGCCAGAATGACCTACTCCACCATTGACAGTCTGGTTCTGCATCATATGCAATCTTTATCAGCTGGAATGTGACTGTCAGTAGTCAAGTGGAGCAACTGGGATGGAATGGCCCATTAAAAGACATCTTTCTAGTCTCTCATGCAGTCCTTTGTGCCCTAGCACAGATGATATTCTTTCATTGGCATCCATTTTTGTATACCTATGTTTTACAGGCCTATTTCACAGATGCCACTGGGCAGAAAATAGATTATTTCAGCTTTATGCAGATTTGCACAAATTTGCACAAACTGACTTAAAGCAATGTAGTGTAGTACTGAAGCAGTGCATGCTGCTTAGAAATATTTAATTTCCTAATTTACTTTCACAGCATGTAGCACACCATGTGGTGTGTAGGGGTGGCGCCCATCTCCATTTCTGTGACCTTACGCCACACATCTACCGTATGTAGTGAAAGTTACAGTGCAGGGGTCAGTCCGTGTGTTAACTTTTCTTTAGCAGATGACACACAGTTCTATTTATCAATGAAGCCAGATGACAGTAATCAATTAACTAAACTAGAAGCATGTCTAAAGGAAATCAGACACTGGATGACTTCTACTTTCCATCCATCCATCCATCTATCTTCTACCGCTTAATCCTTTCGGGTCGCGGGGGGGCTGGAGCCTATCCCAGCATCTTTGGGCGAGAGGCAGGGTACACCCTGGACAGATCGCCAGTCCATCACAGGGCCAACACAGAGAGACAGACAACCATTCACTCTCACATCCATACCTAAGGACAATTTAGAATCCCCAGTTTTGATGCCAATTAACCTAACCTTAGGTTAGACTTCTACTTTCTTGCTATTAAATTCAGATAAGACTGAAGTCATTCTAATTGGCACCCCAAACCTTAGAAATACTATCCAAAATCAGACACTTAGATTAGATGGTATTATTGTAACTCTTAACAGTTCTGTGAGGAACCTGGGAGTTATTTCTGATTAGGACTTGTCTTTAAATTCACATATCAAACTTATTTCTAAGACTGGTTTTAAATTAAAAATTTAATACATTTAAATTTAAAATCCTTCTCACTTACAAAGCTCTAAATCAAGGGTGTCCAATCATGTGCCATGGAGGGCCAAGACCCTGCAGCTTTACTCTTCTACCCAGTCTCTTCAGCAGGTGTTTCGCTGATCAGCAATCAGCGGAAAGAAGTCCAGTGAAATCTGCTGTTGAAGACACTGGTTGGAGGTAAAGCCTGCAGGGTCTTGGCCCTCCATGGCACATGATTGGACACCTCTGCTCTAAATGATCAGCCCCCTTGTTATTGAAAAGATCTGATAGTGCCGTATCATCCTAACTGAGCACTATGCTCCCAAAATGCAGGATTAAAAGTAATACCTAGAATCTCTAAAAGTAGGGCTTTCAGTTATCAGGCTCCTCTCCTTTGGAACCATATGCCAATCTGGATTCAGGAGAAAGACTCAAGCTCTGTTTTTAAGAATAGGGTTGAAACTTTCCTTTGTGCAAAGCCTATAGTTATTGTTGGATCAGGTGACCCTGAGCCTTCACTTAGTTATGCTGCTAATAGGTTTAGACAGTTGGGGGACCTTCCATGAGGCACTGGGCTTTCACGTCTTTCTTTTCTCTCAATAACATTTTTGCTGGTCATTAACACCCGCTTGCTCACTCCCATAAATGGTAAATGACATTCACTTATATAGCACATTTTACTCATCTCAGGATGACCAAAGCCCTTTACAGATCCTACTATCCACCCATTCACACACTGATGGCGGCAGAGCTGCCATACACAGGCGCTGGCCTGACCCACCAGGAGCAACTGGGGGTTCAGTATCTTGCTCAAGGACACGTTGACATGCAGACTGCAGACAGAATTTATAATTTAAAAATTATACAAAACTATATATAATTTTAATAATAATAATAATAATAATTACTATTATTATTATACAATAATTATAATTAATTTATAAAAAATCTCTTAGAAAAGCTAGAACAAGTTATTATTCTGCATTAATAGAAGAGAACAAGAATAATCCCAGGTTTCTTTTCAGCACTGTAGCCAGGCTGACAAAGAGTCAGGACTCTGTCTATCTTAGCATTCCCTCTGAGCTTACTAGTCAGGATTTTATGAACTTCTTCAATAATAAAATTTCATCTATCAGAGATAAAATCAGTCAGATTCTTCCCACCGTTAACTTAAATACAGTAACTAATACAACTCCTTCATTTGATATCTGTTTGGATGAGTTTACTCCAATTGACCTTTTAGAGTTAGACAAAATAATTTCCTCATCCAAACCTTCAACTTGTCTTTTAGACGCTATTCCTACCAGGTTATTTAAAGAAGTCTTCCCATTTATTGGTAGCTCTGCTCTTCAAATAATCAATTCTTCATTAACATTAAGCTACAATGCTCCGCACTGTGTTTTTATATATCTACATATTATTCCATCTAGCTACATTGCTCCGCACTGTGTGTGTTTATATACTTGCATATTTATTCCACCTAGCTGCAATGCTCCGTAATGTGGGTGTTTATATATTTACATATTTATTCCATCTAGCTACAATGCTCTGCACTGTGTGTTCATATATTCATATATTTATTCCATCCAGCTACAATGCTCTGCACTGTGTCTGTGTGTGTGTGTGTGTGTGTGTGTATATATATATTTTATAGTAATATGTACATATGTATATTAGCTGCTCTTGCTTGTTTTTTTGTTTTTTTTTCTTGCCTTCTGATTGTTGCTCTGAGTGTTGCTATCCCTGTGCTGTTGCAATCCTGGAATTTCCCCATTGTGGGACTAATAAAGGCTTATCTTATCTTATCTTATCTTATCTTAACATTAGGCCATGTACCACAGGCTTTTAACACTGCTGTAATTAAACCCTTACTCAAAAAGCCAATGCTGGATCCAGGAGTTTTAGTTAACTATAGACCAATCTCTAATCTGCCTTTCATTTCAAAAATCTTAGAAAGAGTTGTTGCTACGCAATTATTTGACCACTTGCAGGGAAATGGTTTATTTGAAGAGTTTCATTCTGGGTTTAGAATCCATCATAGTACTGAAACAGCCTTAGTGAAGTTCACTAATGACCTCCTTATCGTATCTGATAATGGACTTGTTTCTATACTTGTCCTTTTAGACCTTAGTGCAGCTTTTGATACCATCGATCTTAATATTCTACTTGATAGATTAGAACACTATGTTGGACTTAATGGAACTTCGTTGCAGTGGCTTAGATCTTATTTATCTGATTGGTTCCAGTTTGTTCATGTCAATAATGAGTTTTCTTTCAACTCAAAGCTCAGCCATGGAGTTCCACAGGGATCTGTGCTAGGCCCTACTTTTTTTAGTTTATATATGCTTCAGTTAGGTAACGTTATTAGAAAGCACTGTATACATTTTCATTGTTATGCAGATGACACACAATTATACCTGTCAGTGAAGCTTGATGATAGTAATCAATTAGCCAAGTTAGAAGCCTGTCTTAAGGAAATCAAAGCTTGGATGACTTGTAATTTCCTGCTATTAAATTCAGATAAGACTGAAGTCATTCTTGTTGGTCCAAAAAAACCTTAGAAATACCTTTCCAAATCAAACTCTTAGTTTGGATGCGGTTACTCTTTCTCTTAATAGTTCTGTGAGGAACCTTGGAGGTATTTTTGATCAAAATCTGTTTTTCAATTCACATATTAAATTTGTTTCCAAGACTGCCTTCTATCATTTGCTTAATATTGCCAAGATTATGAGCATTTTGTCTCAGAGTGATGCTGAGAAACTGATTCACGCCTTTGTTAGCTCTAGATTAGATTACTGTAACTCTATTATCAGGTTGCTCTAAAACATCTTTAAAAAGTCTTCAGTTGATCCAAAATGCTGCAGCAAGAGTTTTAACAGGTACTAGAAAGAGAGATCATATCTCTCCAGTTCTGGCCTCCCTTCATTGGCTTCCCATAGAGTTTAGAATTAAGTTTAAAATCCTTCTTCTCACTTACAAAGCTCTAAACAATCGGGCCCCTTTTTATTTAAAAGATCTGATACTACCATATTATCCTAACAGAGCACTACGCTCCCAAAATGCTGGATTACTTGTAATACCTAGAATCTCCAAAAGTACAACGGGAGGCAGAGCCTTCAGTTACAGTGGGGTAAAAAAGTATTTAGTCAGCCATCAATTGTGCAAGTTCTCCCACTTAAAAGATGAGAGAGGTCTCCAATTTTCATCATAGGTATACTTCAACTATGAAAGACAAAATGAGAAAAAAAAAATCCAGAAAATCACATTGTCTGATTTTTAAAGAATTTATTTGCAAATTATGGTGGAAAATAAGTATTTGGTCAATAACAAAAGTTAATCTCAATACTTTGTTATATACCCTTTGTTGGCAATGACAGAGGTCAAATGTTTTCTGTAAGTCTTCACAAGGTTTTCACACACTGTTGCTGGTATTTTGGCCCATTTCTCCATGCAGATCTCCTCTAGAGCAGTGATGTTTTGGGGCTGTCGCTGGACAACACAGACTTTCAACTCCCTCCAAAGATTTTCTATGGGGTTGAGATCTGAAGACTGGCTAGGCCACTCCAGGACCTTGAAATGCTTCTTACGAAGCCACTCCTTCGTTGCCCAGGTGGTGTGTTTGGGATCATTGTCATGCTGAAAGACCCAGCCACGTTTCATCTTCAATGCCCTTGCTGATGGAAGGAGGTTTTCACTCAAAATCTCACGATACATGGCCCCATTCATTCTTTCCTTTACACGGATCAGTCGTCCTGGTCCCTTTGCAGAAAAACAGCCCCAAAGCACGATGTTTCCACCCCCATGCTTCACAGTAGGTATGGTGTTCTTTGGATGCAGCTCAGCATTCTTTCTCCTCCAAACACGACAAGTTGAGTTTTTACCAAAAAGTTCTATTTTGGTTTCATCTGACCATATGACATTCTCCCAGTCCTCTTCTGGATCATCCAAATGCTCTCTAGCAAACTTCAGACGGGCCTGGACATGTACTGGCTTAAGCAGGCAGACACATCTGGCACTGCAGGATTTGAGTCCCTGGCGGCATAGTGTGTTACTGATGGTAGCCTTTGTTACTTTGGTCCCAGCTCTCTGCAGGTCATTCACTAGGTCCCCCCGTGTGGTTCTGGGATTTTTACTCACCGTTCTCGTGACCATTTTGACCCCACGGGGTGAGATCTTGCGTGGAGCCCCAGATCGAGGGAGATTATCAGTGGTCTTGTATGTCTTCCATTTTCTAATAATTGCTCCCACAGTTGATTTCTTCACACCAAGCTGCTTACCTATTGCAGATTCAGTCTTCCCAGCCTGGTGCAGGTCTACAATTTTGTTTCTGGTGTCCTTTGACAGCTCTTTGGTCTTGGCCATTGTGGAGTTTGGAGTCTGACTGTTTGAGGTTGTGGACAGGTGTCTTTTATACTGATAACGAGTTCAAACAGGTGCCATTATTACAGGTAACGAGTGGCGGACAGAGGAGCCTCTTAAAGAAGAAGTTACAGGTCTGTGAGAGCCAGAAATCTTGCTTGTTTGTAGGTGACCAAATACTTATTTTCCACCATAATTTGCAAATAAATTCTTTAAAAATCAGACAATGTGATTTTCTGTTTTGTTTTGTTTTTTTCTCATTTTGTCTCTCATAGTTTAGGTATACCTATGATGAAAATTGGAGACCTCGCTCATCTTTTAAGTGGGAGAACTTGCACAATTAGTGGCTGACTAAATACTTTTTTGCCCCACTGTACCAAGCTCCTCTCCTGTGGAACCAGCTGCCAATCTGGATTCGGGAGTCAGACTCGATCTCCGTTTTTAAGAATGGGGTTAAAACCTTCCTTTTTGATATAGCCTACAATTAAGGAGGGATCATGTGTCTCTGAACCCTCCCTTAGTTTTGCTGCTAATAGGTTTAGACAGCCGGGGGACCTCCAATAATGCACTGGGCTTCACTCCTTTCTTCACTCTCAATGAAATAAATATTTTTTTTGCTGGTCATTAACATCTGTTTGTTCTCTCCCATAGACTGAGTCCCCATCGTGCTGTTTGCTCCTTACATGTCTGTTCTTTTCACCTTCTCTCTCCCCTCACCCCCCCAGCCAGTTGCAGCAGATGACTGCCTCTCCCTGAGCCTGGTTCTGCTGGAGGTTTCTTCCTGTTAAAAGGGAGTTTTTCCTCTCCACCGTCACCAAGCGCTTGCTCACAGGGGATCACCTGACTGCTGGGGTCTTTCTGCAATTGTGGGGGTTTCCCCTACAGTTGAAAGTGCTATGAGATGACTGTTGTGAAATGGCGCTATATAAATAAAGTTGAATTGAATGGGAATTGAACCCCTTGTCTTCCGATCAGCAGTCGGCCAGACTACACCTGCGCCACAGCCGCCCCCATAGATTGAGTCCCTGTCTTGTTGTTCTGTTGTGCTACATGCCCGTTCTTTTCTTCTTCTTCTCTACCCCCTCACCCCACAGCCAGTCCTAGCAGATGACTGCTCCTCCCTGAGCCTTGTTCTGCTGGAGGTTTCTTCCTGCTATAAGGGAGCTTTTCCTCTCCATGGTCGCCAAATGCTTGCTCACAGCAGATGGCCTGATTGTTGGGATCTTTTCCCTATAGTTTGAAAGTGCTATGAGACGACTGTTGGTGTAAAATGATGCTATATAAAAATTGAATTGAATTTCTCCATTCTATCCTGCTGCGCACCAATCTAGAAGGCGGCCAGTACCATTTTGATCTGGTCTTTGGTGTGACCCAGCTGTGGGGCAGATGCTGTACCACTAGACAACCACTCCGGTTAATTCTTCATTCATTCATTCATTTTCAACCGCTTAATCCTTTTAATCAATCAGGTTTCTATTAAAGTTTCACCCCCTATCATCAGGAAAAGTAGCTTGTCCAACTAAAGCCTGCTTCACACTGCGTCACTTTCAGCCTGATAATTAGGTCTGCAACCAGCTGTATCAGTCTCAATGCCAACCCCCAAGTCAGAGGGAAATTACCACCCACTCCTCACCCAGTTGCAAACAGATGCAAAGACTCAGCCTAACTGACTCAGGGCCTGTGCACATGACAACGTACCCCAAACCATGGAAGTTCGTCTCCAGCTTAGCTGTCTGTGCATACTATGTCTGTGTATTTGGAGGTTTGAAAGTGTAGAGATTTGAAACCAGCCTCCAGAGTGGAGAGGTTTTGCCGCGCTGTTTGAGCACGTCGGTATTTACAGAAATAAAGCGCTACGGCCCCAGTTTACAACAGATTTCAGCCAATCCATACACCAAGGAGCATTTATTTCTCACAGAGAAATATAAATATGGAGATTTCTGTATTTCTCACAGAAATACAAGCTCTGTGATTAATCTTTAAGCCTGATGTGTTTATAGTTAGGATCAGGTTAAAAAAAGGCTCTTAACAGTATCTGCAAAACTGCTTTTTTACACAATAGATGCAGCCTTATATGGAAAAATAATCCTCAAAATTATAACAAAGGAGGATGCCTACCTTTGTTGAATGATGAAAAAATCACTGTGGAGCTGCTGATGTTTCAAATCCAGTTTTGTGCTGTGCAGATGATGAGATGTGGCTGCAGCCCGACATCTCATCATATCACTATTTTTTCCTTACTTGTAATGTTTTTGTAAAAGTTCTGACTCCTTATCAAATATTCAAACCAGGTGTCAATGTCAGATTTTTTTATTGCCTGCAATTATATGGGTTATTTATTTAATTCAACTTTATTTGTATAGCGCCTAATCACAACAAACGTCATCTCCGTGTGATATTTATTTATTACTCCCTCATTCTTTCAGCTTAAAGAAAATGAATATAAATATTTATTGCAGATGGAATCTGGCATTTATAGTAATAATCCAAAGTTCTTAGTAAACTTCTACTTGTCATCCGTTAGTTCTAACAGCAGTTTTAACACCACTGGTGGAGCCGTGTGCACACGCGGTTGCTTCTGTGAGGTGTTGTGTGCACGCAGATGCTTCTCTCTGGGTCTAAACAAAAACGTTGTCAAGTGCACCAGGCCTCAGTGACTAGTTGCAGGCTCTGATCAGATATCTAGCATGTTAAATATTTGTAAGCTACAGGCAGAAAAAAACAGGAAGCAGGGTAAAAAGATGAAGAAACCTTTACACAACAGGACAGCATAAAACTGATAGATGCTCATTTATTAATTTTGCATGTTTTTCCGCAAACTAATCACAGAACAAACTACTTGTACTGCCCGTTTTGCCCAGTGTTCATTTTAAAACTCCTGCTTCTTCAGTTTTTGTTTTAATTTTATTTGATAAATGTATTTATTTTGTGTGTTTTTTCTTCCAAACTAATATGCAAACAACTCATGTTTCCTTCCCCTGATTTTAAATCTCCAGTTTTGAGTGAGGGTCTCATCATTTTCCATATCTTTTCCTGTCACAGAAGCCCAGTGGACCAGTCGGGCTGAGAGGTCACTGCTCAGTCATGTAGTATTAATTTAACTAATTACAACCTAATGATTCACAGTTACAAGTCTGGAGGTTTTGTATTGTGAATGGATGTTCTGATTCAAGCAGTTTCAAGTCATGTAGTACAAACCAGGCTTTAACTGCACTACAGCTAAACCCTTATAGAGTTCTTCTGAGGGAAATTATAGCTATACCGCTAGCTGCCGTTTATTTCCCTCCCAGCCCCAACAACAACAACAGCAACAGGAGTGAGGCACTGAATGAGATGTACCAGCACGTCAGTGAGCAGCAGACAGCCCACCCTGATGCTTTTCTCATTTTGGCTGGAGATTTCAACGATATAGACCTAAAGACTGCGTTTCCTGAAATACACCGACACATCAACTTTCTTACACAGGAAAACAGCACACTGGACCATGTTTTCACCAACCAGAGAGGAGTGTGTAAGGCCCTCCCCCTCCCCCACCACTGTTATGCTAATTCCAGCATACAGACCACTGGTTAAAGTCACCAAACCAGTGCGGAAACAGGTACGTGTGTGGCCGGAAGGGTCCTTAGAGGCACTTCAAGACTGCTTCACTACCACTGACTGGAACATATTCAAGCAGGCTGCCACCTACAACAACACCACAGATCTGCAGGAGTGCTCAGAGACTGTTACTGCCTACATCGCAAAGTGTATTGAGGGTGTCACAGACACCAAGACCATCACTGTTCGGGCCAATCAGAAATCATGGGTCAAAGGGGAGGTCTACAAGCTCCTGAAAGCCTGGAACGCTGCATTCAAAGCTGGGGACGAGGTGGGCCTGAGGACAGCTAGGGCCAACCTGTCCAGAGGCATCAGAGAGGCCAAGAGGCAGTACTCCAGGAGAATAGCCCACCGTTTCAGTGATAGCAGAGACACTCGGAGTCTGTGGCGGGGGATACAGACCATTATGGATTACAAGCCCACACTGCAGACCTGCGACAGCTCCACCTCTCTGCTGAATGAGCTAAACGACTTCTTCGCTTGCTTCGAGGCACTCAACAGTACTCCTGCGCAGAAGTCACCACCTCCTCCTGGCAACCAGGTGATTACACTGTCCCTGGACAGCATAAGGAAATCCCTTGGCTGGAACAATGCATGCAAAAGTCCAGGTCCTGACAACATACCTGGTCGCGTACTGACAGCCTGTGCAGAGGAACTCACAGGTGTCTTCATGGACATCTTCAGCATCTCACTGAGACAGGCTGTTGTCTCCACGTGCTTCAAAGCCACCACCATCATTCCAGTTCCCAAGAAGTCATCCATCTTCTTCCTGCTACAATGACTACTGTCTGGTTGCACTCACTCCCATCATCATGAAGTGCTTCAAGCGGGTGATCATGCAGCACATCAAATCTGCCCTGCCTCCCTCCCTGGACCCGTTCCAGTTTGCATATCAGTCCAATCACTTGACCAATGATGCCATCTCTACTGCCCTCCACTCAGCCCTCACACATCTGGACACAAAGGACTCCTTTGTCAGAATGCTGTTCACAGACTTTAGTTCAGCATTCAACACAGTCATCCCCCAACAGCTTGTTCACAAACTAGACCAGCTGGGGCTCAACATTTCACTGTGTAACCGGCTGTTGGACTTCTTGATGGGGAGACTGCAGGCAGTACGGGTTGGCAGCAACACATCCATCACCACCACTCTGAACACAGGGGTACCCCAAGGATGTGTGCTGAGCCCCCTCCTCTTCACTCTGCTGACCCATGACTGTACACCGACACAGCTCCAAACTCTTTATCAAGTTTGCAGATGACAACTGTGGTGGGTCTCATCAGCAACGGAGACGAGACAAACTACAGGAGCGAGGTGAGCCGTCTGGCCATGTGGTGCGGAGACAACAATCTCTCTCCGAACATGAAGACAAAGGAGATTGTTGTGGACTTCAGAAGAGCGCACACCCAGCATGCTCCCCTGACCATCAATGGTGCTGCTGTGGAGAGGGTGAGCAGCACCAAGTTCCTGGGTGTGTACATCACAGAGGACCTCTCCTCGACCACCAACACTGCATCACTGGCCAAGAAAGCTCGGCAGCGTCTCTACTTCCTCCGCAAACTGAGAAGAGCCAAAGCCCCGGCCCCCATCATGTGTACCTTCTGCAAAGGCACCATGGAGAGCATTCTGACCAGCTGCATCACCGTGTGGTACAGCATCTGCACTGCCTCCTGCCGCAAGACCCTCCAACGCATAGTGAGAACAGCTGAGAAGACTGTCAGTGCCTCTCTCCCCTCCCTTGAGGCCATCTACAGCACCTGCCTCACCCACAAAGCCCTCTGTATTGCAGGTGATCCCACCCACCCATCACGCTGCTTCTTCAGTGTGCTGCCATCAGGGAGGAGACTGCGGAGTCTCTGAGCCAGGACCAGCAGACTCAAGGGCAGCTTCATCCACCAGGCTGTCAGGAAGCTCAACTCTCTCCCTGCTCTGCTCCCTCTCCCCTTTCTGCCCCCCCCACCACCACACACACAAATCCTGGACTCTGACCCCCCCCCCCCCCCCCCCCCTTCAACAACTGAACTCTGCCATCCCCAGGTACTATTCACTCCCACACAAGCACACACTGATTTCAGGAGCTTCAAACTGAACTCGGTCATCCAGGAACTGCTCACTCCAACACACACACACACACACACACCCCTCTCAGGGCTGCACCAGTCACTTTATGCAGCAATGGACTGCTCTCTTTGCACTACACGCCACTTTAACTACATGACACTATGTGCCCTGATATGTGCCTTAAGTTACTACATGCTGTCTTAATTTTTATTGTATTTAGTTATTTTGCACACCCTTAGTATTTTAGTTAGTTTCTGGTTGGTGGGTTGGTTTTCTTTGCACTGATGTTTGATTTTTAATGTCTGGTTATAGACGTTATACTTTATATCCATATTTCTTAATTAGTGTTTAACTTCCTGCACCGTGGGTCTCAGAGAAACGTAATTTTAATTTTCTGTATGTGCTGTACATATGGCAAAATTGACAAAGCTGACTTTGACTTATAGCCATGCAGTTCACATCAGAAGCTCAAGTCTGCCTCAGTCAGATGTACTGTAGCCCATGTCGAATGTACTTAATGATAGTGGAGGTGTAACTAACTGCGCTCATTAAGGATTTGTCTAAACACAGTAGAACATTTGTAACACTTGTTTTTACCAATTTATGCTCAGTGGCTTCTGTGATATAAGCCTTTGTTTCAGCTGGGCCTTACTTCAATGACTACATTAAGCTGTGTAGTTTACTGACAATAACAGAAAACCTTATTAGAAGATTTATTAGAGTCCATATTATTAATGGGTCCAACCTCCAGTGGGCTCACCACCTGTAGGAGGGATCATGGGGGTCATGGTGCTACATGAACTGGATGGTTATTCTTAGCTTGTACTGCTGCCCTGTGACCCAGACCCCCAGATAAGTGGTAGAAGATGAATGTATGGATGAATATGTTAAGAGGTATGGATACATTTTCGCACCATTACAATCTTACTTGTGTGTTTTTTTTTTAAAGAAAGGGAAAAGAAATCATGTACTGGTACAACACAACATTGAGCAAACGTGTAAGAATATGTTGCAAGCTTCCAGATACCACATATGTAATGTTTCGGAGACTGTAACATTACCACTTCGTTTCAAAGCAGCTTAAATTTGCATAAGTAGGTAGGCTGGAGATGGGGGATGACACTAAAAATGGTAATCCCATCATGGATTTCCAAGTTTGAGTCCCTGCCTTGCCTTTTTGTCACTGCCATCTGTGTTAAATTTCACTTTCCTGTTTGAGCATCACTTCCAGTTTCATAATAATAATAATAGTAATGGATTAGATTTATATGGTGCTTTACATGTCAAGTGACATCTCAAAGCACTTACAGTGAGTCCATTATTCATTCACTCCTGACAGACATCGATAGACATGAGCTACTACTGTAGCCACAGCTGCCCTGGGGCAGACTGACGGAAACATGGCTGCCAATACATGCCAACGGCCTCTCCGACCACTACCAAACATTTATACACATTCATACTCAGTGTCATAGACACTGGAGGCAAGGTGGGTAAAGTGTCTTTCCCAGGGACACAACAGCAGGATGGCTGGGTAGAGCGAGATTTGAACCACCAATCCTTGGGTTATTGGATGACCTGCTCTACCTCCTCAGCCCCTGCCATCCACATTTCCCTCCTCAGTTTCATTTTTGCTGAGCACCAAGCTGGACGGCAGGAAATTCCATTTTTATATGGTCTTTGGCATGACCCGGACTTGAACCGCGACCTCCCGGTTGTGGGGCGGACGCTCTACCTCTAAGCCACCAATCCGGTGGATTAAACTTCCTATGGGCATCAAATACACATTCATAGGTGGTCAACGTTAGGGAAAAGTTAGTGTTAGAAAAAGATAAGGGTCTAGTTTATACACATTACAGCTGTAACTGTCTGCCACATAACTTCATGGCCATCTTTATTTACATGACTACTAGAGGTTACTTATTGCCAAAACGTGCATGTGGGGTCTGAGACCTGCTGATAAAAACAGTCCTATAGGGCGTTTTCTGTTGGAGGACAGCCAGTTGGAACTGTTTCATCCATCTATAAACGCAGGAAATCTCTGTTTGTGGGTGTCTGTTCCTCACATCTCTCAAACTGTAAAGTATGGAGTTGTTCAGTAAAAAGATGTAATTTTTATCAATAAAAGTTTAGTCATTGCTCTCTCCTCATGCCCTGGCTTCTAGAAGTGTGGGCGGTGTTTCAGATTGACTCCTTACTGATTGGATAATACGTGGCATTACGACCAGTCACCACAGTGCTCCGTGAGCAAAATAAGAAAGTGAAAAGTGACAAATTTGACTAGATGCTTAAAAAATTATACCATAAAGCTGCCATGATTGCGTAGGTCTAAAAGATAATTTGGCATATGTGGAAAACACGAGGCACACAAGCACCAGCGGGGACTCAGGGTCTGGCAAAGAACACTGGTGGATCCAACACAGGACAGAAGCAGTGGCAGAACCGGTGTTCGGATCGCAGTCCTTCACGGGGAGGCAAGCCCGGCCTGCCAAGTCAGCGGTAGACTGGCGTCCCTGCTGCTGGTTCGTGTGCTACCACTGTGCTTTGCAGGACCACGAGTACCCGATGGGGCTCCTCCCGGAGTGCTTGCGCAAGTACCTAAAAATTAAAACTTAATAATACCGCCTGGCAGATCAATTGCATATCATATGCTGCCACATATGCACGCTTTGACTAAAGGATGACCGTCACCTAACAGGACACAAGAACGCCCAGATAATGAAATAAATCAATCTCAGTTAAATAAATGGGAAACACTGATGCAATGGTTGCAGTAAAACAGGTCCGTCTGCTGTGTACAATGTAGGGTGTTTTGTACTTAATTCGACTGATTACAGTTTTAAAAACCTTTTAACAACCAAATATTGCTACACTATAAAAGGGCGCACTAGACTGGGTCTCAAATATTTGTAAATGTGTCCTGTTATGGTACTGCATGAGTTTATTGACGATACACAGAAAAAATTCAATATGACACTTAACTCCATCACTGAACTGTGATATGAACTAAAATAATTATAATGGTGCGAGATACAACACTATTATGAATATAAGTCATAGAAGATCACACAAATAAGTGATCTGAAACAAATAAACAAGAGTTCCTAAACAGTCACCAATACTGGATGTCCCATTCATTTTCAATAATTAGGTATTCTGTGATTAATATTCACACAAATAAATCTAAATACCATTCAGTCCCTTTCATATTTGTCAAAGTCTAACGTGTGATTGCCTACATATGTATAGCCTACACCTCTTTGTATTCCATTTTCAAACAGCCTGCATTTGGGCCTGTAAAGCCTGATTAGGATACCTGTTTCAGACAGGAATACTTGCATTGTATGGGCATGCACTACCATTATTAAATCATAACCAACAGCTGCCTATACACTTTATCATGTAGAGTTTAGTTCTGGGATTGGAAGCTTTTGATTGTTGTTGAAGATCAACAGAGGAGATCCCAAAACAGATATTTTATGTGTCAGCAATGATGAAAGAGTATGGTAGAGCCTATATGAAATGGCTCTGAAGAAAATTGACTTTTAATGAATGCTAGAACAAGGATTCAGTGTACCCTGCCCGGTACAGGGTTACCGGGGTCCCACCCTGGAGCCAGGCCTGGTTGAGGGGCTCAATGGCTAGCTCCTAGTGGCCAGGTTTCCGCCCATGGGACCCAGCCGGGCTCAGTCCGAAGGAGTTACATGGGTCCGCCCTCGAGTGGGCTCACCACCTGCAGGAGGGACCATGGGGCTCCGGTACTATGTGGATCAGGTGGCTTTCAAAGGTAAAGACCTTGGAGGTCTGATTCCAAGCTTCCTAAACTGGCTTTTGGGACATGGAATGTCACCTCTCTGGTGGGGAAGGAGTCTGAGCTGGTGCATGAAGTTGAGAGATACCGGCTAGATATAGTTGGCCTCACCTCAACACACAGCTCCAGTTCCAGAACCAGTCTCCTGGAAAGGGGCTAAAGCTTGGCCTACTCTGGAATTGCCCCGGGTGAGAGGTGACGAGCAGGGGTGGGTATTCTTGTATCCCCCCACTTTGCTGCTTCTATATTGGAGTTTTCCGCAGCGGACGAAACGGCTGTTTCCCTGTGCCTTCGGGCTGGGAAACAGGTCCTGACCATCATTTGTGCCTATGCATCAAATGATGGTTCAGAGTACCCATCCTTTTTGGAGTCTTTGACTGGGGTATTGGAGAGTGCTCCTCTTGGAGACTCCATTGTCCTACTGGGGGACTTCAATGTGCACGTGGGCAACGATGGTGAAACCTGGAGGGGGGTGATTGGGAGGAACGGCCTGTTTGAGAGGTAGGCCGTTCCTCAGGCTGGACGAGGGGGACGACTCGCCTATCACAGGGGCTGAGGTCGCCAAGGTGGTTAAAAATCTCTTTGGTGGCCGGGCCCCAGGGGTGGACAAGATTTGCCCTGAGTACCTCAAGGCCCTGGATGTTGTTGGGCTGTCATGGTTGACACGCCTCTGCAACATTGCGTGGAGGTCGGGGGCAGTGCCTTTGGCACGGCAAACCAGGGTGGTGGTTCCTCTCTTCAAAAAAGGGGACCGGAGGGTGTGCTCCAACTTTAGAGGGATCACACTCCTCAGCCTCCCTGGGAAGGTCTATGCCAAGATACTGGAGAGGAGAGTCTGGCCGCTGGTCGAACCTCAGATTCAGGAGGAGCAATATAGTTTTCGTCCTGGCCATGGCACATCGGACCAGCTCTTTACCCTCTCGAGAATCCTTGAGGGTTCGTGGGAGTTTGCCCAACCAGTTTACATGTGTTTTGTGGACTTTGAGAAGCCATTTGACTGCATCCCTCGTGGTTTTTTGTGGGGGGTACTTCGGGAGTATGGGGTATGGGGCTTGTTGTTACGAGCTATTCGGTCTCTGTACGACTATTGTGAGAGTTTGGTTCGTATTGCCAACACTCGGTCGGACTCATTCCCAGTGAGAGCTGGACTCCACCAGGGCTGCCCTTTGTCACTGATCCTGTTCATAATTTTTATGGACAGGATTTCTATGCGCAGCCAGGGAATGGAAGGGGTCGTGCTTGGTGACCACAGGATCTTATTTCTGTTGTTTGCAGATGATGTTGTTCTGCTGGCTTCATCCAGCAATGACCTACAGGTCTAACTGGGACGGTTTGCTGCTGAGTGTGAAGCGGCTGGGATGACAATCATTACCTCCAAATCTGAGTCCATGGTCCTCAGCCGGAAAAAGGTGGATTGTCCTCTCCGGGTTGGGGACAAACTCCTGCCCCAGGTGGAGGAGTATAAGTATCTTGGGGTCTTATTCACGAGTGAGGGGAGAATGGAGAGAGAGATTGACAGACGGATCGGAGCAGCATCTGCAGTGATGCAGATGTTTTACCAGTCTGTTGTGGTGAAGAGGGAGCTAAGCTCTAGGGCAAAGCTGTCAATTTACCAGTCAATCTATGTTCCTACCTTCACCTATGGTCATGAGCTTTGGGTAATGACCGAAAGAACGAGATCGTGGATACATGTGGCTGAAATGAGCTTCCTTCGTGGGATCACTGGACTCACCCTCAGAGATAGGGTGAGGAGCTCAGTCATCTGGGAGAGGCTCAGAGTAGAAATGCTGCTCCTCCACATTGAAAGGAGCCAGTTGAGGTGGTTTGGGCATCTGATCAGGATGCCTCCTGGACGCCTCCCACTTGAGGTGTTTCAGGCACGTCCCCCTGGGAGAAGACCCCGGGGCAGACCCAGGACTCGCTGGAGAGACTATGTCTCCCAGCTGGTCTGGGAACACCTTGGTATCCTCTCTGAAGAGCTAGAGCAGGTGGCTGGGGAGAGGGAAGTCTGTGCTTCTCTGCTTGAACTGCTGCCTCCGCGACCCGGACCTCCGGAAAAGCGGTAGAAGATGGATGGATTAATGGTAAAAGATATAAACTTCTTGTTTTTGTTCTGGTCACCTGCATATGAGGCTCAAAGCATGCTAAACTTCATATTGCTCCATCTGTCCATGCAGTAGTCTTAGACTGAATAGAATAAGAAACAAAGGTCACCTCACTATTATAGGAACAGATTTGACATTTATCTGCACCTTTGGTCAGACTTCATTTCTTTTCTTGCGTAATTTTCCCCCATGACTCTCTTATAAATGGAGATACTGGCAGACACTTAAGAGTCTTTAACACTACATGCCCCACGAATTCCCATGTGCAAAGTCAGTCAATTAATTTCTGCTTGATATCATTGCTGGCTAAACTGACTGTTCAAAGGAGAGCAAAATTACCTGAGGGAAATGAGCATTCCCAATAGGCAGTTTTGTTATTACTGTATTAAGCATGTAGTTATGTTTCAGCACAGAAAAAATAAACAACTGCCCTAAAAACAACCCTAATAATTATTTCTAAGTGAAGAGAGGTTTTAATATTAAAGGCCTACACACACACTCCACAAGAACAGACAAGTTTGTTCGTTTTCTTGAGGTGGCAAGAACATGAACAAAGTTCTTTCTAGCCAGGGCATTTCATACATCACAAGAAGCTCAAGTGCAGAACTCCTGGGAAATTCAAATTTGTGACCAAGCACACAATAGTTGTCGGACACCACACAAGAAAAAAGTTCTGCCCAGATGATGTGTCAAGAACAAGCTGCAAGAACTCCCAAAATGATGTCATTTTGTTCGTGCAGCCCTGGGAGAGAGAACATTTCTTTGTTCTTGCGGAGTATGTCAAGGACCTTATGCTGTAGTCCTGTGACCCAAGAAAACGTTTTAGAAAGTTAAAACCCACAAACACACCACTGAGAGAATGGGACCTTTAATAGTGGTGTGGTGTTTATACAGTCACATGATAACATGTTGAGAAAATAGCTTAGCAGCTAGTCTTGCTTTGCTGTAACTTCTAAATATCTTTGTTCTTTATTGTTTTGCTGTCAAGGTTTATACAGCCACGTGAAAAAATTAGGACACCCTCTATAAGCCTGTGTGTTTTTTAACATATTTGGACATATGGATATTTAATATCAATGTTAAAAACACTGGGAGATTCATGTAATACAACCAAACAATTAAAAATGAATTAAAGATTTTTTTTCAAATTTTCTGTAAAATGTAATTCTAAACAAATAGTGAGGAATAAATTAGGACACCCTCCCCATCTTTTTGAGGACACCCCCACATTCATTCCCACTTAAAATGGCTAAAATAAATGTTAAAAAAAATGCTAATAAAAACAAAAACAAGGTTAAACATAGATATGTGAACATTTCTTAATAAAGAACTGAATATTTAAAGGGGTGTCCTAATTTTTTCACATGACTGTACATATTAGTTAGTTTGGTTAAGACAACAACCTTGCTTGTGAATCTAAAAGTTTATTTAGACAGGAATTAATTAGAAACTAGACAAACTATGCTACTAAATAAACTTCCCATTAGCAAAAACAAAGGCAAAAGATGAAACCTTGGGCAATTCAAATACATAAAACTGAATTGCCTAATATTGCGCGGGGGGTGGGGGGTTCTTACATAAAGAAGTTCACTTTAGCCACATTTGACAACATGTGACCATGCAGCAAACCCTCATGAGAAGATGATAATGCATGTTGTAGGAGTTTTATAACCACAATACAATACCTTGTTTGGATACAAGATGCTTAAAAAAAAAAAAAAAAAAAAAAATTATATATATATATATATATATATAGTATATATACAATATATATATATATATATATATATATATATATATATATATATATATATAAAAAGTGAATATATTAAATCATGTCCATCTGCAGCAGCATGGATGGGCCAAGTGATATTTTACCCATCATTTTTATTTTGACAGAGAAAGACTTCGATTTTTGATGAAAAATGGCTGATTTTTTTTAAAGCTTAAAATGTATAATAGAAAAGTTGTATATTAAACTGAAAAAACTGCAAGTATGCACTTATAACTTGGTTGATTTATGTAGCATCATTTTAAGGCTCAAATGTGTTTTGCAGCTTGTTTTTTTTTTTTAAAATACGTTTTCCATATTACAGGTTGCAAACTCCTGTGTTACAGTTTACTTTACAGTTTACTACTACATTATCTACTCTGGAAATGTGTACGCTTTTCCACACAACTTCAGATTTACTGTTGACGCTCACGAGAGTCTGTTTTGGAATTAAACGATCAATTATCTCCTCTACAATTCTTGTGAGAGACAAGAAAAGCTGAGGAGTGTGCTGGAGCCTGCAGAGGAATCAAACTTGGACACCTCCCACCAGCAGGTCGCGGCGATAGACGGGTTCTGCAGGTTTTACGAGCCAAAACACAAAAGCCTGCAGAACCACAAAGAAGAAAAGATTTATTTGTAGAGCACATCATACAAAGGGCAATTATAAATGCTTTACAAGAGCAAACTAGTGGCATGCATCTGTAAAAACAAAAGTTTTTAGACTGCTTTTAAAGGAGCAAAGTGTTGGAGTGTTTCTATTAGCTGGGAAGGGTGTTCCATCTTTTAGGAGTGCAGGAGATGAATGTTGCTTCACCTGCTCTACATCAGACTTGAGGGACCACTAGATGACCACCGTCTAAAGACCTAAGACTACTTTTTAGTAGATAAGGAATAAGCAGTAACTTTATGTAATGGGGGTAGAACCATTTAGTTCTTCATAAACAATCGGAAAAAAATTAAAGTCATTTCTTGCATGTATGGGGACCCAGTGCATTTGTTCTTAAGACTGGGGTGATGGTTTCCTAGACCTTGTTAAAACATGCATAACACCATTGTGAATAAGCTGCAGTTGTTCAACAGTTTTTTGTGGGAGACGAGAGAGCAAGCTATTACAATAATCAAGTACTCGTGTCAAATGCGTGGACCAATTTTTCAGCATCTGAATGTGACAAAATAACCCACTGATCTTTGAGATATTTTTGAAACAGAAGAAAGATAATCTGGTGATACAGATGGTGTGGTGGTGAAAGTTAAGGTCTGCATCTACAGGTACATCTCAAAAAATTAGAATATCATGAAAAAGTTCAATATTTTTTGTCACTCATTTCAGAAAGTGAAACCCATAAAGAGTCATTACACAGAGTGAAATATTTCAAACCTTTATTTCTTGAAAATTTTGATGATTATGGCTTACAGATAATGAAAACCCAAAATTCAGTGTCTCAGAAAATTAGAATATTGTGAAGAAGTTCAATACTGGAAAGTCATAGTGTCACACCCTAATCAGCTAATTAACTTTAAATGGTCTCTCAGTCTGGGTCAGTAGGCTACATAATCATGGGGACGACTGCTGACTTGACAGATGTCCAGAAAACAGTCACTGACACCCTCCACAAGGAGGGCAAGCCACAAAAGGTCATTGCTAAAGAAGCTGGTTGCTCACAGAGTGCTGTATCCAAGCATATTTGTAGAAAGTTGAGTGGGAGGAAAAACTGTGGTAGGAAAGAGTGCACCAGCAAAATGGATAACCGCAGCCTTGAGAGGATTGTCAAGCAAAATCCATTCAAGAATTTGGAGCAGCTTCACAAGGAGTGGACTGAGACTGGAGTCAGTGCATCGAGAGCCACTACGCACAGATGAATCCTAGACATGGGCTACAAATGTCGCATTCCTCACATCAAGCCACTCCTGAACCAGAGACAACGTCAGAAGCATCTGACCTGGGCTGTGGAGAAAAAAAACTGGACTGCTGCTCAGTGGTCCAAAGTCCTCTTTTCAGATGTAAGTAAATTTTGAATGTCATTTGGAAATCAAGGTCCCAGAGTCTAGAGGAAGAGTGGAGAGGCACAGAATCCACATTGCTTGAAGTTCAGTGTGAAGTTTCCACAGTCAGTGATGATTTGGGCTGCCATGTCATCTGCTGGTGTTGGTCCACTCTGTTTTCTGAAGTCCACAGTCAACACAGCCATCTACCAGGAAATTTTACAGCACTCCATGCTTCCTTCTGCTGACAAGCTTTATGGAGATGCTGATTTCATTTTCCAGTAGGACTTGGCACCTGCCCACACTGCCAAAGGTACCAAAAGCTGGTTCAATGCCCATGGTGTTACTGTGCTTGATTGGCCAGCAAACTCGCCTAACCTGAATCCCATAGAGAATCTATGGGGTGTTGTCAAGAGGAATACGAGAGACACCAGACTCAACAATACAGATGACCTGAAGGCTATCAAAGCAACCTGGGCTTCCATTACACCTGAGCAGCGCCACAGGCTGATCGCCTCCATGCCACGCCGCATTGATGCAGTAATTCATGCAAAAGGAGGCCCAACTAAGTATTGAGTGCATAGAAATGAACATACTTTTCAGGAGCCTGACATTTCTGTTTAAATATCCTTTTTTTATTGATCCTATGTAATATTTTAATTTTCTGAGACACTGAATTTTGGGTTTTCATTATCTGTAAGCCATTTCAAGAAATAAAGGCTTGAAATAATTCACTCTAAGTGTAATGAATCTATATAATATATGGGTTTCACTTTCTGAAATGAGTGACAAAAAATATTGAACTTTTTCATGATATTCTAATTTTTTGAGATGTACCTGTATGACACCAAGATTTTTTGCATATAGTTTTGATTCAAAAGCATGGGGAGTGAGATGAGGGGCAAGTTGTTGTCTCTTTGATTTTGACCCTATAATTATGATTTCTGAGGAGGAAAAGAAAGAAGAAAAGCCTACTCCTCAGCCAGAAAAGGGTGGCCTGTCCTCTCTGAGTTGGGGATGAGGTCCTGCCTCAAGTGGAGGAGTTTAAGTATCTGGGGGTCTTATTCACTAGTGAGGGGCAGTGGAACAGGAGATTGACAGACGAACTGGAGCAGCATTCGCAGTGATGTGGACGTTGTACCAGTCTGATACGGCGAAGAGGGAGCTGAGCTCTAAAGCAAAGCTGCTGACTTACTGCTCTCTGTGGTCATGAACTTTGGGTAGATACAAGCTGCTGAAATGAGCTTTCTCCATAGGGTGGCTGGACTCACCCTTAGAGATAGGGGGAGGGGCTCAGTTGTCCAGGAGAGGCTCAGAGCAGAACCGCTACTCCTCCACATCGAAAGCAGCCAGTTAAGATGGTTTGGCCGTCTGATCATGCTTCCTGGACACCTCCCATGTGAGGTATTTTGGGCACGTCCCACTGGGAGGAGACCCCGGGGCAGACCGAGGACATGCTGGAGAGACTACGTCTACCAGCTGGCCTGGGAATGCTACAGTATCCATGAATAGCTGGAGGAGGCAGATGGGGAGAGGGAAATCTGGGCTTCTGTGCATGGACTCCTGCCTCCATGACCCGGACCACCAGAAAAGTGGTAGAGGATGGATGGATGGATGGATGGATGATTGCAGGAAATTTTCAAACAATATCTGCTAAGTTTTAAGCAAATCTGTTCCGATTCTACACAATTTACAGTACCAGATGACTTCAGGTAAATATACAGTCACAAAAAGTATTTTATAAAGATCTGGAAAAGGATGAAGGATCTCACCTGGAGTTTGACTTTCAGGTTGTCGACATCTACAACTTTATTCTACAGAAAAAAGAAGCAGGACTGTGAGACACATTTCACCACACAGTACAGCATGTTGTGAGAAACTGCAGGAGAATAAGTGACGAGCATGACAGCAGACTAAAAAAAAACTCAGACACAGGTTTGACAAAAGAAACTGGGCAGCTACTACTTATGTGTCTTTGAATGCTGGCAGAAAAAAGGTAATCCGCAACACCCACACAATAACAAGGTCTCAGGCTTAGACTTAATTACACAACAGCAAGAAAGGCGACTGGCAGCTAAACAATGGACTCCCCTGTTAATTTCCTGTGGTTCAGTATGGGTGTCCTCTTATTTCCTGTAGAGCAACGATGGGTCTAAAATTGTTCAGCTATCCTGGCTACCCACGCAAAGGCAGCGTGAGGGCAAGTTTTTATGTAGCCAAGACCTGCGGCAACAGACCAGGTCACGCGCTCGTTTCAATGACCAAAGAGAGAAAGAGAGAGAGAGAGAGAGTGAGATAAGGTGAAGGAAGTGACAAACAAATCCACTTCCTTAATCAATTCATAAAAAACAGGCCCTGCCTTTCCACTGAAAGCACAAACACGCACACAGACAAAAAAAAAAGAAAATCCAGAAAAGCAAACAGTCACAAAAGAAAAAAAAAAAATCTGACGTGGGCAGAGGCGTTGTTGACAGTTTGAGCCGCCACCTGCTGAATCGTCTGCTTTGTCAGAATGGACATGGTTCAACCCCTGCATTAGTTGCCATGGGTTTCCATTCCCCCAATTATGACGCGAGAGGAGCCTGCATGCTGAGAAGTGCTACAAGGAAGCGTGCCCAAAATAGACCGGCCATGTTACAAGCTGCCACAACAGCCTGCTGTCTAACCATGCACAGAGGACAACCTCAGCATATTGACTCAACTGTTTATCCCACATTAGGCAGCTTCTGCACACTCTCCACGAAGACAACAGGTAATCGTCAACCATTCTTCCAAATGACAGGTCTGGCACTGAATCCGAGGTGTCACCTTTTTTTTTAACGAAGCCTTCTGTGAATTCATTTCTGGTGGCGGCGGCACCTGTTGCTCCAGCGTGAGGGGAGGACAAAGTGAGATGCCTGTGAGTGGGCAGACTTCCATTGTACGTTCCCTCACATCTGCAGCGCCATCCAAAGAAGACAACGCACATCACTTTGGCTAATGCAACTCAATTTCCTCCTCACAACCATGCCTCCCACCACTTGACTTGCCATTAGTGTGAGTGTTCTGCTTTGACTGGAGGAAAACAGGAGGTCTTTGTGAGCTGGCCCACTTGGTCTGAGACAGACCCCGTTTCCAGACAGCGCTCGCCTCAGATTCAGGGCTGTGCGGGTGCATGAGGTGTGTACGAATATGGTCTGTCAGCAGGGTGGCTCCTCCGGGACCCATCTGAGCTGCGGCCAGTCTTCCCAGGAGACAGACAGGGTTGCGGGCTGCCGGCCTAGCAGCAAAAGTGGTCCAAGAACTTGACTGACTGGTGGGAGGGTTTGCACATTTGGCGCTAATGAAGGCTGAAGTGTTTGGCATGGCGACCGGGTGTTGATTGAGCTGACGGCAGTCCTAACCAAAGGTGCATAAATCATCTCTTTGTCACATTAATGGGAGTGTAGCACAGATAGCAAAGCACAAATGGCAACACGATGACTCATTCAGCAAGATCTGCAGTATCTCTCACCCTAAAGTCTATCCCGACGGTGGCTATAAAGTTGCCTCCCAGAAACGCCCCGTCTTTGAAGCGCACCAAGATGCACGTCTTCCCCACAGCCGAATCGCCCAGCAACATCACCTGGAGCAGACAACAGGTCACACAACTTGGTCAGAGATGTCACTGAGAGAATACCGCCACATTGTGCTAAGTATCATGCTGCTGTCACGTTAGCACAGCGCTGTCAGATGCAGTGTCGACTTATGTGACACCCTGCCAACGCTGGCGAGGAAGCTGTTTGCAGCCAACTCTGTTCTGGCTCACATCTTCTTTTTTTTTTTTTCAGCATTTCCAATCAGTACAATTGCAACAAATCATGAATATGTACACAATCTATTCAGCAGCATGCCACCACAATGTTGCACATCATAGCTTCTTGAGTAAATGTGCAGATTTAAATGTAACTTATGGGCACCCGTGTGCGTGCACCATTTGAGCCTGTGCAGCTTTGGAGCAACAAGTACAGCCTGGGTAAATATTTGACTCGGTTAGATTGTGAGCCCTGCCTGTAATACAGACCATCAGGTGCATGACTTGTCTGCTCCACTGCAAACAAGGGCAGCGAGGCTACTGACTGGTTTTCACTGCTGCACAGGCTCCAGATGTGAGAAGTCAGCAATAAGCTCGTCGCACATTTACGCACCTGTGCCCCCAGCTGCAACACGCACGCACGCACGCACGGGGGGGGGGGGGATACACACCTTGAAGGCAATGTCATAATACTCGTTGATAGAGGCGCATCTCTCCAACACGTATTTAGAGGTGCCGTTTTTGTTCTGTTTGTCCGTCAGCGACGCCTTCCTCGTGGACATCTCAGTGCCAAAATTTAAAAAAAAAAAAAAAAATTAAGAAGAAGAAGCAAAGAGGCTGCAGGAGCCAAATGTAACAGTTCCCGTCTCCAAAAGGTGTCCAAAAAGGAAAGAAGAAAAAAAAAAAAAGGGCGCGCACCGTGTGAGGTTTGAGCCAAACTCAGTGGCAGGATCCGCCAGCCTCCATGCTGCCACAATTTAAAAAAAAAAAAAAAAAATCACACCTTCACTGTGGCAGCGATCAAAAGTTAAACCTCAGCGACCGCCGAGGCTCGTCCACGTCTACAGGCAGCGGCGACACGCAGGCGGAAACATTTCCGCGCTTCTGTGGAGCGGAGCGGAGCATCGCGGCGTGGGCAGGTGATTAACTGAGGAAGCTACGGCGGCGTGCGAGGACGCGGACGGCTGGGCTGGCTTTCTCTTTTGCTGACACCGTCCCCACACCGCTCCGGGAAGAGGGGGGTCAAACAGGGGGGAGCAGGTAGATCCAGTGCGATGATGATGGGCGATTTAATTAGGCTGTCTAATAATGATGGGCAAAACTGCTGGGGGGCGGGGGGGTCAACTACACCAAAAATGTTTTACTCCTAATTAATTATTTAAAGCGTAGATGCTTCTATTTCCATATTAAAGTATCATAATCGCTCATTTTGATTATTACCCCCCCCCCCCCCTTCATCAGCCAGCTTTTAAAGCGCCTCTCCTCGGGATCCAGCGTCTGTCTCCCCCCAGTGTTCAGCAGTATAAACGTCACGGAGCGGAGGTCGGAGCCACATGCTGACATCCATCCATCGCTTTTCGGTCACATGGTGGGGCTGGCGCTTATCCCAGCATCGTTATCGGGGCATCCGGGGTGCACCCTGTCCTTTGCAGGGCCAACACGGAGAGACACACACACGCAACCGTTCGCTCCCGTTCATACCTAAGGACAAATTACAGCTGATGCCCATTAACCTAACGTGCATGTCTTTGGACTGTGGGAGGAAACCGGAGTTGCTCAGAACCAGCGTCTTTAACCTCTTAAAATGAATGAATGAATGAATTTTATTTATTTCGGATAGTACATTACAGGTTAAAAGAAACTGTATAATATAACAACAAGGTCAAATTAGACAAAGACTCCTACTATACAATTCCACGTGCGTTATCCGAAATGGGTGATGGCTGAAGCCGCAGCTTATATTGCCCACCCATATTCCATCCAAGAATTCAAAGGAGAAAAAAGAGAAAACAAGACAAGAGTGATTACAATTTAAAACAAGGCTAAGACAAAATGTGACTGAGAGAAAAAGAAAACTGAGCTAGTCTAAGTTAAGCGGTTACTATTCAAAAACAAATCTAAGACATAGTGTCACAGAGAAAAAAGAAAAAACTAAGCTACAACACAACACAGGCTGGAAATGTCAATCCTTATGTGAGTTTACATGTCGTCTTGTAAATATGTTTGGAGTATTTCTTCCTTTAGTTTTTGTTTAAATTGTCCAAGCTTTGTACATGATTTTAATTCAGGTCCAAAATCGTTCCATAATCTGACTCCTTGCACTGAAATACAGCGTTGCTTGGTGGTTGTTCTCACTGTAGGCTTTTGAAATATACATGTTCCTCTGAAGTGATATCGTTTCTCCCTTGTTTGGAACAACTTTTGGATATTTGCGGGCAGTGATAGATTCTTCACTTTGAACATTATTATTGCGGTTTTAAAGTCAATCAGATCTTTCAACTTGAGAGTTTTTTGTTTAAGAAAAAGTGGGTTTGTTGGTTCCCTGTAAGCTGCTTTGTTGATTATTCTAACAGCTCTCTTTTGAAGCATAAAGAGTGGTTATATGTTTGTTTTATATGTATTTCCCCATACTTCATTACAATATGTCATGTATGGGAGTATTAATGAATGGTACAAGATGTATAGTGTGGGTTGATTCAGCAAATTTTTCACTCTGTGTAATATTGCAATTGATTTGGATACTTTACCTTTTATATAATTAATATGTGGCTTCCAACACAGTTTGTTATCAATTATTACTCCAAGGAATTTAGTTTCGGATACCCTTTCAATCTCTACACCATTTACACTGAGTTTGGGTACTGGGTAGTTGTGATGGTTGTTAAAGATTATAAATTTTGTCTTGCTTAAATTGAGCGTTAATTTGTTTGAATCAAACCACAGTTTCAGCTTTCCTAATTCCTTTCCGAGTGTATCCAGAAGTTGTTCCAAATTGTTTCCACTGCATAGCAGATTAGTGTCATCAGCAAACAATATTAAGTCCATTTTTTCTGAAACTTTACATATATCATTTATATACATATTGAATAATAATGGTCCCAAAACTGAGCCCTGTGGGACTCCACAGGTGACCTTCAGTAACTCTGAGTTTTTGCTGTTAACACATGCAAACTGATATCTATTCTTTAAGTAACTACTTAACCAGGACAGTGCTACCCCTCTAATACCACAATTTTGTAGTTTCTTTAATAATAGATTGTGATCTACTGTATCAAATGCTTTTTTAAGATCCAGGAATACTCCAACTGAATACTCTTTATTTTCAATGGCTGTTGATATTTTTTCTGTAAATTCCATTAAGGCATATGCTGTTGTCCTTTTGTGTCTGAACCCATATTGCTGCTCACACAATAAATCATTCTTCAGTATGAAGTTGTCAATTCTCTCATAGAATATTTTTTCAAGTATCTTGGAAAATTGCGGTAATAGTGAAATTGGTCTGTAGTTGGAGAGTTCCCCTCTGTCGCCTGTCTTGTAAATCGGAATTACTTTAGCTATTTTCATTGCATTGGGAAATATACCTGATTGGAGAGACAGGTTACAGATATACGTCAGTGGTTTCACTATGCATTCGATAACAGTTTTGACTAGTAGCATGTCAATACCATCGCAGTCAGTAGATGTTTTATTTTTGAACGATTTAACAATTTCAATGACCTCTCTTTCGTCTGTGTTCTTTATGAAGATGGAGTCTTTTACAGCAGTGTTATTGCATATTGTATCACCTGTAGGCGCCGTAGTGGGTATTTCTCGGGCCAGTTTAGGTCCAATGTTAACAAAAAAATTATTAAATTCATCTGCAGGTGAAGCTATATTCACATTCGGAGTCAATTTATTATTTTTTGGAATATTAGTTGGGTAGCTAGTATTTCTGCTTTTATTTCCAAGGATACTGTTGATTATTGTCCATGTATTTTTAATATTGTCTTTGTTTTTTTCCAGTTCTTTACTGTAATAGTCTCTTTTACTGCATCTTATTATATATGTTAACTTATTTTTGTATGTTTTATACCGTTACTCTGCTTCTTTTGTCCTTTTCTTTATGAAAGCTTTATATAATAAATTTTTCTTTTTACACGCCTTTTGTAGTCCTTTGGTTAACCATGGTTTGTCAGCAAATTTGTGTTTAAGCTTTTTTTTAACTAATGGGCAGTTTTTTTCATAAAGAGTGGTTACAATGTTTATAAATGTGTCATAGGCTTCATTTACATCTGATACATAGACTTCTGTCCAGTCTTGCTTCAGCAAGTCCTCTTTAAAAGAACTGATTGCGTTTGGTGATTTGTGTCTGAACGATTTTGAGATTTTTTCTGGGTTGGGCCCCGTGTGGCCATGGATGAGTGCAAAGATTGGCAAGTGGTCGCTTATATCATTTATCAATAATCCACTTTCTATTTTCTTATCGAGAACATTGACAAACAGGTTGTCAATAAGTGTAGCAGAGTGAACTGTGATTCTACTGGGATGTGTTATTGTGGGATATAGACTCATGCTGTACATAGAGTTCATGAACTCTGTAACTACATTTTGTTGATGTGGATTAAGTAGGTCAATATTGAAATCTCCACAAATTGCTACCATTTTCTTACTAGTAATATTATTGTACAGCTCGACTAATTTATCTCTGAATGTCTCAATGCAAGTTCCCGGCGTTCTGTATATGCAGCTTATGATTAGATTTTTTGTTTTGTCTAGGTCAATCTCAACAGTAACACATTCCAAAATCCCTGGTAGTGCTAAGGACATTTCATTTACAAGCTTACATCTATATAGGTCATCAATATACAGTGCAACACCACCACCCTTTTTTGAGATCTGTTAATGTAAAACATCTGATATCCCTCTATTGCCATCAGGGGAGCCTGGTCTTCATTAAGCCAGGTTTCCGAGACTGCAATAGCTGTGAATTTTCTGTTTAGCTGTTTTAAATAGTCCTGAATCTGTGAGAAGTTTTTGTTAAGACTTCTGCTATTGAAGTGTATTATTGACAGTTTACCATCTAATTGCACTTGACTTTTGAATTGCTTTTCAGTGTAATATTCACAGTGGTTATGAATATTATTGAAAAAGTGGTTATCAGGATCAATATCATTCTCCATCTCTTGTGGTTTATGTTCAGCATAGTGGCATATTTTTAGAGTTTGAGTTTCCTCACTCTGTGTTTCATAGTCAGTGTTCATTTGTATTTATCTAAGTCAGTAGCATCTCTGATCATTATACTTTTTGCTTGCTCAGGTGTTCCATTTAGTTTAATCCAAATTCTACAATTTCTTGTCCAGGTTGACTGTATCTTATTTTGTTTTTTTAGCATCCGTGCCTGCCGTGCTAATTCAGCGTTTTTTTTTTGTCAGGTGTTCATTTAGGTAAACTTGAGTTTCCTTTAGTTTTTTGGCCTGCCTCAGTATGTCATTTTTCACCCTCCTGTTCACAAAGCGCATCACAATTGATTTCTTTGTTTTGTTATCTTTCTTCGGTAAAGCATTACAGGCTGAGATCGTATTGGCTTCTACCTTAATGTCTTTATCATTAAGGAACTGAAGCACTTGGTTTTCTAGGGACATTGATTCACTTATGGAAGCATGTTCACCACTCAGTCCTGTTGCGGCATGGGCGTACGACTGATATCTGATGTCTAGTCCACTTATAACTACGTAGGTCATCAATGCGAGAACCTTGTTCAAGATCCTCGACGCGTTGCTCCAAAAGATGGGTGGGACGTTTCAAATTTTCTACTGCCACACAATGAAGGAAGAATTTGATTTTCTTTGCATGTGCTAAATTTAGGGAAATTGTCTGGGATGCTAAGGGGTTAAAAAGTTTGTGGGTTTTTTTTTTTTAAAAAAAGGAACAATGTGTAAAATTTGAGGGCAGCCTGACTTCTGAAATTTCATGCACTATAAAAGGTTAACTTTATTTACATTGTTATATAGTCACTCCTAAGTAAAGTCATTGTTTCTGTTATGCCTTAGTATAAGTTTTTAATACACAGGAAAAGGGTCCTTCTCCACATAGGCGGCCATCTTGGATCACCACATTTTTCCAAGTTTTTGTGTCAAACTTTAACTGCACAAAAGACATGTCCTCCAGCATGCTTTGGAAAAGGGTGATGACTAATAAAATGTGAATTGGTTGCATTTTGAGAGCTGACTGCTAGAATTGCTTCGTATTACTTTGGCTTTTACATGAAGTGAACCCCCCCCAGCAATTTACAGAAAAAAGGGTTGTAAATTTTAGAAATAAAACACAAATCTGCAAGAAATTATATCAATTTATAGAAAAACAAAGTCAAATTTACTTGGGGGGGGGGACATTTCTGAAAAGAGGTACACATTTAAGAGCAAACACAAATTTGCAAGGCAAATTTATAAAAGAAAAGGGACAAATTTATATGGAAAAAAAGTCCTAAATATAAGTATACAGATGTGCTCATATCTGCTGATCCCTTTTCACAAAAACAAACAAAAAAAACCCCACAACTATCTCTGAAATAATTTGAAACTGATGAAAGTTTAATGGCATCCCTTATTGTTTATATCATATTTAAGACAAATCAGACTTTGCTTTTGATTATTGATTCAACTGAATAATTTGTATAATTAAAAATTAAAATGCATGGATTAAAAAAAAGAGGGCTGATCTGACTCCAGATCAGAAGGTTGCGTGCTCACATCACGTCGGGGTCACCAGTGTGGCGATGGTGAAATAAGGCACGGCGAACTGAGGTTTAAATGTGGATTTTATTCATCGCCATCACAGAACTCACTCCAGCACTGTATAAGCGTACTGGAGCGAGCCCCCAGGCTCTCGTGAGCAGACAGGGGATGCGTGTAGTCGGATGAGCAATAAGAGAGGCAGGGTAAGCGATATACAGTTGCTTATATACCCAGCTACAGACAATACATGCACAGCAGTAAGCATGGACATTTGCATTTGAGAGTCACACACATAACAATAGCAGGATTACTGGCCGGAATTCCTCTCCACCTATTGATAACAGTCCATACATCTCACTGTTCTGTTAATTGCTCCAGCTGAGCGCTCTGCTTGTCTGTAGGCTGTGGGGGTCACCCACAGTACCCTTATTATATTTTGTGGCACTATTTTTCCCAGCAATCACTGCTAACAAGTGATCTCTTTACTTTACAATGACATGTCTGCATTTGTCAACAGGTAGTCTGGTCCACTCTTCTTCCTCAAAATGTGCAAGATGTCTCAGGTTGGAAGGGTGGCGTGTCCTCACTCGGATTTAGATCTGGGCTCATGGAGAGCTGTTTAAGAATAGTCCAGTGTGTTTTCTCAGCCATTCTTACATGTCTTTAACTGCATATTTTGGGTCATTTTCTTGCTGGAGGATCACATGACCTGCGACTAGACTAATGCCTTGAGACTTAATTGGGCCCTGAACAGATTCAAGGTTCCCAGTGCCAGATACAGCAAAGGAGCCCCAAAACAAAACTGAGTCCCCTCTGTGATTCACAGTAGGTATGGTGGTGTTTTCTTTTAAAGCTTCATTTTTGCTTCTGTAAACATAGAGCTGATGTGACTGGCCAAAATGCTCCAGTTTTTTGTCATAGAAAACATTCCCCCAGAAATTTTGGTGCTTGTCAGCATGCATTTTTGGCCTGCAGTTTGACAGAACAGATGTAAAGGGCAAAAAACAAAATGTACATATTGTGGAGTGTGTAAATGAAGAGGCAGCTTCATGTCAGACGATTTATTACACACTCACATCTCACAAGCACAGAACAGACTGACTGGTTACAGCAAGCACTCCTCTCTATATCCCAAGTCACCTTCACAAGCTTCAAGGCACTTCCTCATACACAGCATGATATTTACACTACACTTCATTCCACCCCCTCTCACCCTCTTGGGCATTGTTCTCCCATGTGTATTCATTGTCTCTGTCTGAGGTGCGAAATAACCTGACTTCCATACCGCCTCCCCAGCATCTTAGATAGAACAATAGACTATCAGTCCACATGCTGTTTCGGCTTCAGTCTCCTCCCATATCTGCTGTAACTGGGGTTTACTGCCTCCGTGGCGCTGCTGTGCCGGTGGGGGGCTGCTGGGAGTGTGTCCGACTGCGGGTGAGCCGTGGTGGTGGTGGGGGGGGGTTCGCTCTGTCCGTGTGGCTGCTCTGATGAATCGTTCCCCTGGGGAGTTCTCCGTGGGGGTCTTCCACGCCGAGGGGCCCTCGCCAACAGCACTTGCTCATCCGCCACTACAAAGGCGGGTTTGAGTCTGTCTATGCCAATTTTCTCCCGTCTACCCCCCCAAGTCTAGCACAAAATGCTTATTCCCTGTTTCCAACACTCTGAACGGTCCATCATAGGGTGGGCGCAATGGAGGGCGGTGGGCATTGTGTCTGACGAACACGAACTCTGCGTTCTTCAAAGTTTTAGGCACGAAAACACGCGGAAAACAGTGGTGGGCCGGGCCCAGCAGCGTGCCTGTGTTTGCGCTACGCTGCAAAAGCTGAGATGGGTAGCTGTCCGTCGCGGGATTATCTGGTAGAAATTCCCCGGGCAGCTGTAGGGGCTGCGCAAAAACCAGCTCTGCCGGGGAAGCTTCCAGATCCTCTTTTGGCGTGGAGCGCAACCCCAATAAAACCCACGGCAACCTGTCTACCCAATTTGCATCCGTCAGTGAAGCCCTGAGTGCTGCTTTCAGTGATCTATGAAAACGCTCGCATAACCCATTGGCCTGTGGGTTGTATGCGGTTGTGCGATGAATTGTAACACCCAGGCTGCGGGCCATCGCGGACCAGAGTTCGGAAACAAATTGAGGGCCCCTGTCAGACGTAATGTCCGACGGGACTCCAAAACGCGCCACCCATGCTGTTAAAAAAGCACATGCTACGTCTGCGGACGTGGTTGCCGCCAGTGGGACTGCTTCTGGCCAGCGCGTGGTGCGGTCCATCACTGTCAGGAGGTGCGTGCACCCCTGTGATGGCGGGAGGGGGCCCACGAGGTCCACATGAACATGGTCGAACCTCTTAGCCGGTACCTGAAACGACTCCAAGGGAGCCTTTGTGTGTCTGTGTACCTTGGCTCGTTGGCACGCCACACAGGCCGCAGCCCACTCTTTTACTTGTTTGCGTAGGCTCGGCCACACAAACTTCTCTCCCACCATTTTGACCGATGCACGCACTCCTGGGTGCGCCAGAGTGTGAACCGACTCAAACACGCGGCGGCGCCACGCGACCGGGACCACCGGATGCGGGCGTCCCGTGGAGACATCGCAGATTAGGGGGGGGCATGCCGTCTTGCCGCACCCTGCTCTCCAGCCTTAACCCTGTTGGTCCAAACTGGAGTGCGCGCACGTCTGCATCGCTAATCTGCTCCGCGGCCATGGCTGCGTAATCTATCCCCACATAGACCGGGGCCACCACGGCGCGCGAGAGGCAGTCCGCCACCACATTCAGTTTACCTGACACATGCTGAATATCAGTAGCAAACTCTGAGATCGCGGCCAGCTGTCTCTGCTGTCGGCTCGACCACGGTTCTGAAACCTTGGCCATCGCAAACGTTAGTGGCTTGTGATCCACGAATGCGGTGAAGCTGCGCCCTTCCAGCCAGAACTGGAAGTGGCGTATGGCCAGGTGGAGAGCCAGCAACTCCCTGTCGAACGTGCTGTATTTACGTTCGCTGTCGCGCAAAGTTCTGCTGAAAAAAGTGAGCGGCTGCCAAGCCCCGGCGACGCACTGCTCTATGACAGCCCCTATGACCACGTCTGAAGCATCGGTGGTGAGCGCTATCTGGGCCGTCGGGTCCGGATGCGCCAGCAGTGTGGCGTTTGCCAGGGCTGCTTTAACCTCCGAGAACCCCCGCTCTCGCTCCGGGGTTCATTCGACCCTATCCGTGGGTTTCTGTCTCTTGAGCGCGGCGTACAATGGTTGCATGAGCTGCGCCGCGCGGGGAAGGAAATGGTTATAAAAGTTCACCATCCCCAAAAATTCCTGCAGCGCCCTGACCGTCTGAGGCCAGGGAAAATCCGCCACGGCGCACTTTGTCAGGCAGCGGGATCGCTCCTTCCGGAGAGACGCGGTGCCCCAAAAAATCAATCTCTGTCACGCCGAATTGGCATTTCGCCGGGTTGATTATTAACCCGTGCTCCTCCAACCTCTGGAAAACCGTCCTGAGGTGGGTTTCGTGTTCGTCTTCGGACGCACTGGCTACCAGGATATTGTCCAGGTAGACGAACACGAACGGGAGATCGCGCAGCACTGCATCCATCATGCGCTGGAACGTCTGTGCCACGCCTTTTAACCCGAATGGCATGCGCAGGAACTCGAATAAACCGAACGGAGTTATTACCGCTGTTTTGGGTACGTCCTCAGCGCGCACTGGGACTTGATGGTAACCGCGGACCAGGTCTATTTTGGAAAAAATGCGTGCTCCACTGAGGTGGACAGAAAAATCCTGTATGTGGGGAATCGGGTAGCGGTTGTGTGCTGTGGCGTTGTTCAACCTGCGGAAATCACCGAACGGTCGCCACGATCCCTCATCCTTAGGGACCATGTGTAGCGGGGATGCCCATGGGCTGTTCGAACGCCTGATGATGCCCAACCTTTCCAGGTTGGCAAACTCCTCGCGCGCTATGGCCAGTTTAGCTGCGTCCAAGCACCGAGGTCTTGCAAAAACAGGCGGCCCGATGGTGGTGATAAAGTGCTCCACCCCATGTTTAGCGATGGCCACCGAAAACGTCGGGACTGTGAGTACTGGGAACTGAGTGAGCAGTGTGTGGAACTTACCACCTGGAGCTGTGACGTTGGCTTGTGCTGTTGGCTGGGTCACTCGAGCTATACAGGGGAGAGAGTCAAAGGACAGTGCATTAACCAGGCGCCTGTTAGCAACATCAACCAGTAAACCATGTGCACACAGAAAATCAGCCCCCAGTATATGGTAATTCAGTGCTGCTACGGCAAAAGTCCACTCGTATGTACGGCCGTGTAGAGATAAGATCAGTGTCCTCTCACCAAAGGTCTTAATTTCCGAGCCGTTTGCTGCCAACATCACGGGGCCGCTAGGTCCTGCCAGCCGGTTGGCGTAGGTCGGCAGGATGAAGCTCTTCTGCTCCGGTGTCCATGAGGAAACGCCTCCCCGAGCGTGCGTCCGTCAAGTAGAGCAGCTTGTTCTCTTCACCGAGGGTCGCAGTTGCTACTGACCGCCGGCCTTGGCGTTTTCCCGAGCGCTTGAATTGGCACGGTGGCGCACATCTGCGTGCGTTCTCTCCGAAGCGGCGGTGGTAGAAACAGAGTGTGTCTCTCTGGCGCTCCTTGGTCCCCGCTGCTGCTACCGTCGGTGGCTCCTCGCCTCATCTGGTCGTCTCGCTGGGCTCTACCGCTGCTGCGCTGACTGTGACGCCCTGGTGGTGAGGATGATCCGGTCCGCCTCCTGGGCTAGCGCACGGTAGTCACGTGCGGCCAGCCACGGCGAATTGGCCAGAACCGCTCTCGCCACTGTGGGAAGGTTCCGGAGGAAAAGGTGGGCAAACAGAAAGTGCCCGTCGTCCGTGCCCATTAACACCAGCATCTTCTCCATCAGGTCTACGGCCGACCCATCTCCTAACTCGGTCCGCGTCAGGAGCCTCTCCGCTCTCTCACATTCCGAGAGTGTGTAGCACCGAGTGAGCGCAGCCTTGAGCGCCTCATATTTGCTGCTGGCTGGTGGCTGATCGAGCAGGCTCGTTACCTGCTGGGCTGTGCGGGAGTCCAGCGCTGCTACCACATGGTAGAACTTGGTGTCGTCTGCTGTTACTCCCCGGAGGGCGAACTGGGCCTCGTTGTGGTGGAACCAAGAGCGCGGGTTGTGCTGCCAGAAATCCAGTAGCTTGACTGAAACTGCACACGCGTGGCTGGGGGTTCCAGTCCTGGCTGTCTGTGGAATGGCTGCTGCGTCTCTGGGGCTTCCCAACCGGGCCAGCTCCGGGGTTCTCGCCTCGTGTTCCATAATACGTCTTGGGTCACCAGTGTGGAGTGTGTAAATGAAGAGGCAGCTTCATGTCAGACGATTTATTACACACTCACATCTCACAAGCACAGAACAGACTGACTGGTTACAGCAAGCACTCCTCTCTATATCCCAAGTCACCTTCACAAGCTTCAAGGCACTTCCTCATACACAGCATGATATTCACACTACACGTCATTCAACCCCCCTCACCCTCTTGGGCATTGTTCTCCCATGTGTATTCATTGTCTCTGTCTGAGGTGCGAAATAACCTGACTTCCATAATATGTTAAAAAACCAACCTGTTCATGAGAATAGTCACAAATTTACAAGAAGAAAAAAAAAAAAAATTATGAGGAAAAAGTCACAAATTGACACCCCCCCCCCCCTCAACTTTAAAAGAAAAAAGTTACAAATATCATGGAAAAACCCCACCTTGCTTATTACTAATGTTGATAGTGTAGTTTATACTTATGACAAGCCCTTTTTGGGCCAAAGATGGATCAGAGTGGCTCTTTTCATTGTAGAGGTTTCCAACCACTGCTTTAGAGACAGGACTAATGACTCATGGTGAGAGACTGCTCTGGTTATGTAACTGCCATGTCGTCTGTCATTCATACATATGAAGTCATCTCTCCCCCACGGCAGCAGCTGCAGGAAACATCTGACATGAACATAATGACTGAACATGTATTTGTATATTGGGAGTAACTGAATAGATTTCATTGCAGCAACATAGGTATTATATTGTATTTAAAGGTCCCATTCACTGAAAAATAGTAGCTTTTAACCTTCTGAAATGTGTCTACTTGTCATGTGATTATCAAATAAACATCAAAATGTTCACTTCTGTTAAAAAAAAAAAAAAAGAAAGAAAAATCTGCCTGTGAAGAGCCAGTGTAACTCTTCTGGGTTTGCTACAGAATGTCACGAACAGGTAAACCCAGCCTTGATACCCACCCGCGGCTCTGGCCAGTCTAATGTCGCAGAGGCACTGCACACTCGAACAGTGCTACTATGGAGTTACCAAGTATGGTTTTTATTATTTTCTTTCGATTTCAGTCATCGCAATCATCACCATCATAGCAGTCTGTTGGGGGCGACAGTGACTGTTTCATTTAGGTCTGATCAGATTCCTCCACGCAGCTCGGTCCTTCGCCTTCCGCTGCCAGGAACTCCTGACCTTGTTAACCCAGGTGACGTCCGAGCCGGTATGAGTTGCTTTCTGACTGACCATTTCATGAAACTGCTTGCAAAGTAAGTGAGTACCGCTAGCTTAGACATCCCTGCTTCCACCTGGTTCACTAATCCACAGTCAATAATATATTATTTTTAGCAGCTACCTGATGCTAGCAGCTAGCTAATGTCAGCTAGCACCATGGGCCACAATTAGGGTTGCCACCCGTCCTGTAAAATACTGTATCGTCCTGTTTTTTACACTAAAATAATGCGTCCTGTATTGAATCAATACAGGATGTGGTTTGTCCTGTATTTACTAGGTGCCTGTAATGCAGCATCATCTCATCCACATTCTGCATGTTGCCCTCGTACTCAGTAGTTGTTGTTTGATTTGTTTTCTTTTACACGCTGCACGTGAAGTCATTGCTCAACAGTGATTGGGTGAGAGATAGCCAGGCGGGCTCAGCAGCAGCCGCTGTGGCTTGTCGGCTTCTCACAGACCAACATGTCTATGGCTGCACCATATCTCAATAGTCCACCCCGTGCGTAGTGATGGGATTTACTACAATGGGCAGAATGATGACGCAGCCGGCTGGTGACATCATCATGCCGCCATATATAGGGGAGAGTCGGCCATCTCATGGCCCTCTTAGCTACGGCTCGTCCTCAGGGATATAACTGAGTGTTAAGTGTGCAGTGTACTTATTAAACGTTGTGTAATAAAGTTCAGTTCGACCACAGCATCCTTGTCCGTCTTCATTCCAGGTTTGTGGACATAACATTTGGCGACCAGAATTTACGAACCATGGAAGCGTACCTGAGACCGCTAAGGCCTTTCCTCGAGTCCCCAGGCGAATTGGATGTCCCGTGGCCGTGATTGCTGTACGCATTCGAGACCTACTACATTGCAGCATTGGACCTGGGAAAGTGGGAAAAAGTAAGGAAGCGGGCACTACTTGTCCACAACCTGGGCATAGAAGGTCAGAGGATTTTTCACACACTTAGTCCAGTGGACTCGTATGTGGATGCTATTGAGCTACTAGCTAGCTACTTTGCTACACTGGACAACATGATAGCAGGATGAATTTGATTCCGCCAGAGGTGACAGGGAATTGGTGAGTCCAGCCAACAATTCGTCGCTGATTTAAGACATCTGGCTAGCATGTGCTGCTTTGGACTGGTAGAGGACGAGATGGTGCGGGACCAGTTAGCTGAGCACACAAGTAACCCGAGGCTAAGAGCTAAGATGCTAATGGCGCCAAATGACATGACGCTAGCTAGCACAATAGAGCTAGTGTTCCAGCTTGAGTCAGCAGAGAAATTAGCATTGTTGCTAGGTGGGCGCCAACAACAGAGGCTACCAGGACAGACAACGTTAGCTAACGTGGTGGGCACGGAGGATTATGAAGACATGGCAAAAGAGTATGAGACGAACGCTGTTAACCGAAGGACCCCTCCAAGAGGCCCCGTGTGTGATAGCTGTGGTTCCCCGATGCACCATGAGAGGGCACGCTTTTGCCCAGCAAGAGGACAACGTTGTAACAAGTGTGGATGTTATAACCATTTCGCTGAAGTGTGCTGGTCGCCGGCGCCGTGGAGCCCGCCAAGCAAGCAAAGCCACTCGCCAGCGACCACCATCCACGCGGTAAGCCCTGAAATCAATGCTTATACATACAGCATGGTTGAATTAGACGACGTGGCTGTACCACTACTGCTTGACACAGTGGCGTTAGGTCGATGTTAAACAGGGCCATGGTGAAAAAATTTTTCCCCAGCCACAAAAACAAAAAAGAACCCAGCGGAGCTGTACGGATATGGCGGTGACAGACTCAGTAATGTAGGGACAGTCGAGCTAACAGTCTACTACAAGTCGAAGATTGTGTATGACTTCACGTTCCAAGTGGCTACGTACGGTGACAACATTATGGGATGTGACCTCTTCTACAGATTGGGCTTCACTATCCACAACAGCACCGGGTTCAAATGGTCTGGTTGCGGCAACTGGGACACGACGGACATCTATGGCGATGACGTGGTGTGGGACGAGAGTATAAAGAGCAACACCAAACCATCCACCCCGTGCACACAGGAGGGGAGCTGCCCAGGAGGGGAGGCAGCGGCAGGACTCGCCTCAGATCCTCGCCCAGCCAGAGGCCGCTGTGGAATCACAGGAGAGGGAACCTGTGCACGCAGAGAACCTCATGGCACAACAACCAGCCACAGACACCGTTTACAACGCGGCACAACAAAGCACATCAGACGGGAGAGAGGAGGAACCGGACTGCTTCAGTACCACTCTTAGCATCAGTCTATGGGGGTTACGACTGAGCCGATGGGTGAAGAGTCCGCAACAGAGAACGACACAGGAGAGACACCGGACACCTTCCGTACCCTCGAACAGCTTTGGACTACGGAAACGACGGTGAAGTCGGGTGAAGGGTCTGCGATGAACACTGTAACGCAGCACCGCATCCTCGTCCATCTTCATTCCAGGTTTGTGGACATAACACCATGCATCAGTCAAATGTAAACGTTTGCAAAAGGACCGACGTGAGTGGGAAGAACTCAATGATTGGCTTGACAGCGTCAAAGACAATGAGTACAAAGCAAACTGCAAAGTATGCGAGCGGGTGTTTTCCATGGCGTATGGTGGCACTTCAAACTTTGGCCTACGAATACTATGTTAATACTTTATTTAAACAATGATTAAGTTATGATAAACCACAACTAGCGGCCAACACATCACCCTGGGGCGGGAAGGGGGGATCCGTAATTTTTCTGCAATGAAGGTTGCAACCCTAGCTACAATTCACTCCTTCATGTTTCTGTGCTCACTGTACTCCAGGGAATGGCCATATCCTATCAACCACTAAAACCACACACCCCTGCCCACCAGTGATGCTTTATTTCATTCATTCTTTAGTTGGCTCGGACTCACTATCCCAACTAGGAGCCAGTCAGCTAAGATTAGCAACAGTGACATAAGAGGGAAGGTTGAGTTCTGCAGCTCTTTGGCATTTAAAGAGATATGCACCGAAATGAACCATTCTGAGGAAGGCTAAAAAAGATTATTCATAATGATGCTGCAGTGAGTAAATAATTAAAGGCAATTTGATCAAAGTCTGTCACAAACATTCCAATAAGACCTGTGGGAGCTGTTAACATGTGGGAAAAGTTCAGTAAATGGGACCTTTAAAAAGAATCTATTGAATTTGCTAAAATTAATTCATGTGCTGGGGTTTTTTTTTCCAGGCATTAACCCATGCTTGGGGTGAAGCAGGCTCTACTTTTAGTGCCACAGTCACAGTGTTAAATGTTAGCTGTTGTTCAGTGGCAAGAATGCCTAATACATCCATGCAGGAGATGTCAGACTGGGTATAGCGTTGGATAAAAATACCCTAGCCCCCAATGGAGAGGGGCCCACATAGAGGGGCCCACATACATTGCTGTATATGTGACCCAAAATTTGGTGCTACAGCCCCAATATCCACTGCAGTACCAGCTGAAAAGCTATGAGAGCTGCTCATTAAAGAGTTCCCCTGACTCATTTCCCATGGACCAAACTTAGCATAGTTATTAGTCTTTCTCTACATAGTTACCACCAAGGGTCACACACTTCTCCCCTCATTTTGTGCAGCTGTGGAGACCTTACCTGCAGAAGTCTGCAGGTTGGTTCAGAAGCCATGACTTGACCTCGGAAATCAGCGTTTCATCATCTTGGAGGTGCTTCCCCTTCAACAGTGACTTCATGGTTAGAAAGAGGTGGAAGTCAGATGGTGCGAGGTCGGGAGAGTAAGGGGGTGAGGAAATCTTTCATAGCTGCAGGACCATGCTTCCGTCTGGGCAGCATACGAGTTGTGAACCGGGGCATTGTCTTACAGGAGGTTGACACCTTTGGTCAGCCTGCCACGCCTCTTGGTTTTGAAGGGCTTCTGCATTTTATACAGCAGTGAAGTGTAGTAATTCCCGGTAAATGTGGTACCCTTTGTCAGGAAATCCATGATCAGTATTCCATGTTGGTCCTAAAAGACTGTGAGCATGACCTTTCCCACCAAGGATTGGACATGTGCCTTCTTCAGAGGTGGTGAGTCATAGTACTTTCATTGCTCTTTACTGGGATTTAGTCTCTAGAACCTAGTGATGGACCCATGTTTTGTCCAGCGTGATTAGTCTATCAAAAAAAGTCCTCCTGGTTTTCTTGACACATGGCCAAAAGAGCCTGGAAGCACTTGACTTGTTTCTGGTTCTGGAAAGGTGTGAGCAGCCAGGGAAACCGTTGTATAGACAACTTCCGCATGTCACAAATATCTGCTTTGACGGGCAGATGAAAGTTGAAGCAGGACCCAGTGGTGCAGGCTGGACTTCAGTGTAAAATGATTTATTTACACAAACACAGAAGAACAAACAAAAGGCGCAGCACAGGGGCTGGAAAATACTCAGGACTTCAAACTAAACATAACTCACGGATTAACACAGGACAACACGGGGAGAGATGACCCAATGACCCCGCATAGAGCGCAGTCCCAGACTCACATATATAGGGAGGCAATTACAGCAAATGCCAGACAGGTGGGAGCAATCAAGGGCAAAATCAATAACACACGGGGAAACAGACAGGACGGGCGGGGCTCTGCTGGCACTCAGACAGAGGATACACAGAAGACATGACAATAGACATGCAGGACAACATACAGGGAGGGCAGTGGCAAAACATAACTGTGAACATAATCATAATACCAGGGAGCGGGACCAAAACTACAGAACATAATTAGAGTCATAATAATGAAAATAAACACAATCGCTGAACTAAAGCTGAGGCAGGGAAACAGAAAATATAACTGAGGGTGAGGACATGAAATGACGCAACAGACCAGGGAGACACAGCAGATCATAACAGAGGACAAAGAAAGCAAATAAAGCAAATACTAATACGGATAATAATTACAGGGGAAAAACCAAGAAACCAAGATGAACAGAAAGCGTGGGCATGGTCCCAGGCCGTGCCCCGATTGTGACGCCGCATGAGCAAATGGTCATGGATGATTTTTTGCCTCAGACCCCACACTGATCTTGACATCTTGGGCTAGTTGGGGAACAGCTATGTGGTGATCCTCCAAAATGGTGGCCTCCACTTGCCGGATGGTATCTTCATCAATGGTGTACTGTGGTCACCCAGGAATGTGTGCCATTTCCACTGATGTCTGACCACACTTGAAATGGTGATGCCAGTCATACGATAGGGCATCCTCCCCACAAGTCTCTTTCATCTCACTGAGCTTGTCCCGTGGTGTGCAGCCTCTCAAGTACAGGAACCTGATGACTGCTCTGCATTCAGCTGGCTCCATTATCATGCCTTTGCTCCACCTTTGCACCTATAACAGAAAAACTTTTAGGGGTTCATAGCTGCAAATTACCATGTGACCTGTAGAGATATGGATTATTATGCAGGTGCAATTTCAGCCACCTGCAATAACCAGAAATGGGTCAGATGAAATCTTTAACGAACAGCCCTGAGATGTTTTGAATTTCAATTTGACCACCAACCAATAATTGGAGACATTTTTCGGGTAAGAAATGTAGTTTAAATGTCTGAATGAACAAAGAGGCTGAGCACTCTTTAATGCAAATTTATTCTGGGCAAACCTGTGAAAGGGCAAATGTGAAGCCGGATGAATTTTCTGCCTTGTTGATCATTTCTTCCAGGTTCTGTCAGGTTAGGCCACAATAACAGCTGAAGACGGCAGCAAAAACATCACTAAGGCATTTCTGCTGGTGCCGTCTCACCTCCGAGTTTAAATCCTGTCCACGTATGCAACACAGACAAGTTTTTTCTGCAGAATTTTTAACGTTGAATTATACACTTATGCAAACCTATGCTAATGTGAAATGTGCAAAGCCAATTTTAGACTTTTCTGGCAGATTTTTTGCCCCCTGCACTAATGGCAATGACAACACAACAGCTCTCAGTGTCTCTTGAATATGAGACACACATACCCTCTTGTTTATCCCATTTGGCCTCTGCTTCTGACACAATCCAGCCTCTCGTAAAAAGTTGTCACAAAGCATCAAATCACGCTTGTTTAAAAAGCTTTGCAACAAACACCCGACAGCACACACAGCCCACTGACATGACATCCATTATCTGTGGTCTGTTCATAGTAATTGATTCGCAGGGTCATCATTACCATCACCATAACTCTTAATCCATCCAGAGTGTTAAGGACTGTAATGAAAGCAGTGATAGAATTCAGCATCCCGCCACTGATTCATGCTGTGCGTCAATGACACACCGAAGGACTGAAGCAGAGATGGAGAGAAGATTTTCTTTGCCGATATGTCACAGCCTCATGCATACAGGCCTCTGTGACGGGAGGAGGGTTGGTGTGTGAGAGCAGGACAGAACTGAATATGAGCCAAAATATGTTCAGGGTGGGATCAGGTGTGAACTCACTGTGAAGCCAATGCCGACGGTGGAGGTGAAGGACCCAACGATGAACTTGCCCTGGTCGAACTGAACCAGCAGGGAGGTCTTGCCCACTCCGCTGTCTCCCACCAGGATCGTCTGCAGTCAGACAGAGAGAGAGCGAGAGAGAAAGGAGACATCATGCAGCCTTCACTGCTGTGTTGCTCAAGGCCTGTGCAGTGTGTGGGCACACAGTGTATATTAATGTTTTCATCTGATGCTCAGTGCACAGCCCTGTGTTGTGCAATGCTATGTGACAGTTGGAGGTTAGCTCAGTATCTCCAAGAGGAAAGGACAGTGTGAACTTCATGGGGTGTGGTAATATGTGTGCGTGTGTGTGTGTGTTTGACCTTGAAATTTGTTTCAGTCAGAGATAGCTGCTCACATCTCAGACTGATTTTCTCTTTATTTCACCTTTGAGTCAAAGACTGACCCACCGTTAATCATCTGACATTAATGAAATTCATTGCACTAACTACAGAAAAGGTTAACACTTGTAAGGTGGCCAGTTTGGCCCATAGAAAGGCTTTAAGGATCTAGTTTTGGTTCTTAAAAGGTGAAGCCAGTGTGGAACTGTGATCCTTGAGTTGTGCCTCCAAAGGGGCTTAAACCTTCATTTTTATTCCCTGAAATGATCTGCAGATGCTGCCACCTGTGGCTGCAAGAAAGTCGAGCTCTATGCAGTCTCAGGTCAGAAGCCAGACGACTAAATGACAGCATATACAGGTTGGTAATGTTTTACTGCATTAAGTCAATGCTAATTACTGTTACCCCTCCGTGGATCGCCACCTTATCGTGGTAGAGGGGTTTGTGTGCCGTAATGATGTCAGGAGCTACGGTGTCGGGGGAAGCTTGCCCTTGGTAGCGTCTCCCAAGGCAAAGTGGTCCTGGGTGAAGGACCAGACCAAGAGCGGTCCAGCAGATCCTCATTAAAAACTTACAAGGATCCAGTGTAGCCTGCTCGGGATGGGGTTACCAGGGTCCTGCCCGGGAGCCTGGCCAGGAGGAGGTGCTTGAAAGTAAGTGCCTGGTGACCAGGTTTCTATCCATAGGACCTGAATGAGCCACATGGGCCTCTAGTGGGCTCACCACTTACAGGAGGGATTGTGGTGCTATATGAATTGGGTGGCAGTGTGGGCTTCTTTGCTTTGACTGACGTCCCTGTGACATCAGTCAAGTGGTCAAAGATGTATGGATGGATGGGTGGATGGAATTGAGTACCTATGCAGTAATTTGAGTATAAAAACTCTTAAGTGGCATGTTCAATGATAGAAGTCAGAATGATATACGGAATTGCAAATACTGTAAATAGTACATTTTACCATAATGTTGATGAATGGCACACAGGCACAGCCATCTTGAATTGTCAAAACAGTTATGTCAGGCATAGACTGAGGAACTGAGATATCTCCCATTTGAGAGTCAGTAGACTGGGGAAATAAAAAAATGGTGTTGACTTATATAGCACTTTTTTTTCATCCATGGGTGATCAGAGCACTTCACAAATTTAGCTATCTATCCATTCACACACACACACACACACACACACACACACACACACACACATTCACACACTGATGGCGGCAGAGCTGCTATGCAAGGTGCTGGTCTGACCTTCCAGGAGCAACTCAGGGTTCAGTGTCTTGCTCAAGGACACTTTGACATGCAGACCGCAGAGAGAGCAGGAGTCAAACCACCAACCGTGGCTGCACGGTGGCGCAGTGGTTTAGCACTGTGGCAGCACAGTTTTACCCTCGGCCGGGGGATCGCGGGGATCATGAGATCGTGGGTTCGATCCCAGCCCCCGACCAACAGTGAGCTGTGTGGCGTTTGCATGTTCTCCCCGTGTTGCGTGGGTTTACTCCGGGATTTCTCCGGTTTCCTCCCGCACACCAAAAACATGTAGGTTTAGGGCACTCGCGCACGCAGCGACCAGCAGCCGGTGGCTTGTCACCAGACTGCAAACCAAGTCTACCTACGGGTACAAATAAGTAACAAAAAAAAAACAAAACAAAAAAAAAACCTTTCAATCACAGGTCAACCATACTCTACACCTGTGCCACCACCGCAATAGTATAATAGGCAACAGTATTCCTGTCAATGGACCTATGTAGGGATTGGTATCATCACTGATTTCCAGAATCAATTCAATTCTGATTCACAAGGTCCTGATGTGATTCAGTTCAGTTCTATCAGGCAGTGCTGGCCTTTGGCAAATGCGTCACCTGCTGAAGGGGTGCTGCTGTGAGCCCTCAAAATATGTTTTTAATTAATAAAATAACATTCATAATAGTCAGAGGCACTGTTCCAGTGGCAATTGCTTGGAGCCCCACGCCAGCAGGGGGCCCCCGTGGGCTGACCAACTTTGAATCACTACAGCAGTGACAATGTGTAGAGTTTGCAATGGCCATGGTCTTTGTAGAACTCCTTAAAGGGGCCCCACCCCATCTCCCTCTCTCTCACCAGTGTGCGTCTTATCTAAACAAATTTCAGCGAGGACCTTGTTGAGATTTGTAAAGTATATTAAATAAATATGCCAGTTGATTAAAGCAAGAAGAGAGTCCAGCTTCACATATACCTCTACACACCAGATGACCGCTTTGACAAACTCTGTTTTAACAGAACTGATCGATTAAACAGCATAAACAGCGTGAGTAGTACCAGCATCAATCTTTCCTCCGGCTGGCCAATGGTGTGGATTCAATCTCCGGCTACAAACAGCTCCAGCCACTGGTCCTGTGTGTTGCCTCTTGAATACAATTTGTAACAGCAAAACAGCAAAGGTAGGGCAAAATTTATTGTGGTGGCTGCATAAAGTGAAGTTTGTTTTTGCTCTTCTTTGGCTGCTGGTTCACTGAATGTTAGTTAGCGATAAAACTTGGCTCTTTGTAATCTGCTAGGTCTCTGTTTCAGACAATGTCTTGTGTTCTTGCCACTGCACCAGCATGAGTTATTATGCAAACTGTGTGGGCATACACACTACTGTAATTTTTATGGTTTTAAGATGTAATTACCTCCGCCAAAGGGGGAGGTTATGTGATCATTGGCGTTGGTTTGTTTGTTTGTTTGTTTGTCTGTTTGTTTGTTAGCAAGATAACTCAAAAAGTTATGCACGGATTTTCATGAAATTTTCACAGATTGTCAGAAATGGGGTATCCTACAGATGATTACATTTTGGTGGTGATCTGGATCACCGTCGAGAAGAAAACCGCCATTATGGAAAATGCCATTTTCGTCAATAACTAATGAACCACTAATCCTATCATTGTGAATCCAATTGCTTGTCATATGTTTTCATGGTCAAGGAATCTGAAAACGTACACACAAACACTGTATGGGGGGAACTGTGGCGCTAAACCGCCATTACGGACAATGCGATTTTCGTGAATAACTACTCAACCACTAATCCTATCATTGTGAATCCAATTGCTAGTCATATGTTTTCATGGTCAAGGAATCTGAAAACATACACACAAACACTGTATGGGGGGAACTGCGGTGCTTGGCAGAGGTCTGCGCTCTCCGAGTGCTTTTCTAGTTGTTTCATGTTGTGATTGTGTTTTGTGTAGATCAAAGTTGTTTTAATTTTATTGTCAAGGCTCTCCCCATTCTGTGGATGTGTAACATAATCAGTCAAATTTTATTTGTATAGCACCCTCGTACAAGTTAACGTAATTCAAAGTGCTTCACAGAGGACTGACTAAGTGACAAAAAGGTAGAGTATGTGAAGGAAATGGAGTAAAATAATACATTCAAATAAATAAAAATCACAATTGGGAACTAAAAACATACATGATTATAAACAAGATAAAACCAATAAAAATGAATTAAAAACATCACTGATAAAATTGACTAAAATAAAAATAAATAAGAGTGATAAAATAATAAAATTAAACTTAAGAAATGAAGAAGTTATTCTTAATCAAAAGCAAGTCTAAAGAGGTAGGTTTTGACATTATGTTTAAAAACATCAACACTTCCAGATGACCTCAGATTCTCAAGCAGAGTGTTCCAGAGGCTTGCAGCATAAATACTGAAAGCTCCCTAGCCAAACTTTTGGTCCTACACTTTGGGATGATTAAAAGTTTGGAGCCTGATGATCTGAGGGGCCATACTGGTTCATACACTCTCAGCATCTCGGACAAGTATGTTGGAGTGAGACCATGAAGTACTTTAAAAACAAGTAAAAGAATTTTTAAATTGATACGGGAGAGAGTTACAATAGTCTAGTCTAGTTGAAATAAAAGTGTGTATCAGTTTCTCAGTGTCACCCAATGAGAGAAATGGTTGCACTTTGTTAATGCTTTTAAGTTGATAAAAAGCAGATTTAGAAACAGACCTAACATAGGTTTTAAAATTAAAGTCTGTGTCAGAAATGACAAACGTTTTTTGCTTGTTGGGTTGGAGTCAAACCAAGGGAAATTAATTTTGTGGCTAGCCTCTCTCACTGGGTTTCAGGATCTATGACTAATATTTCAGTTTTATCCCTGTTTAGTTTAAAAAAAAATCTGTGACATCCAATCATTGATATCTAAAATACAATTAAAAAGAGAATCAGTCGGCTCTGAGTCATCAGGGGATATGGCTACATATAGCTGCGTGTCATTAGCATAACTATGAAAACAAATCTCCTGATGACATTGCGGAAGGGTGCACATACAGATTAAAAAGAAGAGGCCCTAAAATTGATCCTTGTGGAACCCCACTGGTTATTTTCAGAATCAGAATCAGAATCAGAATCAGATTTATTGCCATTGTTCATGTAGTACACAAACTAGGAATTTGTCTCGGTGCAATGCTGCAACATTAAAAACATGATAAGATAAAGAGATAAACTAAAAACTAAAAAACTAAAAACATGCAATAAGTGTAGAATAATAAGTAATAATAATAATAATAATAATAATAATAATAATAATGAGTAATACTAGTCAAAGCAGTTTTAAATAAATTAGCAAGTAGCAGATAATGTGGAGTACAACATAGTGCAGTCGATAATGCAACAGAAAAACAGTGATGAATGACATGAGTCTGGTTGAGCTGCTGTATATAGTGCACGAGAGTCAATAAGTCACTTAATGTTCAGCAGTCTGATGGCAGAGGGGAAAAAGCTGTTCATGTGCCGGGAGGTTTTAGTCTGGATGGACCGAAGTCTTCTACCTGAGGGGAGGGGGGCAAACAGTACATGACCAGGGTGTGAAGGATCGGCTATGATCCGGCCTGCACGCCTCCGGGTCCTGGAGATGTACAGGTCCTGGAGAGATGGGAGCTTGCAGCCGATCACCTTCTCAGCAGTGCGCACGACGCGCTGCAGCCTTAGTCTGTCCCTGGCAGTGGCTCCTGCGTACCACACGGTTATGGAGGAGGTGAGGATGGACTCGATGATGGCCGTGTAGAACTGCACTAACATCTTGGTGGGTAGCTTGAGCTTCCTCAGCTGCCGCAGAAAGAACATCCTCTCTGAGCCTTTTTGATGAGGGAGCTGATGGTTGGCTCCCATTTGAGGTCCCGAGTGATGGTGGTGCCCAAGAAGCGGAAGGAATCTGCAATGGTGATGGGAGAGCCTGTGATGGTGAGGGGGGGCAGGGGGGTTGTGACTTTCCTGAAGTCCACAATCATCTCCGCTGTCTTCAGAGCGTTCAGCTGCAGGTTGTTGTGGCTGCACCAGGACACCAGCTGGGCCACCTCTTTACTGTAGATGGACTCGTCGCCGTTGGAGATGAGCCCGATGAGGGTGGTGTCGTCCGCAAACTTGATCAGCTTAACAGACTGGTGGGAGGAGGTGCAGGAGTTGGTATAAAGGGAGAAGAGTAGGGGGGAAAGTATACAGCCCTGGGGTGATCCGATGCTGATGCTAACAGAGTCTGAGACAGACTTCCCCAGCCGCACAGGCTGCCTCCGGTCCGTCAGGAAGTCGGTGATCCACCTGCAGAGGGAGTCAGGCACGCCAAGCAGGGACAGCTTGTCCTGGAGCAGAGCGGGGCGGATGGTGTTGAATGCAGAGCTGAAGTCCACAAACAGGATCCTGGCGTAGGTTCCCGGGGAGTCCAGGTGCTGCAGGATGGAGTGGAGGGCCAGGTTGACTGCGTCGTCCACAGACCTGTTGGCATGGTAGGCAAACTGCAGCGGGTCCAGGAGGGGAGTGGTGATGGACTTGAGGTGGGACAGGACCAGGCGCTCAAAGGACTTCATGACTACAGAGGTGAGCGCTACAGGTCTGTAGTCGTTAAGTCCAGTAATCCGTGGCTTCTTGGGGACAGGGATGATGGTGGAGGATTTGAGGCAGGTCGGCACGTGGCATTGCTTAAGGGAGGTGTTAAAAATGCCTGTGAAAACAGGAGCCAGCTCTTTCGCACAGTGTCTCAGGGTGGAGGGAGACACGCCGTCCGGACCGGGGGCCTTGCGCGGGTTCAGTCTGGAGAACTGTCTGTGCACGTCCTGCTCACTGATGACAAGGGCAGGGGGGAGGAGGAGGAGGGGGGGACCGCTTTTGATGTATTAGGGGCCAAGGAGGCAGTGGAGCTGGGTGGAGTGGGGGAGTTGGACACAGCTGACGAGGTGTCAAAACGGGCGTAATGTTGGGAAAGTTTTTGACAAAGGGCTTTGTCATCCTGACCTTTGGAAGCCTGAGGCCGATAGTTGGTGATTTGCCTCAGTCCTCTCCACACAGAAGCCGAGTCATTAGCAGTGAACTGCTGCTGAAGTCTCTCAGAATACACAGATTTAGCTCTCTTCAGCTCTCTGTTAAACCGATATTTAACCTCCCTGTAGCAGTCCCTGTCTCCACTTTTCAACGCTGCTTCCTTCTCCTTCCTGATCTGTCTGAGCTTGGCAGTGAACCAGGGCTTATCGTTAGAGTACCTCACCCTGGTGCGTGATGGGAGAATGCTCTCCTCACAAAAGTTGATATATGAGTTCACAGTGTCTGTGTACTCATTAAGATCATGTGTGGCTCCTTTAAACATGTCCCAGTCAGTTATTTCCATACATGTGTTCAGTTTCTCTCCAGCTTCACTGGTCCATTTCTTCGTGGTGGTCACAACAGGTTTAGTGAGCTTCAGTCTCTGTCTGTATGTGGGAATGAGGTGGACCATCACGTGATCAGATAGTCCGAGCGCAGCGCGGGGAACAGCGCAGTACGTGTCCTTCACTGTAGTGTAACAGTGATCTAGTGTGTTCTCACCTCTGGTTGGGCATTTAATAAACTGTTTGTATCGGGGGAGCTCGTGACTCAGATTGCTCTGGTTAAAGTCGCCTACTACAATAACCAAGGAGTCTGGGAAAGTCCGCTCTGCATGTTGGACGTGATCTGCGAGCGCGCGCTGAGCCTCGCGCGCGTCCGCGTCGGGAGGGGTGTACACAGCGATCAGTACGAAAGAAGCGAACTCCCGCGGGGAATAAAATGGCTTGCAGTTAATAGAGAGAAATTCTAGGTCGGGAGAATAGTGTTGTGAAATCACCATTACATCAGAGCACCAGCTGCTGTTAATGTAGAAGCAGACTCCACCTCCAATAGACTTACCGGAGAGCTCTGTGACGTGATCAGCACGAAACAGCTGAAATCCCTCGAGGCTGATCGCGCTGTCCGGTATGTTCCCTTTAAGCCAGGTCTCAGAGAAACAGATGACAGACGAGGAAGCGAGGTCCTTAAATCGCATCAGCAATCTTAATTCTTCTACTTTGTTCGGGAGAGAATTGGCGTTGGATAGAAATATGCCAGGAAAGGGTGTTTGCGTGCCTCTCCTTCAAAGCCGAGCAAGAACCCCCCCTCGCTTTCCTCTTTTTCGCCGTCTTACTTTTTGAGCCAAACAATGAATCAGATCGGCGGCATGAGCTAAAAAAACTGGGAGAAGGTTCGTAGGAGTGAGAGTCCTGATATTTAGTAGCTCTTCACGGGTGTAAGAGCAGGCAGACGCAGAATTGACGAACAGAAACAAACAAATTAAACAAATTAAAGGGCAGTGAAACACCATGGCGACCACTGTGGGCGCCATCTTGGAAAAAAAAAAATTTGTGGGTGTTGTAGAAGTTATTATCAATTGCAACCAAGAACTCTATTGGCAAGTGTAATGTCCTGTCTTAACTTTTTTAAAGAAGGAATAATATCGGAGATAATTTGAGGCTATTCTTTACACGAGCACTTCTCAGAATATACAGAAAACAATATCTCACTGCTACCACATGGGGGCGCTAACTTACTCAAGTATCTTCTATATTCCTCCCCCCTTAAGCTGCTTTTCTACCTGTGCAACACTTAACATAACAACACAATAACCCTGTGTAATTACCTCAAACTCTACCATGACACTGAAAAACAATAAGTTTTGTTTATCACTTAACCTCTTGCGCTCCGTTGTCCCATGGGTGGGCAAGTCTCTGCGTCCTAGAGCGCACGAGGGCGCTCCCGTGCGCTCTAGGACGCATCATGGAGATTGTGATGTAGGTGGTGTATGGCGTCCAAGCGCGCACTGAAAATAAAAGCTGCAGACACAGCCGCGAACAGATTAGTTCATCTGATTGACCTCTCATTCGACTAATAAGAGCCTTGAATTGGGTTTCTGAAACCTTGAAGAACCAATGAATGAAAATCTAGGAAGGAGGACCTGCCTACTGTGAATGCAGGAGCCAATTGAAGCACAGAAGTTCGGGCTGGGTGAAGAGAGACTTACTGCTGCCGCAGATGAAAAAAAAGGATGCAGGAAGAACCTGCTGCAGACCCAGCAGCACGGAGAACACCCACAAGTGCAACCTGCACTCATTCCAGCAGAATAGACGTTTAGGATTCTCTTCCGTCATCATAGACCGACGGAGGCCGACGACAAAGGTCGTAAATCATTCGCTAAAACCGCAATAATGGAATTATGTTTTGACCGGGATCCACGAGCGGACCAGCGTCGCGTTCGTCTGACAATGGGGAAGAGAAGTTCGCCAGGACACTGCTGCTGTGAAGAGGTAAGGTGTTATAAGCTAAATCATTATTTATCCCTGAAAATTGTAATCAAAAAATGACTTTTGACCGATCGGTAAATTACAACTGTACGGCGCACGAAGTACGAAGTGCTTGCGCCGCGTTACACGGTTCTTCGCCGCCTCCGAACCGTGAATGCCCCCCCCGCTACGATTTTGTAGCGGGGGTGGGGGGGGTGGGGGGAGCCGCGCTGACAGCGTTGCTGTGGAAACATGCCTTATCCGAGTGTAATCCGTCATGTAGCAAGGGCGGATCTCCATCCTCTGTAGCGGGGGGGTGGGTAGACAACCCCCCCCCACACACACACACACACACAGACACAGCCCTGAATGTGACCTTTCATTTGAGCCCAAGATGAAGCTTCTATGTTGAATCATTCAAAAGTTACAGACGTTTTTCCAAACTGTGCCATTTGGCACAATTTGGCACAGTTCCAAAACGCCTGGGAACAACCTAAGAAAAAAGCTGTGTAATATATTCATTTTTTGTGGAATTGTTACAAAATTTGGACCTCAGCTGGATAACACTTGGTTCTACATTTCTGTTGCATTTTCCAGCCCGGATCTGAAGCTGTGTGTTATTTGCAAGCATTTGTATCCAAAAAAAACACCCAGGCCAAATTTATTTTCTTCAAGTTCACTATGTTTAGATGACTGTAACTCAGTGACTGGAGCACTTAGAGAGATCATGTTTTTTTTTGCCAAAAAATTCAAAGTGTTTTCTTTTAAATGAGACCAACCCCATGAAGATGCTGCAAAGGGTTGAAGAACAGCTTTCGATTTACTTTGGGCACATTTTTTTTGGCGTTTTTAGGAAAATTGACCGGAGTGCAAGGGGTTAATAAATCTCAAAAATAACAACAATAACCCATAGTCACCCAGTTACCCTTTTTTTTTTCCATTCAACTCATAGTCCTTCAAATAACTTGGTTTGGTCACAGCCCTTTGTGACCATTGCACAAGATTACAGAGCAATCTTTGGTTCACTATAGTCCTCTTCCTCAGGTTTTGCCAGTATCTGGTCCACATGTCTGTGTACAATGTTGCCATCTCCTAACATGACCTTGTAAGAGACAGGTTTTGTTTCTGCTCCACCCTTCCTCTGTGATCCGGATGAATCAGATTCAATGCTGACCTTAAATTCCTTCCTTACAACATTTCTGCAGGTGACAGCCCCGTGATGGACTGTGGTGTAATGTGGTAATTAAATAGCACCCTTGACACTTTAGTGGCAATGCTGCCCTCATCTGCCTTTTTCATCATTGACTTGAATGTCTGGACTGCATACTCAGCGCAGCCATTGGATGAAGCATAATATGGAGCAGAGGTGATGTGTTCAATACCATTTTTTGACAGGAATTTTTTTAATTCTGAACTCGCAAAACATGAGCCATTATCTTACACAATTGTCTCTGGTATTCCCTAGTTGCTGAACCTCTTTCGCAGGCATTCAGTCGTGATGGCAGATGTGGAGGCTTTTACAGGATAAGCATCCATCCACTTTGAATGCGCATCCATAGGATCAGAAACATGTGTCCCATAAATGGTCCTGCATAATCAATGTGTAACCACTGCCAAGGCTTGCTTGGCCACTCCCATGGGTGAAGGGGTGCTGGAGCAGGCAAGTTATGGTGTTCTTGGCAGGTGACACATCTTTTAACTATAGTCTCAATGTCTGTGTCAAGCTTTGACCATCAGAAGTAGCTTTGTGCCAAAGCCTTCTTCCTAGTGATACCTAATATTATCACAGTAGATGCCTCTCAGATGATGCTGTTTCCAAATTTATGCAGATTGTTTCCTCTATGCCATGTGTCAACACAACGGAAATAAGCTATAGACAGCTTGCTCCTTCTGTAATTGATAACATGGTGGATAGTGTTTCAGCTTCTCTGCATCAGGCTCTAGACTTGGTGGCCCCCTTAAAAAAGAAAAAGTCTAATCAGAGATTTTTAACTCCTTGGTTCAACACAGAAACTCGTAGCTTAAAACAGAAGACTCGTCAATTAGAAAGAAAATGGTGCTCTACTAATTTAGATGAAATCTATTTAGCTTGGAGAAATCATCTTTTAATTTATAAAAAATCTCTTAGAAAAGCTAGAACGAGTTATTACTCTGCATTAATAGAAGAGAACAAGAATAATCCCAGGTTTCTTTTCAGTACTGTAGCCAGGTTGACAAAGAGTCAGGACTCTGTCAATCCTAGCATCCCCTCTGAGCTTACTAGTCAGGACTTTATGAACTTTTTCAATAATAAAATTTCATCCATCAGAGATAAAATCAATCAGATTCTTCCCACAGTTAACTTAAATACTGTAACTATTACAACTCCTTCTATTGATGTCTGTCTTGATGAGTTTACTCCAATCGACCTTTGTGAGTTAGACAAAATAGTTTCCTCATCCAAACCTTCAACTTGTCTTTTAGACCCTATTCCTACCAGGTTATTTAAAGAAGTCTTCCCACTTATTGGTAGCTTTATTCTTCATATAATCAATTCTTCATTAACTTTAGGCCATGTACCGCAGGCTTTTAAAACGGCTGTAATTAAACCCTTACTCAAAAAGCCAACGCTAGATCCAGGAGCTTTAGCTAACTATAGACCAATCTCTAATCTCCCTTTCATTTCAAAAATCTTAGAAAGAGTTGTTGCTACGCAATTATTTGACCACCTGCAGGGAAATGGTTTACTTGAAGAGTTTCAATCTGGGTTTAGAATCCATCATAGTACTGAAACAGCCTTAGCGAAGGTCACTAACGACCTCCTCATTGCATCTGATAATGGACTAGTTTCTGTACTTGTCCTTTTAGATCTTAGTGCAGCTTTTGATACTATTGATCATAATATTCTACTTGATAGATTAGAACACTATGTTGGACTTAATGGAACTTCGTTGCAGTGGTTTAGATCTTATTTATCTGATAGGTTCCAGTTTGTTCATGTAAATGATGAGTTTTCTTTTAGCTCAAAGCTTAGTCATGGAGTTCCACAGGGATCTGTGCTAGGCCCTACTCTTTTTAGTTTATATATGCTTCCGTTAGGCAACATTATTAGAAAGCACTGTATACATTTTCATTGTTATGCAGATGACACACAATTATACCTCTCAATGAAGCCAGATGATACTAATCAATTAGTCAAGTTAGAAGCCTGTCTTAAGGAAATTAAAGCTTGGATGACTTGTAATTTCCTGCTATTAAATTCAGATAAGACTGAAGTCATTCTTGTTGGTCCAAAAAACCTTAGAAATTCCTTTCCAAATCAAACTTTCAGTTTGGATGCAGTTACTCTTTCTCTTAATAGCTCTGTGAGGAACCTTGGAGTTATTTTTGATCAGGATTTGTCCTTCAATTCACATATTAAATTTGTTTCTAAGACTGCCTTCTATCATTTGCGTAATATTGCCAAGATTAGGAGCATCTTGTCTCAGAGTGATGCTGAGAAGCTGATCCACACTTTTGTTAGCTCGAGATTAGATTATTGTAATTCTTTATTATCAGGCTGTCCTAAAACATCTTTAAAAAGTCTTCAGCTGATCCAAAATGCTGCAGCAAGAGTTTTAACAGGTACTAGAAAGAGAGATCATATCTCTCCGATTCTGGCCTCCCTTCATTGGCTTCCCATAGAGTTTAGAATTAAGTTTAAAATCCTTCTTCTTACTTACAAAGCTTTAAACAATCAGGCTCCTTTTTATTTAAAAGATCTGATACTACCGTATCATCCTAACAGAGCACTACGCTCCCAAAATGCAGGATTACTTGTAATACCTAGAATCTCCAAAAGTACAATGGGAGGCAGAGCCTTCAGTTATCAAGCTCCTCTCCTGTGGAATCAGCTGCCAATCTGGATTCGGGAGTCAGACTCGATCTCTGTTTTTAAGAATAGGGCTAAAACCTACCTTTTTGATATAGCCTACAATTAGGGAGGGATCATGTGTTTCTGAACCCTCCTTTAGTTATGCTGCTAATAGGTTTAGTCAGCCGGGGGACCTCCAGTAATGCACTGGGCCTCACTCCTTTCCTCACTCTCTATGAAATATTTTTTTTTTTGCTGGTCATTAACATTTGTTTGTTCTCTCCCATAGATTGAGTCCCCATCGTGCTGTTTGCTCTCTACATGTCTGTTCTTTTCTTCTTCTCTATCCCCTCACCCCCCAGCCAGTCGCAGCAGATGACTGCCCCTCCCTGAGCCTGGTTCTGCTGGAGGTTTCTTCCTGTTAAAAGGGAGTTTTTCCTCTCCACCGTCGCCAAGTGCTTGCTCACAGGGGATCGCCTGATTGCTGGGGTCTTTCTGCAACTGTGGGGGTCCCCCCTACAGTTGATAGTGCTATGAGATGACTGTTGTTGTGAAATGGCGCTATATAAATAAAGTTGAATTGAATTGAATTGAATTGAACCTATGTGACCATGATGCAGCTGCTTTAACATGGCATCACGCCCTGGAGGTGGTACCACAACACGTGACCCCCACAGTACACACCCATCTTGTACACTTAACTCTGTTGTTCATACAGCATACGGTTGGAAAGTTGGGTCTAAGTCGTGCAGTGGCCAACCATGTTGGATAAACTGTGCCACTCTGGACAATATTGGGTCTCTATTTGTCCACCTGCTCATTTCAGCTGCTGACACGAGTGTTACAGTCTCCATCATGAGCACTCTTTCCTCCTGCTCTTTTTTTGGTTGAAGGTTGAGACAGAAGGAGTCGACTCACGACATCTGCACGCCATGATGTTTGCCAGGCTTGTAGACAATCTCATATTCATATGCTCTCAGTGTTACAGCCCAGCGCTGAATACGAGGGCATGCCATTTGAGACACAGCCTTCATTTCATTAAAGAGAGAAAGCAAGGGTTTGTGATCTGTGCAAATGACAAACTTTCTTCTGAACAGATATTTATGGAAGCGCTGAATGCCAAACATCACTGCCAGACCCTCTTTGTCTAATTGTGAGAGGTTGGATTTGGCTGACGTGAGTGTCCTTGACATGAAGCTGATTGGTCGCCCCTGTCCATCTGGCATTCAATGTGACAACACTGCCCTCACACCATAGGGCGAGGCATCGCAGGACAGGATCAGGGGCCTCATGTACAAAGACTTGCATGGATTTCCTACTGAAAGATGACATATGTTTAAATCAAGAAAACGCCGTAAGCAAAAAAAAAAAAAAATCCAGATGTATGAAACCCTCCATACGCTGGAATCCAAGCACATTTCCTTTGTACATGCCAAACTGCTCGGAATTGAACGCATGTGAGGAAATACCAGACTCCTTCCTTGACATGCCTCCATTTGAATATGCAATTAGATGCAAATAGGAATGCAAATAGATAAATAAAAGCCCAGAACATTTGATTCTCCTGTATCCATGATCAAAAATAATGGATTTCATGGAATTTCATGGAACGTGAGTTGGAGATGCTCCTGAATGAGGCAGAGGCACATAAAAACATTTTGTTTGGCACGCTGTCTTCCGGCATTAGCGCTAGATACAGGTAATTCAGTAGCCTGCTCACAGCCTTATAAGATTAGTTTATTGTTTCATTTATTCAGACAGGGATAAGAAAGAGAAGTTTATTTAACTTTGACATATTTAGACTGACGTCTGCAGTCATCCTCACAAGCGTCAGCTGATCACTGTAATTTGGAGTGTGTATAGCTCAGTGGTTATAGTGCAAGATTTCAAAGTGAAATGGTTGCAGGTATGAGACCAGCTGTGATCTCTTTTAAGGACCACAAAGGAAATAAGTGTGCACACTTTCTTGTGCCATCCCATTGTTTTTAGATGTATGTTGTATCTTTTATACAATGTTTTTTTAAACAATGAATAAATCAATCAATCAATTTGTGACCAGCTGGGTCGATCAACTGGTTGAATAAAGGAAAACAGTCACGAAAAAGAAGAAAATTTGAACCTATTTAGTGGGCAGCCAAGTTCACCTGTCAGTTGAAAGCAGATCATATTGGATGGATTACACACACACTACTGTAAATGAATGAAGTGTGCCGGGGAACACGTGAGACTGTTGCATTTTAAACTTTACGCATGTGTTTATTGACATAACTACTGTACACACTGAGGCAGTTGGGGGCTTGGTAGAATGCTGTCCAACTGTAGTTTAATCAGCAAAAAAAAGAAAGTCACTTACTCAAATTACTGAGTTGTAATGAAGCCTTGAAGAAAGGATGATATTTGCGGGTGCACAGGCACGTTCCACAAGGACTGCCCGTGGAAACCTAAACCAGCTGGCAAGCCAGTCATCATCCTGAGCCAGAAAATCTTCTATTTCTAAAATACTCATTCTCTTCTCACTGCGCAATTTGCAATATCCTCTAATCCTCTGTTGTTAGAGGCATGCGCTTTCTTTTATAGCTACTCATCAACATCACCTTTAAGTGTTACCAGTGGACCAATAACAGTAGAAATGTACAGACGTGGACAAAATTGTTGGTACCCCTCTGTTAATGAAAGAAAAACCCACAATAGTCACAGAAATAACTTGAATCTGACAAAAGTGGTAATAAATAAAAATTCTATGAAAATTAACCAGTGAAAATCAGACATTGCTTTTGAATTGTGGTTCAATAGAATTATTTTAAAAAAACAAACTCATGAAACAGGCCTGGACAAAAATGATGGTACCCTTAACCTAACATTTTGTTGTACAACCTTCTGAAGCAATCACTGCAATCAAACGATTTCTGTAACTGTCAATGAGACTTCTGCACCTCTCAGCAGGTATCTTGGCCCACTCCTCATGAGCAAACTGCTCCAGTTGTCTCAGGTTTGAAGGGTGCCTTCTCCAGACGGCATATTTCAGCTCCTTCCACAGATGTTCAATAGGGTTTAGATTAGGGCTCATAGAAGGCCACTTTAGAATAGTCCAATGTTTCGCTCTTAGCCATTCTTGGGTGTTTTTAGCTGTGTTTTGGGTCATTATCCTGTTGCAAGACCCATGACCTGCGACTGAGATCAAGCTGTCTGACACTGGGCAGCACATTTCTCTCTAGAATACCTTGATAGTCTTGAGATTTCATTGTACCCTGCACAGATTCAAGACACCCTGTGCCAGATGCAGCACAGCAGCCCCAGAACATAACAGAACCTCCTCCATTTTTTACAGTAGGAACAGTGTTCTTTTCTTGGTATGCTTCATTTTTGCGTCTGTGAACATAGAGCTGATGTGCCTTGCCAAAAAGTTCCAGTTTTGTCTCGTCTGTCCATAAGACATTCTCCCAGAAGCTTTGTGGCTTGTCAGCATGCAGTTTGGCAAATTCCAATCTGGCTTTTTTATGATTTGTTTTCAACAGTGGTGTCTTCCTTGGTCGTCTCCCATGAAGTCCACTTTGGCTCAAACAACGACGGATGGTGCGATCTGATACTGATGTACCTTGACCTTGGAGTTCACCATGAATGTGTTTAGAGGTTGTTCTGGGCTCTTTTGTTACCATTCGTATTATCCGTCTCCTCCTGCGGCCATGTCCATGGAGATTGGCTACAGTCCTGTGGATCTTAAATTTCTGAATAATACGTGCAACTGTAGTCACAGGAACATCAAGCTGCTTGGAGATGGTCTTATAGCCTTTACCTTTAACATACTTGTCTATAATTTTCTTTCTAATGTCCTGAGACAACTCTCTCCTTTGCTTCCTCTGGTCCATGTTTAGAGTGGTAAACACCATGTTACCAAACAGCACAGTGACTACTTGTCACCCTTTAAATAGGCCGACTGACTGATTACAAGTTTGTAGACACCTGTGATGTTAATTAGAGGACACATCTTGGTTGAACATGTCCCTATGGTCAGATTATTTTCAATCTTTTCTAGGGGTACCATCATTTTTGTCCAGGTCTGTTTCATGAGTTTGTTTTTTAAAATAATTCTGTTGAACCACAATTCTAAAGCATTGTCTGATTTTCATTGGTTAATTTTCATAGAATTTTTATTTATTACCACTTTTGTCAGATTCAAGTTATTTCTGTGACCATCATGGGTTTTTCTTTCATTAACAGAGGGGTACCAACAATTTTGTCCACGTCTGTACATACGCCAGCCATGAAGTTGGCGTAGGGCTGCGCATATTTCCACAGTCATTTCATTCTTGATACATCTAAAATTTTCTGTGGAAAAGGATGTACACCATGTTTTTGTGCGTAAGTACCCTTTGCACATGAGGCCCCAGGTCTTTTTGACTGTCATAATACACTAACACTTCCGAGGATTGCCTGAGGTTGTCATAACCCGAGCGCTATTTTGTCCGCGTTCGGGCTACACATCATTCCTGTCAGGCTTTGACAGTGGTGTTGTCATTCTGGCTCCCCGGGCTCTGATTGGTCAAACGCTCGGGAGTTCCCTGCTGTCAGAGTCTGAGCAGCTGCGCTGCATTTGTGGTCGTTAGCAGCCGGCTTTAAATGTTGGTGCCAGCGGCTGCATCTTGCGGCTGTTTCGTCAACATTCTCCTAATGTTCATCCACGATTCTCCTCTAATGTAAGTGTGTTTATTGTTGAAGTTATCGCTCGTATTCCTTACCCTTTTCCTTTGTCTGACAGTGAGCGAGCGTTCCTCGTCTCAGCCGTCATTGATCGTTGTTATGTTAATGGATAATCTCGCTGCTCAGCCCACACGGCTAGTTATCTTGTCCTGCCCTTGCCTTGAACTGTGAATAAACCTCTGTGCAACTTTACTGGTCTGTGGCGTCTTATGCTGGCTCATGGGGGCCAGCCGTGACAGTAGACAGCCGCCAGAAGGAGACGCCGTTCTCAGTGAAGCTGCATGCAGGAGAACTCTGCTCTTTCCTGTCTGGGTACGGTGAACTGGAATTATGCCGTCGCGGAGGGGTCGCACTCGGGGTTCCAGCCACCAGCTGACCGAGGTGCTGGAGGAAGGTGATGAAATCCTCATCGCCGCCTCCGACCTTGACTTTAATTCTGAGATCCACTGTTACCTGGACTGCGCTGAGAGGGTGCTTAGCCAACTGCCTCCCCCGCTACACCGACCACCCAGAAGTCGACGCGAGGAGGCTAGACATTGCTGCCCAATGCGTGATTTTCCGGTTGGACGAGGAAGAAGATGACCTGAGGTGGGGGAGACGGCACCCCCGCTGCCCGCTTTGGGATCCCGATCCCTTCCTCAATCCAGTCCAGGAGTTCGCACCACCTGTGGCCCGTCGAAGACGTCGGCGTCGCGGCCAGAGACATTCTCAGCAAGAGTCCCGTCCGGATCCTGCTCCGAGTCGCTGGACCGACCCCTTCAACCCAACAGCTGTCTCTTCAGCGTCTCACCAGGATGGAACCCCCGCAGCCTCTCTCCCTGGGCCGTCTTCCCCCGCTGTCCCGTCAGCACGTCGTGCTTGGCCCGTCTCGGCTGTCGCCCCCTCCTCTCCGACGCCTTCTCCAGCTGCTGGGTGTATGAGGAGTTCTGCTCCGGCGAGCCCCGCGTTGATTCCATCTCGAGTGGCCCCCCCTCATCCTTCCAGGGAGCCCTCTGCCACCATCCGACGGGGAGAGGAAGGAGCAACGTTCCCTGCAGCAGGCACCATCCTCCCTCCGGGAGACAGGTGAGTACAAGTTCACTCTTTTTCCCCTAATAGTGATTTGTCTTGCCTGACTCCTGGGGGTGAGGTTAGGGGTTCACAACCCCCCGAGCCTCTGCCACCTGTTGAGGTAATTACTAAACCCGCTGCCTCTGTGTCTCCCCCCGCTGAGCGTTCCTCGACGTCAGCCGAGCGTCATCAGATGAGGAGGGGACCTGCGGTCCTGGAGCAGAAGATTCCAGCCCCGCAGCCACATCAAGGACGGAGGAGGGGATCGGACTACTGTTTGGAGCCTGCGCCGACGACAGAGCGTCCCCGGGTCTCCACGGATGGGCAGTCCGACCCAGCGGGCCAGGGGCCCCCTGCCACCATGCCGTATGGGTTGCCAGCGTGGACGATGGCGTCGGAGGGTCCTCAGGCTGCGGAAACCTTTTTGCCAGAGGCAGATTACGACACGGCTGAATGGGAGCCAGAAGACGACCTCCTCCCGTCTGAGCCCGGATCGTCAAAGTCCTGGACGGCGTCCGAACTTGAGATCAGGCAAGTGCTCAGTGTTGTTTTTATCTTTTCTGTTATTGAGCATTTTTGCCTGTCTCTAGGGGAGGCGAGCCGGGTGCAGCCGTCCACTGCATCCGAACTTGCCTCGCCGGGTTCTGGCGCTACCGGTGTCCCTGATCCCGGTTCTTCTTTTTCTTCTTCTTCTGAGCCTTCGCCCAAGGTCGCCGGTGCAGAACAGATGTCAATCACTGTGCCGGAGGTTCCGGGTTCAGAGTTGGAGGTCGGTGCTGGTGCGGCCCAGACCCAATCGGGGTCCGACGCGGGTGCAGCTTCCACTCAGTCGGAGTTCGTCACCAAAGTGGTTCAGACCCAATCGGGGTCCAACGCGGGTGCAGCTTCCGCTCAGTCGGAGTTCATCACCGAAGTGGTTCAGACCCAATCGGGGTACATCGTGGGTGCAGCGTCAGTCCAGTCAGGATTCTTACCAGATTGGTTTCGGCCATGCCAGCGCCTGTTTGGGTGGGATCCGGAGATGGTACTGCAGACCCACTGCTGAATAACCCCAAACTAATTCCCTACCCTCGTCACGTTCCTCCCTCCCCCGCATCTGGAACCGCGGGGATTAACCTTGGTTGGCCCGGTTCTCCCTGGCTTCTCCCCGCCGTTGGGAGACCGTCGCTGATCCCCCTCCACTGGTCCTGTTGGCAGGTTGATGTGGGTCGACCACCTGGAAGCCTGCTCTTCCCGTTTGGCATCTGGGGCTGGCCTCCCGATAAACAGTACTGTATATTTGGCACCCTGGTCTGGCCGCCAGAGGTATGGTCATCCTCGGCCCGGGATTCGGGGAGGCCGCCAGAACACATCCCGCTACCCCTGTTAGCGGTTTGGATGCTGGGGGCTGGGAGGCCCCCTGAACTGTATATTATGCCTATCATCCTGGTGTGCTTTTTTCCCCTTCTTTCGCCCCTCTGTAGTTTCTGTGATTTTGAGGGTTTTTTTTGTTTTTTTGTTTTTTTTTTTTGGACTGAAATACTCCACAGGCAAGATCTAATGGTGTACTCCGATGTTTGACTTGGCCATTTGGTTTTTTTTTTCCCCCTATTCAGTCTTGTTTATATACCAAGTTTTTTTTTCTCTTGTTTGACCTTTTGGCCTTGAAGACTGCCGAGTTTATCTGATTTTGTTAACACTTTTCCTCAATTTTTGAATCTACTATGGTTATATTGAACATCGCTTATATCACTTCTATTTTGGGTTTAATGAATATATGTACCCTTGTCATGGCAATTCACATGTTTTTGAGTTTCTGTTTAGCAAGATGTTGCCTGTCTATTGCATCTTTGATCAAAGAATCCTCAGAGCAGACCTTTTTTCATCAGACATAATGCCTCCATGATTATTTTTCTGGCTGGCCGTTGCTAAATACATGCTGTAACATCTACTTTAGATCTTTATTCTGCCAAATTGGGTCTAGTTGGTCTGATTTTGATGCCTAGATAATGAACTTGTTCAGCTTCTGTATTCAGAAGTTTGGCCACTGTTCAGCCACATCAGTATTGGGCTCAGAACTGTTGTGGGTTTTTCTTTTGGTTTGCTGCCAGTTGAGTTATTTTTTCTCTCTGTAACGGTCTGGTAATCCAGCTTTGTCATGACATTTGTACTTTGTTAAGCTGTTTTTTCTTTGTGTTATGTGTTCTTGTATTGTACAGTTTAGTTTTTTTTTCTTTTTCCCCCCTCCCCTGTGAATTTATCCCCTGTTTGTTTTCTGCCCCTGCCTTGTCTTTATTGTGATTTGTGTGGTAGGTTATCGTGTTTTCTATGAGGTTGATTCTGTCCCCCCTCTGCCTGCTTCCCCATCCACCTGCCCTGGGGTGGGGGTGTGTGGATGTTTACAGGCGTTCGGGAGTCCGCCCTTGAGGGGGGATCCTGTCATAACCCGAGCGTTATTTTGTCCGCGCTCGGGTTACACATCATTCCTGTCAGGCTTTGACAGCGGTGTTGTCATTCTGGCTCCCCGGGTTCTGATTGGTCAAATGCTCGGGAGTTCCCTGCTGTCAGAGTCTGAGCAGCTGCGCTGCATTTGCGGTCGTTAGCAGCCGGCTTTAAATGCCGGCACCAGCGGCTGCATCTTGCGGCTGTCTCGTCAACATTCCCGTCAACATTCTCCTAATGTTCATCCACGATTCTCCTCTAATGTAAGTGTGTTTATTGTTGAAGTTATCGCTCATGTTCCTTGCCCTTTTCCTTTGTCTGACGGTGAGCAAGCGTTCCTTGTCTCAGCCGTCACTGATCGTTGTTATGTTAATGGATAATCTTGCTGCTCAGCCCATGCGGCTAGTTATCTTGTCCTACCCTTGCCTTGAACTGTGAATAAACCTCTGTGCAACTTTACTGGTCTGTGGCGTCTTATGCTGGCTCGTGAGGGCCAGCTGTGACAGAGGTGTTTGGATTCCTCAAAAGCTCTCTCTTGTTCTGTTTCCTGGTCTCCTTTCTCAACAGTTCATGTAAGGGGGATAACAGTGTGGACAAGTTTGGTAGGAACCTGTTGTAATAGTTGAGTAAACCCAGGTACGCGTGCAGTTGGTGACATTGGTGGGTGCTGGGGCTTTCTGTATGGTGAGGACTTTGTGTGGGAGAAGATGGAGTCCCGAGGCATCCACTTTATACTCCAAGAACTCTGCTTCTTGTTGCATGAACACACATTTGTTAAGCTTAAGCGAAGGCTAGCTTTCTGTAACCGTGCCAGTACCTGGTTCAGCGTTTCCAGATGTTCTTGGTCATTCTGGCCAGTCAGCAAAATGTCATCCAAATGTACAGCTACGTTCAGGATGCCAGCCACCAAACTCTCCGTCAGTCTCTGAAAAATGGCTGGACTGGAGGAAACCCTAAATGGCAGATGGTTCACCTGGAACAGACCTCTGTGTGTGTGTTAATAGTTACATAGGGCTTGGATGCTTTATCCAGGATCACCTGTCGATATGCATGGCTCAAGTCCAGTTTACTAAACTTTTCACCACCAGACAACTTCTCGAACAAGTCCTCAAATTTTGGCATGGGATACTGCTTCAACTTTGACACACCAGGTTGACTGTGAGTTTGTAATCTCCACAGATATGCATCAAATTGTCAGGTTTCAACACAGGGACAACTGGCACAGCCCACTCCAAAAATTTCACTGGCTCGATTATCCGCTGATTGTTGAATCTCTCCAGCTCGATCTCCACCTACCAATCCCTCCGGGATTTCACGATGTTGCGATCACACCAATTCACGCAAAATCGGCCAATCAGCGCAACTATTGCACAACTTTGCAACTTTGTCCAATCACCGCAACTTTCCCACAATTTTGGCCAATCCTCGTCAACATCCGCCAATTTCACCAATCAAATTTGTCTCTAACTGGCACTGAAATGCTCAGTCTAACCAATCAAATGCATCGTTGCACCGTGTTCACTTCCATGTTTACAGTGAGTAGTGAAGTTTATAGTTTACAGTGAGTAACGGAACACATCAGCAAACGGAGTGTGTGATTTAAAAAAAACACTCACCTGCGAGGTTTTCAACACCATCCCTTCCTCAGTCTCCCCCAGCCTGCCCGTGGACGCCTCGCCACATCTCCATCCTGACCGTTTGTGCGAAGTGCTGGGTTTGTGTTTAAAAACATGTGCCTGTCCCAAAAGCACCCCGCTGCAGGAGCACACATGAGAAGAGTACACTACATTACAGCCAGTGAACATTTATACATCTTTAGAGGCAAAATCATTACTACATCTGGTCAATGAGCTTTAAAACTGTGAATCTCCGGTGTGGAGTCTGGACGGACAAACGCCCCCACCCCTCCACCCCCCGCCATCTTGCTGTAAATGAAAGATGTGTGTGTGTGAAGACCGACATGAAGCAGACAGGTAGGCATGGAAAGAGAGAGAATAGTCTCTGTATTTTATTTTTTTTTGTCAGAAAAACAGACTCCAATAGCCAATACAGTGTAACAGAATAATTTATTTTTTCCTCTCCGCTCGGTACCAAGTGGTTGGGAGTTTTCAAATGAAGGTGCTGCCAGTAATTTCCAAATCTCTACTCTTTAACATGCATTCAATGTAATTTTGCTGTTGTAATGGATATTGTGTTAATGTTTGTATTGGTTGTTGCACAAGAGTTTTTCTGTACAGCAGAAGTTTCTGCTTAATTTACAAATCACTAAAAAAGGAAATTGTTGACAATCCTGTGCTTTTCTTGTATTGTTATATAGAATATCACTGCAGTAAACTGGAAAAAAGCATCTGCTTTAAAATTTGGAATTCTTCCCACAACTTTAGTGCAGAAAACACTCTAAAAACATTGCAACGTTCATTGCAACTTTTTAAAAAAGCGCTCACAAATTCAGGCTTTTTGGCCCGCAACAATCATAAAAACATCCCGCGAAATCCTGGAGGGACTGACCTTCTTTTTCATAGCATAGGGATCTGGTTGGGGTTTGTAGAACTTTGGGCAGCCCCTCCAGGTTTCCAATTCCTCTTTGAACACGTCCTCGTTCTGCTTTTAACACATGCTGCAGTGCCATTTGTTTCTGCTCCATGTTGTTTACCAGAACACAATTCATTCCCAGCTCCTTAATCCATGCTCTGCCCAACAGCTTTGGTCCTGGTCCTGCTACGACCACCAGTGGCAACTGTTTGATTTGGTCTTTAAACTGTAGTTACTTCAGCTGCACCTAGCGTGGGCACTCTTTCACCAGTATATGTTTTAAGAGTCAGTGAACAGTCTTGCAGCTCTGGTGTAGCCCCTCATGACTATAACTTTGCATACTCTGTCTTTGACACGATTGTCACACTGCAGCCTGTATCCACTTCAAATGCCACCATGTTGCCATTCAAGTTTAGCTGTGTGATAATGGGATCCACCTTTGCTATTTTTGGCTCTGTTAGATTGTGCAGTGTAAACACCTCTTCATCAGGAGACAAAGTCACAGGGGATTCACTTATGTGGTGTGCCAACTGCTTTTTTTTTTTTTTTATCCCTTTTTACCCCTTTTTCAGTCTGCTTATATTTCCCTCCCCCCTTAAGCTGTTGCTGGCCCGAAGGAGGCGGGAACCTGCACATCTTCTTCAAATGTCCTTTTTTACCACAGCCATGGCATTTTTTCATTGATAATCTGACAGTCCCTTGCCACATGTTCACCCCCACACCTATAACATCTTAGCGGTGTCGTTTTGCTTTGCCACTTCTGTCCCACTTTCACATTGTGCACTGGCAGTTGTGCTGCAGATTTACTCACATTACTGTCCATCACTTTCAGTTGCAGCTGCAGGTCCCGCACGTCCCTGCTTGCGGTCTCGATGGCTTGTGCGACTTTCAAGGTTTTCTCAAATGTCAGCTCCAGCTCCACCAGCAATCTCCACTGGATGTGATCATCCACTATGCCACACACGAGCCTGTTGCGCAGCACCTCCTTTAACTTATCCCCGTAGTTGCAATGTTGAGCCAGCTCCTGTAGCACCGCTATGTACTCCGTCACAGTCTCATTTGTTGCCCTTGGCCTCGAGTTAAACCTAACTGCTGGACTAGCTCACTGGGTTTCAGGTTATAATGTGACTGAAGCAGTGTAGTCAAGTCCTCATATGATTTATCCCCAGGCTTGTCCAAGCATATCAAGTTTCTCATCAACCTATATGTCCGGCTGCCCACTGAGCTCAACAATATCGCTTGCTCCCTTCCAGCATCTGTGATCCCATTCGCCACAAAAATTGTTCTAACACTTCCACATACTCCTCCCAGGTTTGAATCTAGCTGTCGAAGACTGTGAGCATCCCCACCATTGCCGCAGCCATCTGGAAGTTTTTGTTAGCACTGTTGCTAGCGTTGTCGTTAGCGTTGGCTCCCTAGACCAGTGACATTAACCAAAACTTTGCATTGTCTAACTCACAGTGCTGTCTTCTTTCTCTTGCAACCTCTTGTGAGCTCACCAGTTTTCTCGTCGCCAAAATGTAATGTCCTGCCTTAACTTTTTTTAAAGAAGGAACAACACCGGCAGTAAGTTGAGGCTGTTCTCTACTCAAGCACTTCTCAGAACATACACGAAACAATATCTCACTGCTACCAATGGGGGCACTAACTCACTGAACAATTTTTTACAGTAAGATAAAATGAAAACCACTTAAAAACAGTGCCGTCTGCCCAATATATCTCCTTATATCTATTTTAAAAAATTGTGTGGTCCACAGTATCAAATGCAGCACTCAAGTCAAGTAGCACCAGCAAAGAAGGTTTATTGGCATCTAGATGGATCCTTATGTCATTGACTACTGTCGTGAGGGCTGTTTCAGTGCTATGAATAACTCTAAAACCAGACTGAAACATTTCCAATTTGTTATGGGAATTGATAAAATTAATTAATTGTTGATGCAGGGTAGCCTATCTTAATATGAGATTTTTTTCCTTCCCGTTGTCCTGTCAGGCAGCAAGGTGAGCAGAACAGAAATCTGCTACCCTTATTGTGCCAAAATAGATTTACTTTGCCAGAAGGAGCTTTATACAGTACCTCTCTATGTACTGCATATTGTTGTAAACTTCTGCTATAATAACTTTTAATACTTATTTAAATTATTTTACCCATGAAGGACCCGACAGGATGGGGAATGGGGAAAGGAAGTGTGGCGAGGGAGAAAGAAAAAGGGTAAGGAACAGACAAAAAAGACAAACAAACCAACAACTAAAACAAAGAGAAGACAGACTGCTTCTTCCACCGAAGAGGTCTCAACACAAGTCTGGTGTGCAAACGTGTGCATGTATATGAGAGCACACGCAAAACAAGTGTGTGCATGTGAGTGTTTTGTCAGGAAACATACGAACAGGGTGGCCAGTCACAGCAACTCCCCCCCCCCCCCCCCCAGAAACCCAGAGGAGGCAAGGCAATGCCACCAATCCCCACAGAGAACAAATGTCCGAGGTCAACAAGCCCCAGGAAAGCCAGGCATCCACCCCAGGAGGGACGGCTGAGAGAGGCCAGGCCACCGGCGTGGCGGGCCCACACTCTGGGCCTGCCAACCCCCCACCCCCCCAGCAGGGCTAACGCCAGCCCCTGTGCCCCAGGCGCCACGAGGCCAGTGCCCCTACCCTCTGGGCCGGAGACTGGCCCGCGCTCCTGGTGCGAGCCCCCCCAGGCACCCCCCCACAGTGCCACCGCCATACACCCCAGGGACCCCCACACCCAAAGAAGCTTCCCCCTGTCCAGGGGAGCCCACGTAGCCAAGAGGCACTACCCCCTCAATCCAGCACCTCCCGACTAGCAGACACACCCATTCCCATACATTTACACCCTCTTGCTCTCATACGCACCCACATGCACTCACTCACTCTCGCTCACCCTCTCCCCCACACAATCCCACACTCGCACTCATTCTCTCTCACTCCTGTACCTATTCAATCTTGCTCCCACTCGCCCTCAGGGTCACCCACACTCTCTCATGTTCACCCATACACGCACTCTCACTCACACTCCAACCTACTCACATCCATTTGTGTTCTCCCCCGCACACTCACCCACCCTCATTCACCCTTATTACTTAGGGTGATGACGATGCAAATGCAGTGAGCATGAACGCGCACCAGCGCCCGGCAGCATCTGGGGAGACCACCGGCGCAGGCCAGCAGCCCCCCCCCCCCCCGCTGACCTACCCCAGGGCCGCAGCCACAGAAGCAGACCCCCACCCCAGCGCCCACCTGAGCAACTGATCAGCAGACCACCACAGGCGCTCCGAGATGCCACCCGACACGCAAAGCGCCACACAAAACTGACCCACCATCACCATCTCCACTCATCACTCCCTCACTCTCGCTTACTCTCTTGTTCAATCCCTCTCTCACTCCCTTGCTCATATCTATTCATTCGGCAGCACCCAGGGATTTTGACATGGCGGGTCCCAGGCCCCCAGCAGAAGGAAGGCAACAGGGGTGGGGGAAGACCACCCCCCCTGCACAAATCATGATGGGTGTGTGTCAGTTGTATGATGTGATTGTGTGCAGGTGTGTGATCTACCATAGTGTAGTTAAAATTGGGGGGATGGTGGTTGGAGCACCACTAGCCACTGTGATAGGCAGCGGGGCCCCCATCCCACCAAACCCTGAGTGTCTAAAATGCAATTAAAATTAAGATGAGGGCAACCCTGCTGCGCAGCAGAGGTATCCCCTTCACCGACACAGTGCAGCACACCCCCACCTCAAAACCCTAAGTGTATCCAAGAAGATGTATATTCCACCCAGAATCGGAGGGGGGGGGGGCTGGGAAATAAGACTGGGAAGGAGGCAGTCCAGAAAGGAGCTCCCCCCCCCCCCCCCGGGCTGCCAGACTGAGCAGCCCAGGACCCACCAGTGTCACGCCCCAGTGACTCCCAGCACCACAAACGTGATGGAGCAGCCACACCCACACCAACTCCCACTCATTTTGCACACACGAACATGCACAACAACAATAGTCAGTATAGCAAACAATGGACTGGACCCATACGGCGCCCCACACACCAAGCAACACCCCCGAGCGCCCACCCTCAAGCCCACCAACCACCCACCCCAGACACACACCAACAGCAGCAGACCAATGTGTCTATGAACAGTAATGCGAGTCCCTGGTAATGTTTGGGGTTGTGCGTGCATGTGCGTGTGTGTGTTGGGGGAGGGGGGTTACCCTAGGGTGCCAAAATGGGTAAGGTCAACCGTGCTGTCAGGGATATTACAATTATAACAGTTTTCCTTGCATGTAAAACACATTTCTTAGATATTTAATGCTGTGAATGGTACCAGGAACCCTCTAACTTTATAAATGAAATGGAAAAACCTCTTGTAAACTTCTAGCAAGTTTCACACCTATAAAAAGGCATTAGAAAAAAATTGATCTCAAGTTTTTTTTTTTTTTTTTTCATCTTCTTCCCCTTAATCCTTTTCGGGTTGCGGGGGGGCTGGAGCCTATCCCAACATCTTTGGGCGAGAGGCAGGGTACACCCTGGACAGATCACCAGTCCATCACAGGGACAACACAGAGAGACAGACAACCATTCACTCTCACAGTCATACCTAAGGACAATTTAGAATCCCCAGTTGATGCCAATTAACCTAACTTGCATGTGTTTTGGCATGTGGGAGGAAACCGGAGAAATCCTGGAGTAAACCCACGCAGACACGGGGAGAACATGCAAACTCCACACAGATCACTGTTGGTCGGGGGCTGGGATCGATCCCAGGATCCCCGGCCAAGGGTTAGTTGCTGTGCTGCCACAGTGCTAACCACTCTTCCACCGTGCCGCACCGATCTCAAGTTTTTGTGAATCAATATTGATTCATTTAGATAAAATCAATTACATATTGATGAATTGATATTTTAAACCCCACCACTAATTATAAGACAGATTAACATCTTATTTCTAATTGGTGGGGTTATTGCTTGTAAGACAGAATTGTTATAGGCTACTTAATATAATGTAACAAAAGTCAAAATAGCAGAGTTTCACAAAAGTCCCTTCAGATGAGTTAATTGTTAGCTATTTTTTAATTAATTTCCTTTGTTGCACTTTCCTTTTTTAAATATTGTGTGCAGTGACAACCTGAACATGAAAATCAAATTTTATTGGAATGAAAAGTTTAAGTTCAGTGATAAATATGGAAGTATTAGCTGATATATTTAACCCGATCTATTGTGTTAGCATTTGGAAGTGCCTTTCTTTATTACATTTTTGAGATATTTTTCTCTTTTTAATTCCTGTTTTATGATTTCTACATAAAGACTACATGAGAGGGGCCTGAAAAGTTCAGAGGATGAAAAGTTCATAGTGGTCAAATTTGACCAAATGTGGTTGTATTTTTCAACCGCAGGGATCCAAGCACTGGAACACTGATGGAACAATTTCCAGTAAATAAAGTTCCAACATAACTTTTTTAGATTGAGTAATTAAAAATAAAGGGCTCCTATCATCTTAAATAAAGTGCACTCCCATTTTATTATTTTGTGTAAAATAATTGAAATTTCCTCACTGATGCCACTACTCTAGGTTTGTGTTGGAGAGAAATTGGTGCTGTGGTGCTGGTGGTGTTGGGGATGGCGGGGGGGGGGGGTCCACGCCTGCAGGAGCCCACCATCACTTCCTCTGTTTTCCTTGCAATGACTTCCTATACACCTATGACTGTTCTCCCAAGCACAGCTCCAGCATCCTTGTCAAATTTGCTGATGACACAACCATCTTGGGCCTCATCACAGACAACAAGATGGCCTGTACAAATAAGGTAAAAGCACTGGTTGCTTACTGCCATGAAAACAACCTCTCTGAATGTGGACAAAGCAAAAGAGAGGATTGTGGACTACAGGAGACAAGAGGAAGGAGGACAACTCCCCATTTACATTGATGATACTGAAGTTGAAAAGTCAGTAGCTTTAAATTCCTTGGCGTGCACATCACAAAGAACCTGTCCTGGTTGTTACATACAGACAACGTGGTCAAGAAAGCCTGCCAGCTGCTCCACTTCCTGAGGAGACTGAGGAAGTCTGGCATGAATGCCACCATCCTCATCAACTTCTACAAGTAGACCATTGAGAGCTTGCTGAAGGACTACATCACAGTGTGGTATGTGAACTCTTCCATCTCCAACTGGAAAACACTGCGGAGGGTGTTTGAGCTGGTGTAGCGCTTCATTGGTGGTAGTCACTTGTCCATTGAAGAGATCTACAGAGAGTGGTGCCAGAGAAAAGCATTAAATATCATACAGGACCACAGCCATCCAGAGCGCAAACTTTTTCACTTGTTATCATCTGACAGACAGTACGGGAGCTTGGCTGCACACAACAAGAGATGGAGGGACAGTTTCTACCATCAGGCCATTAGGTTTCTCAACTTAAAACTGATTAGAGCAGCGTTTTTCAACCTTTTTTGAGCCATGGAACTGTTTTTACATTGGAAAAATCCATCAGAACCCCAAAAATCTAAAATGCTATAAAATGACACATATTATGGCATATCTAATGGCAATTTAGTCTTGTAATTTGTTTATACTCAGTGGGTACAAGGCATGATTACATACAAAGTCAATGGAAAGAAGCAAAAACACTGGCATTTGCTCTGGGTGACGACACTGCATGCGAGTCTGCATGAGTTGGATTTTTTTTTTTTTCAACTCGGGCCAGGGGTTTGCTTGATGCGTTCAGTGTTGGTATTGGAATTAGTTTGAAAATGAGACAGCCACTTACCAGAGATCACTCTTGTCAGACGTGCACTCCTGTGAAGGGAGGTGTTTTCATCATAGACATGCTTTTCTTGGCTTAACACCACCGTATCCACTGTTTGTTTGCTGCTGGAGGCGGCCGATATCAGGATGAGGTTTCTGGAGGAGGTGGTGACATTTTCCCTGTTTGCATAGTGTTGTGGGCTCAGCAATAGTAAACCTGAAGGGCCTGAAACAGCTGCTTCCAGTTGTGCAGGAGTCCCCAGCTCGGGCTCAGCCTCCATTAAGAGGAGGCAGAAGAGGAGGGATTGCGTTTGTGCCACCATCCGCTGACATGCAGACACCAATGCACAACAATGGCAAATTACTCGCAACTTTTTGGACCAATTAAGAAGCGAAATTACAATATTTCCCGTGGGATCCCAAATGTTCTCTCATGGACTCCCTGGGGTCCAAGAAGCCCCGGTTGAAAAACACTGGGTTTGGGGACAATTGTACACGTCACTCTTGGAGTAGGCATTACTTTGAGGAATATTGTTACTTCACCAGCACCTTCCATGCATAGTAACTTGGCCATTAATTATGTGTCATCATTCAGATCTGTTATATTTTTTGATATTTTATCTTGTTTTTAGTATTTATCTTTAGTATTTATCTATTTTAAATAGTTTATTCTGTAAATGTTTACTTTTATGTTAATGTAGAATTGTATGTCAGTACACGAGCAACATGGTGGCTCAGTGGTTAGCACTGTGGCAGCACAGCTAGAAGGTCACAGGATCGATTCCACCCCTGACCATCGTGGGTTCACTCCCACCTCCAGACCATCAGTGGCTCTTCTGTGTGGAGTTTGCATGTTCTCCCCGTGTTTGCATGGGTTTACTCCGGGTACTGTGGTTTCCTCCCACAGACCAAAGACATGCAGGTTAGGTTAACTGGCATCAACTGGGGATTCTAAATTGTCCTTAGGTATGACCGTGAGAGTGAATGGTTGTCTTTCTCTGTGTTGGCCCTGCGATGGACTGGCGATCTGTCCAGGGTGTGCCCTGCCTCTCGCCCAAAGATGCTGGGATAGGCTCCAGCCGCCCCACCCCCACCCCCCGACCCGAAAGGATTAAGCGGTAAGAAGATGGATGGATGAATGGATGTCAGTACTGTGTTTGACTGCTTTTCTCCTACACATTTTATTGTACTGCTGACCTGGTGTTAACTTATAGATAACAAATAAACTTGGAACTACTGATGCTTAAAAGCTGTTACTTTTGGTTTCCATTTAAAAGGCAAAAGTCAGAGGAACCCATCTTTTTTTTTATTGAATCTCTGTGCACCTATAAGCATTAAAGGGCATTAATGAACAAAAACTGACAATCCAGAGTTTGTGTTCATTATTTCCACACCAAGATTCTTGTCACATTTTCCATTTATAAACAGAACCTGGAAACACACTAGCACTGTAAGAACTGAGGGCCAACTGGCTGATTTTAGCATGCAAAAAAAAATTGTCCATCAGTATTTTGGCCGGCCACAACTCGGCAGAAGAACAAATACAGCCACAGATTTAATTAGTGAGGAAGCGACAGCTTGTTTTTGGCTAACTAGAATTTAAAAAATATTCAGTAATTGAATTCTTCAACATTAGAGAGCTCAAGCCAATAGAATGGCCGCAGTGCTGAGTCTTGTGAGAGGAAGTATTTGTCTTGCCCTGCCATTATTTTAAGACATTTGAGGGACAATAGACAAAAACCATTTGCCAGTGTTGCTGATTGAACTTGTGGCTGTATAGATGAAAACAACCGCTGGAGCTGCGAATAAAAACGGACTCAAAGAGTGGGATAATAATGAGATCAGGCAAGCGTGGACCGCCAATAATGGTCTGAAGAAACAACGGTGAGAGTGCTCAGATCTCCTGACCTTTGACCTTCACCACAACCTGGATGCAGACCCACCTGAGGATCATTGTGCGCGAGTGTGAGCATCAGGACAATTGACTATGAGTAGTGAGTAGTTTTCATGTGAGAACATTTCACTTGTTTCAAAATCACTGGACGTGTTTTGGTGGGAGGTAATTTAGCTTCGGGCCCGCTCACACTGTAGAGTCTGTTCTGTGCTGACTGAGGTTTGACCCCTAAAATCTGGAATGTTTGATAAGTGTGAATGCTCCCCACTATTCTGCAGAAAGGCACATTTTCCCAGCATTGGAACAGTCGGTAGAGGTAGTCTGAGGAACAGAATGAATGCAAATGTTCACTCATGTATGAGCACCTGCACATGCACTTTACATGCTTTTAATATATATGCAAGGCTGTTGCTATAACTGTAATGTTATAAAACCTTGCTACTGACAAGCCAGCCACCGAGGTTGCCCATCAACCACAATAACTGCGATGTTCACCTTTATTTTCACCTTCTTAAGTTTATGCGTCTGTATTTTAAATAAATTATCAACTAAAAAAAAGTTGGCAGAATGTTTTTTCAAGCGAGCAGAAACAATTTCTCAATGGAATCAACATCTCAACCGCCTTTCCCCGACACAGCATGGGGACGAGTGTATAGATTACGCATTAATTATTTGGTGGGGCTGTGTGTGTGTGTGTGTGTGTGTGTGTTGCTTTTTGGGTCTAGCGCCACAGAAAGTGGACAAAAGACGAGCAGAGGATTGCACAGTGCATGTCTGTGCAGGTTGAACAGGGAGGCTGACCCGCTCTGAATGTCTCCCACAGCTTTAGCTCAGGGACAGGCTGGACAGGCTGGTCAAACTGGGATGCACGAATGACCACAGAGCAGAGGATCGTAACTCGGTCTCTGTGTGAGGAAGCCTGTGGTCCACCTGCCCGTCACACACACACAGGGGCAGAGCGGACCTGACAGCAGCCGTCAGCACAGGAGAGAATCGTGCTAAACAAAAAAGCAATGCGAGTGCGGGCTGGTGCAGGCCACCTGCTGACGGAGGAACAGAGGGCCGTTCCACTTTGAATGGAGCAAATCATTTGGCACCAGTGAGAGCATGCCCTTATTTTAAGTAAAAGAAAATTTCTCTTCGAAAAATTTCTTAAAACAAAATATCTCAGAACAAGCACAAGTAGTCTTAATGTAAGATATTTCATCTTACTTAGATTCCAATTTTTGCAGGGTACAAAATATTTTAAATAAAGGGGACAAACATTTTTCTGGGTTTTAATCACATGACTACACACTAACATTTAATTCATATACCAAAGTCAAGCCAACTCATCAATATACCTTGTGCGTTAGATCTTCGTTATAAGGGAAGATGTTGGTTGTTGATGTCAGTCCATCGTCGGTGTCAGAATCCACCACAGATGACCCATAGGCGCTGTCCGAGGAAACCATCCTCTCCTTTTCCCCCTTTAGAGTCTTGCAGACTTCACCCATGCCCTTCATTATAATAGTATTCTGTGGTCAAAAGCCTGTCACAATTTTACAAACGAACCCTCTTTTTCCTGTTTTTAACCTCCTACTGGCCCCTCCTTCTCTGCAGGTCCCTTTTACTTATGGTTGGTTTACATCCTGTGCAAAGACGTATTATTACTCTGTATCGTGCAGTCAGAGATGCATCAACGTAAATATTTATGGGGCAGGATTTGTTCAAAGTGTAGCTTACAGTATTTATGAAGAAACCATGTTGAGGTTTTTCCTACAAGGAAGTAAGAAGGAAGTATTCAACACCCCAAAGGGCATCCAACCTCATAAATATACATTATTACCTGGTTACTTTGTTAAGGAGAAAACCATTGGATTGTATTAAAAAGTCTTTATTTAAGCCCTGGCAGATACAAAAAGATTTTTAAAATGTATTTAAACAACAGAGTGTGGAGTCCAGCAATGTGGGCAAGACAGCAAACCACAGTCATGCACCCAGGAGGTTTTTTGTTTTGTTTTTTTTTCAGTGAAAGGAGATCAGGCCACTTCCCAAGACTGGAGCTGGTACACGCGTGGTACCAGCAGAGCCACAACTGTTGATATACAGTAGACTATGGCGCATTCCAGGATTCTCTGAAAACCAAGTAATGACTTCAAAATGATGTGTCATAACATATCATAACATACAGTGTTCCATGCGTAAATTAAGGCATACTGGTGTTTTGGGTCAGGGCAGAGCCTTTGAGCTAACATGAGACGTGTTGGAATTGCTAGAATGTAGTTAACATAAAAGTAGGAGGCCAGCAAGATGGCAGGTTGAGCAGTTGCGTTTTTTTTTGGACCTCTGGTAATCTTGTCCTAAAAATTAGTCTGAAGTTGTTCAAAATCCACTGTAAAGCACTGAGATGAAGGCACAAAAGTTCAGTAATCCTGGCAGACTAAGAATGGACCCCAAGGGACAGAAGTCTTCCCCAAATGTCAAAAGAAAAGGAGATCGTGGGGAGATGGAGCATGGCTATGCTATGGATGTAGCATCGCAAAGTAAGAGAGCCCACAGTGACGACGCGGCCCCGCCGACACCAAGTAAGAATTCTGTGGAAAAGAAAGTTAAGTTAGCGGATGATGGTGACGGCAATGAAGGTTCTAATATGACAATATTGGAGGTGATTCTAAACCTGGAGAAACAAGTGGATAAACAGTTAGCCGATCTAAGTGAGCAGACAAAACAAAGTAGCGTCATGATTGCTAGCTTAGTGAAAGCAGTCCAGTTCAACGCTGAGGAGGTGAAAGAGTGCAAGAAGAAGGTTCAAGAACTGGAGAAACAGAACAGTCAACTTAGGAAAGAAAACAATGAGTTCAAGGAGAGATTGAGAGAACAAGAAAGATACAGAATGAAGTGGTGTCTCCAGATTACAGGCTTGGAAGAGAAAAGTGATGAAAATATCTGAGTGCAAGTCATCCAAATCCTCCAACAGATCGCTCCTGACATGGACTCGAAGTTGGAGGAAGCAGTTGACATCATCTATCGAATGGGAAGAAAGATGGACAGCAAAAACAGGTTGATTTTCATTCTGTTTGTCAAGAGAGAGGTGAAAGAAGAAATATGACAACTGAGCAAAAACTCTCCGGTGTGCAAAGGAAAAGGCATTGGCTTTGCTGAGATGCAATCAGGATTGGAAAGAGAGGAGCAAGCTGTGGCCTCAAATTGAGCAAGCCAGATGGGCTGGAAAACTAGCTTTCTTTTGGGGTTTTTTGTGTGTTTTTTTACATTGAAGGATGTCGGATTGGAGATGACAGGTGAAAACATTTGACTATGACTGTGATACAGTGGAAACTTATGAAGGGACACTGAAGCTTTATATTTTGGTCTATTTAGTGTTTGAGGAGGTGAATTAAACAAGGGTTACACTTGTAGTTCATATTCTTCTGTTCTCATTTGTTCTTGTGTTAATTGTGAGTTCAAATTTCTTTTGGTTCATTGAATGTTAGCGGCTTGAAGGGCATTGTGAAAAGAAAAACACTTTTTTTATTTTGTAAAGGGCAAAAATCTCATTGTTTATTTTTGGAAAGAGACTCATTCTTCTGATGTGGACGCAACTTTCTGGACTAATCAGTGAGGGGACAGGATCTTGTTTAGTCATTGTTCTAACCGATCTGGAGGTGTGGCAATTTGTTTTAACAAATGTTTGCATGTTCTCCCTGTGCTGCATGGGTTTACTCCGGGGGTTCCAGTTTCCTCCCACAATCCAAAGACATGCATGTTAGGTTAATTGGTTGTTCTAAATTGTCCCTAGATATCTGTCTCCTATAGGCCCTTAGAATAGAGGATTAGTACTAGTGAAGCGCTTTGAGTGTTCTTTGAGACTAGAAAAAGCGCTATATAAGTACAGGTCCTTATCCCCTTATCCTTAAATGCCCTGAAGAGATTATTGTGATGATCAGGTGAGCGTGCGCCCCCTCCCCTCCTGTTCCTGTCCTCTTGGCTCCAGAGGATCAGATACACCTGCATGGTTACCAGTGTTGGGAGTAACGCGTTACAAAGTGTCTGACAAAGTAACGCGTTACTGTAACGCCACTACTTTTGCAGTAACGTGCTGTGTAATGAAATTAATGTTTAAAAATTCAGCAGTGCATTACAGTTACTGAAATTTGATCAGATGTATTACTCGTGTTACTCATTTTGTTAATATGGATAGATATTTTTAGCGCAAATAAACTGACCCTACCATAGCTGGTGCAGCTGTCAGTCTCCTCTGCAGGTCGGTTTCCTGTCCTGCCCTAGTTCATGCCACAGCGCGGTAGGAAGAAATGCCGTAGCGGTGGCGACTTCTCATATCGAGCCCTGATCACCTGTTGTCCGAGCGATGAGTAGCCCCCAACAGCTCCTACTTCTGTGGTTAAACATGAGTATTTTTTGAGCAAGAAGTTCACATTTAATGTCCGCATTAAATGCATTTAAAGTTTTCTTACGCACAGAGAAAAAGTGACTGTGATTTGTTGCAGTAAGGAGCATCTTCTAAGCAGTGAACTTTCATTTATCTGTGCTTTCTGTTTTATTTTATCTTATTAATTTACATGCTGTTGTGATATGCAACTATTTCATGGAAGTACTGTAAATCCTCTAAATATGCGTTTTTAATGGGCTGGTCCAGGGGTGTCAAACATATAGCTCATGGGCCAAAAACGGCCCACCAGGGGGTCCAAAATTTTCTCTGTGAATTTACAGCTTTATTTCAGTGAATTTCTGACTTTCTACTGATTACAATAGTTTATGTAAATCTGTTTCTTTTTCTCTGTAAGATGAGACTTTTTTCCTCATCAATTTTCTTTTTCTTCTTTTTTCTGATGAGAACAAGGGGCCCTTGATCTTGCTGTTTGTGCAACATGATTTAAGTATGCAATAAAAGTAACGTGAAAGTTACTTTTCCAAGTAACTAGTTACTTTAATCATGCAGTAACTCAAAAGTAACTCAGTTACTTTTGAAAAGAAGCAACTAGTAACTGTAACTTGTTACTGTTTTTTAGTAACTTGTCCAACACTGGTGATTACACACCTGCTGCGTCCTGATGACCCAGCATATTTGAGAGCCAGCGTGTGGAGAAACCATTGCTGGATCGTTAGGTTTGCAACAACAGAACATCTAAGCCTTGTTCGTATAATCCTTTGGTTGGCCTGTGTCTTTACGCCCCTGTCCTTCTCTCTATCAGGTTTGCTGCCACCCGTCGGTGTGTACTCCAGAGCTGATCACACTCACCTGACCAAGAAGAATGCCGGACATCCACCCAGGTCACCGTCTTCCCCCTGTTCCCCTGGTCCATGCAGGAGTTCCCTGCCAGACTCTGCTCACTGAGTAAGAGTGCTCTCTCGTTATTATTCTCCCCTTCAGGAGATTCTGTCCCTAATAATCTCTGTCTGCTCTTCTCCCGTAGCTACGTGCGCTCTAGCGGGCACCAGTGTTTGTGTCAATTTAAGTGTGCGTTTTTGTGTTGCGTTTTTCTTCAGTTGTGCTTCTTTATTTAGAGTTGTGTGTTAGTTTTATTTTTACAATAAACTGGTGAACTTTTACACAGAGTCTGAGTGTTCATTCTGGCAGCTCTGCGTTTGAGCCTCACTTGCACTGAATCACGACAGAATGATCCAGCCAGGATTGAGGCTCAGCGGGCGCTCAGCCAGGCGAACAATCAGCACTCTTGCGCTTGGATGACACGAAGCGTCAGGTCATGTTTCTTTCTGAACAGTTACAAACCATCACCCAGCAGTTGGCAACCATTACCGAGCACCTGTGTCGGCTTCCTGGTGCGGCGCCTCCTCCTGCACCTGCTGCCCTGGCAGCACATGCCATCCGCAGGAACATTTCCATTCCTATGCCTGCCCCATTTGGGGGGGAGGTGGGAGGTGCAAAGGGTTCCTGCTGCACTGCCGGTTGTATTTCCAGCAGGTGGAGGGGGAATATAGGGAGAATTCAGCAAAGATTCACTTCATGATATGACCTCGTTATGGGACTGGGCACTCAAGTGGGCTCAGTCCGTCTTGAGCAGCCCAGACGGGCCCCTATATTTGTATGAGTGATTTGTGAGAGAGTTCTCCGAAGCTTTTGACCATTCAGAGAGTGAGGGGAATATAGTTAGCCAGCTGATGGGACTTCGGCAGGGAGACCGGTCTGTGGCCGATTTGTGGCCGTCAAGTTCCGGGTCGTTGCGGCGGACTCTGGATGGAATGACGTCGCTCTTCGCAGCGCCTTCCACTGGGGCCTGAATTTGTATCGCCAAAATGAGCTGGCTATCCGTGCATCCCCCTCCTCTTTGGATGAGCTTATTGCGCAGGCTGTGGCCCTCAACAACCAGTTTAGGGAGTGAGCGAGAGAGCAGAAGGCCAATGCCTCTCTTCGCGCCCCGGCTGGCTGCCCCCCCCCCCTTCTCCCCGGTGCAGCTCGGCTGGCCTCCTCCAAGCCGATGGCCCTCGGTAGGACCCATCTGACTCTGGAGGCACGTCGGCGTCAAGAGAGGGCGGGGGCGTGTATGTATTGCAGGGTCCCAGGCCACGCAGTCTCGAAATGCCCCACGAGACCAAAAAGATCTGGCCCGTCAGTAACCGTGGGGAGTCTGGCAGGAGGGCCCTCACAAATCCTCCCAACCATTTTGAACTCCCTGCCCTCATTCAGTTACTGGGGGCCGAGTTCAAAACCTCCACTCTGGTTGATTCTGGGGCGGAGCAAAATTTAATTCAACAGACCATTGTCAGAAAATTGCAGATACCCACCAGGAATGTCCCGACACCCTTGACTGTCTCGGTGGTCTCAGGCAGCAGTATCGTGGCGATTACCAAACAGACTGAGCCCATTTCTGTCATTCTGTCCAGTAATCACCGCGAGACTTTCAGTTTTATGTCCTGCCTCAGTCGACCACCACCATGATTCTGGGGTATTCGGTGCTCTGCATACATAACCCAATTATAAACTGGGGTCAGGGCTCCATTTCGTCCTGGAGCCCTTTCTGTCTTTCATCATGTCTCCGATCAGCCGCATGCTTGCCCTTGCTCCTGGGCCGGAGGATCTCAGCTCCATGCCCGAGGTCTATCATGACTTAGGGGAGGTCTTTAGCAATTCCAGGGCCCTATCATTACCACCTCACCGGGGCTACAATTGCCCTATTGATATCCTCCCAGGCACGCGGCTGCCATCCAGCAGGCTCTACAGTCTGGGTCAGAGAGGGAGGCGATGGAGACCTACATTAAAGACTCCCTCAGCACCAGCATTATTCATCCGTCATCCGCCCTTCTTGGTGCTGGTTTTTTTTTTGTGGGGAAAAAGGACGGGACACTGCGGCCGTGTATTGATTACCGTGAGTTTAACGCAATTACCCATAAGGATAAGTATCCGCTGCCCCTTATCAACTCAGCATTTAAGCTACTCCAACGGTTGCGTTTTTTCACCAAGCTCGACCTCCGTAATGCGTACCACTTGGTCCGCATTCGTGAGGAAGACGAATGGAAGATGGCATTTAAAACACCGCTGGGCCACTTTGAGTATTTGGTCATGCCGTTCGGGCTGACCAACGGCCCTGCCGTCTTCCAGCGGTTAATCAATGACTTCTTGCGAGATATGATGAACCAGTTTGTTTTTGTGTATCTGGACGATATTCTGATTTTTTTTTACCGCACACTGGAGGAGCACGTAGTCCATGTTCAGTCTATCCTGCAGCAGCTGCTGGAGAATCAGCTTTGTGTAAAAGCGAAGAAGTGCAAATTTTCCACTCGCTCAACTTCATTCCAGGGGTTCATCATTGCCGAGGGCATGGTAAAGGCTGATCCGGCAAAAATTAAGGCAGTAGTAGACTGGCCTACCCCCCAGTCCAGTAAGGACCTCCAACGCTTCCTGGGCTTTGCTAGCTTCTACCGCCGATTTATCCGTGATTATAGTAAGGTGGCGCAACCGCTTACGCAGCTGATGTCAACCAAAAGCCCGTTCAAGTGGTCCGAGGCCGCTGGACAAGCTTTTGTGACCCTGAAAGGCCTGTTCACCATCATGTGCATCCTGGCGCAGGTGGATCCTGTGGTGCAGTTCATGGTCGAGGTGGATGATTCCGATTCAGGGGTGGACACTGTCCTCTCCTAGCGCTCCTCCTCTGACCAGAAGCTCCATCTGTATGTGTATTTCTCCCGGCGGCTAACACTGACCAAGAGGAATTATGATGTTGGGGACCGCAAACAGTTGGCCATTAAGCTGGCGCTGGAGGAGTGGAGACACTGGCTGGAGGGAGTTAGCCGACAGGTCATTGTCTGGACCGATCATAAAAATTTAGAATATCTTCGATCAGCCAGACGGTTGAATTCACGGCAGGCTCGGTGGGCCCTGTTCTTCAGTAGGTTCAATCTTTCCATCTCATACCGACCAGGGTCCCATAATGCCAAGGCTGACGCCTTCTCACACCAGTTTCCCTCCGACTCCTCCTCCTCCACCTCCTCCTCCGCAGCTGCTGCGTCTCCCCCGGAGACAATTCTCCCCTCCTCCTGCTTTCTCAGGACACTCTCATGGGAGATAGAGCAGAGGGTCCGACAGGCTCAATCATCAGAACCTATCCCAGAGGGAGGTCCGCCTGACTGGCTGTATGTCCCCTCAACGTTACGCGGAGAGGTGATTAAGTGGGGGCATACTAGTTTCTTCACTTGCCATCCCAGCATCTCCCGTACTATAGAGCTGCTCAGGAGAGTGTTTTGGTGGCCCACACTTGGGAGGGATGTGCAGAAGTTTGTCTAAGGCCTGTTACATCTGCACCACGAATAAATCGGACTCTTCTCCCCCAGCTGGCCTCCACCATCCCCTCCCGGTTCCGAGTTGTCCATGGTCATACATTGCTTTGAACTTCGTGACGGGCCTCCCTCCATCCCAAGGCAACACAGTGATCCTCACCATCGTCGACCAGTTCTCCAAGGCCGTCCATCTGGTCCCTCTCCGCAAACTACTATCTGCCACGGAGATGGCCGACCTGGTGATGCAGCATGTCATCCAGCTGCATGGGATTTCACGGGACATCGTCTTGGACCGGGGCCCACAATTTACATCCCAGGTGTGGAAGGTGTTCTGCTGCTTTTTGGGTGCGACTGCCATCCTGACGTTTGGATACCATCCACAGAGCAACGGTCAGGCCGAGCATGCTAATCAGTCTCTGGAGGCCATCCTAAGGTGCGTAGCATTCCGTAATCCCTCTACATGGAGTTCCCACCTGACTTGGATGGGGTATTCCCACAATTCAGCTGTCTCCTCCTCTACTGGGCTCACACAGTCCGAGGCCTCAATGGGTTACACCCCGCCTCTGCTGCCCATGGCGGAGAGAGGCCTCACCATCCCATCAATGAAGGCCCACGCGCACCGGTGCCGCCATCTGTGGAGGGCCACAAGAGTTGCCCTCCTCCGCTCTGCAGAGTGCAACCAACAATACGCTAACCACAGACGCACGCCGGCATCAAAGTGCACGGTGGGACAGAAGGTTTGGCTGTCCGCCAAACAAATCCCACAAATGAACCTCACTTGCACTGAATCATGACAATTATAACTCATAGAGCTGATGGAGATGGTCACTGGCTAACCGTAGTATTGAAAATTGATAGCCTGTTTCTACCAGTATTTATGGGTATAATAATGACGGACAAAACAAAAAATTGTTGGAAAATGTAACAAATATGATTTTGGACCTCAAAATGTTTTGTCCTACTGATTCCGTTTTAGTTGGAGACTGGAACAGGACTCCAGATGAATGGATGGATAGAATGCACCCAAGAGTAGGAAGACTACAATGTAATGGTAGTGTTGAAAGCCTTATGACAGACAATAATTTAACTGATGTTTGGAGAAGGCTAAATCCAGGGGTTAAAGAAATATTCATAGTTTAAACCTAAAAGAAGGAATAAATTCAGAAGTGACTACTGGTTAGTGAGTGATGATATGTTGGGATATGCTACACAAATTAAAATCTCTGTGACATAATGCACGGCTCAGGAGACACACACGCAGGCTCAGGGTAGACTTAATAGCTTTATTAACAACAAGTGTGTATGAGTGTGTGTATGCGAGATATAAATGTGTTGGTGGTGGCGTCTGCGTCAGGCACGGAGGCAGGAGGCCCTACAGCCGGACAACCCTATGGGAGAAGCAAAGGGAGAAGGGTAACGGGCACCACACCAACACGGGAGATAAGACAATGATCACAGGCTTACTTGGTTATGGCAGGTGGCTGGCACAGCAAGGGCATAGCCCGGGAGACAGCGACCTGGAGCGCCCGATGCAGCAGCGAGAGGACGGTGGCAGAGGGAAGTGGTCCGCCACCGGGAAATCCACCTGTGCACAGGGGAGCAGACTGGAAGAAGAAGGTAAGTGATTCTTACGTGAATTCTTGCTTGGCGAAGGGAATTCCTTGCAGCCAGGGAAGCCAACGAAGACAGACGGCTTCAGGCCGAAGCCCAGGGCGAGGCGGCTTAAATCCCTCGCCACTGACGAGGTGCAGGTGTGCGTGCAGCTGGCGCTGCTGATGGGCGGCGAGGCGTGACAGTACTCCCCCCTCTAGCAGCGCCTCCTGGCGATGGTTTCTCCGGGTGCGCTCGGTGGAACTCAGTAATGAGGGACGGATCCAACACAAATGACGAGGGTACCCATTGCCGATGTTCAGGTCCATAGCCCTCCCAGTCCACCAAGTACTGCAACCCGCGACCCCGGCGCCGGGAGTCCAGGATGGAAGAGACAGGCCAGGCCGGATGACCATCAATCATCCGGGGCGCGGGCTGCGCAGCAGGAGGAGGGCAAAGGGGGTCGGAGACTGCCAGCTTCACCTTGGACACGTGGAAGGTGGGATGGATGCGGAGGGAGGGGGGAATAGCCACACGCACAGCCACTGGGTTTATAATCCTGGTGATGGGGTATGGGCCCATGAAACGCTGTGCCAGCTTTCTCCTCTCACCCTTTAAAATGACGTCCTGGGTTGACACGTAGACACGCTGGCCTACCTGGTACGCTGGGGCAGGTCTTCTGTGCCGGTCCACCGTGGATTTATTGCGCTCCGCCGTGCGTAAAAGCGCATTGCGCGCCAACGCCCAGATGGAACGGCACCGCCTGAGGTGCGCCCGAACTGAAGGGACAGTTACCTCACTCTCCTGCACTGGGAACAGAGGGGGGTCGTAGCCCAGGGACGCCTTAAAAGGAGACATCCCAGTGGCAGAAGAGTGGGCGGTGTTATGGGCGTATTCAAACCAGGCGAGATGGTTGCTCCAGGACGCAGGCTTGGACGCAGTGACGCAGCGGAGCGCAGCCTCCAGCTCCTGATTGGTCCGCTCACACTGCCCGTTGGTTTGGGGGTGATGGCCGGAGGAGAGGCTTACCTTGGCTCCCAGGGCGTTACAAAAGGACCTCCAGACCTCAGAAGAAAATTGGGGACCCCGGTCCGAGACCACGTCCACCGGAATCCCGTGCAGCCTGACCACGTGTTGGATTAGGAGGTCCGCCCTCTCCAGGGCAGATGGAAGCCCACGCAATGGGATGAAGTGTGCGGCCTTGGAGAACCGGTCAACGATGGTCAGGACAGTGTCGAAGGTGTTAGAGGCTGGGAGTCCGGTGACGAAATCCAGGGCGATATGCGACCAGGGCCTGCCAGGGACGGGCAGAGGCTGGAGCAAACCCACTGGAGGGGCATTACCTGATTTACTGGTGGCACAGACAGGGCAGGCCCGGGCGTAGCGGGAAGCGTCCTTCTGCAAACCCGGCCACCAGAAGGACCGTTGAAGTAGGTTGATCATCCGGGAGGAACCAGGGTGGTAGGTGAGCTTAGATGTGTGCAGCCAGTGGATGACCTCCCCCCGGACCGTGGACGGCACAAAAAGCCTCCCCTCCGGTCTGCCGCCAGGGTCAGGTTCCGATTCCTGCGCCTTTCGGATCTTACTTTCAATGTCCCAAGTGACGGCTCCCACAATGCACGACCTGGGCAAGATGGTGTGGACCGCGTCCTCAGACGCCTCAGGGGCAAATTGCCTAGACAGGGCGTCAGGCAGGCCGTTCTTGGAGCCAGGCCTGAAGGTGATGTTAAAGCGGAACCTGGCGAAGAACAGGGACCAACGCGCCTGGCGGGCGTTCAGACGCTTGGCAGATCTTAAATACTCCAAGTTCTTGTGGTCAGTTAGAACCACGAACGGCAGGTCCGCCCCCTCTAGCCAGTGACGCCACTCCTGCAGCGCGAGCTTGATGGCGAGGAGCTCTCTGTCCCCCACGTCGTAGTTATGTTCCGCTGGGGACAAGCGCCGGGAGAAGAAGGCGCAGGGCCGTTTGACTCCGTCATCAGGTGACCGCTGAGATAGAACCGCCCCCACCCCCGTGTCCGAAGCGTCCACCTCCACGATGCATTGCAGCGAAGGATCGACTTGGCTGAGGACCCGGGAGGAGGAGAACTCCGCCTTCAGTGCCTGGAAAGCAGCTGCGGCCTCTTCAGTCCACCAAAACGGGACCTTAGGGGACGTGAGGCGGGTCAGAGGGCCGACGACGGTACCAAAGTTCGGGACAAAGCAGCGGTAGAAGTTGGCAAACCCAATAAATTGTTGCACCCGTTTCCTTGATGTAGGTGTGGGCCATTCCACCACCGCTTTCACCTTCACTGGATCCGGAAGCACCTGGTCGTGGGAGATGACGAACCCGAGGAAGGACGTGGTTTTAGCGTAAAATTCACACTTTTCAGCCTTGACATATAACCGGTTCTCCAGCAGCCTTTGGAGGACCCGCCTCACATGGACCCGGTGCTCGTCCCTGGATCTGGAGAAGATGAGGATGTCATCCAGGTAGACGAACACAAACAGGCCGATGAAATTCCGGAGGACGTCATTTATAAGGCGCTGAAAGACGGCTGGAGCATTGGTCAACCCGAACGGCATCACCAGGTACTCGAAATGGCCGTTCGGGGTACGGAAGGCTGTCTTCCACTCGTCTCCCTCCCGGATCCGGACGAGGTGGTATGCGCTGCGAAGATCCAGCTTGGTGAACCAAGTCGCCCCCTGGAGGGAGTGGAAGGCGGTGTCCATTAGTGGCAGGGTGTAGCGATCCTTCTCCGTGATATCATTCAGGGCGCGGTAGTCAATACAAGGACGGAGGGAACCGTCCTTCTTGCCCACAAAGAAGAATCCAGTGCCTAATGGTGATGACGAGGGACGGATTATTCCAGCACTCAGCGATTCCTTGAGATAGGAGTTCATGGCCTCCTTCTCCGGCGCAGACAGGCTGTAGAGTCGCCCAGAGGGTAAGGGTGCCCCCTGGCGGATGTTTATCGCACAGTCGTAAGGCCTGTGCGGAGGAAGAGACATCGCCTTGGACTTGCTGAATACCATACCCAGGTCGTGAAACTCCGATGGCATCAGGGAGAGATCCGGAGGCGCGGCGTCCTTGGGAGTAGGAGGAGAGGATGGGGAGCAGGCAGCGGATTGAAGGCAGGTGCTCAAACAAAAGGAACTCCACGCTGACACCCTGGCGGACTTCCAGTCCAGGACAGGGTTGTGGAGGCGGAGCCATGGGTACCCCAGGATGACGGGTGACACAGAGTTGGGTAGGACGTAGAAGGAGGTTTCTTCCCGGTGGTTCCCAGAGATGATCACAGGGACAGGGATGGTCTGGTGTGTAACTCTCCCCAGGGAGACATGGGAGAGATTGACCAGGGCGAGAGGAGATTTGAGGGCTTGGCAACGGATGCCCAATCGGGTTGCCAGGCTTTGTGAAATAAAGCTGCCCTCCGCGCCCAAATCCACCAGTGCGTGGGTGAGGTGCCCAGTGGGGTTGTGACAAAACCGGATGGGCAGCTTCAATTGAGAGAGGGGATTTAACCGATTGACGTCCGCGAGGCCCCCTACAGTGACTCGCGGACCTCCCTGTTTGGCTTCTGTGGACAAAGCTCCACCGTGTGTTGGCTGTCTCCGCAATACATGCAGAGACCCAACTCACGGTGGTGTTGTCTCTCCGCAGGAGGGAGCTTTGTCCGGCCTGTCACCATCGGCTCCGACTCCTCGGAGCACGACGGTGACGGCAACGCCAGGGGGCGAGCTTGGGACAGGCGCGGCGAGGCACCTCGAGGGCGAGAAGAAGACGACTTCCGCTCCGAGGCACGCTCGCGCAACCTGTTATTCAAGCTGATGGCTAGGGACGTTAGCTCCGCTAAAGTCTCCGGGATGTCCCGTCCAGCCAATTCGTCCCTCAGACCAGCACTGAGACTGCGAAGGAAGATGCCGCAGAGAGAACGTTCTCCCCAGCCAACCTCCTCCGCCGCTACCCGGAAGTCGATCGCGTAGTCAACTGCCGACCGGCTTCCCTGCTGAAGGCTGAGAAGCCGATCGACCTGAACACTCTCTGTTCGAGAATGACCAAAGACTTCCAGGAACAGTCTCACGAATTGGCCATAGGTGAGGGTGGAGTAACTGGGCTTCGCCATAACGGCGTAAGCCCAGGTAAGTGCTCGCCCCTCCAAGAGGTTCCCTATGTAGCCAATTCGGCTATGGTCCGAGGGAAAATCTCCGGGCACACGGTGGAACACGGACTCACATTGCATAATAAACCCCCGCGCTCTGCCGAGCTTACCGCTAAAGCGGGCGGGGGTCGGAATGGGTGTGAGCCGAGCCGGTGCTACCGGAGCAGGCTGGACGGCCGCTGGAGCAGCAGGAGCCGCGCCGCCCTGACGAGCCGAGGGGAACGGCTGTTGGGGGTCCAAGCGGTCCAATCGGTTAGTGATTATGGACAATTGATTTAAAATCACCTGTTGTTGGTGGGCTATTAGGTCCACCCGAGCCTCGAGAGTGGTAAGTCGGCGTGTGAGCCCGCCATCTGCCGAGCCGCTCTGCTGAAGCCGTACTGACATAATGCAGTGTGTATGAGTGTGTGTATGCGAGATGTAAATGTGTTGGTGGTGGCATCTGCGTCAGGCACGGAGGCAGGAGGCCGTACAGCCGGATAACCCTATGGGAGAAGCAAAGGGAGAAGGGTAACAGGCACCACACCAACACGGGAGATAAGACAATGATCACAGGCTTACTTGGTTATGGCAGGTGGCTGGCACAGCAAGGGCGTAGCCCGGGAGACAGCGACCTGGAGCGCCCGATGCAGCAGCGAGAGGACGGTGGCAGAGGGAAGTGGTCTGCCGCCGGGAAATCCACCTGTGCACAGGGGAGCAGACTGGAAGAAGAAGGTAAGTGATTCTTATGTGAATTCTTGCTTGGCAAAGGGAATTCCTTGCAGCCAGGGAAGCCAACGAAGACAGACGGCTTCAGGCCGAAGCCCAGGGCGAGGCGGCTTAAATCCCTCGCCGCTGACGAGGCGCAGGTGTGCGTGCAGCTGGCGCTGCTGATGGGCGGCGAGGCGTGACACTCTAGGGCACCTTTAACAGATCATTGCTTTATAGATCTAGTTTTAGAACCCACAATAAAGGAAACCAAAAACAAAGGGTTACACTGATGGGGGCCATACCATCCATCCATCCATCCATCTTCTACCGCTTAATCCTTTCGGGTCGCGGGGGGGCTGGAGCCTATCCCAGCATCTTTTTGGGCGAGAGGCAGGGTACACCCTGGACAGATCGCCAGTCCATCGCAGGGCCAACACAGAGAGACAGACAACCATTCACTCTCGCATCCATACCTAAGGACAATTTAGAATCCCCAGTTTTGATGCCAGTTAACCTAACTTGCATGTTTTTGGTATGTGGGAGGAAACCGGAGTGCCCGGAGTAAACCCACGCAGACACGGGGAGAACATGCAAACTCCACACAGAAGGGTCACCGATGGTCTGGGGGTGGGATCGAACCCACGATGGTCAAGGGTGGAATCGATCCCATGACCTTCTTGCTGTGCTGCCACTGTGCTAACCACTGCGCCACCGTGCTACCACTTTCTGTGAAATCAGTGATCAGAGAAGATATCCTACATTCAGAGGTCTCTCCTGGACTGAGGCAGCTCTGCATCCAAGGAATTGATTTTTGGGACATTAAATGTACTAATAAAGTTATCCGGAATTTGTTATTGAAATAAATTTATCTCAATTTGAATAGAAGATGTATTCTCAAAGAATTTGATCCTGAAAGAATTAAGATAATAAGAAAGAAATATATTTCATTCCCACTCCCACCTACTGTGAAGTTAAAGAGGTCAATTTCAAAATTTTAAATGAAAATTTATCCAACAAATTAATTTTTAAGACTCAGATTTAATTTGGACATGAACAACTGTGATTTTTGGGAAAAAGGTATTGATGGTTTAGAACATGCCTTTTTGCAATGTGAAATCGTGCAATCCTTTTGGGAAGAGATGTAGAAAATTGAGATGCCACCATTGTCAGTTAAAATAGTCAAGTTTGGTGTTTCTGTTGAAAATAAGAATTTGGATTATCTTGTTAATTATATACTACTTTTGGGTAATTTTTTTTATCCACAAATGTAGATATTTGAAAATTAAACCCTGTCTGAACCATGAGAGCAGGGGTGTCAAACTCATTCCATGGAGGGCCAAGACCCTGCATGTTTTACTTCCACCCAGTCTCTTCAGCAGGTGTTTTCACTGATCAGCAATCAGTGGGAAGAAATTCAGAGAAATCACCTGTTGAAGACACTGGGTGGAGGTAAAACCCGCAGGGTCTTGGCCCTCCATGGAATGAGTTTGACACCTGTGCATTAGAGGAACGAGCTCAAACTCTTGAGCCGATCACTGAGAATTGCAATAGATAAGAAAGCTGTTAAACTATTTTCTTTATTGAGTTAATCCCTTCCACACCTGTGGTGTATGGGGTGGTGCTTCTCTCTGTTTCACTGACCCTAGGCCACACAGCTACTGTGAGTAGTGAAAGCTACAGTGGTGGTGGTGGTGGTGGGGGGGGGGGGGGGGGTTCAGTCCTCTGGTAGCGCTGTGCGTTAACTTTCCTTTCCCCATTCCATTATACTGAACACCAAGCTAGAAGGCGGAAAGTACCATTTTTATATGGTCTTTGGTATGACCCGGCTGGGATTTGAACCCCAGCCTCCCGGTTGTGGGACGGATGTTCTACCAACTAAGCCACCACTCCGGTACATTTTCTTTATTAGATATGTTTAAATTACTATGAGACAGACCCTTTTTTCTTTAATTTTATTTTTATTTTTTATTTTTATATTCTAAATGGTTTGCTGTGTATGTACATCTGATGTTGTTTCTGTTCAACCTCAGGCATAAATTGTAAATTCTGTAATTTGTATGTTAATGCCTTGTTTGTTTGTTTGTTAATAGTGAATAAAGTTTTAAAAAGTTAACATAAAAGTGATGCCATTTTGACCTCATTACTCAGATCATTTCAGAGACCCGTGGAATGTGCCAAGAGTGTCTGGTCCTTAGTCAAACACACAGGCTGCCCCTAATTGGTATGTTCCAGTATTTTGCCCACATCCAAGACGGCGGCTGATGGCCGTAAACTTTCTTCTGTTTCTTCAAAACTAAACATCGAAACATGGTTCTGGAAACATATGAGGCAGGAAATAAATGGTTTAGTTCCTGAATGTATTTGTTTTCACTGGCAACTGCTAGTTTAATAGTTCAGCAGGATTTTGCCTCGAGGTGATCATACCTCATCTTTATCCTATAAGAGTGGGTGACCACAGGGGCGCCTCCAGAAATTTTTCATAGGTGGGGCCACTGAAAATCTTGGAGTGGCACATCAAAATCAATATAAAATGTAATCAAGCTGTGCGCCCATTCACATTTGGTCTGAACGCACCTTGACAGTGTGATCTGTCCTACTTTGCTGTATTTTGTTATTTGTTAATAATATACAGCACACATCAATTATTCTTAAACATCTACTACATGAAAAATATGACATAGAAAAACAAGTTATAAAATTATTACAACTCCCATCAATCCCGCATCACTAAACACGATTACAGTTTAGTGATGTGGGACGATAGGAGTTGCCTGCTAGTCATTTAAAAAAAAATTAAATATTACTCTGTTATTATACGACAGCCAACAACTTTAACTACGTGGAAAGTTATCTTTTAAATTGACAAACATCATACGTGTAAGTCGTAGCAAAATTTGATGGGATCAAAAGATAATTTCACTCTTGCCATTCATTTCAATGGATTTTTTTTTTTTTTTTTGATTTAAGGTCCCATATGTGGAAATAGAGGGGGCGTGACCTGGCTCTTCATTATACCTTGCGGTGTGATGATGTCACACGTGCGTATGTGCATGCCATTTCCCTTATATTGTGGAGGTAATAGAACAGGCGAGATGCAACAAGCTGGAAGGGTGCAAGGTTTTATTTCCTCTAATATAATGAAACACGCTTTGTAGCTCGGTGAGCTACTGCGCTGCTGAGGCATGTATAACAAGCTCTTTTATACAGTTGTACAGACAGAGAGAATGCATGGCACATTAGCATAGTGATCGTCATCTCATACATATCAGTCAATACATATCATTAGCATGACATCAGCTGGCGCCCGGCCCAGACGTCCTCTCCGAGGATGCATACATAACAGTCCCAACTGATTGCACCCTGGGGCTCTCTGTCCATATGTCCATTGTCCTCCACTTCCTCCAGCCCTGATGAGTGTGAGATAGTGTCCGTCCGCAGTGTGCTGGGTCACCACAATATCACATTTATCCCCCCCACCTTGAAAAAGCTTAGAACTATGTCTGTGGTTAACCTTAGCAAGGGTAGCAAGTAACCATTAAAACAAAACTAGCATAATGGCTAGCATAGAGTTGATCATACACACATTAGCTTAAGAAAAACAGCTGATATATGAAAGCACACACATATGGCTTGGCCGATATTGCAGTTAGTATATTGCCTAATGTGAAACAACATACATGTACTTGACTGTACCACTGTGAGAACCACCTAAGGTTTATTTCCAAACATAACATCAGAAAAAAAAAATATTATTTTTTGTTTATTATTATTATTATTAATATTATTATATTATATTATATTATATTAATATATTATTAATATTATTTATTATTTTTTGTTGGCTGCACGGTGGCGCAGTGGTTAGCACTGCGGCAGCACAGTTTACCCTTGGCCGGGGCATTGTGGGGATCGTGGGATCATGGGTTCGATCCCAGCCCCCGACCAACAGTGATCTGTGTGGAGTTTGCATGTTCTCCCCGTGTTGCGTGGGTTTACTCCGGGATTTCTCCGGTTTCCTCCCACATGCCAAAAACATGCATGTTAGGTTAATTGGCTGTTCTAAATTGTCCCTAGATATCTGTTTCCTATAGGCCCTTAGAATAGAGGGTTAGTATTAATGAAAGCGCTTTGAGTGGTCTTTGTGACTAGAAAAGCGCTATATAAGTGCAGGTTAGTTAGTTAGTTAGTTAGTTTACACCCTGGGTAACCGGGTAGACTGCTGGTTCAAACCACTGGGTTGTGTGGGTTATTCTGCCACATTGAATGGACCATGTACTGACTGAACATGTAAATCAAGAACTATCAGTGACAGTTCAGAGCTCAGCAAGGCCTCTGTCGAACCCGGGGTGGTTGCAGCCCTGGCGGTGCTCGCTCAGGCAAATCTGAGGGCCATCTCAATGGAATTGTGGCTGGCTCAACAGCAAAGTCCCAGTCAGGATCCCACACTGGCTGGGTCAGCTCGATTGCTGTTACTTGGTCCAGGGTTACCTTTCTCAGACGGCTGGCAAGCCATCGAGGTCCGAATGTCCTAAAGACATGCTGTCCCTCACTGCTGAGGCAGTGAATTAGCATGGTGTGCAGTCTTAGCTTGCTAATTTTAGCTAGGTCCATCGAGGGACACGAATGTTTCAAAAGACTCAAGCCAACATGACCAAGGAATGGGCGGCTCACCGGGCAAAGTCAGGAACAGTGGCAGGGGTGTCAGCAGCATTTCCGTCTCACTGTTGTCCAAGTTTCTCCTCATCACTAATTGTTGTGTTTGGAAATAATGGGCTGCAGGCAGGTCCTCGTGTTGAGGTTAACGTTATTAAACGTTAGCAGAACATGCTAAGAGGGAGCACACAGTGAGGTACTGGGAAGGGACACCAAAGGTGGAGAGCAAGACAACAGAGACCAGCTAGCCCTGGGTAGCCAGCTATTATACCTTGCGGCGTGATAACATCACACGTGCGTACGTGTGAGTGCAGCGTGGTGCGTCATGCCGTTTCCCATTTATCACAAATATGCTGTCCCTTTTAAATAAATGAAGATGAACTAAATGAATTTCTGAAGAAATAAGGTAAAACTCACTCGAAATAAGTGGCACTGGCAACTCTGGTGGAAGAAGTCTCCCACAATCTCTTTGTCAAACCTGATTTTAGAATATAAAAATACTGGTGGGTACCAGTGTTACCCCTCAGTTGGCTGGCATTAAAGGTAGATTTATGCTCCACCTCTGCTCTGCGTGTCTATGACGCCCCTACGCTTTGGACAAGCCTGAGGGCCACTCAGGGGCAAACAGTCCATTTGGGGCCCAAGGCAAAGACAGAAATGGGGCCCTACTTTTTCTTTGTTCTACACCTTCTTTTCAGGCCTTATTGAAATCCTACCTGAAACTTATTGTCCTCAAAAGTCTTCAACTGATGATATCATTCCGGCATCAAGAATTACATCTGTAGAAAAACAAAGAAGTTTAACAAATTAAATGTAGACTCTTGTCTATTATAAAAAAAAAATTCACCTGGAAGATCTGTTATTTGTTCACACTTACCAGACCCTCCAGGATTTTGTGATATTGCGATCGCACTAATTCATGCGAAATCAGGCCATCACCGCATCTTTCGAGTGACCTTGCAACTTTGTCCAATCTGCAACTTTCCTGCAATTTTGGCCAATCCTCGTCACCTTCCACCAGTGTTGCCAATCAAATTTGTCCCCAAGTAGCGCTCAAACACTCAGTCTAACCAATCAAATGTGTCGCTGCACCACGCTCACTTCTGTGTTTACAGTGAGTATTAACAGAACACATCAGCAAAAAACAGAGTGTACGATTTAAAAAAAAACACTCACCTGCGAGTTTTCCAACACTGTCCCTTCCTTTGTCTCCCCCGGCCCACCGATGGACATCTCCCCACATCTCTGTCTTGACCGCATGTACTAAGTGCTGGGTTTGTGTTGAAAAAAGTCCACCTGCCGCGGAAGCACGCCTGAGGAGAAACACCGTAAAACCACAAACAAATCAGCAAATCTAACGCTACAGCCAGTGCGTGAATATTTTATACATCTTTAGAGTTAAAATCATTGCTTCATCTTGTCATTGAGCTTTAAAGCTGTGAATCTCCAGTCTGGACACGGACCAACATGGGCCTCGGCAAACCCCCAAGGAGAGCCCCTCTTCCCGGTAAAGGAAAGATGAAACAGATGTGTGTCAAGATGTGCAGCAGGTAGACAGGTAGGAGTCAGACACAGAAAGAGAGAAAATAAATAGTTTTTTTTTTCCAGAAAAACACAGCCTTCGATAGACAATACAGAGCAACAGAATAAAATATTTCTTTTTTTTCTCTGCGCTCGGTACTGAGTGGTTGGGCACCACTGCAGTTAGGAAGTTTTCAAATGAAGTTGCTGCCAATAATTTCCAAATCTGTACTTTTTATCATGCATTCAATGCAATTTAGCTGTTGTAATGGATAATTATTTTTTTCATCCTTTTTATTCAAGTTCTTAGCAAGAGTAGCCTACAGTGTTGGTTATTTTTATGACAAATTTATGAGTAGCTACTTCATTCTCACTTAATTGTGTTAAAGTCTGTATTTGCTGTAGCACAAAAGAGTTTTTTTTCTGTAAAGTAGAAGGTTCTGCTTAATTTACAAATCACTGTTTAATAGGAATTTTTTTTGACAATCCTGTGTTTTTCTTGTGGTGTTATACACCGTGCATCTGGAAAGTATTCACAGCACTTCACTTTTTTCACCTTTTGTTATGTTACAGCCTTATTCCAAGATGGATTAAATTCATTTTTTTCCTCAAAATTCAACACATAATACAACATAATGACAATGTCAAAAAAGTTTTTTTTTTTTTTTTTAGATTTTTGCAAATTTATTGAAAATGAAAATCTAAGAAATCACATGTACTTAAGTATTCACAGCCTTTGCTCAATACTTTGTTGATGCACCTTTGGCAGCAATTACAACCTCAAGTCTTTTTGAATATGATGCCACAAGCTTGGCACACCTATCTTTGGCCAGTTTCGCCCATTCCTCTTTGCAGCACCTCTCAAGCTCCATCAAGTTGGATGGGAAGCGTCGGTGCACAGCTATTTTCAGATCTCTCCAGGGATGTTCCATTGGATTCAAGTCTGGGCTCTGGCTGGGCCACTCAAGGACATTCACAGAGTTGTCCTGAAGCCACTCCTTTGATATCTTGGCTGTGTGCTTAGGGTTGCTGTCCTGCTGACAGATGAACCGTGACCCCAGTCTGAGGTCGAGAGCGCTCTGGAGCAGGTTTTCATCCAGGATGTCTCTGTACATTGCTGCATTCATCTTTCCCTCTATCCTGACTAGTCTCTCAGTTCCTGCCACTGAAAAACATCCCCACAGCGTGATGCTGCCACCAACATTGGTGTGGTTAGGAGCCATGCCTGGTTTCCTCCAAGCATGACACTTGGCATTCATGCCAAAGAGTTCAATCTTTTTTTTTTTTTTTTGATTTTGTGTACTTTATTGATCCCCAGAGGGGAAATTGAGGGCATCCACCTGGATGGATGAAGCAGCCACGGTACGGCGCTATCCCTTTACCATTCACACACACATTCACACCTAGGGCCACTTTTAGAGTCTCCCATTAACCTAACCTGTATGTTTTTGGCTTGTGGGAGGAAACCGGAGAACTCCCAGAGTAAACCCACGCAGACACGGGGAGAACATGCAAACTCCACACAGATCACTGTCGGTCAGGGGCTGGGATCGAACCAGGGATCCCATGGCCAAGGGTGAGTTGCTGTGCTGCCACAGTGCTAAACACTGTGCCACCGCGCTGCCGGTGGCGCGCCGCCACCCTTTGTCTCATAAGACCAGAGAATTTTGTTTCTCATGGTCTGAGAGTCCTTCAGGTGCCTTTTGGCAAACTCCAGGTAGGCTGCCATGTGCCTTTTACTGAGGCATGGCTTCCGTCTGGCCACTCTACCATATAGGCCTGATTGGTGGATTGCTGCAGAGATGGTTGTCCTTCTGAAAGGTTCTCCTCTCTCCACAGAGCAACACTGGAGCTCTGACAGAGTGACCATCGGGTTCTTGGTCACCTCCCTGACTAAGACCCTTCTCCCCCAATCGCTCAGTTTAGACAGCCGGCCAGCTTTAGGAACAGTCCTGGTGATTACGAACTTCTTCCATTTACGGATGATGGAGGCCACTTTGCTCACTGGGACCTTCAAAGCAGCAGAAACTTTTCTGTACCCTTCCCCAGATTTGTGCCTCAAGACAACCCTGTCTTGAGTCAAAGGAATTGTCTGTAGACCTCTGGTCTACAGACAATTCCTTTGACTTCATGCTTCCTTTCCAAATCATGTCCAATCAGCTGAATTTACCACAGGTGGACTCCAATTAAGCTGTAGAAACATCTCAACGATGATCTGTGGAAACAGGATGCACCTGAGCTCAATCTTGAGCTTCATGGCAAAGGCTGTGAATACTTTTGTACATGTGATTTCTTAGTTTTTTATTTTTAATAAATTTGCAAAAATCTAAAAAAAAAACAACAACTTTTTTTCACATTGTCATTATGGGGTATTGTGTGTAGAATTTTGAGGGAAAAAAATGAATTTAATCCATTTTAGAATAAGGCTGTAACATAACAAAATGTGGAAAAAGTGAAGCGAATACTTTCCGGATGCACTGTAGAATATCATTGCAGTAAACTATCGAAAAATGCATCTTCTTTAAAATTTGGAATTCTTCACACAACTTTTAGAGCAAAAAACTCTCAGAACTATATTTAATCTCATGTAATGTCATCTGCTGAGGCTGCAGATATCCTGTACACGCCTGGGCAGCACAGTTGGCCCTATTCAAATTTAACAATGTGAGCCTTGGGCTGCGCAAATCTTGCAGTTAGAAAAAATAGTAAAAACATTTTGCTGTTTACCTGTACTATCATCAACCGGCATCACCGCTGCCTCCTCATTAACAACAAATACTGGTTATTAGCATTGTGTGTGCTCGTACAAGCAGCGTTGCTCTCTATCTGCTCTTCGGAAGGTTAGTCTCCTCACTGGTTGAAGTGAAATAGGCTGTTTTGATAAAAAGTTTTCTGTGCTCTTCCCTTTTTCTCCATTTCTCTCCACTGCTCAGACAGTGTATGGTTTGTTTACAATGCAACCAAGGATACGCCCATGTGCATGTCTCAGAGACACCATGGAAGAGTCCAACAGTCTGAGGAGAAGGGGGGAGGATGTTACGTTCTTGATTTGAGTTGCCATTTATGTAAATATTGGTGTTTATTTTGTCGGACATCATGTTAAATATGCTAAACATTGAAAAAAAAAAATATATGGGGCTCCTAGTAAATCGGGGCCCTTAGCAGATTGGAGCCTAAGACAGTCATCTACCTTTGCCTAATGGTAAGTTCGCCTCTGGGACTACTACATAAAACCAAGATAAGGGATTAAGCCAGGATTTTCAAGTAATCCTGGCTTAATTTACACTACCATTCAAAAGTTTGGGGTCACTTAGAAATTTCCTTATTTTTGAAAGAAAAGCACTTTTTTTCAATGAAGATAACTTTAAACTAATCAGAAATACACTCTATACATTGCTAATGTGGTAAATGACTATTCTAGCTGCAAATGTCTGGTTTTTGGTGCAATATCTACATAGGTGTATAGAGGCCCATTTCCAGCAACTATCATTCCAGTGTTCTAATGGTACAATGTGTTTGCTCATTGCCTCAGAAGGCTAATGGATGATTAGAAAACCCTTGTGCAATCATGTTAGGTCTGCAATGCTGTAATTGCTGCAAATGGAGGATTCTTTGACGAAAGCAAAGTTTGAAGGAAAAAATTATTATTTCAAATACAAATCATTATTTCTAACCTTGTCAATGTCTTGACAACATTTTCTATTCATTTTACAACTCATGGTGGTAAATAAGTGTGACTTTTCATGGAAAACACAAAATAATTGTCTGGGTGACCCCAAACTTTTGAACGGTAGTGTATACTTGACTTGGTTGCATAAAAGTAGGATAAATGATGCCCTGCTAAATTGCTATGGAGATTTATTCTCTAGCGCTAGCCTGCTTTGGACCAGACTAAGAGTCAGGCTAAGATTAAGCCTAGTGATTTATTTGTCAGTACAGGGATCAATGCTGTGAGAAATCAATGCTTTTCACTGTCATATGGTCTACTGTACATGTGCTGCAGCATTTTAATTATCCTGCATTGAATGGAACTCAAAGAGATGAAGAAAAATTAATCTTGCATTAAAATAATACAGACCCACTGTCATTCAAGGATGCTCACTGTTCTTTTAATTGTAACAACCATTTACATAATCATCTGTGCAGTAGTGATGATTACTGTCAGGCCCAGTCTTACACTTTTAATATTTAAATACATTTATATTAATGTCTGAGATGTGATGATACACAGCCTACAGCGGGGAAAATAAGTACTGAACAAGTCAACATTTTTCTAATTAAACATATTTCTGATGGAGCCATTAACCTGAGATTTTCACCACATATCAGAAACAACCCAAGTAATCCATACATATAACATTGCAGGGGTCAGTGCTACGAGAAATCAATGCTTTTCACTGTCATTTATGGTCTACTGTATAGGCCCACCCAGGTACATGCTGGTCCTATCCCTGCCTGCCTCTATATAACCTAGGTAAGTGTGGTGTTACCCAAACAACCCAAAATAAGTTTAATTAATTATGTAAACAAAACTAAACAAATAAACAATTTACTAAATTGCCAAATAAAAACACCACCAAAATATCCATCCATCCATCCATCCATCTTCTACCGCTTTTCCGGAGGTCCGGGTCGCGGAGGCAGCAGTTCAAGCAGAGAAGCCCAGACTTCCCTCTCCCCAGCCACCTGCTCCAGCTCTTCAGAGGGGATACCAAGGCGTTCCCAGACCAGCTGGGAGACATAGTCTCTCCACCGAGTCCTGGGTCTGCCCCGGGGTCTCCTCCCAGTGGGACGTGCCTGAAACACCTCAAGTGGGAGGCGTCCAGGAGGCATCCTAATCAGATGCCCATACCACCTCAACTGACTCCTTTCAATGTGGAGGAGCAGCGGTTCTACTCTGAGCCTCTCCCGGATGACTGAGCTCCTCACCCTATCTCTGAGGGTGAGTCCAGCAATCCTACGGAGAAAGCTCATTTCAGCCGCTTGTATCCGCGATCTCATTCTTTCGGTCATTACCCAAAGCTCATGACCATAGGTGAGAGTAGGAACGTAGATTGACTGGTAAATCGACAGCTTTGCCTTAGAACTAAGCTCCCTCTTCACCACAACAGACCGGTACAACGTCCGCATCACTGCAGATGCTGCTCCAATCCGTCTGTCGATCTCTCGCTCCATTTTCCCCTCACTCGTGAACAAGACCCCAAGATACTTAAACTCCTCCACTTGGGGCAGGAGCCTGTCCCCAACCCGGAGAGGACAATCCACCTTTTTCCGGCTGAGGACCATGGACTCGGACTTGCTGGTGCTGATTCTCATCCCAGCTGCTTCACACTCAGCGGCAAACCGTCCCAGCAAGAGCTGTAGGTCATTGTTGGATGAAGCCAACAGGACAACATCATCTGCAAACAACAGAGATGAGATCCTGTGGTCACCAAGCATGACACCCTCCATTCCCTGGCGGCGCCTAGAAATCCTGTCCATAAAAATTATGAACAGGATCGGTGACAAAGGGCAGCCCTGGCGGAGTCCAACTCTCACTGGGAATGACTCCGACTGAGTGTTGGCAATACGAACCAAACTCTCACAACGGTCGTGCAGAGACCGAATAGCTCATAACAACAAGCCCGATACCCCATACTCCCGAAGCACCCCCCACAAAAATCCACGAGGGACGCGGTCAAATGCCTTCTCCAAGTCCGCAAAACACATGTAAACTGTTGAGCAAACTCCCACGAACCCTCAAGAATTCTCGAGAGGGTAAAGAGCTGGTCCGATGTGCCACGGCCAGGACGAAAACCACATTGCTCCTCCTGAATCCGAGGTTCGACCAACGGCCGGACTCTCCTCTCCAGTACCTTGGCATAGACCTTCCCAGGGAGGCTGAGGAGTGTGATCCCTCTAAAGTTGGAGCACACCCTCCGGTCCCCTTTTTTGAAGAGAGGAACCACCACCCCGGTTTGCCATGCCAAAGACACTGTCTCCGACATCCGCGCAATGTTGCAGAGGCGTGTCAACCATGACAACCCAACAACATCCAGGGCCTTGAGGTACTCAGGGCAAATCTCGTCCACCCCCGGGGCCCGGCCACCAAGGAGATTTTTAACCACCTTGGCGACCTCAGCCCCTGTGATAGGTGAGTCATCCCCCTCGTCCCCAAATCCTGCTTCCTCTGTGGAAGGCGTATCAGTGGGATTGAGGAGATCCTCGAAGTATTCCTTCCACCGCCCGACGATATCCCCAGTTGAAGTCAACAGTGTCCCATTTGCACCATACACAGTGTGGACGGGGAGCTGCTTTCCCCTCCTGAGCCGCCGAACAGTTTGCCAGAATCTCTTTGAAGCCGACCGAAAGTCTTGTTCCATGGCCTCACCGAACTCCTCCCATACCCGCGTTTTTGCTTCAGCAACCACCCGAGCTGCACTCCGCTTGGCCTGCCGGTACACCTCAGCTGCTTCGGGAGTCCCACAAGCCAACCAAGCTTGATAGGACTCCTTCTTCAGCTTAATGGCCCCCCTCACCACTGGTGTCCACCACTTGGTTCGGGGGTTGCCACCACGAGATGCACCGACCACCTTGCTGCCGCAGCTCTGGGCCGCCGCTTCAACAACAGAGGTGGAGAACATGGCCCATTCAGACTCCATGTCTCCAGACTCCCTCGGAATGTGGTTGAAGTTCTTCCGGAGGTGGGAGTTGAAGACCTCCCGGACAGGGGCCTCAGCCAGACGCTCCTAGCACACCCTCACTATACGTTTGGGTCTACCAGGTCTGAATGGCTTCCTCCCCTGCCATCGGATCCAACTCACCACCAGGTGGTGATCAGTTGACAGCTCTGCACCTCTCTTTACTCGGGTGTCCAAGACATACGGTCGCAGGTCTGATGATACGATAACAAAATCGATCATCGACCTGCGACCTAGGGTGTCCTGGTGCCAGGTGCACATATGGACACCCTTATGCTTGAACATGGTGTTCATTATGGACAGACTGTGGTTAGCACAGAAGTCCAATAACTGAACACCACTCGGGTTCACATCGGGCAGGCCGTTCCTCCCAATCACCCCCCTCCAGGTTTCACTGTCGTTGCCCACGTGCGCATTGAAGTCCCCCAGTAGGACAATGGAGTCTCCAGGAGGAGTACCCTCCAGCACCCCAGTCACAGACTCCAAAAAGGGTGGGTACTCTGAAACATCATTTGGTGCATAGGCACAAATGATGGTCAGGACCCGTTTCCCAACCCGAAGGCGCAGGGAAGCAACCCTTTCGTCCACCGGGAAAAACTCCAATATAGAGGCAGCAAGGTGGGGGGATACAAGAATACCCACCCCTGCTCGTCGCCTCTTGCCCGGGGCAACTCCAGAAAAGGCCAAGCTCCAGCCCCTCTCCAGGAGACTGGTTCCGGAACCGGAGCTGTGTGTTGAGGTGAGGCCGACTATATCTAGCCGGTATCGCTCAACCTCGTACACCAGCTCAGGCTCCTTCCCCACCAGAGAAGTGACATTCCACGTACCAAAAGCCAGTTTAGAAAGCTTGGGATCAGTCCGCCAAGGTCTCTGCCTTTGACCGCCACCTAATCCACATAGCACCGGACCCCCATGATCCCTCCTGCAGGTGGTGAACCCACTGGAGGGCGGACCCATGTAACTCCTTCGGGCTGAGCCCGGCCGGGTCCCATGGGTGGAAACCCGGCCACCAGACGCTAGCCTTCGAGCCCCTCCCCCAGGCCTGGCTCCAGGGTGGGGCCCCGGTAACTCCATACCGGGTGGGGTACACTGAATCCTTGATATACAATTTATCATGAGAGTCTGTTGGATCGTTCTTAGTCTGGCCCTTCACCCAGGACCAGTTTGTCTTGGGAGACCCTATCAGAGGCAAATTGCCCCCGGACAACATAGCTCCTGGGATCACTGGGGCACGCAAACCCCCCCACCACGATAAGGTGACGATCCATGAGGAGGACCACCAAAATATAACTTATTTAATCCTAAACAAAACAAACAAATTAAACTAAATACCAATCACTAACAAATAGCTCCAACACTCCGGCCCCTAATTGTGCAATAATCACATTTACTCCCCTTCTACAGGAGCCATCCCTACAAATATCCTAGTAGTCATAGACTAACTAAATGAATCTTCTTGATAACCTGCAAAATAAAGAGAGATTAGAGAAAAGATGAAGTCCATGCTGCTATATAGCTGCTTTCAGCAGCAGACAAAGCTTCATCACATGCCTCTCCAGAATGCTGGTTCAGGTTTGGAGCTGGACGGAGCACACCAGACCCTTCGCATCTTGTTTAACGTCTAGAATCTTCCCCATTAGTCACAATCCTCTTTGAGCTGTGTCGTCTGCAACCAGAACAATGTCTCTGGGAGTAAGGCTTCTTCCTGGTCTTATCTACATAACATCTGTTGCTTCTCTTTCTAGTTCAAGCTGCAATTCTCTCTGAAGCAGTTGATTAACCCAGTCAGCAAGAAGTGCTGCTGTAAGCTCCAGTTGAGCAACTCTGGCCTTACCCAAGATAAAGGCAACACAAACCTTGTGATCCTTTTGAAATCTCAAATAGGACACAGTTCCGTATTCAACTTGGCTAGCATTAGAGAAGTGATGAAGCTGAGCTGTAACAGGATGTACAAAGTCTCTTGATTTAACACAATGATCCACTGCAAACTCAGCCATTTTCTAAAGGTCCTTGAGCCAATCAGACCATTTTTCGGAAAAGTAATGGGGAATGACTTCATCTCCTCCCAAATTTCTCTTACAAAGTTCTTGGAGCAACAGTTTGGCAGAGACACTAAATGGGGCTAGAAATAGATCATACAGGAAGGTGACCACTGACAAAATACAGTACCTCTTCTTGTCCATGGTTGTTCTTGAAGAGAGGTCCTAAATTTGAACTTGTCAGTTTCAATACACCACTGTAGTCCTAATGCTTGTTTCACATGAAGCTGATCAATATCCAAATCTAGCTCCATGGTTTTTTCTGCTCTGTTGTCCTCAGAGATTGACTGGAGCATTGTACGACTGTTACTGATCCACTTCGAGAGTTTGAATCCTCCCTTTTCACAAAGAGCAGTCAAATCTTTAATCATGTGGAGAGCTTCCTCTTCTGAAGCCACTGATTTCAAGCAGTCATCAACATAAAAATTATGCTTGATGGTATTAACTACTTCAGCAGGGAAATTTTGGGCATTATCATCTGCAGTTTTTTGTGTTTACTGGTGTTATCTTTGTCTAATATTTAAATTTGTTTGATGATCTGAAACATTTAAGTGTGACAAACATACAAAAAAAAATGAGATATCAGGATGGGGCAAACACTTTCACACCACTGTAGATGAATGTTTACCACCAGCTACAGCAACAAGAACACCCATACTAATGGCCACCAATGGTAAAAACAAGACTGACTCCAACAGACTTGTGAATTGGGAGAAACAAAAGTCAACGGCCCAATAAAGGGTACCTCTTTATAAGCCCATCTCTAAAAATGGGGCGCATGTGTGTGCGGTGAACTCCTAGCACAATGTTTGTTCATGTTTCGAAGGTGTGCATATTGTAGGGGTGCGGACAGCTCCCCTCTTCACTGAGAGCCTGAGGAATTTGGCTTCAGCCTGCTCACGCTATGGGCTGGAGCCGAGTTCCCGTGACGGCGGTATGATTAATAAAACTCTACTTAAAACCTCCAACAACGCCGTCACGGGAACTCGGCTCCAGCCCATAGCATGAGCAGGCTGAAGCCGAATTCCTCAGGCTCTCAGTGAAGAGGGGACACAAAATCCGTGTCCTGCAGCAGGGTTGAAGTCAGATTGAGAGAGAGAGCATGGATTTCAGTCAGCTTAAATACCAGTTACAAACAATGCATGAAAGGCATTCACAGCAGGGAGTATGGCATTTGCATTTGAGAGGCATACATCACAATAGGCAGATTTGCTAGACTGTGCTCTAGGTGCAGAACAAAGGGGTTAACAGGCACATCTACATATTGATCTGAGTCTCTAGGTCACAGTAAGGACAGGACGCATGAACACAATACATGAAAGGTGACATTATCACAGTAGTGTAGCGGAAAAAACCAGGAGTAGGGAGTTGTCTGTCCTTAGTCTGTTTGTGGGGGTTTTCCCAAACCGCCACAGATCTACCATTTACTCTTTTTTTTTAACCCAGTCCTGGTGAAAGCACCCAGCCAGCCCATCCAAACCCCGTCAGCTACCCAGCAACTCCCAGAATCTGGAGAAGCAAGTTACAAATGCCGACAAGCCAAACAGATGGCACAGATAACCATAGACAAGATTTTTTAAGTCTTACACCTTCGAACTCGGTGCTTTGGACAAGGCCTCCACCACAACATCCCAGATGAGGTCCCATTTGTCACAATGCCGGCTGCAGGTTTTGACAAAGAAGGGGAGACCACACGGAGATGCCAATTTAAACACAAGTTTGTGGAGGTAATAGAACAGGTGAGATGCGACGAGCTGGAAGGGTACAAGGTTTTATTTCCTCCAACATATTGAAACACGCTTCGTAGCTCGGTGAGCTACTGCGTTGCTTAGGCATGTGTAACAAGCTCTTTTATACGTTATACGGACAGAGAGAATGCATGGCACATTAGCATAGTGATTGTCATTTAATACCCATCATTAGCATGACATCAGCTGGCACCCGGCCCAGACATCCTCTCCGAGGACGCATACATAACAGTTCCAACTGATTGCCCCCTGGGGCTCTCTGTCTGTATGTCAATTGTTCGCCACTTCCTCCAGCCCCGATGAGTGTCAGATAGTGTCCGTCCGCATTGTGCTGGGTCCCCACACGGCTCCCCCCAGAACACTCAGAAGGGGCTGTGACCCCCCGGGTCGTTTGGGCTCCAGTCGGTGCCCGTGGAGGCTGCAGCGGGGGTTGCCGCTCTGGTAGAACTGTCCTGCTGCAGAGGAGTGTCGGAGGGCATGTCAGTCCGTTGAGGGGACGGGGGAGGGGTTGAAAAGACGGTGTCCTCCGCTCCGAGTTCCAGCACATTGAATGGCTGTGGATCGTGGGCACACGGGGCCGGTGCGTTCGTAATGGAACAAACCATCAATCGGCCAGTTTTAGGGAGTGAGGTGCAGGAAGAACAATGTGGAGGAGAAGGGGGAGGTGGATGGGATAAGTGAGTGCCAGCCCAGGACGTCAAAAGTGTCTGGGCCACTCAAAAATTGCATGTGCATCCGCCATGGTGAGGGACTTTCCTGGTAAACCTGGCGGTGATCCGCAGCGGCTGTGATAAAAATGAAGTCTCTGACTCCTCTTGCTGCTCAGTCCTGCGAGGATGTGGGGAAGGCGAACGGCCAAATTCCCCGGGGATGCGTAACAGCTGTGAAAAAACTGAAGCTGTGTGAGGGACTTGGCGGTTTGGTTTTAGGTGCAGGAGCAGCCCTAAAGTTATCGGGGAAAGCAATCGGCTAAATTCCCATTGTGCGCCATGGCTGAGAAACCCATACAAAGTCCCGTGTGCGGGCTGCATGTCTGCTTCAGGTGCATGAGCAGTCCTAAAGGTTCCGAGGATAGTGATTGGCTGTGTTTCTCGGGCATGTGCAGCAGCGGAGGACGATGTATAAGTCTGTGGAGCCGGTTTGTCCCTGGTGCATGGCGCACGCCTGGCGCAGTGACCACATAGGTGGAAGTTGCACTGTCCTCGTAATCCTGCGATGTGTGCACAGGGCTTCTGTGTGCAGAAAGTCCGCTGTCGGGAGGTGAGTCAAGGAGGGGGAGCTTGATGGAAATCAACGCAGACGGTGCCGATAATCTTCCCCATTCAGGCTGTTTCCTTCGGTTTGCTTGTGTCGCCGTTCACGGTATGTGTCAGTTCCAGCGTTGCCCGCTCCGGAGAGCACGCTCCGGTGTGGATGAAAAGGATGCAGGCGTTCTCTGGTACTCTGGAATCCACAGCACGGTGAAAGGGAGCAGACGGTCATCCCACATCAGGTCACCACGTGGTGTGCAGCGTAAGGGAGAGGCAGTTAATCTCCGTCAGGTCACCAATGTGGAAAAAATGGCATAGTCGAGAGATGCAGCATGCACGTCCAGGGTCACCAAAGTGGAGGTAATAGAATAGGCGAGATGCGACAAGCTGGAAGGGTACAAGGTTTTATTTCCTCCAACATATTGAAACACGCTTCGTAGCTCGGTGAGCTACTGCGTTGCTTAGGCATGTGTAACAAGCTCTTTTATATGTTATACAGACAGAGAGAATGCGTAGCAGGTTAGCATAGTGATTGTCATTTAATACCCATCATTAGCATGACATCAGCTGGAGCCTGGCCCGGACGTCCTCTCCGAGCACGCATACATAACAGTTCCAACTGATTGCCCCCTGGGTCTCTCTGTCCATATGTCAATCGTCCTCCACTTCCTCCAGCCCTGATGAGTGTGAGATAGTGTCCGTCCGCATTGTGCTGGGTCCCCACAAGTTTATTATTTAAAGAGAAACAAAATAAAAGGGAGTCTATAAAAATCAGTGGTGTGTGTGTGTGTGTGTGAATTGGATGCGTGAAACAAACAAAGAAAACTGATCACTGGCTAACCCAGTCATCACATGCCATTGTCAGGGCTGTAACTATGCCCAGCAGCAAACTCCAAACTGGAAAGCCCACAGGCTACAAACAACAACCAGGGGGCTGCCAACACAACCCCGACCAAGTGACAGACCAACAGCAGTAGGCAGAGCACAAACACAGAAGGTGACCGGCCTCCAGCGGGAGCAGAACGCTACTGACAGATATGTTGAGATGGCTTAAATAGCGCACCTCTCAGCCAGGGGCGGTCCTTCACAGCTACACCTACAACACAAGAAAAAACACAGAGAAGACCCACTCTGGAAAGGAGCGGGCCATAACACATTGGTTACAGGCGCATTTCTAAACTGCTGAATGTTCTAGTGAGCACTGGTGGAGCCATCATTCAGAAGTGGAAAGAACATCATTTTACCATAAACTGGCCACAAGCAGGAGCTCCTCGCAAGATTTCTGACAAAGAAGTCAAAAGAATTATCAGAAGAGTTATCCGGACTTCCGGTCTGGACGCCATGGTGATAGCAACTTAACGCTGAAGCTCCCAGACCTAATCCAGGAAAACATCTTCAAAATCAGACTTAACGGATTTTTGGAAGAATAAAAATCAAAAGACAAAAACATCATGCCTAACCAAAAACAGAAGAAACTGACATTCTCCAGGCCAGGACACGCAGCGGCCGTAGAATCTGAACCGGAGGACCTCCGTTCAGAAGACGAGGAGCTGAATGTAGCTAACAAGAAGGTTAGCTTGAAATCGCTATTTGAAGAATTACGACGATTTCGGACCGAATTTCATGAATTCAGAGAGGAATTAAAAAGGATGAACAGCAGAATGGACCAGGCCGAGAACCGAATCTTGGAAGCTGAAGAAAGAATAAAAGTGCTTGAAGATTCTATGCTGGATTTACACAAAAAACAGTCAAGGCTGGAGGCTAAGCTAACCGACCAAGAAGGAAGACAGAGACGAGACAACATTAGAATTCACGGTCTGAAAGAAGGAGCTGAAGATGATTTCAAAAATGGCGGAATGCGTGGAATCCTTACTGAGAAAGAAGTTGGATATTCCACAAACCACTGATTTGAAGATAGAAAAGGCCCATCGTACATTAGCCGCAAAGCCAGCGGCAGAAGCGCCCCCACGTTCGGTGGTGGTAAGATTCTCCACTTTCAAAATAAAACAAGAGGTTGTAAGACGGGCTTGGCAGAAAAAAGGATTTATGCACCAAGAGAGAAAAGTCTTCGTGGAGCACGATTACGCCCCGGAGGTTCTTAAAAAGCGACGGGAATATAACGACGCCAAAAAGGTACTATGGGAACAGAATCTGCGCTTTCAGACGCCATTTCCTGCGAAGTTAAGGGTCTTTTACGGTGAAGAGTCATGTCTCTATAATTCGGCGGAAGAAGCAACAATTGACATGGCGAGAAGAGGGCTCCCGGTATCAGTTTTTAAACCCGCAGCAGACCTGAGCGATAAGATCAAGGCTCAAATGTGGTCCACTCAGAGACCTTCAAAATCCACGGGCCAGCAGCAGGAAACCCAGCCCCAGAGCTACAAGGATAAGCTTTCCAGTTTCAGGAAGTAATAGCGACCTTTTTTTTTTTTTTTCAGTCATTCTGCACTTCCATCCCCCCTCCTACAAGGTAACAAACATTAAAGGAGATGCAGAATCAGCATGTGGTAAAACCTTTCATGGAGCAGCTATAGTATTAGAAACAAATGTCTTCTTAATTTAAAGGAAAAAAAAAATCTTGTTAAAATAGAAATGTGACAATGACCCACATGTTCTCCCCACACTAACAAATACTGTATTACAGTGAATGTTTGCTGTGATGGGGGTGGGAGGGTGCACACAATTTCATAGGGTATAGGCATAAAACAAAAAAAAAAAAAATCATTACAAGTTCGGATTGGGATCTGAAATTCACGTTAAAAACATGGGACAACTTACAGGGGTAAGAGAGGGCCCTCAACACGTAACAGAGTTTGAGGAATTTCCCTCAGAGCCTACACTCCATCAGGGCTCTTACAGGGTCCTTAAAGAGACCTCAGCTCAGGAAGTTTTTTTGACAGTTTTTTGTTTTAAAGTTTCGTACACTATGTTCTTAATGTTTTTTATGTTCTTAATGTTCTTTCAGTTTCTGAGTAGCAAAAAAGAGGGCCACCACACTGTTATACTAAATAAGAAAATACAATGGAGAAACAGGGTGTAACCAAAATAGTCTCATATAATGTAAAAGGGATCCTGAACCCAGTTAAAAGATCCAAGATTCTACGCAAAATGAAAAAAGACAAAGCAGAAATAATATTTTTACAAGAAACCCACCTTACAGACGTGGAACACACTAAACTCAATAGACAAGGGTTTAAAATGATCTCTTCATCTTCATATAAGTCAGGGAGGAGGAGGGGAGTAGCGACATTGATATCAACCAAAATTACATTTGAAAAAAAAATCAGAACACAAAGATAAAGAAGGGAGGTACAGTTTAGTAATTGGGCGGCTAGAGGGAGAAGATATCACCCTGCTGAATGTATATGCACCACCAGGGGCTAAATGGAAATTTTATAAAAATGTATTTGACCTAATGATAACTAAAGCCCAAGGTTTAGTGATATGTGGTGGAGGCTTCAATCTAAGACTGAATCCATACTGGGATGCAACAGGTAATTCTTCACATCAAAATAACACTCAAAATAGGAAAACTCGGATGCTATTAAAAGAAATGGGAATCTGTGACGTGTGGAGGGAATTCAACCCCATTGTAAAAGATTATACTTTTTATTCAACGCCACATTCATCTTACTCAAGGATTGATTGCTTTTTTATGTTTAATAGAGACATTGGAAGAGTAAAAACATGTAAAATAGGACTGATGGATCTCTCTGACCACAGTCCGATCTATATGGACTTAAACATCCAAAAATACACAAATAACACATTTTCTTGGAGGTTGAATTCAAATGTCCTGAAAGGACCACTGAAAGATGAATTGGAATCAGATATTCTCAGATATTTGGAAGAAAACGATAATGGAGAAGTATCCCCTTTAATACTGTGGGATGCGTGCAAAGCTGTAATAAGGGGAAAAATTATTGCAAAACTGGCAACCCAAAAGAAACTGAGACAAGAAAAACTAATCACATTAGAGTCAGAACTCAAGAACCTAGAAAAAGAACACAAAGGCAACACTCATTCTAATGACTCGCTCAAGATTAAAGAAATTAAAAATCAAATAAATGAGATCTACACAATAGAAATCCAGAAGAAACTTACATTTCTGAAACAAAAACACTATGAAGCAGGCAGTAAATCGGCAAAATTACTAGCCTATAAATTGAGGAAACATCAAACAGAAAGAGCAATCTACAAAATCAGAGACCCAGTATCAAAGGAAATAAAATTCAGAATTCAGGATATTCTTAAAAGCTTTGAGAATTACTATAAGAACTTATACTCCCACAAAAAACATAAAAACGCATCCGAGACATTCCTAAACACATTAAACCTTTCCCAACTTACGGAGTCACAAAATAAAACACTACTGTCAGAAATACAACCTAAAGAACTGGAAAAAGCAATTATGAAACTTAAAGCTAACAAATCCCCAGGAGCAGATGGCTATACAGCAGAGTGGTACAAAACCTTTAAACAGCAACTATCTCCTCTCCTCCTGAAAACATTTAACTATGTCCTCCACACAGGGGAAATCCCTCCCTCCTGGAGAGAAGGGGTCATTGCAGTCATACCTAAACCTGAAAAGGATAAACTAGAATGCTCCAACTACAGACCAATCAGTGTATTAAATCAGGACTACAAGCTTTTTACCATTATCCTTGCCAAAAGGTTAGAAAATATACTGACAGACTTAATTCACTTAGACCAAACAGGTTTTATAAGACAAAGACAGACACAAGACAACATTAGACGCACTTTACACATAATTCATCATATAAAAAAATATAACTTAAATGCAGTCATATTGGGATTAGATGCTGAAAAAGCATTCGATTCGGTTGACTGGTCTTTCCTATATAGAATCTTATCCAGTTTCAATTTTCATAACAACTTCATTAGTAGTAGATTAGTTTATTTGACAGGGACAGTGCAATAAACATAGACAATTAATCAAAGACAATCAATCTGATGTGTTGCACATAGAGTGTATAGCTATTAGCTAATTTGCAACTCTTGTCCCTGGATGGGCTTTAGAAAAAAGAATCAAGATAAAAAATATACACAATAACCACATACATCAATGCAGAAAAATTATAAATACACAATTATAAATATTATAAATATTATAAATACACAAATATAACAGCCTGACTCACATTTAACATAAATATTATAAATACACAAATATAACAGCCTGACTCACATTTAACACATATAACATAACTCACATTTGCCTATTTCAGGCCTTCCTCCCTCCGTCACTCACTATAAACAAACACATTTATTCCTTCCCTTCATTCACTCTCACTTTGCAGACAAATAATTCATACATGAGTACATTCTTGTTTATTTTTCAGCCAGTTTTTAACATTTTTAGTGAATGTTTTAAAGTCCGTTATTATTTTAATTTCATTTGGCATTGTGTTCCATTAGAACTATACAGGCATTATATAAAAAACCAACAGCCAAAATAAGGATTAACGGTAATTTATCATCATCTTTTGAGCTGGAAAGAGGATGTCGTCAGGGCTGCCCCCTGTCCCCACTGCTCTTTGCAATCTTCATAGAACCTCTGAGCCAATGGATAAGACAAAATCAAGAAATTCAAGGTATTACACTTGGTCAGAAGGAACATAAAATAGCACTCTTTGCTGATGACATTTTAATATACCTAGGGCAGCCGGACACTTCTTTACCAGAACTAATCTCAGTTTTTTCAGACTATGGAGATTTATCGGGGTACAAATTAAACATGCATAAAACCCAAGTTTTAACATTCAACTATGACCCAAATCATTATTCACTAAGTGAACTCAAAACTAACTGGGAGATGGAATCTATGAAATATCTGGGGGTCAATATCCCGAAACAACTCAACAAAATTATAACACTAAACTATGATCCACTGGTGACAAAAATAAAATCTGACCTAGCAAGATGGAATATGATACCATTCTTAGGTACTGCACAAAGAATTGAAGCAGTCAAAATGAATATACTTCCACGTCTTCTATACCTCTTCCAAACAATACCGGTAGAACCTCCCAAAAAAACATGGCAGGAGCTGGACAGAATGATCTCAAGATTCATATGGCAGGGCAAGAGACCTAGAATCAGATATAGAACCTTACAGCTAAACAAAGACAAAGGTGGGCTCGCGCTGCCAAATATCAGGGACTATTTTAAAGCCGCACAAATTAAAACTTTAATAGAGATATGTAACCCAGTCTACACTGCACAATGGAAGGAGATCGAATGCCAAATAACAAGTGACATCCCCCTACAGGCGATAATAGGGAACAATGTCTTACCTAAACTTTTGAATAACACTAACCCGTGGATAGAGACCCCGCTAAAAATTTGGTTTAAGATAGTCAGAGAGAATCAAACTAAAGCGCCCTATCGACTTCTGCAATGGATTGCCTATGATCAAGACTTTATTCCCAATAAAACAGACACTAGATTTAAAGAGTGGAAAGAGAAAGGGCTGATAAAATATTACGATTTTTTTAAGGGGCAAACTTTAAGAAGTTTTGAAGATTTGAAAAAACAAGGTCTAATAAATCAAGATCTTTACAGGTTCTTTCAGCTTAGACACCACATAAACAATATACTTAAAAAGGAGGATTTGGAAAGGGCCCAGTCAGGTGTTCTGAAGGTCTTCTTAATGGCATATAAAGGGATCCCAGGGATCAGATACATTTCTAAAATATACCAAGGTCTTCAAGACTTAAAAGGAGACAACACATCATATATAAAAGAGAGATGGGAAAAAGAGGGGAATTTCACTTTACAACTGGAAATATGGGAAAAGCTAAATAAACAGCAATGGAAAAGTACCTCATCCCTGCAGTGGAGAGAATTTGGATGGAAAAATTTGGTAAGATTTTTCAGAACACCTGCACAAAACAAATTTACCCATAAAGGGTTGAACTGTTGGCGCTTGTGTGGTGAAAAGACTGCAAATCATTTTCATGTGTTTTGGTCATGCCCAGTTATCCACCAATATTGGACCAATGTACAGACAATATTGAGGAAAATATTCAAAATAACAGTTCCCTTTTCTTTTGTAACTTTGTATTTGGGTTTACTACCGGGCTCACTGGAAAGACGAGGAGATAAATACTTATTCAATGTTTTAATATTGGCAAGTAAAAAAGCCCTAACTAAAAAATGGATGTTGAAGGACTGTCCTACACCTGAAGATTGGTCTAACGTGATCCAAGACATTTACTTGATGGAAAAGTTGACATTCGCACTGAGACAGGACATGGATGGGTTCATGAACTTTTGGCAACCCTGGATCGCATATGTGTCTTCCATTAGATCTAATCTTTGACAAATACCATTTCAATAATGGTTCCGCTCTTTGTTCCAACGCTACTCAGATGCTCTTTTACTTTTAATTACTTAATTTTCTGTTTGTTTTTTGCTGTTCTGTTTGTTTGTTTGTTTTTTTAATTTTTTTTTATTCTCTTTAATTTCACTTTTTCTTTCACTTTAAAAAAAAGGGGGTATTGTAATAATTATTCTACCAATGTTGTCAAATAGCAAAAAATAAGGGAACGTGATGAAAATGTAAACAATGCAATGCTGTAATGACCTGTATACCCTTTACAAAAACTTAAATAAAAAAAAAAGAAGCGTTATCCAAGAGGAAGGTGGTCTAGGAAGACCACTAGTGGAGAGCTCCAGAAAGACCTGGAGTTAACAGGTACTGCTGTTTCAAAGAAAACAATAAGTAATGCACTCAACCGACATGGGCTCTATGCCCGCTCACCTCGCAACACTCCATTGCTGAAGAAAAAGCATGTTGAAGCTCATTTAAAGTTTGCTGCACAACATTTGGGCAAGCCAGTAAAATACTGGGAGAATGTAGTCTGGTCAGATGAAACTAAAATTGAACTTTTTGGATGCCAGAACATGCCACAACTCAGCATGTGTGTTGTGGCATCCAGAAAGAAATGACATTGCACATCCCATCATGGTGTGGGGGTGTTTTTCAGCGCATGGTACAAATAGACTTCATATAATTGAAGGAAAGATGAATGGACAAATGTACAGAGACATCCTTGATAAGAGCCTGTTGCCATCTGCCAAGATGCTGAAGGTGAAACAAAGGTGGAAATTTCAACAAGACAATGATCTCAAACACACAGCCAAGGAAACTCTCAACTGGCTCTGTTAGAATTGTCCAGTCAGTCACTTGATCTGAAACCAACTGAAAATCTATGAAACGAACAGATTAGAGTTCATCGAAGACACCCATGGAACCTTCAAGATTTGAAGACAGTTTGTGTGGAAGAATGGGCTAAAATTACTCCTGAGCAATGCTTGCGCCTCGTTTCTCCATGCAGGAGGCGTCTGGAGGCTGTTATTACCAATAAAGGCACACACACATTCACACTTTGGGCCACTTTAGAGTCTCCAATTAACCTAACTCCTAATTCCTGTGTAAGTGTATTTTATATGACACTACTGTCACAGCACATTGTTATCTTTCAAGATTATTTTTTGTATTTTTGCATATTTTATTAATCCCAGAGGGAAATTACAGGGCATCCACCTGGATGAGGCAGTCACAGTGCAGCGCCAATCCTTTCACATTCACACACACATCTGCACCTAGGGCCACTTTCTCCAATTAACCTAACTTGCATGTTTTTGGCTGGTGGGAGGAAACCGGTGTACCCGGGGTAAACCCACACAAACACGGGGAGAACATGCAAACTCCACACAGAAAGGTCACCAATGGTCAGGGGGGTGGGATCGAACTCACGATGGTCAGGGGTGGAATCAATCCTGTGACCTTCTTACTGTGCTGCCACAGTGCTAACCACTGCTCCACCAAGCTGCCCTTTTTTTGTGTGTTTTCGTATTACAGGTTAGTTTCATTTAAACTGACTTACTTGACTTAAACCCTTGAGTTCCCTAAGGAACATAGGCCATCCACCAGAGACTGCCACCCTCTTCTGTCCTGTTCTTTCCTCTCCAGCTGTTCCCACGTCAATCCCACTTCTTGGACTTCTTTTTTCAGACTGCAGTGCCAGTTGTTCATGGGCCTTCATCTTTTCCTTTTTCCTTGGGGCATCCATCTCAGAGCTCTTCTAGTGGGGTTCTGTGGTGGCTTCCTCAGGGTGTGCCCCAACCACCTCCACTTTCTTCTTTTGATTTCAAGTTCAACTAGCTCTTGTGCTGTTCTTGTCCAGATCTCTTCGTTGCCCACTTTGTCAAACCATCTGACACCCAGGATGTTGCGGAGACATCTGTATAGAAAGACTTGAACTTTCATGATGGAGGCCTTCTGACATGATTGGGACAAACCCAGATGCAGACAAGACTCAGAATAAACACAATTATCTTTATTTAATGTGTGTGTGAGTGTGTGTGGGAGTGTAAATGTGAATGAGTGCTGGAGAACGAGCAGAGCGAGGACAAGTCTGGCAACCCTAGGAGAGAGGAGAGACAAGAGTATGAACTGTCTGTAAACTGGTTGAATAAACAAGTGGTAAATCAGTCTTACGATGCAGGTGAGTAGTTGAGGCGCTGAAGAACATCCAAGCAGCACCGTATGCAAGGGTCCCTGTCCGTCGCGTGTTCGTGCTGGTGTAGATGATTCAGGGGCTTCTGAGGAGAATAGTTCATTCATGGAAACCAATGTTTCCTCAGAGTGTAGGTGAAGGTCCCGATCTGCCGCCAGGAGGAGGAAGTCCGCCCAGAAGAATCCACCTGTACGTTGAGTAGGGGAGGCGAAGCTCCCAGATGATCAGATGTGCAGGAAGGATGAGGGAGGTGAACTCCGTAGCCAAAGGAGAAGTAGACTCTCGCTCAGAGGTCTTTCATCCAAATGGAGCTTTGACGTCTCCGTGCAGAATGAGAGGCAGTGCTCCTTAAGAAGGCTGCCTAATTGGTGGAGCAGGTGTGCACGCAGCTGTGGAGACAATTAGGGCAGCAGGCACACAGAGCGGATCACCACAGTACTCCCCCCCCCACCCCATGGGATGCCTCTCGGTGGCCGATCCAACTTACCCGGGTGCATCCGGTGGAACTCCCTAATGAGCTGCAGATCCATCACAAAGGAAGGACGCACCTAGCATCTCCACTCCGGACCATATCCCTCCCAGTCCACCAGATATTGTAGACCACGACCCCTGCGTCAGACATCCAGAATGCGGCTGACCCTGTATGCGGGACCACCATCAACCATCACCGGCAGGGGCAGAGTCTTGGGAGGGGGGCACAGAGGGCTGGAAACAAATGGCTTCACCTGAGAGACATGGAAGGTGGGTCAAATGCTGAGAGAGGGAGGAAGAGCCAAGTGCACAGCGACTGGGTTGACAATGTGAGTAATAGTATATGGACCAATAAAGTGCTGTGAAAGTTTCTTGGATTCAGTCTTCAGGTTGATATTCTTGGTCGACAACCATACCTGCTGTCCAACCCGATAAGGCAGAGCCGGGGTCCTGCAGCGGTTGGCGATGTTGGTGTTGCAGCTCATCGTGTGCTGCAGAGCGGCCCTGGTCGCCCTCCACAGCCAGCGACAGCACTTCACGTGGGACTGGATCGACGGAACAGCAATCTCCTCCTCCTCCTCCAGAAATGGGGGTGGGGGGGTAGGGTTGTAACCTAAGGAAGCTTCAAAAGGAGAGAGACCAGTAGCAGTGGAAACAGTGGAATTGTGCACATACTCAACCCAAGGTAAGTAGGAACTCCAGGACGTCGGATTGGAGGCCGTGATGCACCTCAGAGCTGCCTCCAACACCTGGTTGGTGTGTTCACACTGGCCGTTGTTTTGTGGATGATAACCAGAAGACAGGCTCACCATGGCCCCAATAGCCTTACAGAAGGCTCGCCAAACTTGAGAGATGTACTGGGGCCCACAGTCCAACACGGTGTCCACTGGAATACCATGAAGCCGCACCACATGCAGAGCGAGGAGGTCAGCCGTCTCCTTGGCCGCAGGGAGCTTCTGCAGGGGAATAAAGTGAGCAGCTTTGGAAAATCTATCCGCAATGCTGAGAATGACAGTGTGACCTGCAGAGGGGGGAAGACCGGTCACAAAGTCCAGGGCCACATGGGACCAGGATCTGCTAGGGATGGGGAGAGGATGCAATAGGCCTGAAGGGGGAGAGAAGGACAACTTACAGGTTACACACTGAGGACAGGCTCGGATGAACTCACCGACATCCCTCCGCAATGAAGGCCACCAGAAGGGCCTCTGTAACTGGGCCACAGTGAAGCATAATCTTGGAGGAGTGCAACCAATTGATGACTTCACCTGAATCGATGACTTCACATGATGACCTTTGAAGAGGGCACATACATCCGTCCCGTTGGCCCCCTGCCCGGCTCAGCCTCAGTCTCCTGTGCTCTCCTAACCTTCTCCTTGATGTCTCATGAGAGTGTGCCAATGATGCACGAAGGTGGAACAATAGGGTGTGGCGGTGTCTCAGCTGCTTCAGGAGAAAATTGCCTGGAGAGCGCGTCAGGCTTGGTGTTCTTTGACCCCGGGCGATAGGTGATGGTAAAGTTAAATCTGCCAAAGAACAGGGACCACCGGGCTTGTCTAGAATTTAGTTGTTTGGCCGTCCTAAGATATTCCAGGTTTTTGTGATTGGTCCAAACGACGAAAGGCTGGGAGGCGCCCTCCAGCCAGTGGCGCCACTCCTCCAAGGCCAGTTTAACTGCCAACAGCTCCCTGTCCCCTATGCCATAATTCCTCTCAGCAGGTGACAGACAATGAGAAAAGAAAGTGCAGGGACGGAGCTTGTTTGCGGCGGGGTGGGGGGGTGGGGGGTCTGGGACAACACTGCTCCTACCCCGAAGTCCGAGGCATCCACTTCCGCCAGGCATTGCAGGACGGGGTCCTCCTGAGCCAAAACAGGGGGAGAGGAAAACACAGATTTCAGTTTAACAAATGGCACCTCTGCCTCTTCAGTCAAGTGAAATGGCACCTTGGTAGAAGTGAGGCGGGTGAGAGGTAGAGCAATAATGCTATAGTTTTTGACAAAACGTCGATGGAAATTAGCAAAGCCCAAAAACTGCTGTAACTGTTTACGAGAGGATGGAACTGGCCACTCCACCACCGCCTTTACCTTCTCTGGGTTTGCTATGATTTTCTTATGGGAAATGACAAACCCCAGAAATGTGGTGGAAACGGTGTGGAGCTCGCACTTTTCTGCCTTGATGTATAACTGCTTTTCCAACAGGCGCTGCAGGACCCGTCTGACGTGCACCCAATGTTCCTCCAGAGACTGGGAAAAGATGAGAATGTCATCGAGATACACAAATACAAATGAATCCAGAAAGTCCCTCAATACATCATTAATGAGTTGTTGGAATACCGCAGGTGCATTGGCTAAACCAAAAGGCACTACCAGGTACTCGAAGTGACCACTAGGGGTGCGGAACCCCGTCTTCCACTCATCCCCCTCTTTGATACGAACCAGGTGATAGGCGTTGTGGAGATCCAACTTTGTGAACACCGTGGCCCCCTGGAGAGAATCAAAAGCGGTGTTAACAAGGGGACAAGAGTACTTGTCCTTCACCGTGATATCATTCAGTTCCCTGAAATCAATGCTGAAATCACTGATTTCATAGACCATTGATTCCTGAAATCAATGGTCTGAGTGAGCCATCCTTTTTACTCACGAAGAAAAACCTCGCCCCACCGCCAAGGACAAGGGCCTGGTAATGCCAGAGCTCAAGGACTCCTTGACGTATTTGTCCATCGCCTCTCGCTCAGGGACAGAGAGGCTATAGAGCCGGCTGGATGGTAAAGGAGCCCCCGGCAGGAGGTTGATGACACAATCATAGGGGCAGTGGGGGGGAAGTGATAGCACCTTAGCCTTGCTGAAAATGGAACATAGATCATGGTATTCAGAAGGCACCAAAGAGAGATCAGGTGGTGGTGAATCAGGAGAGCAGAGGGACACAGATGGATAACAAGCAGTGGACTGGAGACAGGCACTCAAACAAAATTAACTCCATGAAACAATGCTTCCTGTCCACCAATCAATCATAGGGTTATGCAGCCTGAGCCAGGAATAACCCAGAATGATGGGGGAGGCAGATACAGAAAGCACAAAAAAACTAATTTGTTCCCGGTGGTTACCTGACACCAGGACCAAGACAGGGGCAGTCTGTTTAGCCACAATGGCGAGAGGCACTTTAGACAGGGCAATCAGCTTCAAAGGAGTCTTCAGCTGATAGCAGGGGAGCCCCAGCCGGGTTGCCAAACTCTCTGAAATAAAGCTCTGCTCAGCCCCAGAATCAATGAGAGAGTGGGTGGATATTTTGCTGTGATTGTGTTGAGAGCGGATAGGGAGCATAAACCTAGTAAGGGATTTGGCTTTAGGTATGTCTGTGAGTCCCCCTACTGTGGCGCAGGGACACTCCCCCCCCCCCCCCCCTTGGCAGCTTGGGGCAGGAGGCAAGTTTGTGTTCCTCACTAGCAGAGTGTAAACACAAGCCAAGGTCACGGCAGCGTTGTCTCTCAGCTGGTGGCAACTTAGATTGACCCATTACTGTGGGTTCCTCAGCCTGGGGGGAATCAGAGAAAGGGAGTGCCAGCAAGGGAGACTGCGGGGAGTGGCGAAACTGAGGGCCAGAGCGACCAGGAGGTTGACGCTCGTTAGCTTGTTCCCTCGTTTCCTCAACCTGTTATCAATATTAATGGCGAGGGAGATTAGCTCATTCAACTTAGAAGGCTTTTCGATCCAGGCCAATTCATCCTGCAGACTAGGGCTAAGGCTACATACAAAAATACTGTAGAGGGAAGTATCCTCCCACCCAACCTCCGCTGCCACCACCCGGAAATCAACTAAAAAATCAGCAACAGATTTAGTCCCGTTTAAGATTAAGTAACTGAGTGGTGGGCACACTATCCCGGTCGGAGTGATCGAATATCTCATTGAATTCTGCTACAAACCGATCATATATGTAATTAGAATAGTCAGGATGAGCCATGATGGTGTAAGTCCACACTAAGGCCCGTCCCTCCAGTAAATTAACTAAATAACTAATACGGCTGTGACTCATGGGAAAATCCCCTGGCACCCGCTGAAACACGATACTGCATTGCAACAGAAAGCCCCGTGCTTCCCCTAACTTACCACTAAAGCGGGTGGGAGTGGGAACCGGGGTCAAATGGGAATGCTGGGTGGGAAGTGGAGTGGAATTAGCTGCCCCCCCATCCCTCAGGAGCAGGTGGAAAAGGCTGTGTCTGGGTGAGCTGATCGAGGCGAGTGTTAATTAGAGTCAGCTGTGTCAAAGTTACCTGTTGTTGATAAGACAGTTGGTCTAAATGAGCCTGATGTTAATCCTTTGTGCGAGAGCACTGTCTGCTGGGTTTACCTGACGGAGACGTACTGACATGATTCGGACAAACCCAGATGCAGACACAGACTCAGAATAAACACAATTATCTTTATTAAATGTGTGTGTGAGTGTGTGTGGGAGTGTAAATGTGAATGAGTGCAGGAGAACGAGCAGAGTGAGGACAAGTCTGGCAACCCTAGGAGAGAGGAGAGACAAGAATATAAGCTCTCTGTAAACTGGTTGAATAAACAAGTGGTAAATCAGTCTTACGATGCAGGTGAGTAGTTGAGGCGCTGAAGAACATCCAAGCAGCACCGTATGCCAGAGTCCCTGTTCGTCGCTTGTTTGTGCTGGTGTAGATGATTCAGGGGCTTCTGAGGAGAATAGTTCATTCATGGAAACCAGTGTTTCCTCAGAGTGTAGGTGAAGGTCCTGGTCCGCCACCAGGAGGAGGAAGTCCGCCCAGAGGAATCCACCTGTGCACAGGGAGGATAGAGGGAAGGAGCGGAAGGAATGAATTTCTTTGGGTAGCTTATGCTGAGTAGGGGAGATGAAGCTCCCAGATGATCAGATGTGCAGGAAGGATGAGAGAGGTGATCTCCCTAGCCAAAGGAGAAGCAGACTCTTGCTCAGAGGTCTTTCATCCAAATGGAGTGTTGACGTCTCCATGCAGAATGAGAGGCAACGCTCCTTAAGAAGGCTGCCTAATTGGAGGAGCAGGTGTGCGCACAGCTGTGGAGACAATTAGGGCAGCAGGCACACAGAGCGGATACCACACCTTCAGGAAATGCCAGGTCTCACAGGCATATAAGAGGATGCTCTTAACGTTAGAGTTAAATATTCGGATCTTGGTCTTGAGTGAGATCTTAGTTGAGCATCAGATGGGTTGGAGTATCACAAAAGCTGATGTTGCTTTCCCAATGTGGGCTTTGATGTTCTGATCTGTTCCACCAGTGGTGGTGACTGTGCTGTCCAGGTATTAAATTCCATTACATCTTCAATATCTTTATTGTTCACAGTGAAACTGCTGTTATTGATGTGGTTGATTCTCAGGCTCTTTGTCTTCTGCGTGTTGATCTTCAATCCTGTTTCTTCCGAGTGCTCTTTCATTTTTGTGATTTTATTCTTCATAACTGAGAAGCGGTGAGACAAGAGTGCAACATCATCTGCGTAATCAGTGTCCTCTAGGTTTTGCGTGAGCATCCACTGGATTCCTTTGTGATGGCCAGCTATAGTTCTGTGCATGATCCAATCCATGACTAATAAGAATAAGAAGGGGAATAGCAGGCATCCCTGACACACTCCAGTCTGCACAGTAAAGGCTTCAGTGAGGGTGTTGTTGTGGACTACTTGACATGTCAACGGTTCAAAGGATAGGTGAATCATGCATGTGATCTTATCTGGGATGCCATAATGGCCAAGCAGATCTCAAAGCACATTTCAGTTGACGCTGTCAAAGGTTCTCTTGAAGTCTATAAAGGAGACATATAGCGATGAATTCCATCCCATGCTCTGTTCGATTATCATATGGAGTGTTGTGATGTGATCTACACAAGAGAGTTCTTGTCTAAAACCAGCCTGTTTCCCATGAAGGATGTCATGAGACTCCACTTCCTACTTGATTCTTTCCAGAAGGATTCTGTTAAATACAGGGATGGCAATTTTCCGCCGATCCGCGGATTTCCGCCGATTTATGATTTTAGCAAAAATTAATATGATTACATAGCGCTCGGCGCTTCCCTGAGTGACAGTCTCCCGCGATAACCCGATGTTATGTACTCATGCTACTGCTGTAAACGGCCCTGCGATTGGATAGTTGGAAATGATTGGACCAATCAAATAGCTCGTTGTTGCTTTGTCAAAAAGTCATGGCTGCTGGAGCAGGTGGCTGGGGAGAGGGAAGTCTGGGCTTCTCTGCTTGAACTGCTGCCTCCGCGACCCCGGACCTCCGGGAAAAGTGGTAGAAGATGGAAGATGGATGGTAAGGTACCTTATTGTCACCGATTTTAGCGAAAATCAACACAATACATTAGCGCTCGGTGTTTTCCCGGGTGAGTTTCCCGCGATAAACCCGAATGTTATGTGTAAACAGCCCTGCGATTGGATAGTTGCAAATTTGGACCAATGAAATGGCTCGTTGTATGCTTTGTCATCGGTGTGTTGGCGTTGGAATTTTGAGCTTTCGGTAATATTTTCAGCGGAATTATGAAATTTTTATCGAAGGATCAGGAGTCATCAGTGGCAGAAATAGACAGAAGTGTCAAAAAGTTCCGATGGAATTGGCTTGAGAGAAAAGTGACGGTAAAAGTGAAAATTGGCTCAAAGTTTGACGAGGTAACAGAAACACTCGGACAATTTTTGAAGAAACCAGACGTGGCAGGAAAAGCTTTTTGTGTGTATTGTAAAGAGCCGATTAACTATGGATCGCGTGGATGTGTGGCGCTGTCAGACCACGCATCAAAAGTGAAAAAACATGCCCACTACCTTGCCATTCGGCGGAGCAATTATTCTTTGGGATCAGCGTTTTTGAAACAATCTTCCACAGTAGATAAAGCAGTCAAAGATGTTACACACTGGGGGACTTTGGCATAGATAAAATTAACTGATTTTGATTTGATCAAGTGTTAAAGCATATGATGGATAATGCTTGTTGGAATATTTTAGGAATGCTATCTTCTTGGAACATAAGTCAGTATTATACAGTAATAAGTGGCATTCAGCTGTTTGTTTTATGTCATTAAGCACAGTTCTGGTACTTAAAAATCATAAAAACCCAGGAGCTTCGGGGGGCTTTGCCCCCCTTGCCCCCCCACCGGGACTCTGCCCCGGACCCCACTGGGGGACTGTGTTCCCCAGACCCCCTGCTAAATTTTCAGATAATTTCCCCAACCCCAAATCACATCACTGGTTCGTGTTGGAATTCTGAGCTTTCGGTATTGTTTTCAGCGGAATTATGAGATTTTTATCACAGAATCAGGAGTCATCAGTGCTAGAAATAGACAAAAGTGTCAAAAATAAGTTCCGATGGAAATGGCTTGAGAGAAAAGGGACGGTAAAGGTGAAAATTGGCTCAAAGTTCGACGAGGTAACAGAAACACTCTGACAATTTCTGAAGAAACCAGAAAAGGAGATGAAGTTCAAAGTTCAGAGACTGACACAGCTTGCTGCCAAAAGGAAGAAAGTTTCACATTAGAAGTGACTTGGTGACCAGTGTAAATAGTGTAATAAACTCTTATAGAACTGTTAAATATGTTGGACTAAAGACAGTGAGATAACATTGAAGAAAAAGTAAGTTAACTTTTCATTAAATTTAATGATTTATCTAAGTCTAGTATTTCATTTTTTTTAATCATTTTTTTCAGTCTAAATTACTTTACTGAAAACCTCCCAGCTTCAGGGGGGCTCCCCCCCCCCGGCCCCCCATAAGTCAATCGACCAAATTAGATTTCAGCTGAAATCAGAATTTCCTGTTGCCATCCCTGTAAATACTTTGGCAGGGATCGATAAGAGTGTTATTCCTCACTAGTTGGAGCAAATCTTTAGAGAGCCTTTCTTTGGGATCTTAATAATGAGGTGACCGTGTTTCCAATCCGATGGAAGTTGTTCAGTTGTCCAGATTCTTTTAAATAGCTTGTGGAGGGCTTCAGGTGATATTTGCGGGGTTGTCTTCAGTTCTTCAGAGGGGATTTCGTCAGGTGCCTTGTTGTTCCTGAGAGCCTTTATAGCCTTTATAATCTCGCTCTTGCTGGGAGGTTATGTACTGATTCTGAGGTCTTGGTCAGCTCTGGTGATGTCTGGAGGTCTGGTGGGGGTGATCGATTGAATTCTTGCCAATGTTTCAGTTGTTCACCCTGTGGACAGGAGGGTTCCATCCTTGCTGCAGACATGATGTGGGTGACATGCTCTCTTCCCTGCCAACTGCTTGGTGATCCTGTACATCTCCTTGATGTCGCCTCTTCCCACAGCATCTTCCGCACCTTGAGCCAGGCTCGCAATGTAATTCCTCTTGTCATTTCTTGCACTTCTTTTCACTTCTTTATTGAGGTCTCTATGTTCCTTGGATTTCTGTGCTTTCGAAGCTCTGGTCCTTGCTATGTTCAGCACTTCCTTCTTGTGCCATTGTTCGTGCCGACAACCATTCTTTCTGTTGAGGCTTCTTCTTTCCAAGCACCTCATCACAAGTTAACTTCCATGCCTTCTTGGATGCTTCCCACAGTATCTCAACTTCCTCCTCATCTGATAGTTCATTGAGTACTTCAAACTGGTTTGATAGGATTAATTTGAAGTGTGTCACGGTGGCTGGATCTTTTAAAAGGATGGTGTTGTACCTTTTGCTTGTTTTGTTGTGATCTAACTAACTAACTAACTAACTAACCTGCACTTATATAGCGCTTTTCTAGTCACAAAGACCACTCAAAGCGCTTTCATTAATACTAACCCTCTATTCTAAGGGCCTATAGGAAACAAATATCTAGGGACAATTTAGAACAGCCAATTAACCTAACATGCATGTTTTTGGCATGTGGGAGGAAACCGGAGAAATCCCGGAGTAAACCCACGCAACACGGGGAGAACATGCAAACTCCACACAGATCACTGTTGGTCGGGGGCTGGGATCGAACCCACGATCCCACGATCCCCACAATCCCCCGGCCAAGGGTAAACTGTGCTGCCGCAGTGATAACCACTGCACCACCGTGCAGCCTATCTAATGAATATTTCTGCAATTTCAACCTAAAAGTTGTAACCAGGAGGTGATGATCTGAAGTGATGTCACCCTCTCTCATCACTCATACATCCTCCATAGTTTGTCTGAATTTCTGACAAATGATGATATGGTTGATTTGATTTTCAGCGTGATGATCTGGAGGCACCCAGGTTGCCTTGTGGATCCTTCTGTGCTTAAAGATACTTCCTCCAATGACTAGGTTGTTGAACATACAAAAATCTGTAAAAAGTTCTTCATTTTCATTTGCTTGGCCAAGTCCTTTGGTTCCTATGATGCACTCCTTTCCCAGGTTGTTGCTTCTGATTTTGGCATTCAGATCACCCATGACAATAATATCTTGTTTCTTCCTTTCTTCGATGGTTCTCTGAAGGTCATCATAAGAGATGTGTTTTACTTCCTCTTCTGCATCATTTGTAGGTCCATAACATTGAATAATGGTGACATTCTTGGTTTTACTTTGGAACCTTGTGGTGATGATGCGTGATGAGTCGGAATTCCATTCCATGAGAGCGGCCTTAGCTGTTCCTTTCAGGAGTAGTCCAACTCCTTCCGTGTGTGGAGCGTCATCTTCTTCACGACCCAAATAGAGAAAGAGCTCGCCGGATGATAGCGACATCTGTCCTGACTTGATCCATCTTGTCTCTGATAGGCCGAGCAGGGGCAGCCAGTACCTCTTCATTTCACTTGCTGCTTGTACCAGTCTTGATGTTTCGAAAAGTGTGTGGACATTTCAGGTGCCCAATCGAAAGGTTGTTCTGGTTGAGAGAAGTTTCAGCGATGTGGATTCCTTATGGCTTTCACCATTACACGTCATTCGCAGCTGAAAACTGCCTTCTCTTTCCAGAAAATTACAAGGTGAAAAGTCTCTGGTATTCATTTCTGTAGCAGTGTCTTCTTTCACAGGGTGAGGTTGCTGACCTCACACCCAACCCCTTAAACTGGAGGGCCGTGGATTGTCCTTTTGTCTGACCTGCCCGGCAAGGTTGGACCTGCCAGGGGACAAGCCCCAGTATAGCTCTTAGAATCGAAGAGGTACGCAAGCTCACCCACCACAGCAAGACAGCAATCCAAGGGCGGAGTTCATTTAAACTGGCTCTATAAAATAGTGCACTGGATAGTGTACTTGTCATGTTGAAGCTGAAGAGGAAAAATAAGATGAATACATAATTTTACAGACATGGTTACAGTGTGTAATGAGATATTCAGTTACATTTCCAGTTTCTGGATCTCTAAGTCCAGTTTTCCCAGTATTTTGCATTTTATATCAATTTCTAAATCCAGCTCTAAAAACTTTCTCTCTTTCAGTCTTATTATGGCTTCTGCCAGATTTGTGTCTTTAAGTCCATTGGGTAGAGACATCTTATGATATCTTAATTCTTCTTGAATCCATCAGCAGTCTCTCCATATGCAGATGTACACTTGACTCTTGCAGATGCCATTCCTCCACCATATCTATCTATAAATGCAGCATATTTTTTTTTTTGACTTATTTTGTACCCGTAGGTAGATTCGTTCTGCAGTCCGGTGACAAGCCACCAGCTGCCGGTCGCTGCGTGCGCAAGTGCCCCTTAACTCCCTAACCTGCATGTTTTTCGCATGTGGGAGGAAACCGGAGAAATCCCGGAGTAAACCCACGCAAACACGGGGAGAACATGCAAACTCCACACAGATCACTGTTGGCCGGGGGCAGGGATCGAACCCACGATCCCCGCGATCCCCCGGCCCAGGGTAAACTGTGCTGCCGCGGTGCTATCCACTGCGCCACCATGCAGCCCATCTCTGTCTGTCTGTGTGTGTGTCTGTGTGTGTGTGTGTTCCTCAGATAAACCACTCATCACACTGACCTTGTGGGGGGCAAGGTGTTGGACTTCTCCACCCAGAGAACAATGGACCAAGAGAGGAGGTGTTGCCGGGGGGTCCAGACTAAACAGTAAAGGCTATGCACCGCCCGGGGAGGGGAGCAGATGCCGGGCCGCCAGGAGAAGAGTGAAATGCGGCACTGGTGTAATATCATGTTAATGCGCCACACAGGCTTTGTTCTAAACTTAATGTGTGGTCGGAGCCTCGGGCTGCTATGCATGTAATTAAAGGTATAAAAGAGACATGCACTGTGGCCCGTGAGATTCTTTTACTATGCTGTTCTGTTAGAGGAAGAATAAAGTCTGTGTTGATCAGCTTGTTGCCTCGTCTGCATCCTGGTGACCCTGACGTGCCATGGAGGGCAAGACGAGCACCCCAGAGACATTTTGGAGAGAGGGTGCTTGCACTGCGTGCGCTGTTTCAGTCAAACTCCTGGAGTTCTGGCTGCACGACCCAACAGCGTGGTTTCTACACATTGAGGCCCAGTTTGCACTCTGCAGGGTAACATCAGATGACACTAAATACTACTATGTGGTTGCTGCACTGGACGCACGCACCACGCAACAGGTGGCAAGCCTGCTCCAAAAGCTGCCGGTCCAGGAAAAATACGAAGCACTCAAGTGGATGCTTATCCAGTGCTATACCCTTTCAGACAGCGAAAGAGTGGAGAGGCTCCTAACACGTTCAGAGTTAGGGGACAGATCGGCCGTGGAGTTGATGGAGGGAATGTTGGCGTTGATGGGTAGAGATGACGAGTCCTTCCTTTTTGCCCACCTGTTTCTCAGGAACCTACTGGCTGCGGTGAGGGCAATCCTGGCCAATTCACCACTGTTGGTGATGAGGGACTACCGTGCAGTAGCGCAGGAAGTGGATCACATCATTTTAGTGACCAGAACCTTCGGTGTGAACACAGCGACACCGGAGCCCAAGAGGTTTTCCAGCGAGATTGAGGAGCCATTGGTTGTAGCCGGAGCGGATGCCAGAGACACAGGAAGGAGACGATCTGCTACTATGATCGCCGTTTCGGCTCAGACGCCCGGAGATGCATGCCGCCATGCCAATTCAAGCGGTCAGGAAACGCCACCACCAGCAGTCAGTAGCAGCTGTGACAGCTGGTGACAGAGACAAGCTGCTGTATGTCACAGACACACGTTCGGGGAGATGGATTCTGGTAGACTCCGGCTCCCAGAAGAGCCTCATCCTGCCTTTCAATGCAGACAGGGGTGGCGGGGGGTAGCGGTCCTGAGCTGGCTGCCGCCAATGGATCAGCCATCAGGACATATGGTGAATGGACACTGATAATATGCTTGCATGGGCGCAATTTTCAGTGGAATTTTGTGATAGCCGCATGTTCTTTCCCCATCTTGGGTGCAGATTTCCTATGTGCTCATGGTTATTAGTTGATGTTGCTAATAGAAGACTAGTCGATGCTGTCTCTTTTGCTTCTCTGCCCTGTACAGCTCAGGGAGCCAGATCGACAACACTGGCTAACGTTACAGCTCCAGGGGGTAAGTACCAACAGTTACTCGCCCAGTTTCCGGGACTCACGGTTCCGACGTTTTCAGTGCTGGTAACTAAACACAGGGCCGAGCATTTCATCACTACTAAAGGACCGCCTGTTTTTGCACAACCTTGGCACCTGGATGCAGCTAAACTGGCCAGCGCGCACAAGGAGTTCACCAACTTGGAGAGGCTGGGCATCGTCAAGTGCTCAAACAGCCCATGGGCATCCCCGCTTCACATGGTGCCTAAAGCCGACTGGTCGTGGTGACCATGCGGCGATTTCCGGCGCTTGAACAATGCTACAGAACACGATCGCTACCCTATTCCACATATCCAGGGTTTTTCCGCACATTTTTTTCAAAGTGGATCTGGTCCGCGGCTACCACCAGGTCCCAGTGCGTGCAGAAAACATCCCAAAAATGGCGGTAATAACTCTGTTCGGCCTCTTTGAATTTTTAGGCATGCCATTCGGATTAAAAGGCGTGGCGCAGACCTTCCACAGGATGATGGACACAGTGCTGTGCTATTTGTCTTTCGTTTTCGTCTATCTAGACAACATTCTTGTAGCCAGCGTGTCCGATGAGGAGTGCATCACCCATCTCAAGACGGTTTTCCAGATGTTTGATAATCAACCCAGCGAAGTGCGAGTTTGATGTGCCAGTAACTGATTTTTTGGGCCATAGCATTTCGCTGGAGGGTGCGATCCCGTTACCGGACAAGGTGCGAGTGGTGTTGGACTTTCCTCCTCCGCTGACTGTGATGGCACTACAGGAGTTTTTTGGGAATGGTTAATTTTTACAACCGTCTCCTTCCCCGGGCAGCCCAGTTGATGCAGCCGATGTACACCGCGCTAAAAAAAAAAGAAGCCTGCGGAAAGCATCAACTGGACTCCCGAGTGGGGCCAGGCTTTTTCAAACACCAAAACAGAGCTGGCAGATGCTGTGTTGCTAGCCCACCCAAATCCATCTGCACGGATAGCACTCACTACAGATGTGTCTGATGTGGCCATAGGGGCAGTAGTGGAGCAGTGCGTTTCAGGTTTGTGGCAGCCGCTCACATTTTTCATCAGGACTTTGCTCAACAACGAACACAAATACAGCAAATTCGATAGAGAATTACTGGCTCTCCACCTGGTGACACGCCATTTCCAGTTCTGACTGGAGGGGCGCGAGTTCACCGCGTTTGGAGACCACAAGCCATTGACGTACGCCATGGCCAAGGTTTCCAAACCGTGGTTGGCTTGGCAGCAATGGCAGTTGGCCGCAATCTCAGAGTTTACCACCGACATCCAACACGTTGCCAGTAAACTCAACGCGGTGGCCGATTGCCTGTCACTCACATTGATCTCCCCGGTCTACGTGGGAATAGATTTCCCCGCCATCGCCGTGGAGCAAGCAGGGGACGCAGACATTTGCACGCTCCAGTCTGCGCTGACTGGGTTAAGACTGGAGAGCAGGGTTGTACAAGAAGGGTGCCCTCTCTTACTCTACGATGTCTCCATTGGCCGCCTGTGCCCGGTAGTTCCGAGCTCTTGGCGCCATCATGTTTTTGAGTTGGTCCACTCTCTTTCGCATCTGGGAGTGCGCGCTTCAGTGAAACTAATGGGAACGAAATTCGTCTGGCCGCGATTGCATAAAGAGGTGAAAGAGTGGGCTGCAGCTTGCGTTGCGTGCCAACGGGCCAAAGTACACAAGCACACCAGAGCTCCCCTTGAGCCATTCCAAATCCCAGCTAGGAGGTTTGACCATGTCCACGTGAATCTAGTGGGACCCCTCCCGCCGTTGCAAGGTTTCATGTATAATAGAAAAATTCCATATTATCTACATTATTATTGTTATTAATAATGTATTATTATACTTGAGAAGTATCATGCCTTCCATATGCCATGTTTAATGTTTATATATGCATTCCATGTAGGATAAGTTCATATATTCTTGGCATATTTCTGTGAGCAATTATTAGCCTTCAGAGAAATCAGACTGAGGATCAGTACATACTGTATGTAAAGAATGATCTAAGCTACTTTGGTAATCATTTGACATGCCCTGTTCTCTTTTGGGTCCCAGGAATGCACAGGAACTCCTAGTTTGTGATCTAGATTAGTTTATGGCCGGAATGTCTGTGCTTCATTTGTTCATCACCCTGGATAAGCTCTGCTTATCAGACTGTCTCTCTCTCTCTCTCTCTCTCTCTCTCTCTCTCTCTCTCTCTCTCTCTCTCTTCCTCCTCTCACCCCTCTTCTCCCCCTCCTTTGTCTTACCTAAATATATCAGACCTAAAGAATGTACTTTTTAGAGAAGTGTGTGTGTGAGGCCATGCTTTGTAATCTCCCCCCAGATGGCCACGGGGTAATAAATGTACATAAATCCAGTTTTCCACCTGGTCTTTGACTTTGAATAATTTAAGCTCAGCACAGCAACTCACCCTTGGCCGGGGGATCCTGGGTTCGATCCCAGCCCCCGACCAACAGTGATCTGTGTGGAGTTTGCATGTTCTCCCCGTGTCTGCGTGGATTTACTCCGGGATTTCTCTGGTTTCCTCCCACATGCCAAAAACATGCAAGTTAGGTTAATTGGCATCAAAACTGGGGATTCTAAATTGTCCTTAGGTATGACTGCGAGAGTGAATGGTTGTCTGCCTCTCTGTGTTGGCCCTGCGATGGACTGGCGATCTGTCCAGGGTGTACCCTGCCTCTCGCCCAAAGATGCTGGGATAGGCTCCAGCCCCCCCCCCCCCGTGACCCGAAAAGGATTAAGCGGAAGAAGATGAGTGATTATTCTAACAATGTACCTTTTGCTGGTCGTGGACCACACCACGCGCTGGCCTGAAGTGGTCCCACTGGCTTCTACCACGTCCGCAGAAGTGGCGCGTGCTGTTTTGTCAGCTTGGGTGGCAAGTTTCGGAGCTCCATTGGACATCATGTCTGACAGAGGCCCACAGTTCGTTTCAGAGCTCTGGTCGATGGCCCAGAGCCTAGGGGTCAAAATTAACCACACTACCCCGTACAACCCCCAGGCTAACGTGTTATGCAAGCATTTTCATAGATCGCTTAAAGTGCTCAGAGCCTCCCTCACTGACACAAATTGGGTCGAACGCCTGCCTTGGGTTCTTTTAGGGTTGCGTTCCGCACCAAAGGAGGATCTGGCAGCCTCCCCAGCAGAATTCATTTTTTCCCAACCGCTGCGGATCCCCGGAGAATTTTTACTGGAAAACCTTGCTCCCGAGGCCAAACCGCCCATGCAATCTCTAAGCAATACAGAGGTTGTGAGCGTACCGGGCCTGGCCCACCATTGTTTTCCCACACATTCGTCCCCAAAAGCTTGCAGAATGCCAGGTTTGTGTTCCTCAGGCACGATGCACACCAGACCCCGCTGCGCCCACCATATGATGGACCATTCAGAGTGTTGGAACCTGGGGCGAAACATTTTCTGTTTGACTTGGGGGGACGTAGAGAGACCGTCTGCACTGACAGGCTAAATACCGCTTTTGTGTTGGCAGACGAGCAGGTGATGTTGGCCCAGGCTTCCCGGCGTGGACACCCACTGTTGGGGGGCTTCGCTTATTGGTGATTCCTCAGCAGGGACCGGCACTCACAAAGAGGATGTGTTTTCTCCCCCTCCCTTTTTCCCTCCACAGACGGACGTGCCCCCCAGTGCATCCCGCCAGCAGGGCAGTTTGACTGGATCAGCGACCCCACACTACAGCTGCTATGGACACTTGCTCAAGCCCAAAGGACAGGGAGGTTAAGGCCCATTCTGGGTGTTGGGGGTGGGGGGTGCTGTGTGTGAGGGGCAAGGTGTTGGAGTTCTCCACCCAGAGAACAATGGACCAAGAGAGGAGGTGTTGCCGGGGGGTCCAGACTGAACAGTAAAGGCTATGCATTCCCCAGGGAGGGGAGCAGATGCCGAGCAGCAAGGAGAAGAGTGAAATGTGGCACTGGTGTAATATCATGTTAATGCGCCGCACAGGCTTTGTTCTAAACTTATTGTGAGGTCGGAGCCTCAGGCTGCTATGCATGTAATTAAAGGTATAAAAGAGACATGCACGGTGGCCCCAGAGATTCTTGTGCTATGCTGTTCTGTTAGAGGAAGAATAAAGTCTGTGTTGATCAGCTTGTTGCCTCGCCTGCATCCTTCCTCTACAACCTCAGATTTTATTAGTGCTTTGCTGAGGTTACGAGGGTGGGTGTGCATCCCTGAGTATGGAGTTGCTCAGACAAAATATGTAATTATCATCAGTAAAAGTTAAGCCACCGCTCTGTATCTTCATGCGCTGAAGTGTGGGCGGGGTTTTGGATTGACTCCATGCTGACTGGATAATACGCGGCATCACGGCCTTACTGATTGGATAATACACCGCATCACGACCAGTCACCACAGTGAACCACAGTGAAAAACAACAAATTTGACTAGAAAAAGATAGTGCTGAAGATTTAATGGTTAAAAAAATAATACTGTAATGTTGCTGTGATTGCATAGCTCTAAAGGATAATTTGGTATATCAATGGCTGAAATGCAAAGCGTCCTATCTGCAGAACTTTCTGATTTGCGGATTTCACTTTGGATGATGAGAACAAGGAAGACTGCTTATATCTGTCTGCAAGACAGTCCTGCCTTTTATTGTGACAGAAAATTATTCTGATGAAAAAATATAGCATAGCATTCTGCAAGAAAACAAAAAGGTTTTATTAGTTTTCTCAAAAATGTGCATTTTTTAGTTTGGCCGTTTTGCATTTCGGCCATCAATATGTGGAGAACATGAGGTGCATGGGTGTGTGTGTGTGTGTGGGTGGGGCGGCCACCATATTGGCTTATCGCAGTCCTTCCCAGGGAGCTAAGCCCAGCCTGTCAGATTAATGGGACGGAGTCTCGGCTGCTGCTTCATCTGTGTGCCACCGCTGTCCTTTGCGATACCGCAGGTTCAACATGGCACTCCTCCCGGTGGATGGCTCTAAAAATTAAAAGTTAATAATAATACCACCATGACTGTGGAGCGGAATGGCCAGATCAATTGCATATCATATTCGGACACATATGCACATGCTTTGACTAAACGGCAACTGTGACAAAAACTGCCCATATAACGAAATAAATAATTGTTTATTTACTGACAAATGGGCAACACTGATGCAACAGTTACAGCCAAACAGGTCATTCTGCTGTGTATAATAATGTTTGGTGTTTTGTACTTATAATATTGCTAAAATATAAAAGGATGCACTATTAGAGGATTAAGGGAGTAACACTGAAAGATAAAGAAAGAAGTGAAAACACCAAGAAAGAGCTAGGTGTAAATGACATTAATAAGCAGGCGAGGGAGATCGGGATGAGAAGGTATGGCCATGTGATGAGGATGGATGATGGAATCCCAGTGAAGAGTGTGATGAACATCAAAACTGAAGGAAGAAGGCAGAGAGGAAGACCAAAGAAGAGATGGATGGATAATGTTAGGAAAGATATGGACCACTTCCAAGTGACACCAGAGGAAGCTGTAAACAGACAGCTCTGGAAGACCAAAACGAGGGCAGCCAACTCTGCAGGTTCGCGGGACTATGTGTCTTAGGAGAGAGCGAGAGCACTGCTGTGGATATACACTACTCGCAAAAAGTTAGGGATATTTGGCTTTCAGGTGAAATTTATGGAAAATGTAAAAAGTTCACACTACAGTGATATTATATTATGAAAGTAGGGCATTTAAGTAGAAGCATGCAATGGTGATTTCGACATCTCAAACAATTTATCGAAACAAAAGCCAACAACAGTGGTGGGTATACCACAACAAAAATGTCAGTGTCTCAATAACTTGTCATGCGCCCTTGAGCATCCATTACAGCTTGATAACGACATCTCATGCTGTTCACAAGTTGACTTATTGTCTGCTGAGGCATGGCATTCTGCTCTTCTTGAAGGGTGGCCCTCAGGTCATTGAGGTTGTGGGGTGAATGGTTTAGAGCCTTTACACGGTGACTCAGCTGATCCCATAGGTTTTCTATGGGATTCAGGTCTGGAGAAAGTGCAGGCCTCTCCATTTGAGGTACCCCAGCCTCCAGCAGCCATTCCCTAATGATGTGACCTCAATGAACTGGAGCATTGTCATCCACGAAAATGAAATTAGGCCTGTGGTTGTGATGATCAGGCAAGCGTGCTCCCCCTCCCATCCTGTTCCTGTCTTCCTGGCTATGGAGTATCAGCTACACCTGCGTGTTTACACACCTGCTGCTTCCTGATTAACCAGCATATTTAAGAGCCAGCGTGGGGAGACCTCATCACTAGCTCATTAGGTTTGCCACCGAAAAGTCTAAGCCACTTTGTATAATTTTTCCCTCGGTTGGTCTGTGTTTTCACTTCCCGTGTCTTCCTCCCTTTTCAGGTTTGCTACCACCTTAGCGGTGTGTACTCTGGGGCTGATCACGCCTGCCTGACCAGAAGACAGCGGACGTCCACCAAGGCCAACCGTCTTCCCCCGTTTCCCTGGACCCACACAGGAGTTCCCCGCCGGGCTCCTCTGCTCACAGCAGTAAGAGTGTTCTCCCAATCTTATTCCCCCCTTGTTGAGATTCTGTCCCTAATCATCTCTTTCTGCTCTTTTCCCATACGCTGCTCCAGCGTCACCAGTTTTTGGGTTAAATTTAAATGTGTGTTTTTGTTTTGCTCTTTTTTTTTAAATTTGTGCACTTTAAGATAAGATAAGATAAGATAAGCCTTTATTAGTCCCACAACGGGGAAATTCCAGGATTGCAACAGCACAGGGATAGCAACACTCAGAGCAACAATCAGAAGGCAAGAAAAAACAAGCAAGCAAGAGCAGCTAATATACATATGTACATATTACTATAAAATATATATATATACACACACACACACACACAGACACACAGTGCAGAGCATTGTAGCTGGATGGAATAAATATATGAATATATGAACACACAGTGCAGAGCATTGTAGCTAGATGGAATAAATATGTAAATATATAAACACCCACAGTATGGAGCATTGCAGCTAGGTGGAATAAATATGCAAGTATATAAACACACACAGTGCGGAGCAATGTAGCTAGATGGAATAATATGTAGATATATAAAAACACAGTGCGGAGCATTGTAGCTAGATGGAATAAATATATAGATATATAAATATAAACACACCCAGTGCAGAGCATTGTAGCTAGATGGAATAAATATGTAAATATATAAACACACACAGTGCAGAGCATTGTTGCTAGGTGGGATGAAACAGCATAACCGTCTATTTAGTTATCCTACATGGTATGATTATGTGCCCATACATATTCTCACCCTCCATAGCGACCGGTATGTTCCTAGTTGTATGCCGGAGAGGACCATTGTGTAAGTCTATTGCATCTTTTGCATTCAAAAAAAAAAAAAAAAAAAAACTATTAGTTTGTTACGTCTTTTTGCTATCTCTGCGAGCAGCCCTGCTTAGGTTGTACAGTCTGACAGCCGTTGGTAGGAAGGACCTACGAAACCTCTCGGTTGTGCACCTGGGATGATGTAGTCTGCTGCTAAATGAGCTCCTCAGTGCATCCAGTATGTCCTGCATAGGGTGGAACTCGGACTCCAGCAGAGATGACAGTTTAGCCACCGTCCTTCTCTCTCCTATCTCCTCCATCGGATCAAGGCGTTGCCCCAGGACAGAGCTAGCTTTCTTAATCAGTTTGTTCAGTCTCTTCCTATCGGCTGCAGTAATGCCACTGCCCCAGCAGACCACTCCAAAAGTGATGGCTGATGCCACCACCGTGTCATAGAATGACTTCAGCAGCGCCCCTTGTACACCAAAAGACCTGAGTCTTCTCAGCAGGAACAGCCTGCGCTGTCCCTTCTTGTAGAGTGCGTCAGTATTGTGTGACCAGTCTAGTTTATTGTTCAGATGAATACCCAGGTACTTGTAGGATGTCACCATCTCGATGTCTGTTCCCTGTATATTTACTGGTGCTGTGAGGGGCTGCCCATGCCTGCGGCAGTCCACCACCAGCTCCTTAGTTTTCCTCGCGTTGATCTGGAGGCAGTTCCGATGGCACCAGTCCACAAAGTCCTGGATAAGCCCTCTGTACTCAGCTTCATCTCCGTTGGAGATGAGACCAACGATCGCAGAGTCATCAGAGAACTTCTGTAGATGGCAATGTGTTGTGTTGTGTGAGAAGTCCGCAGTATAAAGAGTGAACAAGAAGGGAGCCAGCACCGTTCCCTGGGGGGCCCCCGTGCTACTGATGATCGTGTCGGAAACACAGTCCCGGGTTCTCACAAACTGAGGCCGGTTCGTGAGGTAGTCCAGGATCCATGATGACAGGTGCTGGTCCACCCCTGCGCGCAGCAGCTTGTCCTTCAGGATCATTGGTTGGATGGTGTTGAAAGCACTGGAGAAGTCAAAGAACATGATCCTCACCATATTCCCGGGTTTCTCCAGGTGGGACAGAGAACAGTGAAGGAGGAAGATCACCGCATCCTCCACCCCAATACCATGCTGGTAGGCGAACTGGAGTGGATCCATCGCTGGTTCCACCAGGGGGCGGAGATGAGCAAGGAGCAGTCTCTCCAGGGTCTTCATCAAGTGGGACGTCACTTTATTTAGATTTGTGTGATAGGTTTTATTTTTTACAATAAACTGGTGAATTTTTACATCCGAGTCTGAGTGTTTGTTCTGGCAACTCTGCGTTTGAGCCTCACTTGCCCTGAATCATCACAGTGTTGTTCATGCAGGGGCACAATGCCTGGATTAATGATGTTATTCAGGTAGTATCGGCTTGTCACCGTACTATTCACAAGGTGTTGGGCAGTTCTGTATTGACTAGACACACCTTCCCAGACTGCAACACCACCACCACCAAAGGCTCGTCTGGTGACAACAGTGGCCGATGAATAGCACTCTCCTTGACGTCTCCAACATTGTTGGCGGCCATCACTTCTTCTCAACATGAATCAACTTTCATCAGAGGACAGCACTGAGGCCCACTGGTCCCTTGACAGGCGTTAATGCTTCCTGGCCCATGCAAGACGATGACACCTGTGTCTGGTGGTGTGGTCATGTACCCTTGCAGGTTGTCCAGCACGCAGACTACGCTGATGTAAACGGTTTTGAATGGTCTGATGTGACACTTGGGTGCCTCTCACCTCCTTTTAAATGCGCCTGGAGTTGAACGGCATTCATCATCCAGTTCCGCAGGGCACTGTTCACAATGAAGCAGTCATCAGCATGGGATGTGGCCAAAGGACTTCCTCTTTTATGGCTGCATCTCAGTTCAGGTGTTGCAGCCTCATAGACCGCAGCACTGGGAGCCAGAGGACTCAAAGGTCGAGTAGGCTGCATCTAAAGGCTGATTTATGACTGTTAAATGAGACGGTCTAGTCTTTGAAGGACGTATGTTTCCATGACCACGCACTACCGTTGCCTAGCAACCATGACAGCACCAATTGAGGGTTGGTTTTTTTTTTTGCTGACATTTTTGACAGAGGGAGAACTTTATTTTTATCTTTTTTTATTATTGTATTTTCTTTACCCTTTACTTGGGAATCTTCACCAGACAGACAGGGGACTGTGACAGATAAAATAAGACTTTAACTCATGTTAAAGTCGGCAGGTAAAATTAAGGTAAATTAAAACCAAAAAATAGATAAATTTTTATCACTTTAAATATGTATTTCAAATAGATTAAGCTATAAAATATATTCTTAATTCCATGACCAATAGAAAATATGAAAGTTTACTGGTATCATTTATTAACATTATGTAGCTAAATAATTACTGTAGATATGCCTCGTATCAGCTCTGACATTTAGTTCCTAATGTTCTAAAGCAGACCACAGTCCTGGACTGCAGGATGATGAGCCTCAATGATGTTCAGCAGCAGTAGAACAGATTCCATCTTCAGCTTCATCTCAGCTGTACCATCTCAGTAAATCAGAAAATCATGATTTGTCATTTAATTTAAAAAAAAACTAATTATTATCATCAATATTAAATCAGGTTTAAAATGTTTCACACTGTGTGTAATAAATATATTAAAGTCTCTTTTAGAATTAACTTGCAAAAAATGATCTTTTTCTAAAAACTACTTCATTGAAATGCAGTTTTTCTTACTATTAACAGTAAACATGCAATATTTTTATTTACAGTGAAGTAAAGTAGTGTAGCTGGCTTACGTAGAAGAAGATTTATTATCCCCCAAGGTCAGAAATAGGCACAATGAAGGAAAAGAAAGATAAAGAAAACACTGGCAAAAAGCCTGAATCCAAGTGTTATTTTAATTGAGTTATCAGTCAGGATGTCTGTCCTGTGAGCTTTTCCAGATGCATACAATGACTGGCTAAAGTTGCCTTCACAGAGAGGAGCCCATGGATGACTCACCAGCCACACAAGTGTGGCTTTATCACCGTGGTACAGACGGAAACAACGTCCCACCCACCGAGGCTCGCTTCCTAAGACGCTGAGCAGGTGGACTGTCAAAAGCAACACAGAGAGCTATTCTCAGCATTAAGAGTACGGAGAAATGAACGGACAATAGCCAGGATTCTCTTTAACATGATAGAAAAATAGCATCTTTAAAACCCATCATTTAAGCTTTCCCATCTCAATAAAACTGGGGCTTCACTGAAGCAACTGTACTTTTCCAGGTAAACAAGATCACTTGAAAACTCAGCTACAAAAAACATAAAAACATATGAGTGAAAATCCAAATTAAAACACAGATAGGGGCATTAATTGCACATCTCTGGAAGTTATCCTGTAGTAAACAATTCGTCTTTTTCACATATAGCAGGGGTGTCCAATCATGTGCCACGGAGGGCCAAGACCCTGCAGGTTTTCTCTTCTATCCAGTCTCTTCGACAGGTGTTTTCACCTATCAGCAATCAGTGGGAAGAAATTCAGTGGAATCTGCTGTTGAAGACACTGGCTGGAGGTAAAGCCTGCAGGGTCTTGGCCCTCCATGGCACATGATTGGACACCCCTGAAATATAGGTAGCTTAGTTTTTTCACAAATAAATAATAGTAATAACCAGACCATCATTGATGGAGTAGCTAATTCCAGCCTGATGAAATCACCCCAAGAGTACTCGGATCTCCCGACAGTTGACCCTGAACTTGACCTTGAGTACCACCTGGATGCAGGCCCACCTGAGGATCATCGTGTGTGAGTTTGGTGAGCATCAGGGCAAATGGCTGGGAATAGTACTGATTGTTCTGAAATCACATAGGATATCAAATCTCCTGACAGCTGACCTTGAGCACAGCCTTGATACAGACCCATCTGAGGATTACTGTGCATGAGTTTGTTGAGAAGGAGGAGTAGCAATTTTTATGAAGTCACAGAGGTGCTCAGATCTCCTGACTTTGAGCACAACCTGGGAGCAGACCCATTTAAGGATCATTCTGAGTAAGTCTAGGAGGAACAATCTGCATGAAATCCATGAAATGCTCGTGCGATGGCAGATGACGGCAGCATCACATGAGCTCCTTCCAGATTTGATGGAATGAGCTAAAAATAGAAAAATACAGTCCTGTTTACCAAGTTTGGTTGGGGGACTTAAAAAGCTGAAATGAAATGCACCTTAAAAGGGACATTATCATAGTTTTCCTTCTGTCATATACATACTGTTAGAATGGTCAGAAGAACATGTAACATGGATAAATGGAATAAAAAAGGTCAGTCTATGAGTGATTAAGGCCCATTCAACTGCTGTTCAATCACTATTAAAGAGCCAATCAGAAGAAAACAGGCTGAAATGTAGCGTTGCTTTGAATGTGGGAAGCTAAAATGGCTTTGTTGCTACAAATGATCCCTGCTGTAGTAGGGTCTAATAATAAAAAATCTGTAGTAGGAAATGAGCATAATAGGTCCTCCATAATAAGTGAACATGCACAGGAGTCATGACAATATTGAATCAGATACACAGTCTGCAGTTTAAAAGCCTGGCATTAAAAGGTACTGTATGAACTGTCAGAAAATGTGATTTTCTGGGGCTGTAGTTCACCTTTTGGACAGAAGGTGAACTGCAGTGCCATTTACCTCAGTAAATTCAACTGTGCATTAGATTCCTTTGACATGTAAATAATGCTGTGGCTCACTTTGTGAAAAAAAAAACAAAAAACAAAAAAGCCATGAGACTAAAACCAGTTGGTAAATGTTCCATACAATACCATTAAAGCTGGGCTAGGCAGAGAGGCTGGTAGTGAACCTTGACAATGACATTTTGGAAAATATTTATATGTGCCTTCCTCTCATGAAAAGATTGATACCACTCTGATATATTTCAGCTACTGTTAAAAGAAAAATGTTTGCTGCAACAGCTTGTTAGATTAGCTTCACATAGATTTGGATACAGAGGAAGAGCTTAAAGCCCATCCACCACACACCTGAGACTGAGAATAAATAAGGGTATTTTAAATATAATTTATAAAGCATTCATATTTTCTGTATTTATCACACATGAAGTGAGATATTTCAACCCTTTAATTGTTTTAAATTTTCATGATTATGACTTAGCTCTTTAAAATAATTACAGAATCATTACTTTTTGAGATACACTAGAACATACTGTATATATAGCGGGGAATAAGTATTTAACATGCCAACATTTTTCTCATTAAACATATTTCTGATGGAGTCATTGACCTGAGATTTTCACCAGATATCAGGAACAATCCAAGTAATCCATAGATGCAATGAAATCAAGGCAACTGTGTTCGCAAAACAAGTTATATTTAATAAAGTGGATTGGCACAGGGAATAAGTATTGAACACACTTGGTGAAATTCATTTAATATTTAGTAGAAAAGCCTTTGTTGGTAATAACAGCTTCCACACACCTCCTGTATGGAGAAACTAGGCAAAGACATTTCTCAGGAGTGATTTTAGCCCATTCTTCCACACAAACTGTCAAATCTTGAAGGTTCCATGGGTCTTCTATAAACTCTGATTTTCAGTTTGTTCCATAGATTTTCAATTGGATTCAGGTCAGATGACTGACTGGGCCATTCTAGCAGCTTTATTTTCCTTGTCTGGGGCCAGCTGAGTTCCCTTGGCTGTGTGTTTGGGATCATTGTCTTGCTGAAATGTCCACCCTCATTTCATCTTCAGCATCTTGGCAGATGGCAACAGGTTCTTATCAAGGATGTCTCTGTACATTTGTCCATTCATCTTTCCTTCAATTATGTGAAGTCTGCCTGCACCATGTGTTGAAAAACACCCCCACACCATGATGGGATGTGCAGTGCCGTTTCTCCTCCAAACCTGCTGTGTATTGTGGCATCTAAAAAGTTCAATTTTGGTCCCATCTGACCAGACTATATTCTCCCAGTATTTTACTGGCTTGCCCAAATGTTGTGCCGCAAACATTACATGAGCTTCAACATGCTTTTTCTTCAGCGATGGAGTCTTGCGAGGTGAGCGGGCATAGAGCCCATGTCGGTTGAGTGCATTACTTATTGTCTTCTTTGAAACATCAGTACTGCTAACTCCAGTTCTTTCTAGAGCTCTTCACCAGTGGTCTTTGGCTCTTTGATAACTCTTCTGATAATTCTTTTGACTCCTCTGTCAGAAATCTTACAAGTAGCTCCTGGTCGTGGCCAGTTTATGGGAAAATGATGTTCTTTCCACTTCCAAATGATGGCCCCAACAGTGCTCAGTGGTACATTCAGCAGTTTAGAAATGCACCTTTAACCAATGCCATCATTGTGTTTTGTAACAGTAAGGCTGTAAAGGTATAGAGAGAGCTTTTTGCTTCTACCCCTCATGAGTTCTTTGCGGTATGACAATCTGATATTCACAGACCTTTTTAAAGGCTATCAGTCAGGACTTAACCACCTGAAATTAATTTGCACTGATGGGGGATGGGATGGCTTCCTAAATTCTGATGGATTTCAGCTGGTTTCTTGGCTTTCTATGCCTTTTTGCACCTCTTTCTTCATGTGTTCAATACTGATTCCCTGTGTCATTCCACTTTATTAAATATACCTTGTTTTGTGAATACAGTTGCCTTGATTTCTTTGCATGTATGGATTGCTTGGGTTGTTACTGATATCTAGTGAAAATCTCAGGTCAATGGCTCCATCAGAAATATGTTTAATGAGAAAAATGTTGATTCAAGATTCAAAGATCTTGACGTGTTCAATACTTATTTTCCCCGGTGTATGTATAGATTAGGGCTGGGACAATTAATGCATCAACTTTTGTGATTAATGTAGGCCAATTAAGACACTTTAAAAACTGACACTGTCAGGTCACTCCCTGAGGTGGTGTTGGCTGTAGTGACTGGTTTGTCTCAGCAGATGGTTCAGCTTAAAATAAGGGTAGGCCTTGTTTTTCAGCATTTAAATTTACACTACGCTAAAAGGATCCTCCAGTACTGAGGGCGAATCCATCCTGTGCACAAACCTTACTAAAAGTGTGCACACACGTACGTGCGCGCACACACACACACACACACACACACACACACACACACACACACACACACACACACACACACACACACCCCAAGCTCTACAATGAGTTGGACTTTTGTTTGTTTTTAGGCCAAATGCTTGGCTAAGCTAAAAATGGACAGAGTGGTTTCAATCTTGACATCTTTAGTTGCACTCTAAATTATTAAAAAATAATCAGCAAACATTTAAATAGTACTGTGGTTTGATTTGTTTTTGTAAACAGCTGAAAGTTTGTAAACTTTGAAAATAAAAAAATTGCAATAGAGATTAAAACATTTCAAATGCAACTGTAACTCAGCAAAATCAGAAACTAAATCATTTTCCAAAATGTCTTAAATCTGTATTCATATCTAATTCTCTCTGCCACATATTTAGAGACTGAACTGTCAAACAGCAACAAAACAGTCTCAACTCAAAGCTCACCTCCTTGTGTTACGGAGGTTTGAAGCTTCCCCATGACCAGGCAGATCCTAGCCTCCTACCATGGAGCTGTGTACCTTGAGTTGGGGCTGATTTGAGAGGTTTGAATACTTTGTTTGATAGTGATCAAGGCACTTCCATTAAACAGAACTTCTTAGTGTTGTCTTTTCCAGCAACAGAATGACAGTCTAAATGTTCACAGCCAGATCAGGAAACTAACAGAAAGACTAATGCATAAAAATGGTATGTGTTTTTAACAGAATAAGACAATACAAATAAGAACCCACTCTCTTTTCCTATGTTCTCCCATCTCTTAACTTGTCTGTGTAGCAAGGAATGGCAATACAGGCGTTTGCCTGCTCTAAAACAACGAAAAAAGAAAACGTGACCTAACCCATATACTTCACATTTTACCTGCCTCTGTGTAACATCATAGTTATACAGTAAAGTGCACTTCATCTGTTTGTTCCATAAGCTTTCATAATGCTTCAAAATAAGCATAATAATTCAAATGTTCATTCTCCTGTGAGAGAACACAGCATGGGGCATGCTGCCGAGTTCAGATCAACTGCCTATCGTTTCGTTCAAAGTAGAGGAAAAAATGAAAACTGCATCCAAACAAATGTGCCTTGACCCTCACAGGTCACAACCGAAACCTGTGTGCCAGCTAGAAATGATACATCCAGCTTCCTCTCCTCTCTGTGCAAAATTTCAGCGGTCATGAACTGTCTGAAGTCTGTGTTACAGCTTCACTGAGAAGATGCAGCTTATTGTTGCTTATGTGCCCTTCAGCCCTGAGCTGACATCAGGGACAACAGCTGCTCCACACAGGTTTCCTTGTTGTCTCCACTGTGAGTCTCCTGCAGTCTTCCCGTGCAAGTGTTATAAAGTCTACAGCTCCGTTTCTCTTAGGGCTACCTGATCCGCCCATTACTTTTTACTGGGCCCAGTTCTGACTTTGGGTCTGGAGACAGGGAGCTCCACACAGTCTTGGAGCAAAGACCCAAAGCCGGGCAGGAGGACGTCTGTGCTGCACATAGGTCCCCTATAACCCAGAAGGCCCCCACAACACTGTCCACCCAGGTTTCAAGGGGCTGGCCCACCAACTGGGCGTTGCGCTGGGCCACCAGCATGGCGGGCTCTTGGGGAGGCAGCTTTAGCACGGAACTCAGCTGCTGGAAGCTCTGCTCCAGGTACAAGTTCCCCGAGGGTCCTGCATGAAGCCAACTGTCTTCTTCTGGAGCGGGTGACGACATTTGCAGAGAAAAAAAATTCAATAAAATAAAAGTAAGAACGCTTCTCATCAATACAAATAGAACTTTAATCAAAACATCATAAATCCATGCCTTACCTTTGCGTAGTGGCTCTTTATTATTAAAAGTCAGTGGCATGACAAGAAAGCGAACCTCAGCCACGCGCTCCCATTGTTTCAACACCCGTACTGTCCAGGTCCCGGGCCGCAGCGGGTGCTGCAGCGGTGGTTTGTAGTGGGTATACTCTGCTTCCAGATCCACAGTGATGTCGTACGACGCTGCCACCACAAGGGCTGGGTCGATCCACACAATGGTGGCTGTGAGATTTGGACCGCGTGCCCATTTTTGGATGGCCAGCGGTTCATCTAAAGGTCCAATCACGCCGCCGAAGTTACGGAAGATCCTCTCCTTGGGATCCCACTCGGTGCCAATCTGTTAGACAGAAAGAAACGAGGTATATATCATAGTGTGAAACAGAACAGCACAAAAACACTTTAGTTCACACCTTTGACTTTCACACTATTTGAAGACAAGGTGACTTGCTTTCCTCCCATTATCAGGTTATATTTTTTAAAACTAATTAAACTTCAAAGTGCAGTTTCAGTTAATCATGCCCCAAATAATGGCACCCAAATTTTTGCATATCACACAGAGAATCTCCTCATGCAGCAGATTCTTGGGGTGCCTTGATCTGAAAAAAGTGAAGCGCTTACTTCAAGGTTTTTTAGCCTTTCAAACTCTTTGAGGTTCGTCTCAAGAACGAGGGTGGCCTGAGGCACTGCCCACATTTCTAGAGTCTCCTTGACCTTTGACCCCACAGCCTGGACTTCCTGTTGAACAAGGTATCCTTGGAAACGGTCATCATAAAAGTACAAATGCACAGAGACGGGGTAGCCAGTTGGTTCAAACCTGTAGAGAGAAAATACATAAAATCACACACTTTAGAGATGAAAACAGTTAAATACAGTTACATCATCATCATCGCAGCAGTCTGTCGGGGGCGACAATGACTGTTTCATTTAGGTCTGATCAGATTCCTCCACGCAGCTCTGTCCTCCTCCTTCCACTGCCAGGAACTCCTGACCTTGTTAACCCGGGCGACGTCCGAGCCTGTATGAGTTGCTTTCTGACTGACCATTTCATGAAACTGCTTGCAAAGTATTTGAGTACCGCTAGCTTTTGCTGCACTAGTGGCACATTCAGCGGATATAAAAAGTCTACACACCCCTGTTCAAATGCCAGGTTTTTGTGATGTTAAAAATGAGACCAAGTTAAATCATTTCAAAACTTCTTCCACCATTAATGTGACCTACAACCTGTACAACCCAATTGAAAAACAAACAAATCTTTTAAGGGGAAAAATAAAAAAACTTACAATAACATGGTTGAATAAATATGCACACACTGTTATAAACGGGGACGTGGCTGTGTTCAGAATTAACCAATCACATTGAAACCCATGTTATATGGGACTCAGCACACACCTGCCACCATTTAAAGTGCCTCTGATTAACCCCAAATAAAGTTCAGCTGTTCTAGTAGGCTTTTCCTGACATTTCTGTAATTTTAAAGTTTGGGATCAATAAAGTACATCTATCTACATCTATTTTTGTAGTCACATCTTAGGGCACAAGCTATGGTCTGCAGAGAGCTTCCAAAGCATCAGAGGGATCTCATTGTTCAAAGGTATCAGTCAGGAGAAGGGTACAAAAGAATTTCCAAGGCATTAAATATAGTGGTGTGAAAAAGTGTTTGCCCCCTTCCTGATTTCTCATTTTTTTGCATGTTTGTTTCACTTAAATGTTTCAGATCATCAAACAAATTTAAATATTAGACAAAGATAACACAAGTAAACACAAAATGCAGTTTGCAAATGAAGGTGTTTATTATTAAGGGGAAAAAAATCCAAACCTACATGGCCCTGTGTGAAAAAGTGACCCCCCCCCCCCCGCCCCACCGTTAAAACATAAATTAACTGTGGTTTATGAGATCTTTGGAAAGCTGATTTCAATTTCTCTAGCCACACCCGGGCCTGATTACTGCCACACCTGTTCTTAATCAAGAAATCAATTAACTAGGACCTGCCTGACAAAGTGAAGTAGACCAAAAGATCCTCAAAAGCTAGACATCATTTTGCGACCCAAAGAAATTCAGGAACAAATGAGAAACAAAGTAATTGAGATCTGTCAGTCTGGAAAAGGTTATAAAGCCATTTCTAAAGCTTTGGGACTCCAGCAAACCACAGTGAGAGCCATTTTCCACAAATGCCAAAAACACTGAACAGTGGTGAACCTTCCCAGGAGGGGCTGGCCAACCAAAACTACCACAAGAGCGCAGCGACGACTCATCCAAGAGGTCACAAAAGACCCCACAACAACATCCAAAGAACTGCAGGCCTCACTTGCCTTACTTAAGGTCAGTGTTCATTACTCCACCATAAGAAAGAGACTGGGCAAAAATCGCCTGCATGGCAGAGTTCCAAGACGAAAACCACTGCTGAGCAAAAACAACATAAAGGCTTGTCTCAGTTTTGCCAGAAAACATCTTGATGATCCCCAAGATTTTTGGGGAAATACTCTGTGGACTGACAAGACAAAAGTTGAACTTTTTGGAAGGTGTGTATCCCTTTACATCCGGCGTAAAAGTAACAGCATTTCAGAAAAGGAACATCATACCAACAGTAAAATATGGTGGTGGTAGTGTGATGGTCTGGGGCTGTTTTGGTGCTTCAGGACCTGGAAGACTTGCTGTGGTAAATGGAACCATGAATTCTGCTGTCTACAAAAAAAACCTGAACGAGAATGTCCGGCCATCTGTCCGTGACCTCAAGCTGAAGTGCACTTGGGTTCTGCAGCAGCACAATGATCCAAAACACACCAGTAAGTCCACCTTTGAATGGCTTAAGAAAAACAAAATGAAGACTTTGGAGTGGCCTAGTCAAAGTCCTGACCTGAATCCAATTGAGATGCTGTGTCATGACCTTAAAAAGGTAGTTCATGTTCGAAAACCCTCCAATGTGGCTGAATTACAACAATTCTGCAAAGATGAGTGGGCCAAAATTCCTTCACAGCGCTGTAAAAGACTCATTGCCAGTTATCGCAAACGCTTGACTGCAGTTGTTACCGCTAAGGGTGGCCCAACCAGTTATTAGGTTTAGGGGGCAATCATTTTTTCACACAGGGCCATGTAGGTTTGGATTTTTTCCCCCGTAATAATAAACACCTTCATTTAAAAACTGCATTTTGTGTTTACTTGAGTTATCTTAGTCTAATATTTAAATTTGTTTGATGATCTGAAACATTTAAGTGAGAAAACATACAAAAAAATGAGAAATCAGGAGGGAGGGGGCAAACACTTTTTCACACAAATGTATACCATGGAACACAGTGAAGACAGTCATCATCAAGTGGAGAAAATATGACACAACAGTGACATTATCAAGAACTGGACGTCCCTCCAAAAATGATGAAAAGACGAAAAGGAAACTGGTCAGAGAGGCTGCCACGAGGCCGACAGCAACATTAAAGGAGCTGCAGGAATTTCTGCCAAGTACTGGCTGTTTAGTACATGCGACAACAATCTCCCATCTTCTTCATATGTCTGAGCAATGGGGTAAGGTAGCAAGATGGAAGCCTTTTCTTACAAAAAAAACATTCAAGCCCGGTTACATTTTGCAAAAACACATTTGAAATCTCCCAAATGCATGTGGGAAAATGTGTTATGGTCCGATGAAACCAAGGTTGAATTTTTTGGCCATAATTCCAAAAGGTATATTTGGCACAAACACAACAATGCTCATCACCAAAAGAACACCATACCTACAGTAAAGCATGGTGGTGGCAGCATCATGCTTTGGGGTTGTTTTTCTTCAGCTGGAACTGAGGCCTTAAGTCAAGGTGTAGGGAATTATGAACAGTTCCAAATACCAGTCAGTGTTGGCACAAAACCTTCAGGCTTCTGCTGGAAAGCTGAAAATGAAAAGGAACTTCATCTTTCAGCACGACAATGACCCAAAGCACACATCCAAATCAACAAAAGAATGGATTCATCAGAAGAAGATTAAGGTTTTGGAATGGCCCAGCCAGAGTCCAGACCTGAATCCAATCCAACATCTGTGGGGTGATCTGAAGACGGCTGTGCACAGGAGATGCCCTCACAATCTGACAAATTTGGAGCATTTTTGCAAAGAAGAGTGGGCAAATATTGCCACATCAACATGTGCCACGCTGATAGACTCCTACCCAAAAAGACCAAGTGCTGTAATAAAAGCCAATGGTGCTGCAACAAAGTATGAGATTAAGGGTGTGCATATTTATGCAACCAGGTTATTTTAAGTTTATTCCTTTATTTTTCCCCTTAAAAGATTTCAGTTTGTTTTTCAATTGGGTTGTACAGGATATAGGACACATTAATGGTGGAAAAAGTTTTGAAATGATTTATCTTGATCTCATTTTTTACATCATAAAAACCCGGCATTTGAACAGGGGTGTGTAGACTTTGTACATGTATCCACTGTAAGCTGCATTCACACTGACTAACCAAAAAACATGGATAGCAGACGATCGGTGGAAAAAGAATGATGGAGCATAATATTGCAAATTTTTATATGATTTTTTTTTTTAAATCCACAAACTTCAGTATTGAGATAGTTTGTTTTTTTTTATTATTTTTATTGCACTATGCAGCGTATTGCAAGATTGTGGCCAGAGTATCAGGATAATATCGCATTGTGAGACCTCTGCAGATACCCGCACCTAGTGGACAGGAACTGTTGCAATAGTCTCGTTTCCACTACCAGGGACCAGGAACCAAGTGAGGGGCTTAGGAACTTCTTAAGGGCCACTGGACGCTGCATCTGAACTCTCTAACCTGGGATCTGAGTTCTGACCCATTTTTACTATTGCAGCCCATCATTACTGCTGCTGCTGGTTGTTCATGTGTTTATTGGGACTGCACTCAATGGTGCATCCCTAGTCCAGGATTCAAGTTCTGGCTGACTATTCTTTCAATACTATAGACTATTATATCATCAATATTTGCCATTATCTTTTTTGTTACACCCGGTATTAATGTTGCATTGGAACACCTCCCTAATCAAGACATGGATCTCGTCTGACAACTCTTCTGTTACTGCAGCCTACATTATAGCTATTATTGGTTATCACTGCTATTATTTCAACTGCCGCCATTATTAATGCAGCTAATATGTAATTAATGCTGGTGTCGACGCTGCTGTTGCTTGATACACCCAGCTGGTAGAGGAGGATGATTGTTCTCATGCTGACCTTGGTTGTGCCTGCGGTTTCTTCCTGGTCAACAGGGAGTGGCTCCTCGCCGCTGTCACCAGAGTGCTCGCTCCCTGACAATTCTGCTGGGTCTCTGCAAACTGACCTGCTCTATATCTAAACTGCATTGAGATGACATCAAGCTTTGATTTCGCACTGTATAGAATAAAGGTGAAATGGAAAAAAACTGATCTGAGAGAAACAAATATTGGGGGATGTGACGCTGTGAAATTTTGCTAATATTTTTATTAAAAACAAAAGAAAAAAGGAAAGCCATGACCCCTTAAAGCAGTGAACGTCAACCGGCCCATGAGCCACATTCAGCCCGCCCGAGCTTTCCATCCGGCCCCCGAATACAGTTTAGTTCAAACTTTGTTTCATTAATTAATTTATATCTATGAAACGTTCTAATAGATAGATTTCTGAGTGTAGGTGAGTGCAGCATCAGATTACTGCCCCCCCCATCCCCCCCTGGACAGCAAGAGAATGTGAGGCTGGAGACAGGCCGGCTGCAGATCTTCTACAGGTAAACTACGCTTATAATTCACATTATGATGACAGCCTTGGCTTTTATTATTATTACACAAAATGCTGAACATTTTTGGGTCTTTCTAAAATTATTTGTTATAGCAGAGAAGGCGTACCTGCCAGTATTCAGGTTAAAAAAAACAGGAGGTTTTCACCGGGGTGGTGGGGAGTTTAGCAATAAAAATATCTCTTATTATAACAGAAAGGACTATATCTTTGGTCATTTTAATTAATTTTAGGAATTTAGTTATATCTTATTTATTTTTGAGGATCAGAGTTGAAATCGTTCTATTCTGGCTCCACAAATTAAGTTTAAGGCAGGCTATTTCCCATTAACGTGTTGTGTAATAAAATTGTTTAAAAATTCAGTGATGTGTCACAGTTACTGAAATATGATCAGATGTGTTACTCATTTTATTAATATGGCTAGATATTTTTAGTGCAAATAAATGAATATACAAACTGACCCTACTGTAGCCGAGACGAGCCGTCGGTCGACGTGACCTGCTGCAAAGCACCGAGTCTTCATTACTGAGCGGAGGGAGAGATGAAGCTACTTTGTTTTTGTGGACATACACAGATTATTTTCCCTTTGTTGTGGTTAAGGACAGAAGCATATTAGTGCTGATGGGGTTCTCTTCAGAAGTGCCTGAAAACAGCAACAAGTGCCGACAAAGCTAGTGCTGAGTAACTGCTAGCTATGCTAACAACTAACACCATGAAGTGGATCTCACAGCAGGATGTAAAGTGGAAATACTCTTATCTGAACAGCCACGGCTGCATTTCAAGCACAGGTATGCATCTAGACAGTTTGTGACCCAGCAAGAATTAAACCGACTGATTGCCAGAAATGTCGTTACAGGATGAAGACGCGATAACAGTCACTTTCCATCAAACAGCTGGACTGTGATCCCTTGATGTTAAAACACATTTACTTGCTACTTGGATAGAAATTATTCAAAAATGGATTTTGATCTTCAAAAGGAATTTGAGAGACTGGATCATGCATCTGTCATAGCAGATGTTTGGGCTGTAGAAAATTAACGTTTTCTTTGGATCACTGCACATCGGCTGAATCCATAACATACAGGTAAGATAAACATGGACAGCTTTCATGTCCCATGCTGACACATGTGCAGCAACACCAGCATTAAAAAACTGTCTGTGAAGTTCTGTCCGAGTCCGTTTTCAGCCTGCCATTAATTAATAAGTCGCATCAATTAAGTCACCTGCCATTAGTAGAGCACCATAAGTGCCTTAAGTCACTACATGCTGTCTTAATTTTTATCATATTTAGTTATTTTGCACACCCTTAGTATTTTTAGTTAGCTTCTGGTTGGGGGTTGGTTTTCTTTGCACTGATGTTTGATGTTTAATGTTCGATGTTATACTCCATATTCATATTTCCTACTTAGTGTTTACCTTGCTGCATGGTGAGTCTCAGAGTAACGTAATTTCAATACTCTGCATGTGCTGTACGTATGGCAGAACTGACAATAAAGTTGACTTTGATAAGCCTGTAATGTAATTCATTAATTAAATTATCTTGCCATGTGTGCAAGATGATTTAAGTATGCATTTAAAAGTAAAGTCAAAGTTACTTTTCTAAGTATCTAATTACTTTAATCATGCAGTAATTGGTAAAGTAACTCAATTACTTTTGAAAAGAAGTAACTAGTAATTGTAATTAGTTCCTATTTTTAGTAACTTGCCCAACACTGGCTATATGTGGAAAAAGTCAAGCTTTTCAAATTCGTTTGGAAAAATAAAGTAAATTCATTTTAAAATAGACATAAATTTGGTGAAAAATCCACAGATTGATGTGAGAAAAAGTAATACATTTACAAGAAAAGTGTCTGAAGTTTATGAGAAAACCCCTCACAAATTTATGAGAACAAATCTCACATGTACAGTAGTCCTAAATTTCCAGCGGCAAAAACAAAAATAATGAGAAAAAAGTTCATAATTTAAGAGACAAAAATCTTTCAAATTTGCAACAGAAAAGTCCTTAATTGACAAGAAAACTGTCATATTCATGAGGAAAAAAAAAATCACATCTCAAAAATAAGTTTTTAAGAACACGTTTTCTTGCTCTTACTCATCTAAAAAATAACTAAACTAAATCTGGAAGGAAAATGAACATATCAAATTATATTACTTAAGATACAATATTAATTTTATTTTACTTTACGAGAGCATCTGGTCCTCGCAGTGTCTGCTGAGAAAAATTCTGGCCCTTGGACAAGTGTAGTTGATGACCCCTGCCTGAAAATTCTGCCCCCTCATTTAAAACACTGGTACTGACATAAGATATTTCTGACTGTTGACAGCTCAGCTCTTGATTGCCGCCATCATAGTTGGAAAAAGTGTGAACACTGAAGCGGATGGAACTTCTGCTGTTCTGTCGTCTGCATACCGTCAGCATGTGAACGCAGCAAGAGAACACCAAGAAAATATAGTCAGAGAGCTCACCTGCAGCTCTCCACATTACTCGGAGTAGACACCAGATTTGTGAGGCCCAGGCGGAAGAAAGATGTATACGCAGTGAGAGCCATGTCACTGAGGGAGCCCACGCCATCCAGCTGATCGAACAAGCTCTCCCAATAAGCCTTGACAGCCGCAGTGCCTGGAGCGTACTGGCCATAGAGGTGAGTGTCCAGGATGTCGATGGACTCCTGGTTCACCGATGATTCAAACTTTCGGGCAAAGAATGTTGGACGGGTCAACTGCTGTGAGTCAGAACAAAACACCGGCAAAATTAAACTGAACCAGTCAAGTGGCGATGAAAAACACCAGAGACTGCTGTCCTCCGACCGTCTCACCTGGATACGAATGAGATCCTGCGGTTTGAAGTCATTGGGGGAGCATCCACACCAGTCCACTATGTGTTTGTACTGGCATTTACAGCCAAGCTTCCGATTCCAGTTGGTCACCCGCAGGTTGTTGTCCACCAGGGTGTTACACATATGGCTGTTCCCCAGCACTGTGTGGAAGAAAGACTGGGAAAAGATGGTGGTGGGGGTGTTATTTTTGCCATCCATGGGGGGAAAAAAAGGCCGTGTTGTGTCTGAATGAAGATACTGCAAACCATTAAAAGACATACACAAACAATTTCTGACAACAAGCTCTGAATTATAAAAGGTTACTGCTCTGCAGCAGAGAACAGAACACAGCAAACCCTTCTCTCATCTGGCACTTGGCTGCACAGTGTGCCAGAATGCTTAAAGTATTACATTATCTCTGCTGCTCACTTCCTCTGACTCGGCAGGGGAGGAGAGTCTTGTATGTGAAGCTATCGCAGCTACGGGAGATAAACAGACCGCCTCGGGCTTGCTCACCTCAGCGGGAAGCAGGGCGTAGGAATAGAATTGCTTCAGCCCTGACACTAGCTCATCCCGGGAGTTGATGACGTACTCCACAAAGCTGCGGGTGAGCGCGAACCAATCAGAGCCACCTGAGACCTCCAGACCGTCTGGGATGCTGCGCTCGCCGAGGCGCCACATGTGGTTGTCGCACTCGTGGAAGAGACGGTCGAGGCCTTGCTTCTTGATGAACCTGTAACGCAGAGAACGATAAATGATTAAATGTTTTCGTCTGAAGTGCCACACTCCGTTTGTCCATTAGATAACACTGTCATTATACAGTTACAAAAGCATAAATGTTAATTCAGGAGTGAAAAAAATACTTCACAGTAAATTTAAGCAGGTTTTACAGGTTCTATCTTAAGACTGTCATCCTCACCTGGCATTTTCTCTCCCATGGGACTTGAGAAAATTCTTGTCCCTGTGCATCGACAGGAATGCAACCAGTTCATCATTGGTCCTATAGGAAGGCACAGGGGTGAGAATTGAAAAACGAAGAGGTTCACCCGAGAAAACAAAAGAGATGACTAAAATATACTCTAAACACTGGCTTTATGGTGCCAGCTGAAAAACAGCTAATCTGGGCAGGATTTTGAGGCAATTCAAGCTGCAGCCCCTTGGGGTGGTTCAGGTGGATGAGAAGCCACCTTTGTTTGGGGCTCAAAGCTGCCCCAGAAACAACCTGGCAACAGCGTATAAAACAGTCTCTGTGCTCATACTAGACGACTCCTTTTATGTGCCAAATGTGAAATCTGCCCATCATGCTGTAAAAGTCATCTAGTTATAGTTGGAAAAGCAGCTCTACAAATTTCAACAAATCCAAATCTGTCAGAATGACGGAGAAAACATGGGGAATCAGGCTACAGCATAAGAAAAAGTGCAAGAGCACAAGTGTGGTCATTGTTTATTTTAACATGGCAATATTAGTCATTTTCTACTATTCTGTTCACATTGAGGGTGTTAACAATAACTGTGACAAATCAAAAAATGCTGTATTGCCACCATTTCCTGACACTAATGTGATAACCATTCATAAAATCAGCCCTTCTCTGACACCAGCACAGGTATCAATGTCACGGCCCTGGGGCTCTCCAGTAAATTTCATGTGGCCCACTTGTGAATTTGAACAGTCTCCCCATTTGAATAGGACAATGCAGATAAACGTGCAATGAAGTAGGTGTCCCCATCACAACAGCACAGTGACAGAGCGCGGAAATGAATCAGAAGGCTGTCTGTCACTATGTTGACAGATTATATTAATTTCAAAGGTGGAGCAGACATCAGTGTGTGCCACAATTACACAAATATCACAGTGATCACAGATTAAGTTTCTTCTAAGAGCATTTTTTTAGTCACTCTTGGAGTCTGCAGCGGGGCAGTCTCCCTGGTCCTCTGTGCTCGTTCATGCATCCCGCATTCACCCCGAATTAACATACACCCTGTGATTCTCTGCTCCTTTTTTCTGGGACAGAACCCTTCAAGGGAAAAAAAAAAAAAATTTGTGTGGGGACACGACACACAGCACCACCAAAAAGCGATAGCATGTGCGCGCGCGCACACACACACACACACACCGTGTCTCTTGTAAATATGAATGCTATTCAGTGCAGATATGGAAAAAATAATTAAATATGTAAAATGTTGGCCGCATTTTGCAACCCCGTCCGTTAAAACACAAAACCATGAGAAGCAACCATTGAACTATGCAGATCGTTGTGTTCCAGTCAACCACTGATCTGCGCAGAGTTTGACACAGGGCGACAAAATTAAAAGACTTGATGAAAATGCTGATGACTCTCTAATTAGTAGCAGCCGGCATCCCCAGCTTCCAGGCTGAGCCGTGCATTCGTGTGACATCAGCGATGTGAGGACACGAAGCTTGATACATGAGAGATATGCACTGTTATCTGCGGGAGATCAGACCCTAATCTCCTTGAAGTCTTAAAAAGCCACTGAAGGTTGTTGAGGTGTTAATTTATAATGGCACCTACACCTGCAGCTCACCAATTGTAGTTTGAAAATGGTACAATAAACTTTTTACCCAGTCTTGTAAATTTGCATTTTTTTCCACCCTCATAACTTTGTGACCCCCTTTGGGGTTGTACACAACGCTTTCACTGAAACTGGAAAAAAGATCTGCATGGACACGTCATTGTCACAGAAACAACCACGTATATACACGGATCCACTTAAGGTGTGAAAACTGCTGCTGTAACTATGCAAGGCCAGCAGGTGGCAGTGCAACGTTTTTAGAGGACAGCTACAGTGCACCACGCCAGTGTTGCCAACTTCTCAATAAGGAAAGTAGCTACTGGCTTCCTAAAAGTTGCTAGAAGTCGCTAAATAACATCATCGACCAATTTGTATAACTGGCCCTGTGTATGTAATTGTAATGGATGCTGTAGGAGAAAGGAATAATATTGTGGGAAAGACAAAAAGTGAGTTAAAACACACTAAATATGTTTAGAATTCCAAATGAACTTCTGTCGATTTGTGTGGGTTTTTTTTTTTTTTTTTTTTTTTTTTATTGTCACAATTCCAACTCTCCTCCTTTATCTATTCTTGGGACTGGCAAAAGTGACCAAAAAGAGGCACTCTGGCAGAGGTACTTAGGGTTTTTTTTTTAAAGAAAATTTAACAACATTCATGATCAGCCAGTGGCGGCTTTGTGCATGTGCCACTGATTTGCAGTCTGGATGCAGATGGGTGAACAACTCCTGCTCTGACTGCAGCTGAGAGAGACTGCTGGTTGAGGACTGGGCCCCCTGTGAGTGTTTTGGGACAGGGGAGGGGTCCACGGCAGGATTCGCTGCCCATTGAGAAGAGTAAGAATGATATGTACTTTCACATCAGAGTCTCCAAAAGTCTCCGATTACACAAGATAAAGTTGCTAGATTTGTCGCTGGTCACTTTTTGGGAAAAAAAAGTTGCTAGCAGGGTCTGAATACTCACTAAATATAGCAACAAAGTCGCTAAGTTGGCAACACTGTGCGAGTGCTATGGAATGGGGAGAGCCTCACGGCAGCACCCGCTGCTTGTTGAGGACAGTAACTGCAGAGCAATTGTGCTTTCATGTCAGAGTCTCCAAAACACCAGAAAAGTCTCCAATAACACCAGAAAAAGTCGCTAGATTTGTCGCCGGTCGCTTTTGACAAAAAGTCACCAAGAGGATTTGAAAAGTTGCCAGACTTGGTGAGAAAGTCGCCAAGTTGGCAACACTGCACCACGCGCCTGTGTATAAACGACTTCCTGTCAACTATGCGTGATCAAAATGGAAAAAAAGCTTGTCTTCACTTGTCACAGAGACGACGCAATAACTAGCATTTGCTCTAGAACTGTTGGAAGTGTCCACGTTTCTTCTTCTCCCGCTTCTTTTCCTGCATGTGCATTCGAATAAAACCGTAGCACGTGTGTGTGTGTGAACTGTGATGCCGCTGTCGCCGTTACCGTTTTACTCCTTGCACACGGAGGAGGAACAAATGTGCTAGCAAAACCATTCCACTCTGGTGACTGGTTTTAAAGCTTTACACTTTCACACCTCTGAAACCCGGCGTATTATGCATGGACAACCGAACATTAAAAGAAGTTTGTCAGTTTGGGGTAAAAAAATTTTAATTTTTATTTAGTATTTCCCAAAAGCTTTCAATAAAGAAAGTAAAATATCAATCTGATTGACAGAATTATGTAGTTGAATGTTTTTCACATTTTCTACAGACATCGTTACCAATGATGTTTTCCTGCCATGACACTGACAGCTCTAGTTCACATGTGACAAACCTGGTGGGGAAGTCTGTGGCGCTGAGATTGATGAAAAAGTCCCACTTCCAGTCCAGCATGGACAGCAGGTCCTGCATGCTGCGTAGGTAGGCTTTCAAAAGGCTGGCTCCTCCCCAGATGGTGACCATCCGCCATGGAGTGGCTCGCACGTTAGGATACTGCTGTGCAATCTGCAGCACTTCCCGATGCATGTAGCCGGACCGCTGGAAGTTTTAACATCAAAACGTCAGATGAACAATTCAGTGATTTGTGAAACAACAGCAGAATCTAGCTTTAGATTTGGAACCGTGTCCACTGGGCTGCAACTGTAACTGTGCCAAGACCATCACACAAAGCTGGCTCACAATTAAAGGGAATTTGAGCTCAGAAAAAAACAACCATCACATAGTGCTTTGTACTGCAGGTCATCATGGTGAGGGGACGGAAAAAAATTATCTATATTTGCCAGTTTCTTCTTTTTTTCAGTCACCTGCTGACTCCAGGTGACAGGGAGACAGAGATAAATGAACAAAGCTTAAGAATACTGGAGCAATCCGTAGAGCAGGGATTAAACATTAAGAAGGAACAGAGGGTGAGATGAAAGAGGTTAAAGCTGCACAGCTGCCAGGATATATGCAGAGACATTAAAGCTGTGTGAGCACTAGGCCTGTCACGATAATTACTAACTCAATTAATCATACAATATATAAAAATCAACTCAATCGTTTTTCCTGCCTTGATATGTCGCCATTTATGTTTGTGGTTGTTTTCATAATCCACCAACAATTCAGCCCGCTGCACTGCTTATGTCCCTCTCTTGTCAATCAGCATCCTCCCCACGGGCACGGCCATGGGCACAGCCATGAGCCCACAGTGGGGACAGCCAGAAAAAGTGAAGCTCATAATATAAAGTTTGTCCTCATAATATAAAGTTTGTCCTGACCAAGCTTAAAAGTCTGCTCCTTATTAAAAGCATGATGGCCCTCAGCTTTGACTCGATTGGAGAGGTCGGCTTCAACCCTGGCTCAGTTACTCATGTATGGCCACATGTATGTGTATGTTATACGTGTATGATGTTTGATCAGTGTGACTGTTCTTAACCATCAATCATTTTACAACACAGTGGCTGTGTGAGACAGCTATACCGGAAAAAAAGACCATAAAGCATAATGTCCACAAAGTTGAAGTGCTCACGATGCCAATGTTCTCCAACCACTGGACCCGGCTGCAGACCACTTGGTACCAGGCCGCAGAGAAAAAATTATTTATTCTGTTCTTTTGTACTGAGCAACTGTTTTATTTTGTATTCTCTTCCTGCCCGTCATGTCTGCACAGTCTTAACTATTTCAGTAGTTAGCAGTGATGCTCAAAGATCAAACCTGCAAGCTAGCAAGCCAAAATGATGCCCCCCCAATAAAAAAAAAATTTGAGTGTTACTTTCTGACCACAAAATACCCACAGACTGCAAAGGAGCCAATCCGCGACCCTTTTATTAACATGCCACGTGAGTCAACCCTGCTCATGCAAATCCTCCCTAGATATGACCGTCTCCTTGTAGAGAAACAACACAACCTTAGTGGTCCCACTGAGGTGAGTTTTTTTTAATCACACACTTTGTTTTTATGCCAATGTATTCCGTTCACATTTGTGTGTTACTAGTCCGTGAGGCAAAAAAAAAGGTTAGGGACCACTGTGCTACGCTGTTCTCTATTGTGCAGTGTTTGAGATCTGGCTTCTCGAAAACAAATGGTGGTTACCGATGGACTAAGCCACACATGTTGGTCATCCGTGACAACTTGTAAACAGTAGCAGCGCTTCAGCTCGGCTGTAAAGCAGGAGCACACACGGCTAAGTTTCCCGGCTGTTGCAGAATTCCAGAAAGCTTGCAATAATAAATGGAATTGATTCTAAAGTTCCAGTGTGGGATCATTTGGGATTTAAGCTGAATGAGTGAGGGGAGCCCAGTAATGTCAAAGAGCCAAAATGTTGTCTATGTTTGAAACAGCTGCAACTAGGGCTGTGCGATATGACCAAGATTTCATATCCCGATATAAGTAATCTTATATCCCGATAACGATATAGAGCCTGATATGCATTTTCTGAAAATTAAATAGTTTAGATATAATAACTACATAAAAAGTCAGTTGTACAAATTCATCTATCATTAATTTTACGCAATGATTTCCCACATAATTTTGCAGTGTTTTTACAAAATAGCATTTTTAATATGCATTTGAGACTTGATTCCCATAAATTTGACATTTTTCTTTTAAATCATATCATATGACTATAAAAAGTAAACATTACTAAGTTAAATATTTGCTGCACCAGAGCAGAATCGTGGTAACTAAAATGTCAGTCTGAAAATGAGAACATTACCCATCACTGCCATCTACAGGCAAACATTAGCTGTTAGTTTATTTTGGTGCAGTTATCTCTATTAAGCATCACACGTGCAAAAATATCAATAAATAAAAGAGTAATTGGAACAAAAACTGAAGTGTAGCGCTATAACCTGAAGACTGCCATTCTGGCCCGATTTAAACCTGCAGAGGCTTTCATCACATCTGCTGGAGTTTGCTCCTTTCTAGAAATATTTCAGATTGGTCATGATCTGAACATCAAAGGCACAAAAGGTAAGGTAATAAAATATAAGTGATAACTTCAACTTTATTCGTTATCGCTACTTAATTAAAATTATTAGAAATCAAGTAAATTACATTAAAAGCCAATCTGCTCCGACATGTTTTAATTTAGCTTTTATTTATTTTGTGTGTATGTGGCGCTATCACACTTTTGCAGCTTTAATATAATTTTTTCAAACAAAACTAAGAAATTCAGCGGTAATTTAAAGCAACGAAACGATGGTCTGTTATACTAATAATGTCTCCTTTTAGCAACAACTTAGCATCATCATTTAGCATTTGCTGTTTTACAATGATAAGAGATGACGTTACTGTTACTGACCGCCAATTAAAACAGGGTTAGAGGTCTACCCTCTCTGACGCAGCACGGAGAGAACAGTCCCACATCCCTGGCAGACAGAAGCAGCGGCTATTTGACCAAACCATTAGCTTGGAGTTAGCTGCTGTGCTAACCACCGCAGTGACACGCCTGTTGCGCTGCACACACTGTGGTGGAGAAGTGGGACGGTGACAAGTAGTGTGGGAGGAACTTTGCTGAAGAAATGGGGGTATGTGTAGTTTGCAAAATCTCGATATAAACAATACAGTTTTATATGAAATGACAGATGTTTTTATCTCCTCATTGGATATATATCGTCATATCACACAGGTCTAGTTGCAACGGAAACTGGCAATACAACTAACCTGAAAACGCATTTTAAACATAACCAACCCACTCAGTTTTTCCAGCTGCGAACAAAAACTGTGGTCTAACACACGGACACACTCTCAGACTGTGTCACTAGCTTCATAACCAGAGACGCAACCACTTATTTATTTAGGATATTATGAATCTTTTTCCCACATTTCAAGCGTTTAATAATATTGTTAAATAAAAGTTCACTGCTTTTTCAAAGGACATACATGGACTGTATCATTATGTCACTACATCCAGGACATGAAATGGTCTTCATGGCATTAATAGTATCATTGAGATAATTTCTAGGAAAAGTTATTGTCCAACAAATCTGTTATCGTGAGAGGCCTAGTGACCACATATATGTGACAACTGAGAGTGTCCATGAAGCCAAGACATCGGGTTCAAGAGGCCTAATTAAAGTTAATTGGTTTAATTACAAACTGATTAACCAGCAGGCTGTTTTCAAATAAGCACAGCTAATAAAGTTTCTCAAGTGATAAATGGGCAGTTTAGGAGAAACAGACGCTTGGGAAGTAATTGTTCTGGGAAGGCAAGTTCAGATGTGCTTGCTGAAGCATAAGCAGAGAGTACTGACCCTGTCTAGTACCTTTAATACAGGGGGATTAAATGAGAAAACGGTTGAAGAAAGGAGAAAAGATCTAAATTTGCAGTCCTTGTCTATAGACAGAACAAAAAGAGGACTGGGTGACAGAGTTCAGAGCAGTTGGCAGAAAGATTCTAGTACAACCCGACCTGCTATAGCCCCATCTTTCATTCAAACAAGCTTTTAGATTCAAGAGATGGATGAGGATAGCTTTGTGACGTCTCCAAGACGAGGTCTATGGCGTGATTGTCCCACAGACATTTCATCCGTCACTGCCTCCAGTGAGCTGCTCTGCCATCCCTTGGCTACAGAAGAGCGCAGAACTCCCCACGCCTTGAAAAATCTTTCCGGCTTCACAGGTGCACTGCCAACAGACACCTGCTCCTCCACGTGCAACACGCACCTGAGATCTCTGCCTCAGTATCACCAGCTGGTACATTTGTCTTTTGCCTTGCAGCTGCACGCAACAGCAGACCTTTCCTCCACTAAATCCAGCCCCTAAGAATAACCACACTTTGCTCTATCCAGGCTAATCCCCTTTGCTACACTGTGAGACTCGTGGGATAAATTTAACCTTCATAATACAGGAAGGCCTAATGGATAAAAGCATTTTGGAAGCTCGGGGTATTAGCACAAAACAATGGTCCAAATAATGTTTTACAGTTTAGTCTATGCATTAACAACACTGTAAAGGTGCATTCAGACCAAACACAAGTAAATTTATTCGCCTAAATGTACTCAGTAAAGTCTGGTCTGAAGGCACCTTAAGGCCAGTATAGGCAGGATGTGGCCTGCGTACATAGCAGAGCGTGTGTGATAAAAACACAGTGGGAGGAGAGGAATCACAGTTACCTTGTCCACATGGATGTAGTAATAGTGGTCACGGTGGTATATGGCTTTGATGAGACGCTTGAACTGACGGACAGCACGGCCATGGACCATGAGAACAAAAGCCACCCTGACTGGGTTCTTCACCTTGGACAGGCTATTGTCCAGCTCGGCTCCAGCCTGAACTGGCTGTGATACACCTGGCCAAAGGACACAAGTACAAATTGAGTTTGAGAGTCTGAGGAGCTTTCAAGTGTTTAAAGGCACAGAATAAAGCATGTTACAAATTATTAAGGATTTAAAAGGCTTATCTTTACATTTGTCTCGCACTGATTTTATTTTCCCTGTTTAACAAAGCATCCCACACATCAACGCTTCCACGTGTGTATGGAGCGTGGGTTGTGCGTTATGGCCCATTATACAACAGTTAGTTCTGACAGAGTAATCAAATTGAACAGTGAGGATTCCAGGACTGACTATATTACAGGCATGTGAAAAAATTAGGACACCCTGTATAAGCCTGTGTGTTTTTTTTTTTTTTTACATATTTGGACATATGGATATTTAATATCAATGTTGAAAATACTAGGAGATTCATGTAACACAACTAAACAATTAAAAATGAATTAAAGACTTTTTTCAAATTTTCTGTAAAATGTAATTCTACACAAGTAGTGAGGAATAAATTAGGACACCCCCACCTTTTTCTTAGGACACCCCCACATTCATTCCCACTTACAATGGTTAAAATAAATGATAAAAAATGCAAATAAAAACAAAAACAAGGTTAGACAGACATGTGAACATTTCTTAGCAAAGAACTGAATATTTAAAGGGGTGTCCAACTTTTTTCACATGACTGTATAACTTGGACGCTTCGCCAGATAAGTATCACTCCTCTTCAGCTGTGTTCCAATAATCTTTAAATTAGAGTTGATATCAGTGGCTTCTTATAACATGTGAGAACTGTAATACTGCGTTGGATACCTTAAATACCACAGTGAGGCGCTCTTTGAAAAGAGACAGTTCTAAAAATCCAGACCTCTGTGACCCAGTAGTCCCACCCTTGTAAACATCTGGCTAGTTCACAACAAAACAGACAAGCAAGAGTTGGATCTATTGTCTTGATTAGCCAACCATAATACCTTTGTGATGATGGTCTCTGTTTCATCGGAAAATGCCAAAAAAAAAAAAAAAAAATAAGCAAGAAAAGTGCGCAGAAAGTAACACCAAAATGTGCCAAAGCTATATCGCTATTATTTAATAAACTGTGCTTGTGCAACTGTTGTATAACAGGTGGAGGTCGTATCAAAAATATATAATGGCTATATTGATGTCTTTTATGACCGAATCACCGCAGTGATATATTCACTGATACCACACTTCCTCTCGTGTGACACTGCTTAAATGTACTACAAGTTCCAACTTTAAAAATTCAGAAGACAAGTCAACTATAATACGAACTCAGTGTTTTCACCATAAACGTTTTATAATAATAATAACAATGGATTAAATTTATATGGCGCTTTACATGTGTTGGAGAAATTAATGTTTTATCTTAATTTTCATATTGAACATGATCTTATGTAATCTTTTATTATCCTGCGTGACTTATTACATGAACTCTTGTAATTTATGGAAGAGTGGGAAAACACAATGTGTGTGTAGAAATGCTTGAGCAACATTTTTCCTCTCTCAAGGTCAGAAACCAGTCTAAACCAGTTACTCCTTTGTGACTCAGTACTAACAGATGAACATCTGATGACAGAAGGAGGGCCAGTCAGGAGGGAACCACACATTTTGAGAGACAGATAGAGCATAATGTATCAGTTAGACAGCTGCACAATTCTATGAGCGACTTAGATGCTGTTTTTTGTTTGTGCTCTATCAGCTGATGAACTCTGTTATTAAATTTACTCAACTTATGTGCAAGTCTGGACGTTGGATTTTTTTTTATCCAACATGTCAAGTGACATCTCAGAGTGCTTACAGTGAGTGCATTATTCATTCACTCCATAGATAGACACTGATAGTGGTAAGCTACTTCTGTAGCCACAGCTGCCCTGGGGCAGACTGACAGAAACGTGGCTGCCAATCCACGCCAACAGCCTCTCCGACCACTACCAAACATTTATACACATTCATACCCAATGTCATGGACACTGGAGGCAAGGTGGGTAAAGTGTCTTGCCCAGGGACACAACGGCAGGATGACTGGGGAGAGCGGGATTCAAACCACCCACCCTCTGGCTAGTGGACGACCCACTCTACCACCTGAGCCACTGCTGCCCCATTTACTGCAAGGTAGCTGCAAATGGCTGAGGACAACTGTCGTACCAGAACCCACCTGCAATAAGGCTAAACAGGTGGTCACAGACTGTGCAGCAGTACAGGTGCATCTCGCTCTACTGCTGTGTACACAATGGATGACAGCGACACACCAAGGAATTTATTTCCACTTCATGCGTAATACCAGTGAGGAAGCACAAAATCAAGGTTGACATCACTCAGAGGTTGGAGAAAACTACAAGGGCCTATGGCATGTTTTTCCATGTTTTCTGACTTATCTACAGTGTTACAATGATAAACTATCACAGCGGTAGGCAGTGAGTGCCAACACACTGCTGGGTTTCTTTTCAACCAGTGTCTTCAACAGGTGATTGCAATGATTTCCTTTCCACTGATTGCTGATCAGTGAAAAATAGCTGGATTTAAAACCTGCAGTGAGCTGGCACTCAATTGCACATGGTTACCCATCCCTGATTTATTCTCCTGAGTGCGCTCAAAGGCTCAAAAAAAAGAGAGGTCTATGTATTTTCTAGTGATTGTATTAAAAGCAAACTCATTTCCCCAAGTTTTGTGTACACTTGCTGCAAGACTTTCTTGGCACATTGGCATCAGAGTGGCTGATTTGTTTGATTGGTCATATTTTCCAGGTAATTCAGGTTTTGAGAAGGCGGGCATATCTCGGTGAGCGTCTAAATCACCATACCAACCGTGCAGCTACGGAGTTAGTTACCAAGGTTTTATGGCTCTCCTCTGTAAAATACAGTCACCCTAATAGACATCAGTCTTCCTCGCTGGTTCCTTCAATCACAGTCCATAACACATCTCTCATCTTTCTGGTCCATTTTTTTAAAATGTTTTAGCTGCAATGGGCTGGGAAATTGTGATGTTAACAGTTAGCTCAGCGGCATGAGTCAGCACAACTGCAGTGTTTAAGACCGTTTTCTACCCCACTAGACATCCTACTGGCCAGGATAGCTTGCTAGATCAGGCCACTAGCTTTAGGTTGGCTGACCAAAGGCAGTTGTTGCGTTTTTAAATTTTATATATAATCTAGATAAATTTCACACATAGCCAAACGTGATCCCAGTTTGATCATCAACAACACTTCACCATGTATGAGCTCATTCCTAGATGCCATTTTAGCCTATTTTACTGTAGTTCAGGGTTCTTTCTAGTGGTGGGAATCACCAGAGGCACCACGATACTATCACCATACTTGGGCTGTGACACAGTATTATCGTGCTCTTGTGGTACGCTGAGTATTGCACCATCATCTATTGCAATTTCCCATCCCAATCTTTGTCTTGTTCAACTCTCGGCTAGATCTCATGAGTCACTCCTGCACTATGCTGACCTAACCAGACAGTGAACATTTAGCATCATCTAGTGGACTAAAAAGTCAATAAATGAATTTGTATTTGTAACATTTATTAATACTTTTATTTAAAGCATTGCGATACTAGTTTCTCTAAACAGAAACAGTGTAGTGGACACAAAGTATAACAATACTACACTACTGACTTTTTGCCCCACCCCATTGGTTCTGGGCTTATTAAACACCAGGGACCACTCATGTCCTACTGAATACTCAGACCCCACACCCCTCTCTCAATAATACTTTATCTGGGCTTTTACTTTGTCCCATTCAGCTAATTTCATGTTTGTTAGTTCAGGCTGTGTTCACCACCAGAGCCATTAGCTAGCAAGCTAACATTATCCTCAATATGGTATCAATCCCAGATCTCAGAGGTGACAAGAGTGGGATAAACAATTTGTAGTTTACATTAACAGTTAAAGCTTGAGATTTTCTGACTGTAATAAAAAACAAAAAAAACAAAACAAAAACGAAAATATATCTGAGGGATAAAAACTTCTGTAGATGCAATGCCATCTTGGTATCTAATGAATATCGAAACAAGCAAATGCCTGAGTGTTCTCACCAATCTGTGGGCAGAACTGTGGTAGTGAACCTGGCATGAGCTGTCCGGCCTGATGTTGGCACACGATGTTGGCGATCTCCTGTCTGCACTGCTGTGACCCGGCGCGGTGAAGGGCAGACAGGGCATCCTTGCCTGTGATATCACATTTTGGCACAAAGTCACTGTTGGGGGCCTGGTGCGCCCCGTCCACACTCCCTGGCTCCCCTGGTATAGCAACAGCAGGCAGCTTAGCCGCCCCATCCATGCCGCCGCGGAACTCACTGAAGTTACGGCTACTGGAGAGATCATGTGGGACAATGCCGTCCTGTCCGGCCCCCGTCATCCCCCGCTTCTGTGGAGCCTTCGGCCGGATTCCTCCACGGTGACCATTTCCCTTCCTCAGTGCGCTGGCTGCTGTTCCACCCGTCCTCTCCAATTTGGCAACCCATCTGCCCTTGCTCCTCCCTGACAAAGAATTCTGTTTCTCCCAAAGTCCCCCGTCTCTCTTGCTGTGGTCAGGAAGCTTAGACAGCCTTGTTTTTCTCTGAGGAGAGAAAGCAGAAAACATTTTTTTAAAAACCCCGATCTATTACCATTTATTCTATCAGAACATCTTGGACAAACAATATTGAGAAAAAAAACCCCACATTAATTCATAATCTCAGAGTGACGTATGAGGTGAACAACAGCCTCTACTAAGACAACAGCAGACAGAATCCCTGAGGGAAGGATGTGTTTACTTGCTTTTGTTTGCTTTTTTCCTCTGATCTGGGTTATTTTTAAACTGAGCCTCTGCTTTTTGTGGAGCTGATCTACAAAAAGTGGAGTGAGTCAAACAAATCTTTGTGATTCACTATACAATCTCTCCTCACTGGCAGAAACTACAGGGAAAAAAATTATAAACATGTGCTTGTAGGTCACATGTTTCAAATCAGGATGCACACAGGAAAATGGACCTAATTTTCAGAAACGTAATTGTGACTATCTCTATATATCCTCTTTAAAGGAGTTCATGGTTATTCTGTGACAAGTGGAAAAAAATCTAATCCCGTTTGTTCATTAACATTAAGGTCATGGCACTAATTTTATTACTCTAGAAGAAATCAGTGGAGGAGAAAACCGCTGATTAAGTTTGACATGCATTGCTTCAAATAGATACTGATAGATGTTTAATATGATTACAGGATTAACTGGATTACATTTTAATAGTATATTATCAGAACTTCCTGCTTGGTATCAGTGATGGACAGTTATCTTTTTGAACGCTAAACCTTTTAAACTAGCTTGATTTACGAGCTCTGCATGGCTAAGCAAGTATCCAAGCGACACAAACACAGGACTAATCATACAGTTAAATTATTACATTACAAGATTATTAGATTACAAGAATTATTACCAAACTCTTGTTTTTGCCATTTTAAAACAAATATGCATCCTATTTTTACTTTTCACATCAACACACATCATGCTACACTGTTCAATTTAACCGCTTCATCAAATAGCAGTTTGCAGCAGTAACTCTTCTTTGTGATTTGCTGCAGTTTTATTACTTGTGTCCATGATCAGTAAATGCTGTTGGTAATGAGAGTGACAACTGTTCCAGCACATTCAATAGTTTGTTCACTTCTGTCTTTGTGTTTGCATCTGTGTCTGTGAATGTGTTAACAGCACAAGTCAAAAAGTTGACAGATTTTAAAAACATTTTCAGAAACTGTTGAAAATGTACTAAGGATTAATCAGAATGTGGGAGCAAGCCGATTCAATATCAGCCTTCAGGAATTTCCTTTTATATTTCCAAGGAGGTGCTCATTGATTGTTGCATATTTTCATTGACAACAGCTGAGGGTGCAACCTGTTCACAGCTATCAATCTGCTAAGAGGAAATAAATTAGTCATGGGCAAAATGATTGAGGACTCCTGTACTTTTATCCAAAAAGCATCGCTTCTCTAGAAAAATCTGGTATCATCATATTATTTCTTTTATTTGCATTGGAACAACGCAATAAGTAGTACAATAAAGTCAAATCTCTGACATTCAACACACAACTCAATCCATGTCATCAATGACAGAGTAGGTCATTCTGGCCTGATGAAACCCCAACAGTGCTCAGATCTCCTTACTGCTGACCTTGACTTTGACCTTGATCATAACCTAGATGCAGACTGTGACGACGGAGTGTCACCACTGTTATGGTTCACTGTATATGTGATTATATTGTTTGGGTAATATTTGTAAATGTTAATAATTATTGTTAAGTCTACACATATTATTTTAGGATCTGCTTCTGACTATGTGGAATGCCTTTTTGGTGAGATAATTGTTATGTTTAATTATTTGGGTAAAACAAGTGGTGATCATTATCCACATACCTTCGCCAGCATGCTCCCTGATGGTGTCCGAGCAAAAGACTCTTTAGGGGTTGAAGGCTTTTTAAAGGATACCAGCAGGAAGGGAGCATGTGATGGTAAGTTTAGGGGTGATTTAGATTTTGTAAATAGGGGTTAAATTATTTATTGAATTATTTATGGTGTCTTATTTATTCTGTGTTATTTATATGTATTTTGTAAATAGGTGGGAAGTTGTTATGGACTTTTAGATGCTATTGGGTATGTGTGAAAAATGGAAAATGTTTTATTGTTTTACCTGGGGTTATGGTAGGGGCTAATTAGCCCTAATTGTCTCACACAATATAACAGGTGTTGGTTATTGGGAGAAGGGAGAGTCGTGTCGGTGTGAAGATATGGTATGTTCGCTGAAGTTGTTATCTGTGAAGATAATTTGAAAATAAAAATTTGAAAATTGATGATTTCCAGTCAGCCTGCGTCTTCGTTACATTCGCCACGTTACACAGACCTATTTGAGGATCATTGTGCACGAGTTTGCCAAAGACTGGGATATTGCCTAGGAGGAGTAATGAATTTCATAAAACCATGCAAGGGCTGAGCTCTCCTGACCTTGAGCACAACTTTGTTGTAGAACCACTTGAGGATCATTGTGCATGAGTTTGTTGAGAATGAGGGTAACCACCTGGGAGTACTGATTTTTTTTTTCCCCTGAAATCACACAAGTGCCTAGATCTCCTGACCTTTGACCCTGATCTTGACCTTGAGCTCAACCTGGATGCAGATGCAGCTAATGATCATTGTGAGTGAGTTTGGTAAGCACTGAGGCAATTACCTAGTAGTAGTGATTTCCGTGAAATGAGGATGGGCGAATGGACGGTTGAACAGACACCGCACCATTAATTAGCTCCTTTTGCCTTCATCAGAATGAGCTAAAAATCGGCTGGAGAAAATTAATGGCACTCTCAACTATCTGGTAGAATACCCTTTGGAACAAAGGCTTACAATCAATCACTTCCAGCAATAACCACTGAGTTTCTAAAATCTCTCTACTGGAATTTTGGACCACTCTTTTTCTCACTGCTCCAGGTCTCAGATTTGAAGGGTTCATTCTCCCAACTGCTCTTTTGAACTCTCCCCCAGGTACTGAATGAGATTTAGATCTGGACTCTGTGATGACCAGCTCAGTACTCTCCAGCACTTAAGTCTTCAACCATTTTGGGTACTTTCTGAAATATGCTTTGGGTCACTGTCCTGTTGTAAGATACATGACCGGTGATGAAGACTTACCAACTGATGCTGGGCCCTAAAATGCCCCTCAAATTCTTTGGTAGTTTTCAGATTTCATAATGCAGTGCATATAGTCAAGACATCCAGTGCATGAAGCAGCAAAGAAACCCCAAAATATCAGTGAACCTCCACCAGATTTGAATGCAGGAACCATGTGGAAAGGGACACTATGGTGAGGAAACCCAGGTGCCCCACTACTGGCACAAAAACATAAAAAAGCCAGATTGGATTTTGCAAAAACTGGGGAGAAAATAAATAGTCCTTTTTGAAGGTTTGCACTCTCCAAGCACTTTGGTGTTTTAGATAAAAGACAACCACATCCTAAGACTATTGGTATTGTGATTTCAATATGAAATGAAAATGATTAAACCCCTGCAGGATATAAAATGACTGTTATAATAAAAATCTGTGAAGCATCCTGATGCTATGATCAAAAATATGTCCAGATAGTATTTGACATATAGTTGCTTTTCTCCTTGCTGGACAATTTAATGAAAAGATCATTTCCAAAATGTGTACAAGAAAATTGTGTAATCTTAAGTGAATTTTAGAAAAATAGTCTTTCCAACCATTTAAAATATAGACCAGTCTTGGTACTGTGTTATCATTTAAATTGTTCATTTCATAATGTAGGATTTTTCCAAAATCAAGTTTTTGTTTTCCAAGTAAAAGGTTTGGTTTACAAGCAAAGCATGAAGCAAATGACTCTCAGCAGTGCAGATATAACGCCTCCAAAAATGGATGGCAGGCTTGGGATGGAGGAAAAAACAAACTTCAATTTAACTCATTTTATATCCTTATGCCAAACGGCATCACAGCTTTGGCACACAAGATTACTGGATCACACAAAAGGCCCTTTAAAATATCACTTGGAGATGATGAGGAAGAACAGTGAGTGGGCTGAGTGCTTCCTGCCTCCGTCAGATGATATGGCAGAACATGGGTTCCTCACATCACACCACTGGCATGCAGACAGCCCAAAGATGGTGGGAACAGAAAATGGATTGGGACCGGGTGGTAGGAGAAGGAGCCAGATAACACTGGGCCAATACAACAGCTGCCTACTAATAGAGTGACACTGACCACCAACTACATTCTTAAGCTCATTACAGTAAGAGGTACTGTTGTAAATACTGTAAGGCAGTAAACATTTATTTTACATGTGTTGAAGAAATCTTGTTATCCTATGAAAATGTGAAATCCTAGACAATAACCAGCATGTTTTAGTTGCCTTAAAAAAAAACTATCTCAAGTTAGTAAATCTATTGTCTTAGTAGGGGTGGGGGAAATAATAATATTTCTGATGCATTGCGATGCAGACATGAATGATTTTGAATCAATGCACAAATGTCAAGCATTAGATTCTTAAATATCCATCCATCCATCAATCTTCTTCTGCTTAATCCTTTTTGGGTCGGGGGGGGGGGGGGATGGAGCCTATCCAAGCATCTTTGGGCGAGAGGCAGGGTACACCCTGGACAGACCGCCAGTCCATCGCAGGGCCAACACAGAGAGACAGACAACCATTCACTCTCACAGTCATGCCTAAGGACAATTTAGAATCCCCCAGTTGATGCCAGTTAACCTAACTTGCATGTTTTTGGCATGTAGGAGGAAACCGGAGAAATTCTGGAGTAATAACATAATTAATTTTGATGGAATGGAAAAAGCGGAACTCGGAAACGCGTAACTGTAGTGTCCGGACAGGTTCTGGCGTGTTTGTTATATTTTATTAATCCCAGAGGAAAATTCAAGGGCATCCACATGGATGAGGTAGCCACAGTGTAGCACCAATCCCTTCCCCCGTTCACACTTAGGGCAACTCCAGAGTCTCCAATTAACCTAACCTGCATGTTTTTGGAATGTGGGAGGAAATCAAAGCACCCAGAGTAAATCCATGCAAGCATGGAGACAGCATGCAACCTCCACACACACAGGCTCTACTGGCTGGAGGTTTTGAACCCACAATCTTCTCACCATGAGGTAGCAAAACCACACGCCATGCCCCCAGGAGTTCGGTGTCCTATGAACTGGTGATTTTCTGTGTCACCGACTGCTGCGTGCAGTGCCCTGGCTTAAGGCGCCATTGACCCCGACCTTGCTGCTGCTAGTGTCGGCGGCTGGGAGTTTCAGAGTCCAGGGCCAGGTGGTGGATGGCACTCATCCGGTGGTTCACCTGACTGTGGCCAGGAGTAACTGAAATGGCAGCTTGAACTGAAGGAGGAATGGTGGAGCCGTTGACTGAGCGTCCTGGAGAGCCCTGCCCGAACTTTGCCTTTCCTTGCTTGCCTTAAGCCTGCTTCAGGAGTTGTCGGTGGAAGTTGTTTGATGGGAATCTGTGGCAGCCTGAATGGACTACTCCCAGCAACTGCGAGTGAGTTGAGCATCAGTGTTGAAGACAGGTGTGACTAACTGAATGAACATTGACTGCTAATTTAGCTCGTTCGGCTAATTTTCTTCTGGTTGTACTAACAATTGGTGATATGATATACTCATTTCTAATCCTGTCCCTTCTAGTCAGTCAGAATGAGAATCTTAGCATCTTCAGCCACCTCCGGCTCTGCCTCCTGTCTTGTTGTCAGTGCCTCTTGTAAATCTTTCCTTTTACTCTAGCTGCTATCCTTATGGCACAGCACCACCACCACCCCAAAAAAAACAAAACAAAACACTTGTCTCCATTCACTCTACCATGTCTGCACTCTCTTATTCACCTCTCATATATTTTCCATTGCTTTGGATGGTTGACCCCAGGTATTTAAACTCATCTAACTTCACTACCTTTATTCCTTGCATCTTCACCATTACAACTGCCTCCCTCTCATTCACAAACATGTATTCTGTCTTGCTTCTACTGACTTTCATTCCTCTTCTCTTCAGTGTATACCCCCACCTCTCCAGGTTCTCTTCCACATGCTCCCTACTCTCACTAGAGCTCACAATGTCTTCCACAAACAACATAGTCCACAAAGACTCCTGCCAGATTTTGTCTGTCAACCTGTCCATCACCACAGCAAACAAGAAGGGGTCCTGATGTAATCCCACCCCCACCTTGAATCCATCTGTCACTCCTATATCACACCTCACAACCATCTCACTGTCTTCATACATATCCTGCACCACCCTCACATACTTCTGTGCCACTCCTGACATCCTCATATAGCATCACACTTCCTCTCTTGGCACCCTATCATATGCTTTCTCTAGATCCACAAAGACACAGTGCAACTCCTTCTGGCCTGATACTTCTCCATCAACACTCATTTTTTAACTTTATTTTTCCATTTTTTTTCAGTAAGCACAACATAACACTGCTGCAAAACAAGGTTGACAAAATGGTGTACAGATCTTGGTTACACACAAAAGCAGCAGGAACAACAGTAACTACTAACGCAGGGATACAACTTGTCAGGTTTAAAATCAAAAATGTAACATATGCATAAAGAAGTAAGGAAATAAAAAAGGAGGAAAAGAATGATACCCTAATGGCGAGGTCATCCCCTTAACATTAGGTATATATTCCATTTTTCCTAGTGTCTCACATTTTTCTTTTTTCAGTCTCAGCCTGAAGGTCAACTGCTCCATACACTGGATGTCTTTAATTATGGCTACCCATTGCTCAATAGAGGGGGGTTCTTTACAAAGCCATCACCCTGTTATGGCTTTTTTGCTTGCTACCATAAAGATTTTTAAGAGATAACTATCACTTTTAGAAAGGTTTACATCTATCTTCCCCAGGTAAAAGAATAAACATGTAAATTCAATGTCATAGGGAAGAACTTCCCTAACTATGCTGTGGACTCCCTCCCAAAACGGTTTAAGAGTGGGGCAACTCCAGAATATGTGAGTGGTCTGCCACGCCGTGGTCACACCCTCTCCAACAATTGGGCTGTGCACCAGTCTGTTTAGATTTTTGTTTTGGGGTTATGAAGAATTGAATACAATTTTTCCATGAATAGTCTCTCCATGTATTTGAAGCTGTAGTTGTAATTTGTGTATTAATTATATTTTCCCAGTCCTCTGAGGTAATTACAATTCCCAGTTCTTTTTCCCATTTTACCTTTACATAGTTTGTTGTATGGCCTCTGATTTCAATTATGTGTCTGTATAACTCTCCAATTATTTTACTACACATTTTTGAATTATTCAGATGAACATTTGTGTGATATTTGATATATCTGTTATTAACCCCTTCACATTATTGTCAAAATAATGTCTTAGAGATACCTGTAAAAATCTTGGTGAGTAAGGCCATATTTTTCTGACATAGTTTTGAAGTCCATTAGTTGATGGTTATCAACCAGCAGACACATAGCAGTAACCCCTTGTCTCCCCCATTGCATGAACCCTTTAACACTTTTGGCCAGCTTAAAACTTGGATCATGGACTGGCCAATTTAAAATGCACATTTCTTTTTGGATATTGAGTTGTTTCACCAGGCTGGACCATATACAGTATCTATGGAAAACCTAACCCACTGACTCTGGATTTTACATTGTTCAGCTACCCGAGGGCTTCCCAATAGGCTCTGTAGAGGTCTGTCTGATGAAGACAACTCCATGGCTTTCCATTTTGCCACATATTTCTGATTGCACCAGAGTATCAGTGGTTTTATCTGTGATGCTAAATAATAGTCTTTGAGGCTTGGTAAGCCCATCCCCCCTTTTTGTCTTGGTAGTTGCAAGGTTTTATACTTCACTCTAGGGCAGGGGTGGGCAATCATGTGCCATGGAGGGCCATTCCACTGCAGGTTTTCTATTCCACACAGTCTCTTCAGCAGGTGTTTTCACTGATAAGCAATCCTTGAAGCTGATCAGAGCAAACACCTGCTGAAGAGACTGTGTAGAACAGAAAACCTGCAGTGGAATGGCCCTCACTGCCCACCCCTGCTCTAGGGGCTTTGCCATTCCAAATGAATCTGGATATGACCTTGTCCCAACCTCTAAATTGGCTATCCGGAAGATAAACAGGCATATACTGAAACAAGTAGCGCAATCTGGGCAAGATATTAGTTTTATCACAATGATTCTGTTACCAAGATCTAGCGGAAGAAGAGTCCATCTGTTAAGGTCCTCTTTTATCTGTGTATTAATATGCTTTATCTGAATAAACGTTTGGTGGAAACCAAATTTCTCCATGACTTTATAAAGAAACTCCCTACCCACCGAGTCAAATGCTTTATCTGCATCCATACTCCATCAACACTCTTAAGGCAAAACTGCATCTGTAGTAGTCTTTCTTGGTATAAAACTGTACTGCTGCTCACTGATTGTCACCTCTCTTCTTAACCTGGCTTCAACAGCTCTTCTCCGCCTTCATAGTGTAGCTGATCAACTACATATGCTACAGTCTTAAAATGGTTATCACATATGGGAGGTGCACATGAGGGTGTTTTCACACCTAACCCACTTGATCCTGACTAAAATTACAAGTGTGAAACCCACCCAGCCCAAAGTCAAGACCAAACAGCCAAAATTAGGTTGAGCAAAAACAGGCAGTCTCCGCCTGGATCAAAGTCCAAAGATTCAAAGATTTTTATTCCTCAGTACTTCTATATGTACAGGACATACAGGGGAACTGAAATGCCATTTCTCTCTCTCTCAGTGGTGTGCACAATATACAAGAAAAGAAAGAGTAAGGATGAAAAACAACAACAGCAGTCTATGTACAGTAATGCTACCCGTAGTGCAAATGAAGATAAATGATAAAACCCAGCAATCCTATATACAGAAAAAGTGGAGCCATAATACCCATAATTGCAAGTTAAATGAGGTAGTGTAGGTGCAGACAGTGACAGATTGGATTGCACATGATCAATATTTCAATAACAGACAGCAGCAGGTATGGCATTTGTGCAAATGGCTGCAGTAAGGTGCAGAGACATACAGCAACAGAGGTATTACTGTTGGTGTGCCAAGTCTTTCTGTGCAAACAGCAAAGAAAGACTGAGGTAGTTATTGTGTGGGTGAGTGTGTTATGTTCCAGGGGGATAGGCAAAGTTCAGGATCCCGATGGCCTGGTGAACAACACTGTTTAGCAGTCTTCTGGAGCGGGCCCGGAGGCTTCGGTACCGTTTCCCCATGGGCAGAGGGCTGAAAAGGGAGTGTGAGGGGTGGGAGGTGTCGCCTGCAATTGTGATGGCTTTGCGGGTGAGGTGGGTGTGGTAGATCTCAGAAAGGGGGGGCAGAGGGGCAGTGATGATCTTGCTGGCTGCTTTCACTGTGCATTGTAGTGTCTTCTGGCAGGAAGCGGTGCAGCTTCTGTACCATACCGTGATGCAGCTGGTGAGGATGCTCTCAATGGTGCCCTGGTAGAATAAGCACATGATGGGGGGTGAGACTCGTGCTCTCCTCAGTTTGTGGAGGAAATGGAGGCGAGTTTGAGCCTTCTTGGCCAGTGATGTGGTGTTGTTGGACCAGGAGAGGTCCTCAGAGATGTGCACCCCCAGGAACTTGGTGCTGCTCACTCTCTCTACAGCTGCTCCATCAATGATCAGAGGGGGATGCTATGTGTGTCCTCTCTTGAAGTCAACCATAATCTCCTTGGTTTTTCCCACATTCAAGAAGAGATTATTGTCTTTACACCACTAGACCAGTTGGCTCACCTCGTTTCTGTAGTTGGCCTCTTCATTGTTTGTGATGAGGCCCACCACCATTGTGTCGTCCGCAAACTTAATGATGTGGTTGGTGCTGTAGGCTGGTACGCAGTCATGAGTCAGCAGGGTGAAGAGCAGCAGGCTGAGCACGCACCCTTGTGGGGCCCCTGTGCTCAGTGTGATGGTCTTGGAGGTGTTGCTGCCAACCGCACGTTCTGTGGCCTCCCTGTGAGAAAGTCCAGCACCCAGTTACAGAGAGAATTTTTGAGTCCCAAGTGTCTGAGTTTTTGTATTAGGTGCTGGGGGATGATTGTGTTGAATGCTGAACTGAAGTCAAAGAACAGCATTCGCACATAGCAGTTCTTTGAGTCCAGGTGGGTGAAGGCTGGATGGAGAGCAGCAGAGTGAACACTGGTTTGGTTTGTTTCTAGTGTGAAAAGAATTTTCAAAAAGGTCTGGACTTTTGCATTAAACACAGGAAGTTACTGAGGACTATCAGAACGAGAAAGAGGGAAAAAAAATAGCTGAGGTAGTGAGGTTTAAAATTGAAATATTGTCCAACGGTGGGATAAAAAGTCAACTAGAAAAAAATGAAAAAATCCAGAAACTTAAGAGGGAATATTCTGAGAGGATATAAGAGAGAGTATATAAATGATCGGGAGATGAATGCTACCTGAAGAATGCCACCACCAACATGAAGGACAAATGTCCTTTTTGCAACAACCTGGATAGCATTCTAGCACTTGCACAATTGTTTCATCTATTGAGACCACAAGTGTGGTTATTTATGTGTCCAGAGCAGCAGAAAACACCTCCGAGGGTATAATTTCTGCTCACTACCACAGTTTGCACTAACTACCCCAACGCTGTCATGACAACAGGACTTAAGTGCGTGATAAAGCTGCTAAGTGAGCATCGATAAAGAGCAGTGTGAAAGCAAACCAAAACGAACTAAACGTATACAGTGTACCATAAGCAATGACCTTGATCTGGACCTTCAGTTGTGAAAATGCCTTCAGTAAAAAATACCGGGCAAAGTCAGAATGGACATTAGCCAGAGTTCTCCTGAGTACAATGTGCGGCCATTACGTGCAATCTGACGACACAACTCAGATAATTTGTTTCTCTTTCATAGTCTTTCCAGGAAGCACCATCGCTTAAATCACACAGTGTATTTTGGGAATCATAAGCACATTTCTGAAACATGCCATTTCCTGCCTTGTGCTACTGCATGTATAAAAAGAAGAACAAAATTTAATTTATGAAAACAAGTTTAGGAAACACTGAAGCACTATTGTGTTATATCTACTGTTGCATCTTGCATGACCATTTCCTTTTACCTCATCCAACATCCACTCTGATTTTTGTCACAGATATAGGAGGGCAGCAGTTTATATTTTAGTTTCTGCTTATGGTAAAAACATCAAAATCCAGTGAAGTTTTATATTTCTTTTATGCAACGACTCATGATCAAACAGCATTTTGAAAACTAACAGTATTAAGGAAATTTGTTCATCTTTGGCTGCCAGAAGAAACGTTCTCATTTGAGAGCCAAACATGCAGCATGGGCTAACATTTCAATTTTCCTTATCAGGCTTTTCCACCACTTTTAATTAAACACACATCATGTCAAAAAAAGAAAAAAATACTGATTCAAAGGCAAGCTAGACAGCCTCTTTACTTTCCAATTAAAGTTGAGTGAAACCATATCAGCGTCACCATCTGCTGACAGGAAGCAGCAATGAGCACTCAGCTCTACAGGACGATGCAGTAAAGCAGAAAGTGACACAAGGATGACAGCGTTGTCTTCTTCTGTCCTCGCAATCCTTTTACTCTTCTGCCCAAGGGATTTAATACAATACATGTGACTATGTTCACACATGCACTGGGAGCCACTGATTAGAGCAGATGCAAGATAAGGCAAAGATCGCTGAGCACGGAAGAAATGTTCGGAGGTGAAATGATGATTAATGTGCATTCAAGTCAGAAATTTGATTCTGCATCTGCGAGTGTGCAAATATAGAGGGACATTGTGCTGGCATTTGCACAGATGTCTGCCAACAAAGTCGCACAGAAAGCTTGCCTGGGCAGCAAACAGAAGGATTAATAAAGTGTGGCTGTCTAAACAACTTCACAGCAAATGAAAACTGCAGTTAAGAATCGAAAGTTGTGCACTGCTATTCCTCTACAGATCCAGATGAGCAATGGTTAAGCACAAAACCCTGTACACATTTCTCTGCATCTTTGCTTAGGCACGTTTAAGCTTGAATCTACCTTGCAGCTAATAATATAGACAGGAGATCAAATCAAAGCCACAATGAAACAACATTTCTGCAAAAAAAATGAATCACATGTCACATTTTAGGGGAAATGAGGACATCATTCATTTAGGCCGGCATCACTCACATTAACTGACTGCTTTTTGTGTTAAATGATTACCTCATGAATTAAACTGTAGCGGTTCACAGCAAATAGTTTCCTTGGTGGACACAGAGAGGCCACTGTGTTCAAAATAATGACCCTTCTTTTCCTCTATCAGAGGCACTCAAGTCGTTACTACATCTGCTGAATACCTTTAAACACTAAATGCATGGATCTATGAAATATCCATACCTTAAACAAATGTTATATACATCCATGCTTGTCTTATCACGACAGCAAGATGGTTCCCACTTCAAGTTGCAGCTTGAATTCCTGTGGCTATGTCTGCATTGGTGAGCCTCACTAAAAAAATCCCATCCTGTGCAGTTTTTCACAGACAGGTCCCATCTGTTAACAACTCACAGTTTTAAAGAGAAAACTGAAGCAGGCAAAGGCTCTTAGCGTGCTCCAGGTGTGCAAGGGTGAACCAGAGACAACGTTTCCACAGAGAATTTGACCACTGATAAAAGGGTCATTGACTGAGAAATTGCATTTTTGTAGGTCTTAACCTTCTGAAATGTGTCTAATGGTCATGTGATTATCACAAAAAAACAGAACACTGACTTCTCTTAATGAAACACGTAGCTGTTATAGTGTTTTTGTGTCTGAGGAGCTGTTTAAGTCTTCTGGGTTTTCTAGGGCACTGTTTTTCAACAGGGGTTCCCCAGAACGTTCAGGGTTCCATGGGAGATTGTCAAATTTCACTTCTTAATTGGTCCAAAAAAAACAAAAAAAAAACATTGCAAACCCACACATCTGTACAACAGCAGCAAATTATTACCAATTTTTTGGACCAATTAAGAAGTGAAATTTGACAATTTCCCACAAAACCCTGAATGTTCCAGGGAACCCTGGTTGAAAAACTATGCTACGGAACGTCATGAAAAGTTAAGCCTAGCGTTGGTACCTGCCCACTGTTCCATTATCGACCAGCCTAGCTGTCTGCCATGTTGATGAGCAGGGAGCCCAATGCATTAGCTTCAGATGTAGAAGAAGAAGAAGCCAGTTTTATTGTCATTCAATCCAAACAGCCAATCATGTACAGTAGAACAAAATTACGTTTCTCCTATCTACAAAGTTAATCACATCAAGAATCAGAGGGGCCGCTGCCATGCAAGATGCCACCACACACAACTTTTCCTTCCCCCATTCTATTACGCTGAGCACAAAGCTAGGAAGTACTTAACAGTGCTAAGAGTAAGTTAGTTTACCAAGCATAGTTTAAATTAATTTCTTTACATTTCAGCCACCCTAGCAGACATCCCTGTTTCCACCTAGCTCACTAAACCACAGCCAATAACATAGCTTGTGTCATTCGGTCTTATTTTGTTATATTTTCACCATGATGCTATATTGAACTCTTAGCATTAGCTTGGCTAGGCAGTCAGAGTTGGTCAGTTCAACCGCGTTAGAGCTCACCTCAGTGGGGAAAGGCTGACAGACAGGCTGCATGGCTCTGACTTAACTGTTGACTGGGGCAATTGTGATTGCCATTTTCTTAAATCTGTTAGTTAGCTCAGGCTCATTAGTTGGCTTGAGCTCGCTATCTGAGCTTGGAGGTAACCAGCTAAGATTAGCAACAGTGCCATAAGAAGGAGGATGAAGTCAAACGCAGTTCTTAGGCATTTAAAGAGACATACACTGAAACAAGCCATTCTGAGGAAGGCTGCAAAAGATGATTCACAGTTATACTGCCATAATTAAAGGCAATTTGACCAAATTATGTTGCAAACATGTCATTAAAATCTGTGGAAGCTGTCAACGTGTGGGAAAAGTGCAGTCAAAGCACTGATTTAGTTGTATGTAGAGGAAGGACTTGACCGCTCTGGGATATACTCTGAGTGTTTATGGTACAATTCAAAGCTAAATCAAGATCAGACAGAACAGCTATACTGTTAAAAGGCCACTTTGAGATGCAAAGGGTATAAAAAAGAGAGCCGAGCAGAGCTTAAATATCCTGGGACAGTTGGAGAAGGATGACCAGCTCATGCTGAGTAAATGCCACCAATGAATCATCAGTGAGTCTTGCAAATGCTCAAAGTTAAGACTGGCAATAAACAACCGATGTGCCATGAGTGTTTCACCATCACAGTGAGTCCAAGTGAGATAAACGTTTGTAATAATTATCAATATAAAGACCACAGCTGCTTCTTAAGTTAAACATTTAACTAGTCCTATCAACAACAGTAAATTCTTACCTATAAACATGTAAAACGGAGAACATTGTTTGAAATACTGTGGTAACTGACGAACAGACTGACAGAGAAGGGTCTCGTTTTGACTGTATTAAAATGTGTATTAGCCTCACTCTTCTTCCCCTAAAGCCAGCAGCTAACATCAGCTATCCTCCACAATAACTCAGAACGATCTAAGCTAATCGCTAACGGTTAGCTCTCCAATGTAAATCCAAAAGAGTCACCCTGCCAGCGCTGAAATTACAGGGGCGATCGGTTCTTACCTCTGCCTCGCCTTCCTCAAGACTTCTCAGACTCCACACCACAAGCCCCTGGATCAAGAGGATAGTTAACGCGGCGGCAATCGCTAGTTTATATCGTCGGAGGAGCTTCTGGACACGAACGCTGGCCACCATTTTTCCGACTCCTGCGCGTGCGGGGCGCATTCTGAGCTGCGCGCCCACGCGGGGTCGCTCACCGTCCTCCGGTTACCCAAAAGTTTCCTCACTTCAACCAAAAAGGACGAATAAATTGACCTGACTTCATACAGGAAAAATATATCACAGTATGAGGGTAGTATGAACCTGGTTTCATATCCTATGCACACGGGTCCAGGTGCCAAATTCAACAGTGGCCAAATTCAGTCACTATTGGTTGTATTGTGGAGAGAGGAATAACCAGACTGAGCGTTCAGAGCAGATGAACTTTATTCACTCTCTCACATCTTCCAGAATCAGAGAACATTAACCTCATGTAGCAGGGACTGTCTTTGATATCACAACACTCACATGTCCCTGTTACCCAAGGTCCTGTATTACAATTCATTCCCACATGTTAGTTCCTTTTGTCCCCCAGCCCTTTAATCCCCATGCTCTTCCGTCAGAGGAAATTACTGCATCTCCATGCCTTTCAGTCTGAGATGAATACTACAGCATGGGTCCCCCATACACCCCCCCCCCCCCCAGAGTCTCAGACTGAGTGTTAACCCTCACCTCCTCTCAGCTTCAGCCTCCGCCCATAGCTGCTGTAACAAGGGGTCTTCGGCTCCGCGGTGGTGCTGTGCCGGTGGGGGGTTCCTGGGGGGGTGTCCATCTGAGGGTGGACAATGGAGGGGGGGAAACATTCAGCATGCTCGTGTGACTGCTCTGATGAATCGTTTACCTGGGGAGTTCTCGGGGGGGGGGGGGGTCTTCCGCGCCAAGGAGCTCGGGCCAACACCACCTGCTCGTCTGCCACCACAAAGGCGGGCTTAAGCCTGTCTATACAGATTCTCTCCCGGCGACCCCCCAAAGTCCAACACAAAATGTTTGTCGCCGGGTTCCAGCACGCTAAACAGGCCATCGTAGGGTCGGCGCAATGGGGGCCACTGGGCATCGTGCCTGACAAACACGAACGCCGCGTCCTTCAAGGTTTTTGGCACAAAAGCGCGGAGAAAACAGTGTTGGGCCAGGCCAGGTAGCGTCCCTGCATCTGCGCTATGCTGTGAACGTGGGGATGGATGGGTGTTCTGCGCAGGGTTATCTGGTAAAAATTCCCCGGGGAGCCGCAGCAGCTGAGAAAAAACCAGCTCTGCTGGAGAAGCCGTCAAATCCTCTTTCAGTGCGGAACGCAACCCTAATAGAACCCACAGCAACCGGTCCACCCAATTTGCATCCGTAAGCGAAGCCCTGAGCGTTGCTTTCAGTGACCTATGGAAACGCTCGCATAACCCATTGGCCTGTGGGTTGTACGCAGTCGTGCGATGAATTGAGATGCCCAGGCTCCGGGCCATCATGGACCAGAGGTCGGAAACAAACTGAGGGCCCCGATCGGACGTGATGTCTCAAGGGGTGCCAAAACGTGCCACCCATGTTGTCAAAAAAGCACGTGCCACATCTGCGGACACGGTGGAAGCTAGCGGGACTGCTTCTGGCCATTGTGTGGTGCGGTCCACCACTGTCAGGAGGTGCATGAACCCCTGCGATGGCGGGAGGGGGCCCACGAGGTCCACGTGAACATGGTCGAACCTCTTAGCCGGGATATGGAATGGCTCCAAGGGGGCCTTTGTGTGCCTGTGCACTTTGGCTCGTTGGCATGCTACGCAGGCTGCAGCCCACTCTTTCACCTGTTTGCACAAGCTCGGCCAGACGAACTTCGCTCCCACCATTTTGACTGACGCGCGAACTCCTGGGTGCGCCAGGGAGTGAACCGACTCAAAAGCACAGTGGCGCCAAGCGCGTGGGACCACCGGGCGCGGGCGTCCTGTGGAGACGTCACAGATTGGGGGGGGGGCATCTTGCAGTACCCTGCTCTCCAGCCTTAACCCTGTTGGTCCAGACTGGAGTGCACACACGTCCGCATCGCCAATCTGCTCCGCGGCCATGGCCATGTAATCTATCCCTATGTAGACTGGGGCCACTAATGCGCGCAAGAGGCAGTCCGCCACCACGTTGAGTTTACCGGCCACATGCTGAATGTCAGTCGTAAACTCCAAGATCACGGCCAGCTATCTCTGCTGTCAGCCCGACCATGGTTCCGAAACCTTGGCCATCGCGTACGTTAGCAGCTTGTGGTCCACAAACGCAGTGAAGGTGCACCCTTCCAGCCAGAACTGGAAGTGGCGTATGGCCAGGTGGAGAGCCAGTAACTCTCTGTCGAACGCGCTGTATTTACGCTCACTGTCACTCAAAGACCTGCTAAAAAAAAGAGAGCGGCTGCCAAGAACCGGCGACGCATTGCTCCATGACAGCCCCTATGGCCACGTCCGAGGCATTGGTAGTGAGCGCTATTCGAGTTGCCGGGTCCGGGTGTACCAGTAGTGCGGCATTTGCCAGGGCTGTTTAAACCTCAGAGAATGCCTGCTCCCGCAGGAGTCCAGTCAACTCTGTCCGCCGGTTTCCGTTTCTTGAGCGCAGCGTACAACGGCTGCATGAGCTGGGCTGCGCGGGGGAGGAAACAGTTATAAAAGTTAACCATCCCCAAAAACTCCTGCAGCGCCCTGACCGTCTGAAGCAGGGGAAAATTTGCCACTGCATCTCCCTGAGATGCGGTGTCCCAAAAAATCGATCCCCGTCACGCCGAACTGGCATTTTGCCGGGTTGATTATTAACCCGTGCTCCTCTAACCTCCGGAAAACCATCCTGAGGTGGGTTACATGTTCGTCCTCGGACGCGCTGGCCACCAGGATGTCATCCAGGTAGACGAATACAAACGGCAGATCGCGCAACACTGCATCCATCATGCGTTGGAATGTCTGTGCCACGCCTTTTAACCCAAAAGGCACGCGTAAAAACTCAAACAGACCAAACGGGGTTATTACTGCCATTTTAGGTATGTCCTCCGCACGCACCTGGACCTGGTGGTAACCATGGACCAGGTCTATCTTAGAAAAAACACGTGCCCCGGCGAGGTGAATGGAAAAATCCTGAATATGGGGGATCGGGTAACGGTCGTGCGCTGTGGCATTGTTTAATCTGCGGGAATCTCCGCAAGGTCACCACGATCCCTCGGCCTTAGGGACCATATATAGTGGGGATGTCCATGGGCTGTTTGATCGTCTGATGATGCCCAGCCTTTCCAAGTTGGCAAACTCCTCGCGCGCTATGGCCAGTTTAGCTGTGTCCAGGCGCCGAGGTCGTGCGAAAACAGGCGGCCCGGTGGTGGTAATAAAGTGCTCCACCCCGTGTTTAGTGATGGCCGCCAAAAACGTTGGGACCGTGAGTGCTGGGAACTGAGTGAGCAGTGTGTGGAACTTACCACCTGGAGCTGTGATGTTGGCTAGTGTTGTTGGCCCAGTTCCTCGAGCTGTACAGGGGAGAGAATCAAAAGACATTGCATTAATCAGGCGTCTGTTAGCAACATCGACTAGTAGTCCATGTGCACACAAAAAATCAGCGCCTCAGATTGAGAAACTGCATGCCGCTATGACGAATGTCCACTGGTACCTACGGCCGTGCAGGGATACAGTCAGTGTCCTCTCACCAAAAGTCTTAATGTCTAAGCTGTTTGCAGCCGTCAGCTAGGGGTCACTAGTTCCCGCTAGCCAGTTGGCGTAGGACGGCAGGATTAGGCTCTTTTGGAAGCCGGAGTCCACGAGGAACCGTCTCCCCGAGCGTGAGTCTGTCACGTAGAGCAGCTTGCTTTCTTCACCAGCGGTCGCAGCCGCTACCGACTGACGGTCTTGGCATTTCCCGAACGCTTGAATTGGCACGGTGGCACGCATTGGTATGCATCCTCTCCAAAATGGCGGTGGTAGGAGCAGAGCATGTCTCTCTGGCGCTTCCTGGCCCCCGCTGCTGCTACCATAGCTGGCTCCTCGCTTCTGCTGGCCGTCTCGCTGGGTTCCGACGCCACTGCGTTCACTGTGAGGGCTCTGGTGGTGAGGATGATCCGATCTGCCTCCTGGGCTAGCGCACGGTAGTCACGCGCAGCCAGCAATGGCGGGTTGGCAAGGACCGCTCTGGCCACCATTGGGCGGTTCCGAAGGAAAAGGTGGGCAAACAGAAAATGCCCGTCGTTCGTGCCCATCAACGCCAACATCTTCTCCATCAGTTCGACCGCAAACCCGTCTCTTAACTCGGAGTGCATCAGGAGCCTCTTCGCTCTCTCGCAGTCCAAGAGCGTGTAGTGCCAGGTCAGCGCGGCTTTGAGAGCCCTGTATTTGTCGCAGGCCAGGGGCTGTTGGAGCAGGCTCACTACTTGCTGAGTTGTGTGAGCGTCCAGCGCTATGACCATGTAGTAATATCTGGTGTCATTTGCCGTTATTCCCCGGAGCGCCAACTGGGCCTCGGTGTGGGGGAACCAAAACTTCGGGTCGTGCAGCCAAAAGTCTGGTAGTTTGACCGAAACGGCGCATGCATTGTTGGGGCTTCCCGTCCGGGTCATCTCTGGGGTGTTCGCCTTGTGTTCCATTATTTGTCAAGGGTCACCAGTGTGGAGAGAGGAATAACCAGGCCGAGCGTTCAGAGCAGATGAACTTTATTCACTTTCTCACATCTTCCAGAATCAGAAAACATTAACCTCATGTAGCAGGGATTCTCTTTTATATCACAACACTCACACGTCCCTGCTACCCGAGGTCCTGTATTACAATTCATACCGGCATGACAATTCCTTTTGTCCCCCAACCCTTTAATCCCCATGCTCTTCCATCAGAGGAAATTACTGCATCTCCATGTCTTTCAGTCTGAGATGAATACCACAGCATGGGTCCCCCATAGTATATAATAATATGATGTTGTGGGGGCATCACCCAGGGAACAATGGACCAAAAGAGGAGGTGTCACGGGGGGGGGGGGGTATCAGATGGGACAGTAAGGATTATGCGCCCCCTGGGGAGAGGAGTAAATGCCGGAGCTGCTGGGAAAAGAAGGGTGTGAGAGCGGCGCCAGCATTATGTCGTGTTAATGTGCCACACAGGCTTTGTTCTAAACATAATGTATGATGGTCAGAAGTTCCGGGTCTCAATGCATGGTATTAAAGATGCAAAAGAGGAATGCACAGAGACCCGGGATCTTTTTTTGCTGTAAGTTATGTTGGAGAAAAAATAAAGTTTCTGTGTTGTTCAGCTCGTTGCCTCGCCTGCCTCCTTTCTCCACATTGGTGACCCTAAGACGTGCCATGGAAAGCGAGCCGAGCACCGCCCCGGAGACTGCCTGGAGGGAGAGCACCAGCGCCGCGTGCGTGGTCTCATTCGAGCTCCCAGACTTCTGGCTTTACAACCCGACTGCGTGGTTCATGCACATAGAAGCCCAGTTTGCACTCCGCGGGATAACAATGGACGATACCAGGTATTACTACATGGCTGCTGCGCTGGATGCACGTGCCACACAACTAGTGACACACCTGCTCCAGGAGCCACCGGCCCAAGGAAAATATGAAGCGCTCAAGAGGATGCTTCTCCAGCGTTATACCCTTTCTGAGAGTGAGAGGGCAGAGAGACTTCTTACGCGTTCGGAGTTAGGGGACAGATCAGCAGTGGAGCTCATGGAGAGCAAGTTGGCGCCTAGGGGGAAGGACCATGAATTTTTCCTGTTTGCCCACTTGTTCCTCAGGAACCTACTAGCTACAGTGAGGGTGATCCTGGCCAACTCGCCACGGCTGGTTGCTAAGGACTACCGCGCCCTGGCGCGGGAAGTGGACCGCATCATTCAACACTGATGATATGCTTACACTGACACAACTTTCAGTGGGACTTTGTGATAGCTGCATGTTCTGGCCCCATTTTAGGTGCAGATTTTTTTATGTGCTTATGGATTGTTAGTCAGGGTTGCTAATAGGAGAATAGTGGATGCTGTCTCTTTTACCTCACTGCCCTGCACAGCTCAGGGAGCTGGGTCGACAACACTGGCTAACGTTATAGCTCCAGGGGTAAGCAGCAACATTTGCTCACACAGTTCCCAGCACTCACGGTCCCAACTTTTTCGGCTATGGTAACGAAACACGGGGTTGAGTACTTTATAACGACAAAAAACCCGCCGGTGTTTGCGCGGCTTCGGCGTTTGTACGCAGCTAAACTGGCCAGCGCGCGAGATGAGTTTGCCAACTTAGAGCAGTAGAGCATCGTCAGGCACTCCAACAGCCTGTGGGCATCCCTGCTACACATGGTGCCGAAAGCCGACGGGTCTTTGCGACTGTGCGGCAATTTCTGGCGCTTGAATAATGCCACAGAACATGATTGTTATCTGGTTCCGCACATCCAGGATTTTTCCATGCACCTGGCCAGGGCACGTGTTTTTTCGAAAGTGGATCTGGTCTGCGGATACCATCAGGTCCCAGTGCGTGCAGAAGACGTTCTGAAAACAGCGGTAATAACTCCTTTCGGCCTTTTCAAGTTTTTACACATCCCATTTGGATTAAAAGGCACGGTGCAGACTTTCCAGAGGATGATGGATGTAGTGCTTCGCGACTTGTCCTTCGTTTTTGTCTACTTAGAAGACATTCTGGTAGTTAACACGTCCGAGGAGGAGCACATCACCCATCTCAAAACAGTTTTCCAGAGGCTGGAGGCGCACGGGCTGATAGTTAATCCGGCAAAGTGCCAGTTCGGTGTGCCAGAAATTGATTTTTTGGGCCACTGCATTTCGCCCAAGGGCGCGATTCCGTTACCAGATAAGGTGCGTGCTGTGTTGGACTTTCCACGCCCGCAGACCATGAGAGCATGACAGGAGTTTTTGGGAATGGTTCATTTTTATAACCGTTTCCTTCCCCAGGCAGCCCAGCTGATGCAGCCGTTGTATGCTGCGCTTAAAAAAAAGAAGCCCGCAGAAGCTATCGACTGGACTCCCGAGTGAGTCCAGGTGTTTACTGATGCCAAAACAGCGCTTGCGGGTGCCGCATTGTTAGCCCACCTGGATCCGTCTACACGGATAGCGCTCACTATGGACATGTCTGATGTTGCCATGGGGCAGTGATGGAGCAGTATGTCTCAGGTTTGTGGCAGCCACTCACATTTTTCAGCCGAACTTTGCATGACAACGAACGCAAATACAACACGTCCAATAGGGAATTGCTGGCTCTCCACCTGGTGACGCGCCATTTCCAGTTTTGGTTAGAGGGGCGCGAGTTCACCACGTTAGTTGACGATAAGCCACTGATGTATGCTATGGCCAAGGTCTCTGAACCGTGGTTGGCCCGGCAGCAATGGCATTTGGCCATGATTTTGGAGTTTACTACCGACATTCAACACGTTGCAGGTAAGCTCAACGTCGTGCCGATTGTCTGTCACCCACGTTAGTCTCCCCGGTCTACATGGGAATAGATTTCCCCACAATGGCCGTGGAGCAAGCCGGGGACGCGGACATTTGCGCGCTCCAGTCTGCGCCTACTGGGTTAAGGCTGGAGAGCAGGGTGGGGCAAGAAGGGTGCCCTCCCTTGCTCTGCGACGTCTCCACCAGCCGCCTGCGCCTGGTGGCTCCGAGTTCTTGGCACCGTCTCGTTTTTGAGTCGGTCCACTCCCTTTAGCATCCGGGAGTGTGTGTTTTGGTGAAGCTAGTGGGGGTGAAATTTGTCTGGCCATGCTTGCGCAAGGACGTGAAAGAGTGGGCTACAGCTTGCGTCGCGTGCCAGAAAGCCAAAGTGCACAAGCACACCAGAGGCCCCCTTGAGTCATTCCAAATCCAGGCTAGGATGTTCGACCACGTCCACATGGATTTGGTGGAACCCCTCCCCTCCATCGCAATGTTTTATGCACCTCTTAACAATCGTGGACTGCACCACGCACTGACCTGAAGTGTTCCCGCTGGCTTCTACCACGTCCGCAGAAGTGGCTCGTGCTTTTTTGTCGGCTTGGGTTGCACAGTTCAGATCCCTGTCGGACGTCACTTCCGACAGGGGTCCACAGTTCATTTCAGAACTCTGGTCCGCGATGACCCAGAGCCTGGGGGTCAAAATTCACCGCACTACCACATACAACCCCCAGGCTAACGGGTTATGCGAGTGTTTTCATAAGTCGCTTAAAGCAACGCTCAGAGCTTCGCTCACGGATGCAAATTGGATTGACTGCCTGCCCTGGGTTCGTTTAGGGTTGTACTCCGCACCAAAGAGGATTTGGCAGCCTCCCCAGCATAACTTATTTTTTCTCAGCCGCTGCGGATCCCCGGAGAATTTTTACAGGAAAACCCCGCACCCGAGGCTGATCCACCCGTGCAATTTTTGCACAGTATGGAGGCTTTTAACATACTGGGCCCGGCCCACCATTGTTTTCCCCACACCTTCGTCCCAAAAAGCTTGCAGAATGCCAGTTTTGTTTTTGTCAGGCACGACGCGCACCGGACCCCGCTGCGCCCATCATATGACAGACTGTTCAGGGTGTTGGAACCTGGGGCGAAGCATTTTGTGTTAGACTTGGGGGGGACATAGAGTGACTGTCTGCATTGACAGGCTAAAGCCCGTTTTTGTGTTGGCAGACGAGCAGATGGTGTTGGCCCAAGCTCCCCGGCGCTGATGCCCACCGTTGGTGGCTCCGCAAGCTGGTGATCCCTTGGCAGGGACCTGTGCTCCCAAAGCTGATGTGTTTTCTCCCCCTCCCTTTTTCCCTTCACAGACTGACGTGCCCTCCTGTACATCCCGCCAGTAAGGCAGTTCAACTGGATCGGCGGCCCCCCACTACAGCCGCTATGGGTGTCAGTTCAAGCCCAAAGGATGGGAAGGTTAGTGACCTTTTTGGGTGTTGGGGGGGCTGTGTGGGGACATGGTGTTGGACTTCTCCACCCAGGGAACAATGGACCGAAAGAAGAGGTGTCACCGGGGGGGGGGGGGGTTATCAGATGGGACAGTAAGGATTATGTGCCCCCTGGGGAGAGGAGTAAATGCCGGAGCTGCTGGGAAAAGAAGGGTGTAGGAGAGGCACCGGCGTTATGTCATGTTAATGTGCCACACAAGCTTTGTTCTAAACATAATGTATGATGGTCAGAAGTTCCGGGTCTTGATGTATGGTATTAAAGATATACTGTAAAACAGGAATGCACAGATACCTGGGTCTTTTTTGCTGTAAGTTATGCTGGAGAAAGAATCAAGTTTCTGTGTTGTCTAGCTCATTGCCTCGTCTGCCTCCTTTCTCCACAACGTCTCATATGGCAAGCCATTTTAACATTTAACAGCTAGCCTGGATATGTATTGTAGATATCAATAATTCAGTTTTTCATAGTAAAAATTAACATTTCAGATATCCACAATGAAGTTCTTCCTCTCTATAATGATCATTTCAGATATCTATGAGATCATTCTTCTTAGGAGAAAGATGTTGTGGAGGATGGAATCAGATGAGACCACGAGCTGACTACACCTACTTTATTCTCCTCCATAAAAAATAATAGACTCCACCTGAATGCCAGAGCAAACTCTCATACACTTTATTCCCGCCTCCGGCACCCAGGGTAAACACATTAACATCCAAGCTGTGAAACATGCACACACATCCACCTCCACATCAACATACTGTCACAGAGCAGGTCTTGATACAATACATTCGCACCCCTGTGTCCTCAGGTGTGAACCTGGCACAGCGGGGGCAGAAGGCGCATCTTTCTCTGGCTTACCCCCTAGCGCTCTGGCGCCCTTAGCTGGCTCTTCTCGCCTTTTCCCCATTACCATTTCTGACTACCTTCTCCCCCACCAACCCCCTGTCCTGGGTGGAGTGCCATGTCCTCTTGTGTCCCCTATACCGCCCCCCCCCCCCCCCGGAACACCCAGAAGGGGTCCTATCCGTCAGGACTTTTGGGCTTGAGCAAGTGCCCATAGCGACTGTAGCGTGGAGCCACCGGGCGGATCGAAACTCCTTCTTGTCGAGGTGGGTGGAAAGGGGGGGTTGGTCTCTGGAGGGGAAAGGGTGGGGAGGGAAAAGGGTTAGTTCCGTGCAAACCCTTTTCTGCTGGGGAAATACGAACATGAGGAGCCACTGTAGGCGATTGCCCACGCCGAAGAGCTTGAGCCAACACCACCTGCTCGTCTGCCAACACATAAGTGGGCTTCAGCCTGTCTATGTAGATGGTTTCCTTATGCCCCCCCCCAAGTCTAACACAAAATGCTTCTCCCCAGTTTCCAACACTCTAAACAGGCCATCATACGGCAGCCGCAGCGGGGTTCTGTGAGCGTTGTGCCTGACCAAAACAAATTTGGTGTTCTCTAAGCACTTTAGAACAAAAGTGCGGGGAAAACAATGGTGCGCCGGGCCCAGAATGCTGGTAGCCCCTGCACCGGAAAAAAGGTGCGTGGGTGGGATGGTCCCGGGCCCAGGGCTCTCGGGCAAAAATTCTCCTGGGATCCGCAACGGCTGAGAAAAAACGAATTCTGCCGGGGAAGTTGCCAAATCTTTCTTAGGTGCAGAGCGCAACCCCAATAGAACCCAAGGCAGGCGATCGGTCCAATTTGTATCAGTCAGCGAGGTCCTGAGCGCTGCCTTAAGTGACCTGTGAAAACAATTGCACAAACTGTTAGCCTCTGGGTTGTATGCGGTGGTGCGGTGGATTTTGACCCCCAGGCTATCAGCCATCATGGACCAAAGCTCCGAAAGAAATTGCGGACCCCTGTCAGAAGTGATGTCCGACGGTGATCTGAACCGTGTGACCCAAGCTGACAAAAACACACAGGCTACCTTGGCAGACGTGGTGAAACTCAGCGGAACCACCTCCGGCCAACACATAGTGCGGTCCATGATTGTTAAAAGGTGTGTGAACCCCTGTGATGGCGGAAGGGGGCCCACTAAATCCACGTGTACGTGGTCGAACCTCCTGGCTGGAATTTGAAACAGCTTGAGGGGGGCTTTGGTGTGCTTGTGCACTCTAGCCCGCTGGCATGCAATGCATGCTGCAGCCCATTCTTTCACATCCCTGCGTAGGGAAGGCCAGACAAATTTGGACCCTTCGAGTTTAACCGAGGCACGCACGCCGGGACGTGAAAGGGAGTGGACAAGCTCAAAAACGCGGTGGCGCCAAGAGCTCGGAACCACCAGGCAGGGGCGGCCAGTAGAGACGTTGCAGAGCAGGGGGAGGGCACCTTTCCACCCTGCTCTCCAGTTTTAATCCGGTAGCTGCAGACTGGAGCGCACAAATGTCTGTGTCCCCGGTTTGGTTGGTGGGCATAGCGGGAAAATTTATCCCTATGTAGACCGGGGAGACTAATGCGTGCAACAGGCAGTCAGCCACGACATTAAGCTTACTGGCTTCGTGTTGAATGTCGGTAGTGAACTCAGAGATTGCAGCCAAGTGCTGTTGCTGCTGGGCCGATCACGGCTCCACAACTTTGGACATTGCATATGTTAGTGGTTTGTGATCAACAAACGCGGTGAACTTGTGGCCCTCGAGCCAAAACTGGAAATGACGCGTAGCCAGGTGGAGGGCCAACAATTCCCAGTCAAATGTGTTGTATTTACATTAGTTGTCGCACAAGGTACGGCTGAAAAACGCATGTGGCTGCCACAAACGAAGATGTACTGCTCCACCACTGCCCCTATCATGACATCAGATGTGTCTGTGGTGAGCACTATCCGCGCTGACGGGGTTAGGTGGGTTAGCAGAGCAGTGTTAGCGAGTGCCATTTTGGCATTTGTGAAAGCCTGGGCCCGCTCGGTGGTCCAGTCGATGCTATCCGTGGGCTTCTTTTTTTTAAGTGCGCTGTACAGCGGTTGCAGCGTTGTGCTGCCCGGGGCAGAAAACGGTTGTAAAAATTGACCATCACCAAAAAATTCCTGCAGTGCCCTCACAGTCTGTGGACACAGGAAATCCAACATTGTGCACACTTTATCCAGCAGCAGGATTGTGCCATCTGGCGAGATGCAGTGGCTCAAAAAATCAATCACTGGCAGCCCGAACTGGCACTTTGCTGGCTTAACAATAAGCCCTTGCGCTTCCAACCGTTGGAAAACTTGTTTGAGGTGGGCGAGGTGCTCCTCCTCTGATGTGCTAGCCAACAAAATGTCGCCCAACTGGACAAAAACGAATGGCAGGTCACGGAGCACTGTGTCCATCATTCTTTGAAAGGTTTACACTGCACCTTTTAACACGGACGGCATGCGTAAAAACTTGAAAAGGCCAAAAGGATGTCATTACCACCATTTTAGGAAGGTCCTCTGCGATCCGGGACCTGGAGGTACTCACGGACCAGATCCACTTTCGAAAAAATGCATGTCCCAGCCAGGTGCACGGAAAAATCCTGGATGTGTGGAATGGGATACCGGTCATGTTCCGTGGCGTTGTTCAAGTGTCGGAAATCACCACACGGTTGCCACGACCCACCGGCCTTGGGCACCATGTGCAGCAGAGATGCCCAAGGGCTGTTGGACAATGCCCAGTCACTCTAAGTTAGCAAATTTCTTGCGCGCACTGGCTAGTTTAGCTGCGTCCAGACGGCAAAGGCGCACAAACAAAGGCGGGCCTTTTGTTGTGATAAAATGTTCGACCCCATGCTTGGTTACCACAGCAGAAGACATGGGAACCGTGAGTGCTGGGAACTCAGAAAGCTAACGCTGGTACTTACCCCCTGGAGCTAGAACGTTAGCGTGTGTTGGTGGCCCAACTCCCCGAGCTGTGCAAGGCAAGGAGGAAAACGAAACAGCGTCCACTAAGCGTCTGTTTGCAACATCAACAAGCAATCCATGAGCACACAGAAAATCAGCACCTAAGATGGGGACCGCACATGCAGCTACCACAAAGTCCCACTGGTAATTGCGTCTGTGTAAACACACAATCACCATCTTTTCTCCAAACGTCCTAATGTGGGATCTGTTGGCGGCCGTAAGAGCTGAGTCGCTGCCTTCTGCCAACCAGTCCATGCTGACTGGCAAAATGAGGCTCTTCTGGGAGCTGGAGTCCACCAGAAAACGTCTCCTAGAATGTGTGTCCGTGATGAAAAGTAGCTTCTCCCTGTCGCCAGCGGTTGCAGCTGCTACTGACTGCTGGCTGTCTTGTTTCCTGGCTTTAGTGAAGTGGCACAGCGGCAGACAACATTGCACTTCCTTGCCAAAACGGCGGTGATAAAAACACAGCGTCCCAGTCCCGTGTCTCCGAGTGGCCGTCACTGCCACCACCATCAGCTCCTCAACCTCCCTGGATTCCTTTGGAGATCCCGGTGTCACTGCGTGCATGCTAAGAGCCCCGTTTGCCAGGATGATTCAGTATGCCTCTTCTGCCGGTGCGCGGTAGTTCCTGGTCGCCAGCAGCGGCGAGTTAGCGAGGATCGCCCACGATGTAGCTGGTAGGTTCCTGAGGAAGAGGTGGGTAAAAGGAAAAATCCGTCATCTTTACCCATTAGCACGAGCATGCTTTCCATAAGCTCCACAGCCGATCTGTCCCCTACCTCCAAGTGTGCAAGGAGCCTTTCTGCCCTCTTCCCATCCGAAAGGGTGTAACGGTGCAGCAGCATCTCCTTGAGAGTGTCGTATTTTCCTTGGGCTGGAGGGTCTCGGAGCAGACTCACAGCTGTGTGGCTGTGTGGCACGCGCGTCCAGCGATGATGGTACTCTGTGTTGTCTGTGAAGACTCTGCGGAGGGCGAACTGGGCTTCCATGTGAATAAATCAAGCGGCCGGGTTGTGAAGACAAAAAAAGTCCAGGAGTCTGACTGCCGCGGCGCATACAGCGATGGGAGCCTCCAGCGGGAGTGTCTCCATGGTAGTGCTTGGTCCGTGTTCCATTTCACGTCTCTAGGTCACCAATATGGAGGAAGGAATCAGACGAGACTACGAGCTGACGACACCGACTTTATTCTCCTCCATCAAACATAACAGACTGCACCTGAGTGCCAAAGCGAACTCTCTTATACACTCTATTCCCGCCTCCGGCACCCAGGGTAAACACATTAACATACAAGCTGTGAAACATGCACACACATCCACATACACATTAACATACCGTCACAGAGCAGGTCTTGATACAATACATTAGCACCTGTGTCCTCAGGTGTAAACCTGGCACATGGGAGCGCAAGGCACATCTTTCTTTGGCTGTATACCCCCTAGCGCTCTGGTGCCCTTAGCTGGCTATCCTCGCCTTTTCCCTCTTTACCATTTCTGACTACCTTCTTCCCCACCAACCCGGTGTCCTGGGTGGAGTACCATGTCCTCTTGTGTCCCCCACAACGTCACTTTTCCCCATTCATGTGTATTGGGTTTTCCCTTCCAGATATCTACAATTACATTCTTCCTATCTAGAATGAATATTCTGGATATTTGAAATAGAATTCTTACCAGGAGAAACTCGTTTTTCAGATATCTACAATCCAATTGTTACTAGTCATAATTTTCATTTTGGATATCCACAACGAAAAAACATTCCATCCATCCATCCATCCATCCATCCATCCATCCATCCATCCATCCATCCATCTTGTTCCACTTAATCCTTTTCGGGTCACGGGGAGGCTGGAGCCTATCCCAGCATCTTTGGGCGAGAGGCAGGGTAAACCCTGGACAGATCGCCAGTCCATCACAGGGCCAACACAGAGAGACAGACAACCATTCACTCTCACAATCATACCTAAGGACAATTTAGAATCCCCAGTTTTGATGCCAATTAACCTAACTTGCAAAAAAACATTCCAGATATCCAAAATGAAAATTATGATTAGTAACAATTACATTGTAGATATCTGAAATAACAGTTTCCCCTAGTAAGAATTCTATTTCAGATATGCAGAATGTTCATTCTAGATAGGAAGACTGTAATTGTAGATATCTGGAAGTGAAAACCCAATACACATGAATGAGGAAAAGTGACGTCTTTCTCCTCAGAAGAATGATGTCATAGATATCTGAAATAATCATTATAGAGAGGAAGAATTTCATTGTGGATATCTGAAATGTTCATTTTTACAAGGAAAAATTGAATTATTGATATCTACAATACATAACCAGGCTAGCTATTAAATGTTAAAAACGGCTTGTCATCGTCTCAAGGGTTCATACAAATAATGAGAGAGGATTTGTGATGCAACACGCATTTATTCTTCACTGACTCATTCCACAGAATGGAGGGGAGATCATTCACACGGATGCTCCTCTCACTTATGGTGACACAGACACACAATCTATCACATACAGGGAACACTATTTTAGCTGGTCTTATAACACAGTTATAATGGCACAGCAATAACACTTAGAACACATGGATAATAACAGTCTTTGAATCCTCCGCGGCACAAAACATGCCGGGAGAATCCCCACCCCGTCCTCACAGCCCCGATTACACTGTTCCCCCCCCCCCCTGCCATGGACCGGGTTTCTGTCCCCAGAATAATAAGTCCAACTTCAAAGTCCAATACGAATCCGTCCAGGCATTGGGGTGGCCGCCGTTGTCGGCAACCAGCATGCACAGTCCCGACCAGTGGCTCGCCAGCTTTGGTGACAGTCCCTTTGTTCGCTCCGGGCAGAAAAGATCCAGCAACATCCCTCCCCTGGCAGCGAGGGTCGTACGCTCGCTTCGGTTGACTCCCCGCCGCTACCAGGGTCTCCCGAGCCAGTTCATGTGCCGTGTGCAGATGTTCTCTCGAGCGAATCAAATAATCCAACCCCGGTTTGTCATCCATCTCAAACTGCTGGGGGGGGGGGCTTGCTGAGTCGGTCCTTTCTGAGCCGTACAGGTGTCTCAGTGGTGGACATGGAACTTCACATCCCGACGACACCCAGACAAGTAGAACCAGGCCTTAAGACGCTGCTGAGTCTTCTTCACCCCAAAGTGGCCCGCCTCATTGACCTGTGGACCAACTGGAGCACCTTGGAGCGGAGCCGTCGGGGGACTAGCAGCTGCCAGACGTGACACTGCCCAGCTGGAGACTGACATTGCTGATAGACAGCCCCCTCACAACAGCAGAAGTTGGACCACTGGGAATGCAGGGCCTTGGTCTCTGGGTCCAGCGCAGACACAGCCTTCCAGGTGGGCTGCTGGTCTGTGTCCAGCCACTGTCGGACCTGGGAAACAACAGGATCGCTATCCTGCTCGCTCCAAAGCTGCTGCACACCAAGGGCTTCTGTGACGTCATTGCTAGGGAGAGCTGCCCAATGAGCTGAAGAAGAGCTGTGAACCGCTGCGCTATCCCGGGCCGTAGTGGTCTGGAGAGCCCGTGAGACTGCTGGGTCACGATCCTCGGCCTGCGTTGATGGCACCGGCCTCTCGATCGCACAGGCCCCCTGGCTCCTCATCTGGCTGTTGTCACAGAGCGTGATAGTCTGAGCCCCCAGAAGGAGAGAAGAGCTGGCGGTGTCGATCTTCGCACCCCATGCTGCGAGCAGATCTAGTCCATCAATGCATGGGTCCTGGATATCAGCCAGCCAGAATGGGTGGTTTGTGTTCCCCAGCCTGGCACACTCACCGGTGGCTGTGATGACACAGCACTTGGTGGGTTCCCACCCTTGTGGTCCGAGTCCATCTGTACCGGGCAGCGTCCTGGGTCAGACCATTGAGATGGTGGAATCGGTGTCGATCAGGGCCTGTATTGGTGTGCTGTCCAGGGTGCACTGTAGGTACAGCCGTAGTGATTGTCCAAGTCGGCCCAGCCGTCAATTGGGGAAAATGTCTGTGGGAGGCAGCAGGTCCCCGTCTGTGCCACCCCACTCTAGGATTAAAGCTGGTGAGGAGACTGGTTGTCACGGGGTGGGTGCAAGGCAGTAGCGCGTGATGTGTCCTGGTTCCCCGCAGCGGAAGCATTCCTCCTCGTGCCACCATCATTGTACTCTCGCCGATCGCGCAGTTGTGGTCCCGCGTAATTCCAATTCCTCCTCGTCCTCACTCTCAGCTGTGGCCTCAGAAGCTCTCTACCTCAGTGATGACACGTCAGCTGTATAAGCCATCATCAGCCCCACCCGCTCCGCTTCTGCCACAGCCATCTCCTAGCTGCTCGGTGCGTGAATCCGGATGTGTTCCTGGAGCCTGGCCGGGAGGAGCCCACAGATGAAGTTCTGTAGAGCGAGCTTCTCCACCACCCCCAGCTCGAAATCCGGGTAGCCACGTTGTGTTAGCAGCTACACGTCTGCTGCATAGGCTCCCAGGCTCTCCCGGCTGTCCCGCTGGCAGCTGGCCAGCTATTCCCGGGCGTGATCGGCATGGTTTGCTCTCCCAAACCACCTCCGCAGTGCTTCTTGAAGCGCTGGCCAGCTGTGACGTTCCTCCAGCCGGAGATCAAACAGAGAGCTCCACCCTCCAGAGCCAGCGCAACCTGTGCAGCTGTCTCTACCGGTGTCCAGCCATTCAGCTCAGCATCCAGTTCAACCTAGACCAGGTAATCGTCCAGCAGGGTTTCGCCAGCAAAGCAGGAAAGTTTGGCCGGTTGGCAGGTCGGTAGGACGATCACCTCCCTGTTGATCACTGCCCTATGTCGCAGTAGAATCGCCAGCTCGTAGTTCCCCCATTGCGCTCCCCGCCCTGCCTTGAAAAAGGCAGAAAACGGGGCACGCTTGCTCTGTCTGACCCACTTTGTCTTGAAAAAGGCAAAAAGCGGGGTACGGCTTCTCTTTCTGGTCTGCTTCCCCATTCTTCACAGCAAGCATCTCTGGGGGCTTGCGTGTCTGCTCCACTGTTTATTTTCATCTCTGTCTCTATCTAGGCGATGAACCACTTGAGCTGCCGAATCTCTGCCTTGATCCTCGCTTCCTTCTCTCAATAGTCCCACATCTGACACCAGTGTAATATCTCAAGGGTTCACACAAATAACACAGGGTTACAAAAATAAGGTTTTTTGTAAGTTGTCTGTGTTTTTTCAACTGATTTAAGACAATTTTGCACCGCTGAATCCAAAAATGACATCCGTTTCTCTCAATCAGGTGCTAAGTAAAAACCTGTACTTACTTAGTACTTACTTAGTACTGTGCATGTACTTACCTTTATATATAGGCAAGTACATGTAAATTGAATGTTACGTCATCATTGTTCAAAATTCAGAGAATTTCAAGACATAAAAAAGAATTTTGTATCATATAAAGCGAAAATACCCGTACATGTAAACAAAAACGTATAAAACAACATGTGGCCATAATTCAAAAAGTTGACCTGATAGAGCAAAACCAATGTGATTTTTGGATTTAGCACATCAAAATTGTCCTAAATCAGCTAAAACAAAAAAAACTTAGACAATAAATTTGGTGTTGACCAGTGTAATGACAGAGGATTTGTGACGAAACAAGCACTTAATCTTCACTGACTCATTATACAGAATGGAGGGGAGGTCATTCACACAGATGCTCCTCTCACTCATGGTGACACAGACACACAATCTATCACATACAGGGAAACCAACACTATCACAGCTGGTCTTATAACACTGTTATAATGGCACAGCAATAACACTTGCAACACATGGATAATAACAGTCTTTGAATCCTCCGTAGCACAAAGCATGCCGGGAGAATCCCCGCCTCTTCCTCACAGCCCCAACGTTACACTAATATAAGTAGTGAATTTATGATTATCACAAACTGATAAATTTACAATAAACACCAAAAGACACGAGCTTAAAGGGCCAATATTGTGCATTTTTCAGGGATTAATTGTTTTGACGTCTGCATCCATATTAAAAAGAATGCAGACTTCCGGTCTGGACGCCATGGCGACTGCAGCTTAACACTGAAGCTCTCAGACCCAATCCAGGATAACACCTTGAAAATCAAACTTAACGGATTTTTGGAGGAGTGAAAATCAAAAGACAAAATCATCATGTCTAAAGGAAAACAGAAGAAACTGAAATTCTCCAGGCCAGGACACGTATCGGCCGGAGAATCTGAACTGGAAGTTCTCCGTTCAGAAGACGAGGAACTGGTGATAGCTAACAAAAAGGTTAGCCTGAAATCACTATTTGAGGAGCTACGACGATTTCGCCGAGAAGTTACGGCCGAATTTCGGGAATTCAGAGAAGAATTGAAAAGGACAAACAGCAGAGTGGACCAGGCCGAGAACCGAATCTTGGAAACAGAGGAACGAATAAAAGTGCTCGAAGATTCTGTGCTGGACCTACGCAAAAGACAAGCATCTATAGAGGCTAAGCTAGCCAACCAAGAAGGAAGACAAAGAAGAGACAACATAAGAATTCATGGTCTGATAGAAGGAGCCGAAAACGGTTTTAACTCAATGGCAGAATGCGTGGAATCCTTACTAAGAGAGAAATTGGATATTCCACAAACCACCGACTTGAAGATAGAAAAGGCACATCGTTCATTAGCCGCTAGGCCGGCGGCGGAAGCGCCCCCACGTTCGGTGTTGGTAAGATTTTCCAATTTCAAAATAAAACAAGAGGTTGTAAGACTGGCCTGGCAGAAAAAAGGATTTATGCACCAGGAGAGAAAAGTCTACGTGGAACACGATTACGCCCCGGAGGTCCTTAAAAAGCGCAGGGAATACAATGACGCGAAAAAGGTGTTAAGAGAGAAGAAATTGCGCTTTCAGACTCCATTTCCTGCGAAGTTAAGGGTCTTCTACGGCGAAGAAACGTGTCTCTATAATTCGGCGGAAGAAGCAACAGCTGACATGGCGAAAAGAGGGCTCCCGGTAACGGTATTTAAACCCGCAGCAGACCCGAGTGAGAAGATCAAAGCGCAAACATGGACAACACAAAGACCTTCAAAATCCACGGACCAGCAGCGGGAAACCCAGCGCCAGAGCGTCGCGGATAAACTATCCGTTTTCAGGTTGGAATAGCGACCTTTTTTTTTTTTCTCTTGAATCAATCCGCACATCCAACCCCCCTCATACAAGGTAACAAACATTAAAGGAGATGCGTATTCAGCATGTGGTAAAACATTTCATGGAACAGTCATAATATTTGAAACAAATAAGTCTTTGTAATAAAAAAAAAAAAAAAAAAACTTGTTAAAATAGAAATGTGACAATAATCCACATGTTCTCCTCATACTAACAAATACTGTTTTTGCGTGAATGTTTGATGTGATGGGGGTGGGAGGGTGCACACAATTTCACAGGGTTTAGGCATAAAAGGAAAAAAAAAATCATTACAAGTTTGGATTGGGTTCTGAAACTCACGTTAAAAGCATGGGGCAGCTTACAGGGGTAAGAGAGGGCCCTCAACACGTAACAGAGTTTGAGGAATTTCCCTCAGGGCCTTCACTCCATCAAGGCTCTTCCAGGGTCTTTAAAAAGACCTCAGCTCAGGAAGTTCTTCTGACAGCTTTTTGTTTTAAAGTTTTATACACTATGTTCTTAATGTTTTTCTTGTTTTTAATGTTCTTTCAGTTTCTGAGTAGCACAAATGAGGGCCACCACACAGTTATACTAAACAAAACAACACAATGGAGAAACAGGGTGTAACCAAAATAATTTCATATAATGTAAAAGGAATCCTGAATCCAGTTAAAAGATCCAAGATTCTAGGCAAAATGAAAAAAGACAAAGCAGGAATAATATTTTTACAAGAAACCCACCTAACAGACGTGGAACACAATAAACTCAGTAGACAAGGGTTTAAAATGATCTCTTCATCTTCATATAAGTCAGGGAGGAGGAGGGGAGTAGCGACATTGATATCAACCAAAATTACATTTGAAAAAAAATCAGAACACAAAGATAAAGAAGGGAGATACAGTTTGGTAACTGGGCGGCTAGAGGGAGAAGATATCACCCTGCTGAATGTGTATGCTCCCCCAGGGGCTAACTGGAAATTTTATAAAAATGTATTCGACCTAATGATAACTAAAGCTCAAGGTTTAGTGATATGTGGTGGGGACTTCAATCTTAGACTGAATCCATACTGGGATGCTTCTGGTAATTCTCCACATCAAAATAACACCCAAAACAGGAAGACTCGGATGCTACTAAAAGAAATGGGAATCTGTGACGTGTGAAGGGAACTCAACCCCAGTGTAAAAGACTATACATTTTACTCAACTCCACATTCATCTTACTCAAGGATTGACTATTTTTTTATGTTTAATAGAGACATTGGAAGAGTAAAAACATGTAAAATAGGACTGATGGATCTCTCTGACCACAGTCCGATCTACATGGACTTAAATATCCAAAAATACACAAATAATACATTTTCTTGGAGGTTAAATTCAAATGTCCTGAAAGGACCATTGAAAGATGAATTGGAATCAGATATTCTCAGATATTTGGAAGATAACGATAATGGAGAAGTATCCCCTTTAATACTGTGGGATGCATGCAAAGCTGTAATAAGAGGAAAGATTATTGCAAAACTGGCAACCCAAAAGAAACTAAGACAAGAAAAACTATCCACATTAGAGTCAGAACTTAGGAACCTAGAAAAAGAACACAAAGGCAACACTCATTCTACTGACTCGCTCAAGATTAAGGAAATTAAAAACCAAATAAATGAGATCTACACAATAGAAATCCAGAAGAAACTTACATTTTTGAAACAAAAATACTATGAAGCAGGCAGTAAATCGGCAAAATTGCTAGCCTATAAATTGAGGAAACATCAAACAGAAAGAGCAATCTACAAAATCAGAGACCCAGTATCAAAGGAAATAAAATTCAGAATTCAGGATATTCTTAAAAGCTTCGAGAATTACTATAAGAACTTATACTCCCACAAAAAACATAAAAACGCATCCGAGGCATTCCTAAACACATTAAACCTTCCCCAACTTACGGAGTCACAAAATAAAACACTACTGTCAGAAATACATCCTAAAGAATTGGAAAAAGCAATTATGAAACTTAAAGCTAACAAATCCCCAGGAGCTGATGGCTATACAGCAGAGTGGTACAAAACCTTTAAACAGCAACTATCTCCTCTCCTCCTGAAAACATTTAATTATGTCCTCCACACAGGGGAAATCCCCCCCTCCTGGAGAGAAGGGGTCATTGCAGTTATACCTAAACCTGAAAAGGATAAACTAGAGTGCTCCAACTACAGACCAATCAGTGTACTAAATCAGGACTATAAGCTTTTTACCATTATCCTTGCCAAAAGGTTAGAAAATATACTGACAGACCTAATTCATTTAGACCAAACAGGTTTTATAAGACAAAGACAGACACAAGACAACATTCGACGCACTTTACACATAATTCATCATATAAAAAAATATAACTTAAATGCAGTCATATTGGGATTAGATGCTGAAAAAGCATTCGATTCGGTTGACTGGTCTTTTCTATATAGAATCTTATCCAGTTTCAATTTTCATAACAACTTCATTAGAACTATACAGGCATTATATAAAAAACCAACAGCTAAAATAAGGATTAACGGTAATTTATCATCATCTTTTGAACTGGAAAGAGGATGTTGTCAGGGCTGCCCCCTGTCTCCACTGCTCTTTGTAATCTTCATAGAACCTCTGAGCCAATGGATAAGACAAAATCAAAAAATTCAAGGTATTACACTTGGTCAGAAGGAACATAAAATAGCACTCTTTGCTGATGACATTTTAATATACCTAGGGCAGCCAGACACTTCTTTACCAGAACTAACCTCAGTTTTTTCAGAGTATGGAGATTTATCGGGGTACAAATTAAACATGCATAAAACCCAAGTTTTAACATTCAACTATGACCCAAATCATTATTCACTAAGCAAACTCAAAACTAACTGGGAGTCGGAATCTATGAAATATCTGGGGGTCAATATCCCGAAACAACTCAACAAAATTATATCACTAAACTATGATCCACTGGTGACAAAAATAAAATCTGACCTAGCAAGATGGAATATGATACCATTCTTGGGTACTGCACAAAGAATTGAAGCAGTCAAAATGAGTATACTTCCACGTCTTCTATACCTTTTCCAAACAATACCGGTAGAACCTCCCAAAAAAACATGGCAGGAGCTGGACAGAAGGATCTCAAGATTCATATGGCAGGGCAAGAGACCTAGAATCAGATATAGAACCCTACAGCTAAACAAAGACAAAGGTGGGCTCGCGCTGCCAAATATCAGGGACTACTTTAAAGCCGCACAAATTAAAACTTTAGTAGAGATATGTAACCCAGTCTACACTGCACAATGGAAGGAGATCGAATGCCAAATAACAAGTGACATCCCCCTACAGGCGATAATAGGGAACAATGCCTTACCTAAGCTTTTGAATAACACTAACCCGTGGATAGAGACCCCGTTAAAAATTTGGTTTAAGATAGTCAGAGAGAATCAAACTAAAGAGCCCTATCGACTTCTGCAATGGATTGCCTATGATCAGGACTTTACTCCTAATAAAACAGACACCAGATTTAAAAAGTGGAAGGAGAAAGGGCTGATAAAATATTACGATTTTTTTAAAGGGCAAATCTTAAGAAGTTTTGAAGATTTGAAAAAACAAGGCCTAATAAATCAAGACCTTTACAGGTTCTTCCAGCTTAGACACCACATAAACAATATACTTAAAAAGGAGGTTTTGGAAAGGGCCCAGTCAGGTGTTCTGAAGGTCTTCTTAATGGCATATAAAGGGATCCCAGGGATCAGATACATTTCTAAAATATACCAAGGTCTTCAAGACTTAAAAGGAGACAACACATCTTATATAAAAGAGAGATGGGAAAAAGAGGGGAATTTCACTTTACAACTGGAAATATGGGAAAAGCTAAATAAACAGCAATGGAAAAGTACCTCATCCCTGCAGTGGAGAGAATTTGGATGGAAAAACTTGGTAAGATTTTTCAGAACACCTGCACAAAACAAATTTACCCATAAGGGATTGAACTGTTGGCGCTTGTGTGGTGAAAAGACTGCAAATCATTTTCATGTGTTTTGGTCATGCCCAGTTATCCACCAATATTGGACCAATGTACAGACAATATTGGGGAAAATATTCAAAATAACAGTTCCCTTTTCTTTTGTAACTTTGTATTTGGGTTTACTACCGGACTCACTGGAAAGACGAGGAGAAAAATACTTATTCAATGTTTTAATATTGGCAAGCAAAAAAGCTCTAACTAAAAAATGGATGTTGAAGGACTGTCCTACACCTGAAGATTGGATTAACATGATCCAAGACATTTACTCGATGGAAAAGTTGACATTCGCACTGAGACAGGACATGGATGGGTTCATGAACTTTTGGCAACCCTGGATGGCATATGTGTCTTCCATTAGATCTAATCTTTGACAAATACCATTTCAATAATGGTTCCGCTCTTTGTTCCAACGCTACTCAGATGCTCTTTTACCTTTATTTACTTACTTTTTCTTTTTGTTTGTTTTTTGCTGGTTTGTTTGTTTTTTTTGTTTTTTGTTTTTTTTTTTCTCTTTAATTTCACTTTTTCTTTCACTTTAAAAAAAAAAGGGGGTGTTGTAAGAATTAATCTTCCAATGTTGTCAGATATCAGAAAATAAGGGAACATGTGATGAAAATGTAAACAATGCATTGCTGTAACGACCTGTATACCCTTTACAAAAACTTAAATAAAAAAAAAAAAAAAAAAAAAAAAAAAAGAATGCAAATATGTGTTGAGCGGGATATCTCAAGGGTCAGTGCTCGGACCATTTCTGTTTGTGCTGTATATAAATGATTTACCTGATGTAGCATCACAGGGATCCAGGTATACAGACCTATTTATAAGAAAGAGGACTGTGAAAAACTTCAAGATGACCAGAATTCCATCATAAGATGGACAGATTCATCTCTTTTAAAACTACACCCAGATAAATGTAAGCATATGAGGATAACTAACAAAAAATTGGTTAATGCAACTACATTTTATAAGTTAGGAAGTGTAGGGGAAATTATTAACCAGCTAAAGGAAGAAAATGATATTGGAGTAATTCTAGATAATGAGCTAAACTTTAGTCAACACATCAATGAGGAGATTAATAAAGCCAATAAAATGTTAAGCACCATTAGAAGAAATTTTGAATATATGGATCAGAATAAGTTTAAATTATTATATAAAGCAATGGTGAGACCTCATTTGGAATTTGCTAACCAAATCTGGACTCCCTACCTAAAGAAACACATACATGCCATTGATGTGATGATCAGGTGAGCGTGCACCCCCTCCCCACCTGTTTCTGTCTGTTCCCGGCTCAGGAGCTCACCAACGCACCTGCATGACTGGACACACCTGCTGCTTCCTGGTTTACCAGTGCATAAAAGAGCCAGTGTGTGAATGCTTCTCCGCTGGACCATTGGGTATTGCTGCCACAAACAACCCCAGTCAATGTTGTTTGGCGAATCCTGTTGTCTTGTTGTCTCACCTTTTTGTGTATTCTCCTCCTCAGGTTTGCTGCCACCTCAGCGGTGTGTCTCCGAGGCTGCGCACATTCACCTGAACCATTCTCCTCAAGGACAACATCATTTCCACCCAGGTCTACCCACCCATCTTGTCTTCCTGTCACTTTCCAGCATCCACCAGTCATCTCCCTACTTTGTCTCACGCTGGAGTTTACTGCCGGACCTTCTGCTTGTATAGCAAGCTTTCTTCTTCTCTCTCACTTTCCTTCTTCCTGGTTATCTCTGTTATTAATTGTTTTTGCTTTTTCTTTTATTTCAGGCTGCGTGCGGCTCAGCGTTGGTCTCTGTGGCGTAGTCCACGCTGTCATCGCTGTCTGGGTCCGCTACTTGGGTCGTGACGGGAAACTCCAGCTGTCGTTGTGACAGATGCTCATTTAGCTCTGAAGCCAGCTTATCCGCTGTCTCCAACTGGAGAGCCAACTCAACAGCTCTGGCCAGCGTCAAGTCACCCGGTACCGTGAGTAGTTTTGTTCTTATCATTTGTTAAAAAAATGATAAAAGGATTTTAAAAAATCCAAGATGGCGCCGCGGATGGCAGCCACTGGCTTCTGCTCTCTGATGTTTTTGATAATTTTGTGTGTTTTTTTGGACTTGTGCTCTTCTGTCCGAATCACCTATTCAAGGGAGGAACTACTTTCACTCAGACTACCTCCCAATGCAACTTCTCCGCCAGTTACTGCTGCTGATCTGAAGTTTTTTCAGTCCATCTTAGCTGTGGGAGCAGCGGCTATTGGCGCTGGCCGGAAACGAAGGCGGCGTGGTAAACGTGCCGGTGCGTTAGTCAGGCTGAAGAAACGAGGATTTCGCATGCCGCTCCCATCGATCCATCTGGCAAATATCCGCAGTTTGGCGAACAAAATGGATGAACTGCTGCTCCTGACTCACAAAAACCGGGATTTTAGCAGATCTGGCGCCCTTTGTTTCACGGAGTCCTGGCTGAGTGAACACATCCCGGACAGCGCGGTCCGTCTGGACGGATTTCAACTGTTTTGCGCTGATCGCAGCCGAGAATTTTCTGGAAAGACTAAGGGTGGTGGAATCTGCTTCTACATAAACGAAGGTTGGTGTACTGATGTCACAGTGTTGAAGAAGTTTTGTAGCCCTAACCTAGAGTCACTGTTCATAAACTGTAAACCCTTTTATTCACCGCGAGAGTTCTCCTCATTTATTCTGGTCGGAATTTATATCCCGCCTGCTGCTTGTACAACGGAGGCACTGCAGCTCCTCGCTGACCAGATAGCAGAGGTGGAGGAAAAACATCCAGACTCTCTGCTTATCATTCTGGGTGATTTCAATAGAGCTAATCTCACAAATGAGCTTCCTAAATACAGACAGCATATTAAATGTCCCACCAGGGACACAAATACACTCGACCACTGTTACACAGTTTTAAGAAATGCCTATCATGCCGTCCCCCGTGCAGCTCTGGGTTTTTCTGACCACTGCCTGCTCCATCTTATTCCAACATACAGACAGAAACTAAAAACTTCCAAGCCTGTTGTAAGGACTGTGAAGAAATGGACTGAGGAATCAAAGCTGAAGTTACAAGCCTGCTTTGACTGCACAGATTGGAGTGTTTTTGAAGCTGCAGCCATTAACTTAAATGAACTCACTGACACTGTGACATCATACACCTGTTTCTGCGAGGACATGTGTGTGCAGACCAAGACCTTCTGCATATACAACAACAATAAACCCTGGTTCATTCCTAAACTGAAGCAGCTACGTCAGACCAAGGAGGAGGCCTACAGGACTGGTGACTGGACTCTGTACAAGCAGGCCAGAAACATGCTGACGAAGGAGACCAGGCTTGCTAAGAGGAGCTACAGTGTGAAGTTACAAAAAAACTTCTCAGCTAACAACTCTGCTTCTGTCTGGAGAGGCCTACGGAATATCACCAACTACAGGAGACCATCCCCCCACCCTGCGGAAAACCTCCAGCTGGCTAATGACCTAAACAGCTTTTACTGCAGGTTTGAAAAGAACCTACAGTTCTCACCTCCCACCCACACAAAAGGATTATCTGCAGCCCCAGGAACTCCATCCCTCCTCCACTCTGACCTCCCACCAGCACTAATGATCTGTGAAGAGGAGGTGCGCCGGGTCTTTCAGAGACAAAAGATCAAGAAGGCTGCAGGACCTGATGGTGTGTCTCCGTCCTGCCTGAGAGTCTGCTCCAACGAGTTGGCCCCCATCTTCACCCGGATCTTTAACAGATCACTGGAGCTGCGTGAAGTGCCTTCCTGCTTCAAACGCTCCATCATCATTCCAGTTCCCAAGAAACCCTCTATTACAGGATTAAACGACTACAGACCTGTTGCCCTGACCTCTGTGGTCATGAAATCCTTGGAGAGATTGGTGCTGAACCACCTGAAGGTCATCACAGGCCCCCTGATGGACCCACTGCAGTTTGCCTACCGGTCAAACAGGTCAGTGGATGATGCAGTGAATATGGGACTACATTACATCCTGCAACACCTCGACTCCCCAGGGACGTACGCCAGGATCCTGTTTGTCGACTTCAGCTCAGCGTTCAACACCATCATCCCAGGCATTCTTCATCAGAAACTCCTCCAGCTCAAGGTGCCCCCCTCCACCTGCCAGTGGATCTCCAGCTTTCTGACTGACAGGTGGCAACAGGTGAAGCTAGGGAGATTTACATCCAGCTCCCGAAAAATTAGTACTGGCGCCCCCCCAAGGATGTGTCCTTTCCCCACTGCTCTTCTCCCTCTACTCCAACGACTGCACCTCAGAGGACCCTTCGGTGAAGCTCCTGAAGTTTGCGGACGACACCACAGTCATCGGTTTGATCCGGGATGATGATGAGTCTGCATACAGGCGGGAGGTGGAGCAGCTGATCCTCTGGTGCAGCCAGAACCATCTTGAACTTAACCCAGCCAAAACGGTGGAGATGACTGTGGATTTCAGGCGACACCCCCCTTCATTCCCCCCACTCACCATCCTCAACAGCACAGTGTCCACTGTGGACTCCTTCAAGTTTCTGGGTACCACAATCTCCCGGAACCTGAAGTGGTCCTCCCATATTGACACTGTCCGGAAAAAGGCCCAGCAGAGGTTGTTTTTTCTGCGTCAGCTCAAGAAGTTTGATTTGCCTGAGGAGCTGCTGGTTGTCTTCTACACCGCCATCATCCAATCTGTCCTCTGCTTTTCCATCACTGTCTGGTTTGGATCTGCCACTAAACAGGACAAGACCAGACTGCAGCGGATCATTAAGTCTGCGGAGAGGATCATTGGTACCGACCTACCCTCCATTGAGAACTTATATCGGTCCATAACCAGGAAACGGGCGGGAAACATCTGTGCTGACCCATCACACCCCGGCCACAAACTGTTTGAACTTCTATCTTCTGGTCGTCGTTACAGATCACTGAAGGTCAAAACCACCCGTCACAGGAACAGTTTCTTTCCTCAAGCCATCACTCTGATGAACTCCTAACATTCACCTAGTTCTACCTGTTGCTGTACTCATGACTTTTCATCCATTATTACATTGCACATAACTCTCACACTGCTTTTTACTTCATTCACATTATATCACTGAATCTGAGTCCACATTGAAATACTGTGTGATTGTATATTTTTTCATATATTTCTGCAAAGTGTGGTTAGTCCGAGTAAATAACTGCATATATTTGCATCCTTTTATAGAAACGTGGACAGACTGTAATTTACTGTACATACTCTGGTTGTCATTGAATCCTTATTTAAATCCTTCACCTGAACAACGAGAGCAAGTTTTTAGCCAAAGTCAAATTCCTTGTATGTGTTGTGCATACTTGGCCAATAAAGCTGATTCTGATTCTGATTCTGATTATATTAGTTTGCATCATTCTTGTTTGTGTTTTTGTTAATAAATGTGCCAACCTACAGTGAGCATTTGGTGTCCTCTTTTGCGCCCATGAAACGAGTGCGTCATGACAGAAGGACACAGCCAGTGAGGACACCAGCCACTGTAGGTTTTGGCGTTTTTTCTTTTTTAAGTTGTTTGACTGAGGTATAGGGGGAGTAAATCACCATGGACTTCAGGGTCTTAGGATTGAGTGTGGAGGATTGTGCGGTGGCAGATCTTGCTGTGGATTTTGCTTCTAAGGCTCAGGTCACCCACACTCACGAGGCCGTTTTTGGCTTTGTGATCTTCGCAGCCGGGTTGACTGAGACTTGTCCCAATCTTTGGAGCTACCCAGGTCTGACTCCTCACAGTGATTTACGAAACTAGACAACGAGTTGTGGAGCTGTTGGAAGATTCTCCCTCAGTTCAACCCAGGCTGAAGTAGCATTCACGGGGGCGAAGGACTCGCCACTCACCCTCCACCCAGACAGCTTGCAAGGCTCCCTGAGAGACGGAGCCTGGCCCCGGAGCAGCAGCTGACTCCATCACCTCCCAGAAATTCAGGCAAATGAACTCTTGTTGTCCATTACTAAAAGATAAATATTCTTGCCTGGGTCCTGGAGAGAAGACCCAGTCCCTGCAGTCCACTGGGTTTTCTCCGTCTGCTGCTGAGAGGTCCTCCGGGTTTTCCCCAGCTACTCGCACCTCCATGTCATCTGAGGCGGCTCCTCTACATTCCACAGAGGGACCCAGGCTCACCATGGACACGGAGAGGGATGACTGTGCACCTGCTGCAGCAGAAAACGTCGCACAGCAGAATGACAGGCAAGTGTCATTTATTTCTTCTTCAATTCATGATGATGCGCCTTGCCTGACCTCTGATAGGGAGGCTCAGGAAACGCAGTCCCCTGAGCTCTCCCCTCCTGCTGCAGCAAATACTTCTTCTCCTGTCCTTTCCGTGTCCTCCCCACCTGTCCCTGAGCGTCCGCCGGTCCCTGAACTGAGCCGCTGGAGGATGGAGGAGCCTGTGGCCCTGGAGGTCCCTGTTCCAGTGCCAGTGGAGAGCCGACCCCCAGCTGCCATGATAGAGGAGCCACCATCATGGGTCACTTCATTTGGGGGCACCAGGACTGCACACACCATCACATCTGCTGCGGAGGCCGCTGCAGCAGAGTCGCAACCAGACCTCCAGAGGACTGAGCCCGGAGCATCCTGGACGGCGGTGGAGCTCAAGTTCAGGCAAGTGCCCTCTTCTGCTTCTATTGTTTCAATCTTGGAGAGGTCTTGTCTGGCTCTTGGGGAGGAGAGCAAAGTGCAGCTGTCAACTGCACCTGAGCTCACCTCACCGGGCTCCACCGCTGCCGGTGACCCTGGCCCTGTTCTTTTGATTGTTTTTCCTGAACCTTCTTCCAGGGTCACCGGGGAAGATCCACCTGGGCCAGAAGTCTCCGTGGGTCCAGGCTCACTGCCTGAATCCGTCATGGGTTCAGCTCCTCCCACTGAGGTCGTCGCGGATGCTCCGTCCCAACCTGGGACCTCTGTGGGTGCTGCTTCCCCTCCGGCTGAGGTCATCGAGGGTGCAGCAATGCGGCGTTGCTCCCGGCCGGAGCCACCGAGGGTGCGGCACTGCTCCCCTCCAGAGCCGCCGTGGGTGTTGCAATGCTTCAGCCCGGAGCCACTGCAGGTGCTGCAATGCTCCAGCCCAGAGCCACCGCGGGTGCAGCACTGCTTCAGCCCGAAGCCACCATGGTTGCAGCTCCACTTCAGCCCAGAGCCACCAAGGGTGCAGCTCTGCCTCAGCCTGGGGCCACCGTGAGTGCATCCCGAGAGGTTCCCACTGAATGACCGCCCTTTGCTGAGGGATGCCGCCCCCTAGCTCCCGGGGCTCGTTGGCCTAAGGATGCTGGGAGGTCACCTGATGGGCTGCTTCTTCTGTTTCGCTGGTTCTGGGGCATGGGGAGACCACCTGATGTGTCCCAGCACAGATGCCGGTGGTCTTGGGACTTAGGGAGACTGCCTGAACTGCACCTGCTGCTCCGTTGGGTCTGGGGATCGGGGAGGCCACCCGAGGTGTTCCAGCACCAATACCAGTAGTTGTGGGACTCAGGAAGACCGCCTGAATTGCTCCACCCATTTATCGGTGGGGCTTAGAGTCCCGTCTGGCCACCTGGTAGACAGAGTGTAGTTCATGGGTGTTTTCTTTTGGTTTTCCTTTTGTTTTTTGTTTTTTTTAGCTCTGGTTTCAGTCCCTCCATTCCTGGGTTCCCCTCCTTCCCCCCAGGGTGGGTCATTTCTATGTGTGTGGGAGGATTTTTTTTTCCCCCTTGGGGGTGGGGGTGGGGGTGGGGGCTCTGTCATGATCCTGGGGCACAGGTTAGAGCCGTGCCAAGTTTCTCTGCCCAGTGTGCATTTTTCTGTTTTCTTTCTGTTATCTCTAAGATTATTATGATGTTTTTGAGTATTGTGTTGTGGAGGAACAAATAAGTTCAGGTGAGATGCGACGAGCTGGAAGGTTTCAGAGTTTTATTTCCTCCATCATCATGAGACACACTGTAGCGCTGTGCGCTGTGTTGTGCTCTGTGTGTGTGCTCTGCTCTTGAGGCATGTATTGCAAGCTCTTTTATACATGTTATACCAACAGAGAGGAAGCATGGCACATTTGCATATTGCTATACATATCAGTCAGTCAATTGACCATTTGCTGTGACGTCACATCCTTTTGTTTACGCCGCCATATTGGACGTCCGAAGCGAGCGGACGGCGCATTCAGCAGCTGTTCAGCGGTGTACCAGCTCGCGATATATTTACCTGATTTAAAACTACATCTTTGTTTGTTTTAATGTTGGCATTGATTACACTATGGTGTTTCACTGCTCTGCCTTTGGGTGTACAAATCGCCAGAAAAAGGGATCAAACTTGAAGTTTTACCGGTTCCCAGCTGACAAAGACAGGCGCAGGAGGTGGGTAGCAGCGCTGAAGAGGAAAGATTGGTCCCCGTCGCCTTACTCGCGGCTATGCAATCAACATTTTATATCGGGTATGTATGATGTATCAGTGTCTATAGATGTAATGTTATATCATTGTAAACACTTGTAAATGGGTATGTCCCTCCCTGTGTGCCCCACCAAGGCCTACCATCTGTGACCTAGCACTAGCCAACTGCTAGATGACAAGATAATGATCATGAATGCATGCTCCTGTTTGAAATTTAATGTGTTGATCAATATGGCTGAGTTTATTTTACAATGAATAAAAAATTTATTACATTTACAAAAATAAGGAGTATTTTTACAATAATTCACATTCAACGATACAGTTAAACCTCCCACCATTGTTTATTACTTTGTACTTCAATGTACCACATAAACAGGTCTACATGGATTAAAACAATGATATAAACATGATAAATCGTTATATTGCTTCTCAAACTGTATAAACTATATATTCTAACTACTCCATATTCCAGGTGAGAAGAGCATTGACCCTCTTTCCCCAGATTACATACCATCACTCTTCACCTTCACGTCTACTCCAACGAAAGACAGAAACAACGCCAGCCTCCATCGGTACATTAAAACACAAGCAAGGAAAAAAAGACAGAGAGAGAACTTTGATCGCTCACTTGCTGCCAGTGTACTCTTAGAACTGTCTTCTGGAGGTACTGTGTGTGAAAAGGAAGAGACAATGGAGGTGAAAGAGGAGCAGCCTGGTATGTGTGTCAAGGTGGATATTGCATCAGAGCCAGCCAAGGTCACTGAGAGTTTGGTATCATCTGCAGGGACTTCTTGTTCATGTAAAGCTGAGTGTGATGCATTAAAGAAGCAGTGCCAATCACTACAAGAAGAAGTTTATGCTTTACGTGCCCAGGTCAAGTCGCAGTCTGACACTGAAGAATCACTGACTGGAAATGATGAAAAAGTGAAATTTTATACAGGACTGCAGTCTTTTCAACTGCTGCAAGAACTATTTTTCCATATTGAAAGACATATATGTGATGTGAAAGTAGTATCAAAATTTCAGCAGTTTCTGTTGACCTTGATGAGGCTGCGCTTGAACCTGACTTTCCAAGACCTCACCTACAGATTTGGAATTCATGCGTCAACTGCTTCCAGGATTTTTCAGAATATCATTTCCATTTGTAGTGCTTTTCTTTTTCCCAGTTTAGTTTTCTGGCCAGAAAGAGAATTGTTACGTTCAACATTGCCAGCTTGTTTTAGAAAACATTATTCAAAATGTGTTTCAACAATTGATTGTTTTGAAGTGTTCATCGAACGTCCCTCCGATTTGAAGGCCAGAGCCCAGACGTACTCCTCCTACAAGAGCCACAACACAGCCAAGTACCTTATTTCCATAACACCTCAAGGTACTGTCAACTTCATATCCCGTGGATGGGGTGGCCGTGTTAGTGACAAGCACATAACTGAAAACTGTGGCTACCTGAACAACCTTAATCCTGGAGACCTTGTCCTTGCTGATAGAGGGTTCAACATACAGGAGTCCCTTGCATACTATGGTGCACGCATTGAAATACCAGCTTTCACCAAAGGAAAGGAGCAGTTGGATTCCAAAGAAATCGAGTCCACATGAAATTTGGCTAGTGTTCGTATTCACGTAGAACGGGTGATTGGGATTGTGAAGAACCGCTATAGTATCTTGCAGGGCACTTTACCTATCACAATGCTGGAACTTGATAAAACCACTAACTTAACTTGTCTCGACAAAGTAGTAAGAGTTTGTTGTGCATTGATAAATGTAAATGATTCTGTTGTGCCTTTCGATTAAACTGATTTGGCGTTTAATTTTTGGTCAAAACAGAAAGTGTGAAGAGAATATGACACCATCTTGCTTCATGATCACCCAGGGTTTCAGTGGGGGGTCCGACAGCTTCTGGGAGTGATGTACCTGTAGTGGATAAATATTCTTAAAATTAATATGTGGGTTTGATGACTTTTTATCTGGATATAATTCTTTCTTGGACAATAAAATTTGTAATATATCTAATAGTGTTGGGAGTTGTTTATCCAGTATTCTTGTTTCCACAAAAATTTTTATTGAACCTTTTTTAAAAACACAACACAAACAATCAAACACTTTGCAATTTACAAGGTCCACAAACATCAGTCACCTTCTTCTTCAAAAGTTATGTTTAAATTCTTTACACAATCAATGAAAGGTCTCCATATATTCTCAAACACAATTTCCTTTGATTTCAGTATGTATGTTATTCTTTCTAGTGGAAGGTTTAACATCTGTCTTAACCACTGAGTCACATCTGGTCTATGAGTCTTTGTGTTTATCCAGTATTCTATTGATACGACAAATATTTATAAATCCTTTTACAGAATATATAGATCTATAAAAATATTTAATTAGTTTTTAATTAATTTAATTGAGATATATGCTGCTAATAATAACAATAATTGAATATTTTATTAAATTTTAATAATTTATCACTTAATAGATTCTATACAACATGACAAATCTATACAGTAGGGCCTTCACGACATAGTGGACCATTGAAGTGATGACTGGGGATATCAGCACATAACTGATATCACACAAAGTTTTGTAGGCTTTCAGAGACTCTCCAGTGTACCTAGACGGTGTGTTGACTAGGTAGTTGTAGATGTCCGTACGTCAGGTTTGGGGCAAAAATCAATGAAACTGGTGAATTTTTAAAGCGACAAGTTGTAAGGGTCCACGCCGATAAAACGGATCTTTTCCGTGTACCGGTCATGATGTTTTTTATCTAGTAGTTGCGCTACATCGGACAAAGCCGTCACATCTGACAGCGGACACCATGTTGAAACGCACTCACACAGCTCCCGACTTGCCGTCCGATATGGCGGAATCAACAAAAATCACGTGACGCGGGACGTCACTGGCAAATGGTCAATACATATCAATTGCGTGACCAACTTCCCAGACTGCCCATACTTCCTCTCCTTAATCCAGGGATGTATAACAATAGTCCATTGTTCTGGTTGTCCCCCCAGGGGTTCTCTGTCCGTATGCAACTCCTGTTGAGCGTGAATAGTATCAGTCTGCATTGTGCTGGGTCACCACAGTGTTTGTATTTTTATGTTTCCGGTTTGTTTATTTTGACAGCGCTGTGCAGCTTCCAGCTGTCAATTCCTTCGGGGCTGCACGGTTTCTGCCATTTGACTATTCATGGATTACACCTGTCTCTGATGTTTGTGTGTGTATTTAAGGGACACGGCAACCTCTGCCGTTGCCGTGTCTTTCTTCTGTGTCAGTCAGTGTATGCCTGCCCGTTGACTGTCATCGTGGGTTTAGGTCCAGTTGTCGAGGTGAGTTGGTGTGCTCAGTCTTGGTGCTTTTTTTTCCCTTTCTCCGTTCCCTCAGCCATCGAGCCCCATAGCCCTCGGGGTCCTCCAGCTGAGCTTCTCCCCTGGTCAGGTGTTCCCTGACTTTTTACCTCTGACGTTGAGCCCCACTCTCCTCCAGCATCCGAAATTATGTCTCCTTATTATTTACATTGCACGTTCATTTGTTGTATTACTTTGTATCGTTCTTGTTTGTGTTTTTGTTAATAAATGTGCCAACCTACAGTGTGCGTTTGGTGTCCTATTTTGCACCCGTGAAACGAACGCGTTATGACACAAACATCGAGGCGGTGCTGCAGCTACCTGAACCATCATGTCCCACACAGCTCTCATCCTTTTTGGGTATGGCGAATTTTAATGGGTGTTTCATCCCCCGTTACTCAGAGACAATAGAGCCACTACATGTTCTCCTGAAGCAGGATGCACCCTGGGTGTGGACCCCGGTGTGCTCAGCTGCTATCAGCCAGTTGAAGAAACAGCTCACTTCTCCACCGGTACTTGCCCATTTTAACCAACTAAGCCCCACATTCGTGACGTGGGATGCCTCCAACACACCAGTTGGAGCTGTTTTGTCACAACTACAAGGAGGAATTGAGCGCCCAATGGCGTTTGCCTCAAGGTCAGTCACTTCAGCCAAGCAGAAGTACTCAGCGGGAGAAAGAGAGGCACTGGTGTGCGTTTGGGTGTGTGAAAGCTGGCACATGTATCTAGTATATGGAAGGCCCTCGTGGCACTGCTGGAAACATCGGGGTCAGGGTACAAACCTCTGCGCACCTACAGGTGGACAGAAAGGCTTCAAGCATACAACTTTAACACCCAGCTCACGCCAGGCAGAGAAAACGTAGTGGAGGACCACCTGTCCAGGGCCACACCTAACTCCACTCTAAACAACGATGGAGATCCCCTGGAGTCGGAACTGATTCACATGCTGCACGGGCCAATTCAAAATGTTGTCTCCCTGCAAGAGCACCAGGCAGCATCCAAACAAAACCCAACTTTGACCCAGCTGCACACTTTTATTCGTGAGGGCTGGTCTTCCAATGTGCCGGGTGAACTGGCACCCTTTCATAGAGTCAAGGACAATGCATCATGGTGGAATGGCGCTGTGTGGCAAGAGCAACTCCACGGTGATTCCAGAGGAGCTAAAAGGCCGCATCCTGACCATGGTACATGAGGACGACCTGGGTGTCATCAGAGTCAAACAACAGTATAGAGGCCCAGTCTTCTGGCCAGGCAACAACAAGGACATGGAGACCATGGTGAAAGACTGTATGCCCTGCCTGGCCAGTGGGAAAACTGACGTGCCACCACTCCCACCCCTGCAACCACTACTGTGGCCATCTGCCCCGTGGAAATACGTCCAATTGGACATATATGGTGAGCTACATAGTGCCTCCTAGCACCAGTGCTTTCTATTAGTGGCCTATGACCTCCACTCGAAATGGCCCGAGGTGTTGCCCACCGGCTCGGTTACCACAGACGTAGTCACCGATTTCCTCAACTCCCTTTTTGCCAACTGGGGCATGCCGGATGCTGTCACAATGGACAATGGACCGCAATTCATCTCAGCAGATTTTGAGGCATTCATGAGATAAAGGGGCACATAAAAACCACCTTCTACCACCCGCAGGCAAACGGAAGGAGGGGGGGATTCAACCAACTCTCAAGAACGGTCTCAGGGCACACCTAGCGAATGGGCTCCCGCTCCCAGCCGCACTAAAGAGCACCCTGCTACATTAAAGAGTGATGCCTCATACCACGACAGGCTGCTCCCCAGCCCTGCTAATGCTAGGACGTGCCTTGCCTTGGACCGACTACACCCCCCATCGGATGCTACCCTGACAGAAAGGCCCTCACCTAGGGGGAGGGTGGTTGAACAACAACAATGAATGAAACAGAGGTTTGACAGGAAACCCCAGGCAAAGTGACCTGGACTCGCAGTACTGGACTGGGTTTGGATCGGGCGTCTCAGCCGTGCCCACAAGTTGCAGTTGTTTTGGACAACGCCAATGCAGATCACAGCACAGCTGGGCCCAGCCACCTTTCGCCTCACTAATGAGTCACAATTTCACACCATCCGCCTCAGGAAAGTGGCTCCAACTTCGGCCCTGGATCAGGAGATGGCTGCGGACACAGTGAGATCAAGCTGGGACTTCGGCGACACTGGACCCGCAACTCATGAGGAGCATCCCTCGGGGCCAGCAGCGTAGCCTGAGCGCCATTCAGCCTGGGTTCGGCAGAGACCCCGCCACCTAAAGGACTTTGTGACAAACTTTTGAGTGTAGCCAGGACGTGACCAACAACAGTGGTATAATCATCCACTCGGTCACACAGGCATACCAGTAATCTACCCGGGTGCCCAGGTAGTCATGCAAAGTTCTTTGGGGTTTTTCAAGGGGAGGGGGATAAATGTGGTGTTTGGACATGGTGGCTTGCTGTAGGTGTGGCCATACGGTGCCACTCTTCTGTATATAGTTCAGTTGTGTGTTGAATAAAGGAGAGTGCAGTTCAGATCCGCTGTCCGTGCGTCATTCCCAGGCATAACAGATATGATAAGATATACAGACATGAACAAAGTTGTTGATACCCTTCCGAAAAAAAAAAAAAAAACAATCTCTGAAATAATTTGAAACTTTAACGGCATCCCTTTCTGTTTATAACATATCTAACACAAATCAGACTTTGCTTTTGATTATTGATTCAGTTGGATATTTTATATAATTATACAAATTAAAATGGTATGGACAAAAAAGACCTTTAAATTTAATATTTTGTGGCACCACTTTTTGCAGCAATCACTGCCAACAGGCAATCTTAATTCATATCACATGTGCCTTCAAGCTTTTCTTCACCTATTCAACTTATTTAAAGTGACATTCCACAAAGCGATCAAGTTTTTTTTTTTCTTGTTAATATGTCTGTAACGTTTTTATGACTGACAAGACATACCAAGAATGAAATGACTCAAAAGTCTCATGTCTGTTTTTTGCTTTAAAGGTGCCTTCACACCAAATGCGAACGGGTGGTGTGAATGCATACAACGTCAATGGCAAGAGGCAAGCACATGCAAAATCATGCATTCGCGCCTTCACGTCCAAGGGATAGCACTAGCTTTGAGATTCTACCGTCATCAGAGTAAAAGTATCAACAGTGGAGAGTAAACTACTTTGAAAATGAGACTGACACTCACCTGGAGACAGAAGGACTGGGAGCTCTTCCGTTGAATCAGGATGTCAGAGTTATTTACCCACGGATTCCTGCCACGGACATGCTAGCAAGCTAGCAGTGTAGACACCCATCAAGTTTTCGAGGCAGGGGCAACTTTTTCAGGTGAGCCCCCGTCGGATAATGTAAACCTAAGCATGAAGTTATTTTGGGGATTTCCACAGCAAGTTCAACACAGCTGCAGAAGTTATAAAGGCAACTTCGCCTGTCTGCATCTCACCCATATGGTAAATTCATGTCTAGTTGTGTGTTTACATTGAGTTACAATTTATACTCTATACTATACAGTATATACTATATATATACCTTTATACTGCGGACTTCTCACACAACACAACACACTGCCATCTACAGAAGTTCTCTGATGACTCTGCGATCGTCGGCCTCATCTCCAACGGAGATAAAGCTGAGTACAGAGGACTTATCCAGGACTTCATGGACTGGTGCCATCGGAACTGCCTCCAGATCAACGCGAGGAAAACTAAGGAGCTGGTGGTGGACTGCTGCAGGCAAGGACAACCCCTCACAACACCAGTAAACATACAGGGAACAGACATTGAGATGGTGACATCCTACAAGTACCTGGGTGTTCACCTGAACAATAAACTAGACTGGTCACACAATACCAACACACTCTACAAGAAGGGACAGCGCAAGCTGTTCCTACTGAGGAGGCTCAGGTCTTTTGGTGTACAAGGGGTGCTCCTGAAGACATTCTACGACACGGTGGTTGCATCAGCCATCACTTTTGGAGTGGTCTGCTGGGGCAGTGGCAATACAGCAGCTGATAGGAAGAGACTGAACAAACTGATCAAGAAAGCTAGCTCTGTCCTGGGACAACGCCTTGACCCAGTGGAGGAGATAGGAGAGAGAAGGATGGTGGCTAAACTGTCATCTCTGCTGGAGTCCGAGTCCCACCCTTTGCAGGACATACTGAACGCACTGAGGAGCTCATTTAGCAGTAGACTACATCATCCTAGGTGCGCGACCGAGAGGTTTCGTAGGTCCTTCCTACCTATGGCTGTCAGACTTTATAAACTAAGCAGGGCTGCTCGCAGAGATAGTAAAAAAAAAACAAAAAAAAAAAAAAACGTGACAACCTAATAGTATTGAATGCAAAAGACGCAACAGACTCACACAAATGGTCCCCTCCAGTATACAACTAGGACAATATCAGTCGCTACAGGGGGTGACAATATGTATGGGTACATATTCATACTATGTAGGATAACTAAGTAGACGGTTATGCTGTTTATTGCATCTAACTACAATGCTCCGCACTGTGTATATATATTTATATATTTATGTGTACATATGTATATTCACTGCTCTTATTTTCTTATCTTCTAAATTATTGCGTTGACTGTTGCTATCCCTGTGCTGTTACAATCCTGAAATTTCCCCATTGTGGGACTAATAAATTATTACTTATCTATCTTACTTATCTTGACTTATCTATCTTATCTTAATGTGAGTTTGGTGTGAAAGCACCTTTAAATTTCACTTAAGCCCCGCCCCCTGAAAAAAGGTGAGTTTAGACAGGAGTGTTCTTCTTCTTCTTCTTTTAGAGTTGGCAACCAGCTTACAGGTGCATTACCGCCACTGACTTGATTATCATCACTCTACATCTTTGTAGGAGTTCTGAACAACTTCTTATTCCAGCCCACCAGGCGCACCACCAGCACACACCCCATATATGTCTGTCTTTCTGTGTGTCTGTTTTTCCTCATAACCCTATGACGTTTTCCTCATAGCTTTATGACATTTTCCTCAGAGCTTTGTGACGTTTTCCTCATCACTTTGTGACATTTTCCTCAGAGCTTTGTGATGTTTTCCTAATAGCTTTGTGACGTTTTCCTCATAGCCTTGTGACATTCTTCTTTTTTAATCTCGTATCTACGTCTTATTCTTCTTCTAGCTGTAGTCTGTATCTGCGTCTCATCTCATTATTCTTCTTCATTTAGACTTGATTGGCGGTTGATCCACCAGCCCATGATGTCTTTGAACTTAAAGGTCCCCCACTTAACAAGTCTTCAATTGCTTCTCACTGTAACCTGTTAATGCCAAGATATTTTTCTGCTGCTTTCAGAATGATTTTGATTTTTTCTGTTTTCTTAGAAGTCTGCGCAGTGCAGTTTATCACATCTACCATAAATAAGACAAAATTATTTTCCTTCAAAACCAGAGTATCTTCCTTAATTCTACTGCATGCACTGCAAGTCTGCACACTTTCCTTGTTCGAATCCACTCCCACTTTTTTAGCTGGCACCTTTTTCGCAGCTTCTGCACATGTTAGTCCCTGGGAGACTTTTATTTGCTGAATTTCTGCTGCTCTTTTGCTGGCTTCACAACCTCGATATGCAGAGCTGTGTTCCCCACCGCAGTTACAGCACTTTAATTTGGCTCCTCTTTCACACTTGCCATATTCATGTTCACCGGAGCATCGGGCACATCATTGTCTACCTTTGCATATCACTGCTACTTGACCAAACTTTTGACATTTGAAACATCTGAGTGGAGGAGGAATGTAAAGTCTGACTTCATAGCTCATGTAGCCAATATACACCTTACTTGGAAGTCTTGTTTCATCAAATTTTAACATTACTGACAGACTATCACATTTTTCGCCATTTCTATTAGCTTTCAATCTCCGTACCTCTGTCACTTTTGCTCCAGTTCCTCATTATTTCATCAGTTGAGACAGCGGTTGAAATGCCCAATATCACTCCTCTCATTGCCTTATTTCCTTCCAATACTGAACACTGCACATTTTTCCCCTCCATCTGAGTGACTCTGATTGCCTTTCCTTGTTGAACACTAGCTTTACATGCAACCAGCAATGAACCACTATGAAGAACCCTTGCATTTAAAACTTCTCCAAGTAACACATTAATTGCATTTGTGAGCTTAACTGGGTTCCACTCACGAAACGATGCCCCTTCCTGAGTAAATTTAATGATTACTTTCCACTCCTTCTGTTCATTCTGGGATTGTTCATCCTCTGATTCCTCAGTACTTGATCAGGGTCTTGATTGAGTTTCTTGACGTCTATTTTTCTTTCTTTTAGAATCCCCAAAGACGTCCTCTACGGAGAACTGGCGACTGGCAGGAGAGACGTTGGCCGCCCACAGCTGCGCTTTAGAGACGTCTGCAAGAGAGACATGAAGGCCCTGGAGATCAACACAGAGCGCTGGGAGGACCTTGCAACGGACCGCTCCAAATGGAGAGGCACCCTGACCAGACAGCTCAAGGCGGGTGAAGAGAGACTGACTGCTGCAGCAGATGAAAAAAGGACCCGCAGGAAGAACCGCCACAGACCCAGCAGCACGGAGACCACCCACAAGTGCGACCTGTTTGACAGGGACTGCCATTCGCGCATCGGCCTGTTCAGCCACAGGCGGTGCTGTTCCAGCAGAGTAGACGTTTAGGATTCTCTTCCATGGTCATCATAGACCGACGGAGGCCGACGAGACTCCACTGTGTTCCAAACTTCTTCTTCCTCGCTTCCCACCTCCATTCCTCCTAGTTGAATTTGTGTCCTGGTCGAATCGCTTTCTTCTTCTTCAGCAGAGAGTTGCCGCTTCTTCATGCTGTGGCTGTGTCCCACTTCTCCGAGTTCTGAACCAGACATTTGGTGATGTAACTACATATAGTGCTGGCACCATAGTGTTGAGCCAATCAGGACTCTCTGGCCTAACTGAAGTTAGCCTCCGGTCAGTTAGCATTTTTGGGCGAGCTGCTTTGAAAAGTTGACCCAAATTAAGATGGGTTTTACCATTAAACCGCTTTTAAGGATTGATGCAGTTTCAGTCATTACCCTGGGCCCCTGTGCATACAGCTGGGCATGTCCTTCAACCAGTCAGTCTTTTTTTAATCACAGGATTTAAGCTGTTTAATGTAGTTAGTGCTAGCCACTATTAGCCTTGTGGTATGTGGATTGGGCCTAGTCACCGAGTCTGACGTTTGGGAGTGGTGGGGGGAGATTTTGACACAAAACTGTAAGACAATGAAAGGTTTTGTTTGTAGAAAAAAGGGCATAAGATACCATTTTAGACAATGTACAGTTGTTTTTATAGGGGATTTACGTATAGCCACCGGAGTGTGTCTTTAAAGGGAAAAATATGCCACTGTATACGAGGGGGGCTGAAAAGGTCATAGGCTGAAAAGTTCATAGTGGTCAAATTTGACCAAATGTGGTTTATTTTTCAACATAGTCTCTCCTTCGATCCACACTCTTCTTCCATCAGTGTTGCAGTGCCTGGATCCCTGTGGCTGAAAAGTAAACCACATTTGGTCAAATTTGACCACTATGAAGTTTTCAGCCTATGAAAGATGTAATGCTTAAAAAATTATACTGTAATATTGCCGTGATTGTGTATGTCTAAAGGATAATTTGGGGAATGCCACCACTCTGTCTCATGCCCAGGCTTCTAGAAATGTGGGCAGGGTTTCGGATTAACCACAGGCATCAGTTACCACAGTGCTCCGTGAGCAAACCAGACTAGAGAATACTTAAGATTTAATGCTTAAAAAATTTTACCATAAAGTTGCTGTGATTGCATAGGTCTAATGGATAATTCAGCATGGAGAGCACGAGGTGCGCGGATGCGCGGGGGGGGGGGGGGCGGGGACCAGTGGTGCCGCAAAGGACATTACTGGCACACAGGTAAAGCAGCAGCCGAGACTCCCGTTAACCAGGTAGGCTGGGCTTGGCTCCCTGCAAAGGACTGCGATCCGCCATTTCAGCTGCTGCTTCTCCAACACTGGTGTCCGACCGGGCGTTCCACGATCGTTCGTGGAGAGGCATGCCCAGCCTGCCCGGTCAGTGGTAGACGGCAGTCCAAACTGCTGTTTCATTGTGTAGTGGAATGGCCAGATCAACTGCATATCATATGCGGAGACATATGCACACTTTGACTAATCAACAACAAGATGCAAAAATGCCCAAATAACGAAATAAATCATTTTTATCTAAATATTTACAGACAAATGGGCAACACTGATGCAACAGTTGCAGCCAAACAGCTCATTCTGCTGTGTGTGTGTGTGTGTGTGTGTGTGTGTGTGTGTGTGTGTGTGTGTGTGTGTGTGTGTGTGTGTGTGTGTGTGTGTGTGTGTGTGTGTGTGTGAATGGTGAAGGGATTGGCACCATAACGTGGATGCCATGAATTTCCCTCTGGGGATCAATAAAGTATACAAGACACAAATACAAAAAAAAAAAATAAAAAAAAAATAATGTTCGATGTTTTGTACTTATAATATTGCTAAAATATAAAAGGATGCACTACAATGGGTCTCAGTTGTAAATGTGTCCTGTTATAGTACTGCATGAGTTTACTGACGATAGACTATAAACTACACATATAAACTAAAACAATTATAATGATGACTGAGCAACTCCCATTCCCCAAAGTGCAAGATGCACTATTATGAATATAGCTCATAAAAGATCACACAAATAATAACAAAATAAAAAAACAAACAAATAAAAAAATAAACAGGGGGTTCTTAAACAGTGGCTAATATTGGAAGTCCCATTCATTTTCAATTATTCTGTAATTAATATTCACACAATCAAATAAATCTCAGTCCAGTGCCTTTCGTAGTTGTCAAAGTCTAACATGTGTCATTGCCTACATAGGCTACACCTCTGTATTCCACTTTCAAGCACAGTCTACATTTGGGCCCGTAAAGCCCGATTGGGCTATCTGTTTCAGACAGGAATACTTGCTTTCTACGGGCATGCACTAGTTCAGTAAAGGCCTTGTCCTTGCCCCCTCATCGACCTTATGACTGTGCCATGAAACTTTTAACAGGGGCCCAATTGCCCTCCAGCCATCTGTACAGCTTGTCCACCCCCAAGAGGGAAGCTATGGACAAATATACAGTATTAAGGAGTCAGTTAACGCCGGAATCACCTGCTCCTTGTCATCTGCTATGGGCGTGGGGTTTTTCTTCATGGGGAAGAAGGATGGCTCCCTGTGTCCCTGTATTGATTGCCGCAAGCTGAATAACATCACTATTAAAGACAAGTATGCCATTTCTTTAATCAACTCGGCGTTCTATCAACTCCAGGGCTCCACGATCTACACTAAACTAGACCTAAGCAATGCCTACCACCTCATCTGTATTTGGCAAGCCGATGAATGGAAAACGGGGTTCTGTACCCCAGCGGACATTTTGAGTACTGCATCATGCCCTTTGGCCTTACTAACGTCCCCACAGTTCTCCAGCACCTCATGGATGATGTTTTACGGGACTTTCTGGGCTCTTTCGTGTTTGTGTACCTGGATGACATCCTGAGTTTCTCCTGGTGTCTTGCAAAGCACAAGGTGCACGTTCGGGTGGTTCTCCAGCGCCTTCTGGAGAACTAGCTGTACGTAAAGGCTGAGAAATGTGAATTTCACACCTCCACTACCACCTTTTTGAGGTTTATTATCTCCAAGGGCCATATTGAACCAGACCCTAAGAACATCAAAGCCGTTACGGATTGACCCGTCCCCTCGACTCAGAAGCAGCTCCAACAGTTCCTCTGGTTTGTCACTTTTTACCGGTGCTTCTTATGGAACTACAGTTCCGGTGCCCACTCACTCACCACCCTCAACTCCACCAAGACCCCGTCTCACTGGACGCCAGAGGTGAATTAAACATTCTCTCAGCTTAAGACACAGTACACCGAATCTCCGATCCTGCTCCAGCCTGACCCTGCACACCAGTTCATAGTGGAGGTGGATGCCTCTGATATTGGGGTGGGAGCTGTCCTCTCGCAGCGCTTGACCGCCGATGAGAAGCTGCACCCTCGTGCGCATTTCTCTCAGCACTTGTCTCCAGCGAAGAGAAATTATGACATCGGCGACCAGGAGCTGCTTGCGGTGAAGTTGGCCTTGGAGGAGTAGCACCACCAACTGGAAGGGGCTGTTCTGCCTTTTGTGGTTTGGACCAACCACAACAATCTAGAATACATCCAATTAGCTTAACGACTTAACCCCATCAAGCCAGGTGGGTTCTGTTCTTCGTCAGATTTCGCTTCACCCTCACATACAGATTTGGCTCCAAGAACCAGAAACCAGACACCCTCTCCTGCCAGTTTGCAGGCAACCCATTGGTCTTGAAGAAGGAGACCATCCTGCCCAAGAAGGTTATTGGGGGGGCACTCTCATGGGGGACAGAGCGGCAAATCAGGAAGGCAAAGGTCACCGACCTGGACCCTGGGGGGGAAGGGGGGGTGTCCACAGGATCTTCTGTTTGTCCCAGCAGCCGTGAAGGGAGAGGTCACTCACTGGATTCATACAGTTAAGTTTTCCTGCCATCCTAGGGTCACCAGGACCCTCTCCACCCTCAGCGGCACCTTTTGGTGGCCATCCATGAGCAAGGACATCCACGATTACATCAGGGCCTGTCCTCAGTGCGCTTTCTGGGAGAATGTCCTTAATTGATGAGACAAATCTGGAGCTTTTTGGCCCGTCATATCAGCTCTATGTTTACTAGAGGAAAAATTAAGCTTTAAAAGAAAAGAACACCCTGCTGTGAAACATGGAGGGGCCTCGGTTTGGTTTTTTTTCAGCTGCTTTGCTGCACATGGCACAGTGAACCTTGAATCTGTGCAGGACACAATGCGGTTTCAAGACTACCAAGGCATCCTGGAGCAAAACATACTACCCAGTGTCAGAAAGCTCAGCCTCAGTCACAGATCATGAGTCCTCCAACAAGATAATAACCCAAAACATACAACAAAAGGCACTCAAGAATGACTGAGAAAACACATTGGACTATTCTTAAATTGCCCTCCATGAGCTCATAACTTAATCTGATTGAACATCTATGGAAAGATCTGAAAATTGCAACGTGGAGACTGCAATTGGAAACTATAATGTTTTGGCACATTATTGTGAAGTGCTAAGGCAGAGGGCATCCATATTGCAGCTTTTTTGACTGGTGCCCTCTGCCAGGTGCCTGCTGTGTACCCACTGTTCAACACCATTCAATAAAGCTGTATTCGTCCAGTCGTCTTGCCTCATCCTTCACCCAGGTGTTTTAACATACATAACATTTGGTGATTGAGGATTAACTCATGGAGGTGTGCATTACACCACTTCACCCCTTTCTCGAGCTTCCGGGTGAACCGCCGATGCCTTGGCCTATGTGGTTTGAGGTTTTTCAGACATACATCACCGCGCTGGACCTCGGTAAGCTCAACAAGTTTTAAGAGCACGTGCGCTGCTTGTTCACAACCTGGGTATTGAGGACCAGCAAGTCCTGCACACACTCGGAGCTTCGGACTCTTTTGAAGATGTTGTGGAGCTGCTAGCCAACCATTTTCACATCCCAGATAGCATGACTGTCCAGAGGATTCGTTTTCAGCAGCGAGATCAGCGGGTAGGTGAGCCTATTCATCAATTGTGTCACCGACTTGAGGCAGCTAGCTAGCAAGTATCGCTTTGGGCCGTTGGAAGAAAAAATGGTACGTGACCAGCTCGCGGAGCACACATGCAGCGCTGCATTGTGGGCTAGGATAGTCATGGCGCCCAGTGACTTAACATTAGCCAGAGCTGTAGAACTAGCTCTCCAGCTGGAGACTGCAGACAAGCTAGCTTTGGCGCTAGCCTGGTGCCAGTCACAGCGGCTGCTGGAGCCCCCTGCCAAGGCAAATGTTGCAGATTCGGATAGTGAGGATAGCTTGGACGATAATACTACGGAAGCCAACGATGCCAGCCAAAGGTCTTCCCTGGGAAAATCCCTGTGAAAGGGTTGTGGGTCTGCAACACACTGCAATAAGGCTAAGGACTGCCCGGCTAGGGGAGCACGTTGTAGCAGATGTGGAAGCTTGAACCATTATGCTAGAGTGTGCCATGTGTCTGAACTGGAGAGCCCACGGAAGAAATTACTCCGCCCGCCCCCGACAACCATCCATACGGTGTCCCCCAGCACAAACGGGTACACGTTTTGCACAGTGGAATTGCACGGCATGGAGGTGCCGCTGCTGCCCCACTGAGGGTTTTGGACTTGGTTCAGGTTCAGGGTGAAGAACGTCCATGGCGAAGATGGGCCAGACGACAGCCAGCTAAACATCAAGGGTGTCTGAGCATAGTGGCAAAGCTGGGCACAGCATACTTCAGGTTGTCCGATGGCTTGGAGAGGCATGCCAATCAGCTTCGGCATGTATGGGATGACTCTCCAGGAGGCGAGGCTGGACGAGAGCCAGAGTCGGTGGTGAAGAAGCGAGGCTCCATCGTCCGAAAGATCGGCCATCGTCCCAGGGGTCTGATGCTTCCAGGGGCGCACTTGCTGAGGGGCTGCCCTGGGCCCTCCCATGCCGGTTCCACTCCTTCTACCCAAGGAACAGTGCTGTAAATAATTTGGTGTTTATAGTTCTTGTGTTCTGACATACATGTGTTGTATTAGGGGATTATTTTGTGTACTTTGTTTAGTTTAGGAGCACGGCGTGCAATTTTAGTTTATGTATGGACTTTTTCTTTCGATATTGGTGGCAGAACAATCCACCCCGGTGTGCGGGCTGCACAGTAGTCTACCCGTCAGCCCTATTTTAGGTTATTTTGTGTGAATGTGTTTGGCCATTTTAGTGCATTGTCTTTCGTTATTTTAGTGCATGATCTGGGGAAACTACTAGAAGCAAGGAATACAGCTAGGCGAGAAACCTACGGTGTAACACAAGGTCAAAGAAGAAGAAATACTCAAAGGCTCAGAGTGAGCTACAGAAGTACACCAGAGAGATGAAGTCCAACTGGTGGGATGAAAAAGTGGAGAAACTTCAAACTGCAGCAGACAGGAAGGACATGAAAACATTCTTCACAGGTTTGAGAGAAATCTACGGCCCTAAACCAAGAGGATTGATCCAACTAAAGGCTATGGATGGTGAAATGGTTTTGCAGGAGAAAGACAAGATCCTGGACAGATTTGCAGACCACTTTGACCAACTACTAAACAACCCTGGAGATCTCACTGAAGAGGCTAAAAAAAGCTCTAGTGCAGCGACCAGCTGTATCAAGTCTGGATGAACCACCAAATTTTGATGAACTAATGGCAGCTATCAGGACAACACAGGATGGTAAAGCTCCAGGAAGGGATGGAATTCCAGCAGAAGTGTGGAAATCTGGTGGTGTTCAGCTGACCAACTGCCTGCACAAGCTCATCCAAGAGATATGGGATGCCCAGAAAGTACCTCAAGACTGGAAGGATGCAAGTATTGTGCCTTTGTTCAAGAAAGGTGACAGGAAGGATTGTGGAAATTACCGAGGTATATCACTACCAGCCACTGTTGGTAAGATTCTCTCACGTGTGCTACTTAACAGACTCAGTGAACACATCTCGCAGAATGTACTACCGGAAACCCAGTGCGGCTTTAGAAGTGGAAGAAGCACAATGGACATGATTTTCTGCTTGAAACAGGTTCAAGATAAGTGTATCGAACAGAATATGTCGCTTTATGTAGTCTTCATAGACTTCAGTAAAGCCTTCGATACTGTTTCGCGACAAGGACTTTGGCAGGTACTCAAGAAATATGGTTGTACAGAGAAGTTTGTCAGCCTGATCGAGGCACTCCATACAGGTATGCAAGCAAACATGGCAATGAGTGGTTCAGTATCTAAAGACTTTTCAGTAAGCAAAGGGGTGAAACAAGGGTGTGTGCTGGCAGCTACACTCTTCTCGCTATATCTGGCAGCCATGCTTGAGGTGGCCTTCAAGGACACTTCAGAATTAGTATACATTCAAACAAGGAAAGAAGCAGACTTATTCAATGTGGCACAGTTTAAAGCCAAGAGTAAGACATCAATAAAGATAGTAAGAGAAATGCTCTTTGCTGACGACAGTGCTCTAGTTGCACACAGCATGGAAGATATGCAATCTTTAGTGGAGAAATTTGCAAGAGCAGCTAGCCAATTCAGCCTCCAAATCAACATCAAGAAGACAGAGTGCCTTTATCAACCACCAAAGTTCCAATTATCAACATCACTACCAGAAGAGATCAGCATTGGTACAGAGCCACTAGTCAAGTGCAAGACTTTCAAGTACCTAGGGAGTACTGTTTCAGAGAATGCTAGGCTGGAGGATGAAATATCTCTCAGAATGGGAAGAGCGAGCGCTGTGTTTGGAAACTTGAGGGAAAGACTGTGGAACAATCAACATATGTCAATCCGTGTGAAATGCAAAGTGTACAGAGTGACGGTACTGGCTACTCTATTGTATGGTGCTGAAAGTTGGACTGTCTACAGAGTGCAGGTGAAGAAACTCCACATGTACATGATGAGACACGTTCGAGCCATAATGAACATCTCATGGAAAGACAAGATAACCAGCATAGAAGTGTTGAAACGAGCTGGTCTACCATCAATGGAGGACATGCTAATACAGATGAACTTGAGATGGCTTGGACATGTTGAGAGGATGGACCACCAGCGTCTCCCTCGGCAGTTACTCTACTCACAGTTATGCAAGGGCAAACGCAATCAGGGTAGACCAAGGCTCAGATTTAAAGACACTGTAAAAAGAAACTTGAGGAAGTTGGACATAGACAGGGGTTCCTGGCAGCAGAAGGCCAAGGACAGAGCTGTGTGAAGAAATCTGATCAGACCTAAATGAAACAGTCATTGTTGCCCACGACAGACTGCTATGATGATGATGATGATGATGATGATGATGATGATCTGGGTCTCAAATTTGGTGGTGGTGGGGTTCAATTGTGTGTATGGTTTTGGACTTTTCTAAAGGGGGGGGGGGTGTTATATAGTGTTTTGGCACATTATTGTGAAGTGCGGTGTAGTGACTTGCACTTACCGTCATGTCACTGCACCACCCTATATAAGGCAGAGGGTATCCATATTGCGGCCACTTTGACTGGTGCCCTCTGCCAGGTGCCTGCTGTGTAACCGCTGTTCAACACCATTCAATACAACTGTGTTCGTCCAGTCATTTTGCCTCATCCTTCACCCAGGTATTTTACCATACATAACAGAGACACCACTCTTCAAACCTGAGACAGCTTGAGCAGTTTGAGCAGGAAGAGTGGGCCAAACTACCTGTTGGCAAAAACAGATGTGTCATTGTGAAGTACAGAGGTTGCTTGTGGGCAATAATCAAAAGCAAACCCCCATTTGTGTTAAATATGATATTAACAATAAAGGATGCTGTTAAAAGCTGAGTTGGCACAGCAGTCTCCTGGCATGTAGAGGAATAAGCAAAGCTGGACTCTGTCATCCTCGGGAACATTTATTGAACCCTTTACATGTGGAATAAAATACAGCACTCGACTGTATTTCCTCTTGGTTCAGATGCTTGACTTTAAGTGAAGGGCGCTCTACACTTGCACATGCTCAGAAAGGGGAAAAAGACTGGCAGTGTGAGTAATGACATTGTGACACACTATCATCATGACAACAATAATAACACAATGAATAAGGCTGAAAATGAATAAATCAACACCCTCACTTAACCTTAGTTGGGTTACATGGAAAACAATAACATTCGGGATTCTCCTTTTTACCTTTATCAGCATAAACAACTCTTTCCATACTTCTAAGTGTGACACAAATCCTGTGCAATCTGCAACCTTTTTTTTTTCAACAGGACAATGTGACACTGCCTCTTTTCTAGTATAGAATTTCTCTTATGGAATGGCATTTAATGTCAATGTGCTTGCACCCTTGCTGTCTGGGTTTTTGGCTAGTGCTATTGTATCCCGATTATCCTTATACACTTTTGTTTGTGCATACTGGTATTTGTCTATACGTGGCTTCTGACTGTAACCTTTTGCTACAAATCTTATTTTATATTTCTCTGACCTAGTAATGCTACTCTTGAGGGCAAAGTTCTGTTTTCCTCTAATGCCTTTTTGCCTGGTGGCAACTTGGTTTGAGGTATGTCACACACTGGTCTGTAACAAAGATCTACATACATTCCCAGCTTATCTGTTGTATCTTCAGTCTCAAAGTCCTGTAGATGAACCGGCATCCTCCTGGTTCTTCATGGTTTCCTCTTGGTCCTTCGTGGGTTCCTTCTGATTACAGTCTGTTTAACTGGCTACATACATTTGGTCTGTTCAGGCAAAGTCTCTGAAACATCATCTTCATCAGATACATTTCCCATATTTTCATGAATATCAAACCTGTAACAATGTTATGCAGCTGTCTCCTTTCATGAAGGTGATCATTGCTCCTGCTTTTGTCACTCTTTCCCACTGAAAAGATGTTGTGTGGGATGGCACGTTCAGGGCATCCTGTATGTTACTGTTGCCATTATATTAGTTGTTATGTCTTAATAATGAGAGACCTGAGCCATGTTGAACCGAGCAATGAACTGAACTTTATTGAGAAACAGGCTCAATATACATGCTGGCCGTAGCCCGCCTGACATCACCATGTCGACTGCCTGGCGTCGGCTATGGCAAGCCCCAAGGGCAAAATCCCACACAACATTTTCCTCCCCTTTACAAAACAGTAAGAACACAATCCAAAACACCCCCCCCTTTAAATTTAGCAGTAAAATCCCCATATCAGCATAGGACACACATTTTATTGATACTCTTAAACAGCATTTTTTTTTTTGGAAACACACACAAACTAATAAGCCTAGTGAGCTAAATAGGCACCTGGGTAAACTGCCAGGGTACCCTCCGTGTTGAAGCGGCTTATTCTGCCGCCCATGACAAACACGCTTCAGCTAAAGCTAGGCCTACCACAAAGTTGTTGAGGTGTCTGGGCCTCTAACGTGTCCTAGCTGAGCGCCTCACAGGCGGAGGACCTGCTCCAGGCTCCGTCGGTTGCTCCTGAGTTTCCCCAACACCCCCATCAGACAAGTCCCAACCCCCATCAGTCACATCTGCTGCAGCTCCCGGACCCTGGGCCGACAACAACTTCCTGAGGCGGCTGGAATGCCACCATGACCCATCCAAGAGCTTGAACGGGTATGGGCCCAGCTGCTTCACAATCTGCAGTGGTCCCATCCAGAAAGGTTGCAGGTGCTTGATCCTGACCCAGTCCGACACATCAAGTCCAGGAGCCCTTGCCCTGTGCTTTCTGTCGAAACGTTTCATTTTCTGCTGTTGAGCAATGATTTGGTCTTGTGATGGAGGATCTGTGTTTCCCTGGAGGGGAAGTTGTGGGGGGCCTCAGTCGGTCCTAGGGCAGGTGGAATTCGCATCCCAGCATGAGTTTCACCAGGGACCACCCTGTCGTGGCGTGGGCTGTTGCCCTGTAGTGGAGGACCATGTTCTAGAGGGCATCAGGGAATGTGACGCCGTCCGCCAAATGGGCTCTCTGACCGTTTTTTAGAGTCTTGTTAAAACGCTCCACGCCCCCATTGGCTTGGGGGTGGTAGAACGCAGTTTTGGTGTGCTCCACGTCCCTAACACCCAAAAACTCCTCAAACCCCCCAGAGGTGAACAGTGAACCATTGTCTGTAGTGATGGCATCCAGGACCCCCATCTGGTGAACAGCGACCCATAACCCGTAACCCATAACCACATCCATCATGACCGAATTAGTGGGTAGCACCTCTGGCCATTTTGAGAACAGATCGTATACCACTAGCAAAAAATGGCTGTTTGGGGTTGACATATGTAGTTTACCACAAATGTCCAATTGGATGTGCTTCCAAGGGCCCTCTGGGCAAGGTACTGGTCGCAGGGGTGGGGGGTGGGGGGCGTCGGCCTTTCTGCTCTCCAAGCACGGAACACAGTTCTTTACCATAGTTTCAATGTCCTTATCGAGACCAGGCCACCAAACTGAATCCCTGCAACGCTGCTTCAACCTGACCACACCCAGGTGACCCTTGTGGAGCACTGCCAGAACTCGTGATCTCAGAGACACCGGGATCAATGTGCAGTGTCCCCTTGCCACACACACCCCGTTCCAGCAACTCAGTTCGTCTCTGAACTGATGAAAATGTCATGGTTCATGCGCCAATCTCATCCACGCGCGAGCCATGCATCATCTTTATCAAGTTTGACAGCAGTGTTTACCCTCTGGCTTCCTGAGCCTTTATTGTGACAGCGCTCGGAGGGGCTTCCTGCTGTCAAGCCTGACAGCTGTGCTGCATTTTCAGCTCATCAGCAGCTCTGTATTTAAGTGGGCACTGAGAGCAGAATAATGCGGCAGTCTTGTCAACAATTCCATGTCAATGTCAATGTCAACGTCAACGAATCGTCAACAATTTGTCAGCGATTATTCCTTGCCAGGCATTCAGCGAGCGTTTCTCTGCTCAGACATCAATTATGCCTTCATGGTCTGGCTTATCGACCATCCTTGGGTTTTAACCGTAAGTGTGCCTTGTTATTGTCTTGTGATCGTCTGTGTGTAGTATTGTACGTTTTTGCCCACCGTGGCTCATTGTCTTGTGTGTTCTTTTGTTAATAAATAACTATGCAAACTTCACCAGTGACTTTTGGCGTCTTGTGGTGGCTCACGAGGGCCGCCGCATGGCAGTAGACTGCCGCCAGACTGAGACGCCACTTTGGTAATCCACACATTTACACACATTAAGAGATGCTGCTACATCTCAGGCTGTTTCATTAGCTGTTCCTCCAGCATCTGAGTCTGTCATCACCTCTCCAGCAGCAGAGTCACCGGGGTCCTCACCAGCACAAGAGCAGGAGTTAAGGCAAGTACCTTTCCTTATTTCTATAACTTCAGTTTTGGAGAGGTCTTGTCTTGCTCCTGGCAGGGAGACCCAGTTGCAGCCCCTATCTGCTTCTGAGCTCTCCCTGCCCAGCTTTTCTGCTGGTTGTTTTGGCTTAGACTTGGCACAAACCTGTATTTCTCCCTCCACGTCTGAGGTGTCTGCATCTGAGATGGAGGTGCACACCACAGCTCCAGTACGCGGGTGGCGCGTACTGTTCAACCTGGAACAGTACGCGCCACCTGTTGCAGTTCCTCAGGGTGAGTAGTCCGCTCTACCCGTTGCAGTTCCTGAGGGCGAGCAGTCTGCTCCACCCGTCATCCAAGAAGGCGAGCAGTCCACTCCACCCGTCATCCAAGAGGGCGAGCAGTCTGCTCCATCCATTGTCCAAGAGTGCGAGCAGTCCACTCCACCCATCATCCAAGAAGGTGAGGAGTCTGCTCCACCTGGGCCGTCCGAGCAGTCCGTTCCGCTTTCGCTACCTGGGGTCGCCCCTTTTCAGCTACTGTTGGCCCCTGCGCCGAAGGCCCCTCAGATACTCGCCCCAGAACTAGAAACTCTTTTGTTATTAGCTCCTGAGCAATAGACCGTAATGTTATCTTCTGAGTTTTGGAATTCAGAAGTGTCTATATTATCATCTCCAGAATTTAAGGGTTCCATGTTATCAGCCCCAAAGCTGGGGGGGGGGGGGGGTCACAATGTCATTTCCAGAGTTTAAGGGTGTCATGGTGGCCGCTGGGCCATCATCGTCATCATCATCATCATCATCATCATCAGCTGCGCACACACCGGGAGGTGACAATCAGCGGGCTTTAAAAGCCAGAACCGCAGATGGCTCGGCACGGAGTCGTCTGTCGCCTTTGCCCAGCAATGCGCCAAGATCACGACCTCAAGCCAAAGCCAAGACCAGGACATCACGTCGAGCCAAGCCAAGTAAGCAACCTCAGCACTCATCCTCTCCTAGCCTTTTCCCCTGTGCACAGGTGGACCTCCCTGGCGGCGGATTAACCACCCCAGCTGACGGGACATCATCTCCTCCTCCACGGAGTTCCTCCTTACCTCCGCTACGTCGAGCACCACGAGCACCACATTGCACGGGCACTCGAAGCCAGCAGGATTTACTCTGTGGCACCTGCATGTAAGCATCACAAGCTACAAGTCTCTCATCCTGATGAACAGCTGTAATTGTTTGTGCTTGTGTGTTCCAGGGTTGCCAGGTCGCCGCAGGATATGCTCAGCTCCAGTGACCAGACAGCCACGCACTCACTCACTCACGCACTACACGCACATTATATTAATAAAGAATAATTGTCAAATATCTACTCGTGTCAGCGTCTGTCTCCTGGGTCCCTAACCATGTCAAAGTGTTCCATATTGTCATCTCCTGAGTCTAAATATTTCAGGTTGTTAGCTCCTGTGTTAAAGGCTCCTGAGGTTAACGCCCCTACAATGCTGTGTCCATCCATCTGGTGGCCCTTGGACTTTGGTAGGCCATCCGACATGCCATGTCCATCCATCTGATGGTCCTTGGACTTCAGCAGGCCACCCAATGTGTTGGGTTCCTCCGTCTGGTGGTCTATGGACCTGGGCAGGCCACCCGACGCTCTGTATCGAGCCTTTTTGTGGTCTTGGGACACTGGTAAACCACCCGATCTGTTTTGGGACTTTGGACTTTGGGTGGGACCACACTGTGTGTTGGGGTTTGGACTCTGTGGGGGGTAAAAAACTAGTTTTGACCTGCCTGCCCTTGTACCCCCACCACCCAGCCGGTGAGGGCCTTTCTTTTATTTTGTTGTCATTAACCTATTTTGAAGGTTTGTCTTTCTCTTTTGACCAGATGTAAGTTTAACACACTGCACCATTCAAACTTAATTACTTGATATTACTTGGCCTCCACAGCTATTTTTCAAGCTTTTGCAATATTCAACTGTATATGACAGGAAAAGTGCAAACTTTTCTTGCTCTCAAGAAAAAGGTAACAAATTAACACGCAAATTTATGAGGAAAAACAAAGAAAAAAGATTTAAAATTTACAAGAATGTTTCAAATTTTCATTTCAAAAGTAGCAATTTATTTGAAAAGGCACAAATCTCTGGGAGGAAGAGAAGTTTACAAGAACGGAGCTACAGATTTCTGATAGAAATTTTTGCAAATTTATGTGAATGAATGAATGAGTGAGTGAATGAATGAATGAATGAATGAATCTTTATTTCAGATAGATTAAAAGTAAAGATTAAAAAAAACATAATATAACAAAGGGGGAAAAAAAATCTAACAAGGTCAAATCAAACAATAACTCCTCTGATTATACAGTTCAACATAATGTAACGTGCTGCTCGACATGGCGACGTCCCACCGGGAGGTTTGAACTCACGCCTCCCGCTCCAGAGTCCCGCACTCTACCTGTGTCGCCAATAGGGTCAACCCACTTGGCAAGCCAAGTAGGGTGCTCATATTGAGTTCGCTACACTACTCCCCTCTGGTTCTCGACATCGTCCCGATGTCAGCGCCCCATTACTGCTTTGGACAGGAGATCCCACTTCTGACACCAGTGTAACGTGCTGCTCGACATGGCGACGTCCCACCGGGAGATTCGAACTCACGCCTCCCGCTCCAGAGTCCCGCACCCTACCTGTGTCGCCAATAGGGTCAACCCACTTGGCAAGCCAAGTAGGGTGCTCATATTGAGTTCGCTACAATAAGTTATCCGAAATGGGTGATGACTGAAGCCGCAGCTTATATTGCCCACCCATATTCCATCCAAGAATTCAAAAGAAAAACAAAACAAGAGCGATTACAATTCAGAACAAAGCTAAGATAAAACGTGACAAAAACTAAGCAACAACACAACACAGACTGAATATGATAATTCTTATGTGATTTTACGTGTCATCTTGTATATATGTTTAGAGTATTTCTTCCTTTAGTTTTTGTTTAAACTGTCCAAGCGTTGTACATGATTTCAATTCAGGTCCAAAAGCATTCCACAATCCGATTCCTTGCACTGAGACACAGTGTTGCTTGGTGGTAGTTCTCACTGAAGGTTTTTGAAATATACATGTTCCTCTGAAATGACATTGTTTCTCCCTTATTTGGAACAGCTTTTGGATATTTGCAGGCAGTGATAGATTCTTCACTTTAAACATTATTACTGCAGTTTTAAAGTCAACCAGATCTTTCAACTTGAGAGCTTTTAATTTAAGAAAAAGTGGGTTTGTTGGTTCCCTATAAGCAGCTTTGTTTATTATTCTAATAGCTCTCTTCTGAAGCATAAAGATTGGATATATGTTTGTTTTATATGTATTTCCCCATTCTTCAGTACAATATGTCATGTATGGGAGTATTAATGAATGACACAAAGTATATAATGTGGGTTGATTCAGCAAATATTTCACTCTGTGTAGTATTGCAATTGATTTAGATATTTTACCTTTAATATAATTAATATGTGACTTCCAACACAGTTTATTATCAATTATTACTCCAAGAAATTTAGTTTCAGATACCCTTTCAATCTCTACACCATTTACACTGAGTTTAGATACTAAGTTGTTGTGATGGTTGTTAAAAACTATAAATTTTGTTTTACTTAAATTGAGTGTTAATTTGTTTGAATCAAACCACAGTTTAAGCTTTCCTAATTCCTTTCCAAGTGTATCCAGAAGTTGTTCCAAATTGCTTCCACTGCATAATAAATTAGTGTCATCAGCAAACAATATTAAATCCATTTTTTCCAAAACTTCACATATATCATTTATATACATATTGAATAACAGTGGCCCCAAAACTGAACCCTGTGGGACTCCACAAGTAACCTTCAGTAACTGTGAGTTTTTGTTATCAACACATACATACTGATATCTTTTCTTTAAGTAACTACATAACCAGGACAGTGCTACCCCTCTAATACCACAATTTTGTAGTTTCTTTAATAATAAATTATGATCCACTGTATCAAATGCTTTTTTAAGATCCAGGAATACCCCAACTGAATACTCTTTATTTTCAACGGCAGTTGATATTTTTTCTATAAATTCCATTAGAGCAAATGCAGTTGTCCTCTTGTGTCTGAACCCCTATTGCTGCTCACACAATAAATTATTCTTCATTATGAAGCTGCCAATTCTCTCACAGAATATTTTTTCAAGTATCTTGGAAAATTGTGGCAATAGTGAAATTGGTCTATAGTTTGAAAATTCCCCTCTGTCACCCGTCTTGTATATCGGAATTACTGTAGCTATTTTCATTGCATTGGGAAATATACCTGTTTGGAGAGACAGGTTACAAATATACGTCAGTGGTTTCACTAAGCATTCAATAATAGTTTTGACTAAGAGCATGTCAATACCATCACAGTCCGTAGATGTTTTACTTTTAAACGATTTAACAATTTCAATGACCTCTCTCTCGTCTGTGTTCTTTATGAAAATGGAGTCTTTTATAGCAGTGTTTTTGCTTATTGTATCACCCGTAGGTGCCGTAATGGGTATTTCTCGAGACAAATTAGGGCCAATGTTAACAAAAAGTTATTAAATTCATCTGCAGGTGAGACTGCATTCACACTCTGAGTCGTTTTATTATTTTTTTTTTTTTTGAAAGATTGGTTGGGTAGCTTGTATTTCTGTTTTTATTTCCAAGAATATTGTTAAGTATTGTCCATGTATTTTTAATATTGTCTCTGTTTTTCTCCAGTTCTTTACTGTAATAGTCTCTTTTACTACATCTCATTATATATGTTAACTTATTTTTGTATGTTTTATACCGCTGCTCTGCTTTTTTTGTTCTTTTCTTTAGAAAAGCTTCATATAATAAATTTTTCTTTTTACACGCCTTTTGTAATCCTTTGGTTAACCATGGCTTGTCGAGGGGGCGCTAGTGAGCATGTGAAGGGAGTGGACGTGTTTCGGCTGCGCTCCTCTTCAAGATCTGTTAAAAGTGCAATAATGCCGTATAAAAACGAACATACAAGTGCATAAACCTTGCCTACTCCACGCTTAAATCAACTGCTTGTGAGATGCCAAAGCCACAGGCGATCAGCAAATCGAAATCTGCTGACGTTCAAGTTACTGGAGCCTCAGCTCATGCTAAAGATGGGTCTGCTAATCCACCCTCCAGCCCGGACAAATCGCCAGACAAAACGTATGAAATGTGTAAAGAACTTTGCCAGCAGATGTCCGACTCAATTCTACGTGTTATCAATGAGCGATTCGATGCCTTCCAAATCAGCCTTCAGTCATTAGTGACTACTCAAGCTGACCTTCAAGCTCGTGTGGCTAACTATGAGCTAGCAGCCAGCGACCTTGAAACGCGGATGCAGGAGCTCGAAGCTACGTGCTCAGAGCTCGCTAGCCAAAACAAACAGCTCCAAGCTAAGGTGCTGGACCTGGAGGCTCGCTCTCGGAGACACAATATTAAGATCGTGGGGATACCAGAGGGCGAGGATGGAGGTAAACCCACAGAGTTCATTTCACAGCTGTTACCTCAACTGCTCGGAGACAAGTGTTTTTCGCACCCGGTCAAAGTGGACCGTGCACATCGCTCTCTTCAGCCGAAGCCAGCAGCTGGAGGCAGACCGCGCACCATCCTGGCGCGGATCCACCACTTTCAGGATAAAGAGTTGATTCTGCATTACAGCAGGTTGAACGCTATGCAGTATAAAGGTAACAAAGTCTTAATTTTTCCAGATTACACTAATGAGGTGATGATGCAACGGCGGGCCTTTCGGGATGTGATGCAGCTGCTTCGGAACAGAGGAATTAAACACGCTCTGCGGTACCCGGCTAGGCTGCATATTTACCAACAAGAGAAGGAAGCACCTGTGATTTTTAGCGATCCAAAAGAAGCAGCATTTTTTCTGGAAAAGATCGAACGGGGGGAGTAGACTCACGTACACCCACTGGTAGCTCAACTAAAAGGTACTCCAGTTAATATGCTGTGGAATGGTTGGGGGAGCCAATACTTGCACTGTTGACTGTGAAAAGATTTTTCATGTTAAACTGAGACGAATATAGAGCACCTTATGTTTGAATGTTTATTTTGTTAGCGGGTGTAAAATCCCCCACATATCATTGCTATGACGGTATTAATTTTTTTTCTTTTTTCTTTCTCGAAGAGGGCAGCCCTTGATGGTGATATTAGTTTCTTGCCCGGTAGCTCCTGTTCAGATGGAAAATCGGGATTTTTGTGTCTGGTTTAGGGACACACAAAGGGGGGTGGGGGGTGAATATATGTTCTGTTATGGCTCAAGTAGTTTTTTTTTGTGTGTGTGTCTGTGTCTTGCTTTTTTTTGTTTGTTTGTTTGTTTTATCATGTATAAGTTGTTCCTCTGTTTTTTCCTTTTTCACTGTTTTACTTTTCTCTTGTCTGCCAGATATTGCACACGGTGTGCCAAGTTGGTTGGTTGGAATGTGGGCCATGTACGTTTTGGATGCAGAGGTCTCTTGGTAAAGCAAATCTAGGGGGAAGGGATGTCACAGTGGTCTCGTGGAATGTTAAGGGGCTTGGCCATGCCGTTAAGAGAGATAAAGTTTTCAGACACCTTAAATCCTTCTCTGCTGATGTGATTTTTCTGCAGGAAACTCATATCAAAGCAACTGAACAACGCAGATTGAGGTGTAGTTGGATATCACAGGTTTACCAGTCATCCTTTACGTCTCATGCTCGAGGTGTGGTCATCCTCTTCAAAAAAAATATCCCATTTCAATTTATGTCCATGACAACAAACCCCCATGGTAGATACATCAGGGTGTCAGGAACTATAAATTCATTTCCATTGACGTTTTTAAACATTTATGGTCCAAATATAGATGATCCAAATTTTTTCAGGAATGTTTTTGAGCTGCTCTCAGACGATGGCAGTTCAAATATAATAATCAGTGGGGATTTAAATTGTTACTTGGATCCTTATTTGGACAGGCTGTCTTCTCGCCCTCCCCCAAATATAGCTTCAGTACAGGTCCTAAATAACTTGCTCAAATCTAAAAATTTGGTCGATATTTGGAGACTCCAACATCCCACTCAGAAAGATTACTCATTTTACTCCCATGTTCATAAATTATACAGCAGAATAGATTATCTCTTGGTGGACTCTCAGCTGATTTCTCATGTTACTAATTCAAAATATCATAATATTCTGATCTCAGATCATAGTCCTGTGACAATTTCCTTGAAATTCCCCCTTTCTAAACAAATTTATTCTTGGCGTTTCAATCCATCATTACTTTCAGATGAAAAATTCACAAATTATATTACCACTCGGTTAAAAGATTTCATGGAAATAAATGACAATGGTGAGGTGACAGACGCCATCCTCTGGGAAACGCGCAAAGTGGTTGTTCGTGGGTATATAATTTCTTACAAATCTGGTGTTAAAAAAGAAAGGGAAGGGCGCTTAAAAGAGATTGAAAGCATCCTCCCCACCCTTGAAACGGCGTATCAGGCTTCAAATTCCATGGAAGATTATAATAAGATTATGAAACTCAAATATGAATATAACTGTATCTTGGGTGGTGAGGTAAATAAGCTCCTCTGAAAACTAAAACAGAAACACTTTGAACTGGGAGATAAGCCTGTAAAGCTTCTAGCACGACAGCTTAAAGGTGCTCAGGCATCAAGGTCTATTCATTGTATTAAATCAAAGACAGGTACATTATTAACCAACCCCAAAGATATAAATGGTTGTTTGTTGTTGTTGTTGTTGTTGTTGTTGTTGTTGTTTTTATTTAAGTTTTTGTAAAGGGTATACATGTCATTACAGCATTGCATTGTTTACATTTTCATCACATATTCCCTTTTTTTTGTTTTTTGACAAGATTGAAAAAAAAAATTATTACAACACCCTTTTTTTAAGTGAAAGAAAAGAAAAAAAAAAAAAAAAGAGAAGATAAATAAAGAAACATCTGAGTAGCATTGGAGCAAAGAGAGGAACCATTATTGAAATGGTGTTTGTCAAAGATTAGGTCTGAGGGAAGACACACATGCGTTCCAAGGTTGCCAAAAGTTCAAGAACCCATCCATGTCCTGTCTCAGTGCGAATGTCAACTTTTCCATCAAATAAATGTCCTGAATCACGTTAATCCAATCTTCAGGTGCAGGGCAGTCTCTTGACATCCATTTTTTTGTAAGTGCTTTTTTACTTGCCAATATTAAAACAGTGAATAAGTATTTTTCTCCTCGTCTTTCCAGTGATTCCGCTAGTAAACCCAAATACAAAGTTACAAAAGAAAAGGGAACTGTTACTTTGAATATTTTCCCTAATATTGTCTGTACATTAGTCCAATATTGGTGGATAACTGGGCATGACCAAAACACATGAAAATGATTTGCAGTCTTTTCACCACACAAGCGCCAGCAATTCAACCCTTTGCGAGTAAAATTGTTTTGTGCCGGTGTTCTGAAAAATCTTACCAAATTTTTCCATCCAAATTCTCTCCACAGCAGGGATGAGGTACTTTTCCACTGTTGTTTATTTAGTTTTTCCCATAATTCCAGTTGTAAAGTGAAATTCCCCTCTTTTTCCCATTTCTCTTTTATATATAAGATAAGCCTTTATTAGTCCCACAATGGGGAAATTCCAGGATTGCAACAGCACAGGGATAGCAACACTCAGAGCAACAATCAGAAGGCAAGAAAAAAACAAAAAAAAAGCAAGAGCAGCTAATATACATATGTACATATTACTATAAATATATATACACTACCGTTCAAAAGTTTGGGGTCACTTAGAAATTTCCTTATTTTTGAAAGAAAAGTACTGTTTTTTTCAATGAAGATAACTTTAAACTAATCAGAAATACACTCTAATATCTAATATACATTGCTAATGTGGTAAATGACTATTCTAGCTGCAAAAGTCTGGTTTTTGGTGCAGTATCTACATAGGTGTATAGAGGCCCATTTCAAGCAACTATCACTCCAGTGTTCTAATGGTACAATGTGTTTGCTCATTGCGTCAGAAGGCTAATGGATGATTAGAAAACCCTTGTGCAATCATGTTAGCACAGCTGAAAACAGTTTAGCTGGTTAGAGAAGCTATAAAACTGACCTTCCTTTGAGCAGGTTGAGTATCTGGAAAAAATTATTATTTCAAATACAAATCATTATTTCTAACCTTGTCAATGTCTTGACTATATTTTCTATTCATTTTACAACTCATGGTGGTAAATAAGTGTGACTTTTCATGGAAAACTCAAAATAATTGTCTGGGTGACCCCAAACTTTTGAACGGTAGTGTATATATACGTATATATATACAGTGGGGTAAAAAAGTATTTAGTCAGCCACCAGTTGTGCAAGTTCTCCCACTTAAAAGATGAGCGAGGTCTCCAATTTTCATCATAGGTATACCTCAACTATGAGAGACAAAATAAGAAAAAAAAATCCAGAAAATCACATTGAAAGATTTTTAATGAATTAATCGGTAAATTCCTCGGTAAAATAAGTATTTGGTCAATAACAAAAGTTCATCTCAGTACTTTGTTATATACCCTTTGTTGGCAATGACAGGGGTCAAACATTTTCTGTAAGTTTTCACAAGGTTTTCACACACTGTTGCTGGTATTTTGGCCCATTCCTCCATGCAGATCTCCTCTAGGAAATCAACTGACATCCTGGGCAACTTCTACCGCTGCGTGATAGAGAGCACCCTGACCAACTGTATCACACTCTGGTATGGGAGCTGCTCTGTAGCTGACCGCAAGGCCCTGCAGCGGGTGGTGAAAACCGCCCAACGCATCACAGGGACTCCACTTCCAGCTATAGAGGACGTCTACAGGAAAAGATGTCTGCGCCGGGCACGCAGCATTCTTAGGGACTCCAACCATCCTGCTCATGGACTGTTCCAGCTTCTCCCCTCCAGAAGACGTTTCAGAAGCCTTCGGACTAGAACCAGCAGGTTTAGGAACAGTTTCTTTCCAACAGCTGTCACGTTATTGAACTTAGTTCCCCGCTGACTCTCTTACAATCATCTTTTACCATCCTCACCTGTACATAACTGCATAACTACATAACTACATCTAACTTATTGCACATTATTTGCACATAACAGTACTTTTAACTTTCTGCACATATTTGCATATATTTGCTTAAATTGCACATACTGTTAATTACCGTATATACTGCACTGCTGTCCTTTGCACTTCTGATTGGATGCTAAACTGTGTTTCGTTACCTTGTATTCATACATGTGTAATGACAATAAAGTTGAAGCTAATCTAATCTAATCTCTAGAGCAGTGATGTTTTGGGGCTGTCGCTGGGCAACACAGACGTTCAACTCCCTCCAAAGATTTTCTATGGGGTTGAGATCTGGAGACTGGCTAGGCCACTCCAGGACCTTGAAATGCTTCTTACGAAGCCACTCCTTCGTTGCCCGGGCGGTGTGTTTGGGATCATTGTCATGCTGAAAGACCCAGCCACGTTTCATCTTCAATGCCCTTGCTGGTGGAAGGAGGTTTTCACTCAAAATCTCACGATACATGGCCCCATTCATTCTTTCCTTTACACAGATCAGTCGTCCTGGTCCCTTTGCAGAAAAACAGCCCCAAAGTATGAGGTTTCCACCCCCATGCTTCACAGTAGGTATGGTGTTCTTTGTCCTCCAAGCACGACAAGTTGAGTTTTTACAATAAAGTTCTATTTTGGTTTCATCTGACCATATGACATTCTCCCAGTCCTCTTCTGGATCATCCAAATGCTCTCTAGCAAACTTCAGACGGGCCTGGATATGTACTGGCTTAAGCAGGGGGACACGTCTGGCACTGCAGGATTTGAGTCCCTGGCGGCGTAGTGTGTTTCTGATGTAGCCTTTGTTACTTTGGTCCCAGCTCTCTGCAGGTCATTCACTAGGTCCCCCCATGTGGTTCTGGGATTTTTGCTCACTGTTCTCGTGATAATTTTGACCCCACGGGGTGAGATTTTGCGTGGAGCCCCAGATGGAGGGAGATTATCAGTGGTCTTGTATGTCTTCCATTTTCTAATAATTGCTCCCACAGTTGATTTCTTCACACCAAGCTGCTTACCTATTGCAGATTCAGTCTTCCCAGCCTGTTGCAGGTCTACAATTTTTTTTCTGGTGTCCTTTGACAGCTCTTTGGTCTTGGCCATAGTGGAGTTTGGAGTCTGACTGTTTGAGGTTGTGGACAGGTGTCTTTTATACTGATAACGAGTTCAAACAGGTGCCATTAAAACAGGTAACGAGTGGAGGACAGAGGAGCCTCTTAAAGAACAAGTTACAGGTCTGTGAGAGCCAGAAATCTTGCTTGTTTGTAGGTGACCAAATACTTATTTTACCAAGGAATTTACCAATTAATTCATTAAAAATCCTTCAATGTGATTTTCTGGATTTTTTTTTTTCTCATTTTGTCTCTCATAGTTGAGGTGTACCTATGATGAAAAATGGAGACCTCTCTCATCTTTTAAGTGGGAGAACTTGCACAATTGGCGGCTGACTAAATACTTTTTTGCCCCACTGTATATATACACAGACACACAGTGCAGAGCATTGTAGCTGGATGGAATAAATATATGAGTATATAAACACACAGTGCGGAGCATTGTAGCTAGATGGAATAATAGGTAGATATATAAACACCCACAGTACGGAGCATTGCAGCTAGGTGGAATAAATATGTAAATATATAAACACACCCAGTGCGGAGCATTGTAGCTAGATGGAATAATATGTAGATATATAAACACACAGTGTGGAGCATTGTAGCTAGATGGAATAAATACATAGATATACAAATATAAACACACCCAGTGCGGAGCATTGTAGCTAGATGGAATAAATATGTAAATATATAAACACACACAGTGCAGAGCATTGTTACTAGATGGGATGAAACAGCACAACCGTCTACTTAGTTATCCTACATGGTATGATTATGTGCCCATACATATTCTCACCCTCCATAGCGACCGGTATTTTCCTAGATGTATGCCGGAGGGGACCATTGTGTAAGTCTATTGCATCTTTTGCATTCAAAACTATTAGGTTGTTACGTCTTTTTGCTATCTCTGCGAGCAGCCCTGCTTAGGTTGTACAGTCTGACAGCCGTTGGTAGGAAGGACCTGTGAAACCTCTCGGTTGTGCACCTGGGATGATGTAGTCTGCTGCTAAATGAGCTCCTCAGTGCATTCAGTATGTCCTGCATAGGGTGGAACTCGGACTCCAGCAGAGATGACAGTTTAGCCACCGTCCTTCTCTCTTCTATCTCCTCCACCGGGTCAAGGCGCTGCCCCAGGACAGAGCTAGCTTTCTTGATCAGTTTGTTCAGTCTCTTCTTATCGGCTGCTGTAATGCCACTGCCCCAGCAGACCACTCCAAAAGTGATGGCTGATGCCACCACTGTGTCATAGAATGTCTTCAACAGCGCCCCTTGTACACCAAAAGACCTGAGTCTCCTCAGTAGGAACAGCCTGCGCTGTCCCTTCTTGTAGAGTGCGTCAGTATTGTGTGACCAGTCTAGTTTATTGTTCAGATGAACACCCAGGTACTTGTAGGATGTCACCATCTCGATGTCTGTTCCCTGTATGTTTACTGGTGCTGTGAGGGGTTGTCCTTGCCTGCGGCAGTCCACCACCAGCTCTTTAGTTTTCCTCGCGTTGATCTGGAGGCAGTTCTGATGGCACCAGTCCACGAAGTCCTGGATAAGCCCTCTGTACTCAGCTTCATCTCCATTGGAGATGAGGCCAACGATCGCAGAGTCATCAGAGAACTTCTGTAGATGGCAGTGTGTTGTGTTGTGTGAGAAGTCCGCAGTATAAAGAGTGAACAGGAAGGAAGCCAACACCGTTTCCTGGGGGGCCCCCGTGCTACCGATGATGGTGTCGGACACACAGTCCCGGGTTCTCACAAACTGAGGCCGGTTCGTGAGGTAGTCCAGGATCCATGATGACAGGTGCTGGTCCACCCCTGTGCGCAACAGCTTGTCCTTCAGGATCATCGGTTGGATGGTGTTGAAAGCACTGGAGAAGTCAAAGAACATGATCCTCACCACATTCCCGGGCTTCTCCAGGTGGGACAGAGGACGGTGAAGGAGGAAGATCACCGCATCCTCCACCCCAATGCCATGCTGGTAGGCGAACTGGAGTGGATCCATCGCTGGTCCCACCAGGGGGCGGAGGTGAGTAAGGAGCAGTCTCTCCAGGGTCTTCATCAAGTGGGACGTCAAGGCCACCGGTCTGTAGCTGTTCAGGTCTTTGGGGTGGGAATTTTTTGGTACAGGTACCACACAAGATGTTTTCCACAGCTGTGGTACCCTCCCCAGCTTCAGGCTCAGGTTGAAGATGTACGCCACAATCCCACACAGCTGATCTGCACAGGACTTGAGGAGCTTTGTGCTGATGCCGTCCGGTCCCGACGCCTTCCTCACCTTGATCTTTCTCAGCTCCGTCCTCACCTGGGTCTTGGTCAGGGTCAGGTTGGGGGGCTGTGTGTTGGGAGTGGGGGGGGTGTTGGTGGAGTGGGGAGTGGGCAGCAGGACTTGATGTCTTTAGAGGCAGCAGTGGTTGTTGTGCAGTCAGGGGGGAGGGCGGTTGGTCAAACCTATTGAAAAACAGATTCAGATTGTTCACCCATTCCCTGCCCCCCGTGGCCTGGGGGGAGGTATTCTGGGGCCCAGAGATGGTTTTAAGGTTTCTCCAGACCCCGCTGATGTCGCTCTGTTGCAGCTTGTCCTCCATCTTCTTCCTGAAGCTGTCCTTGCCTTCTCTGATCTTTCTCCTCAGCTCCCTCTGTATGGACTTCAGCATCTCCCTGTTCCCCGACCTGAAGATCCTCTTCTTCTCTCTCAGAAGTGTTTTTATCTCAGGGTTGATCCAGGGTTTGTTGTTTGAGCAACACCGTATGGTCTTGGTGGGAACGGTGTCGTCCACACAGAAGCTGAGGTAGTCCATGAAGGTGTGAGTGAGGCCATCGATGTCCTCACCATGTGGATCGCAGAGCTGCTCCCAGGCGGTGGTTTCAAAACAGCCCTTTAGAGTGTCTATTGCCTCCTCAGACCATAGCTTCACTGTGCGCATGGCCGGAGGTTGTCTGTGCACTAGGGGTTTGTACACTGGCCAGAGATGAACCAAGTTGTGATCCGATCTCCCGAGTGGGGGGAGTTGTGATGAGGTGTACGCCTCCTTAGTGTTTGCGTAGAATAAGTCCAGTGTTTTATTGTCTCTAGTGTGGCATGTGACATACTGGGTAAACGTGGGTAGAATGGGAGATAGTGAAACATGGTTGAAATCGCCTGGGATGAGGAGAAGAGCATCTGGGTATTCTGTCTGCAGCCTGCCGGTTACTGGATGGATGACGTCACGCGCTGTCCCAGCATTTGCCATCGGATTTGCATAAACAACAATGCAGATCACGTGTGAGTATTCCCTCGGGAGATATGTAGGCCGCATGCTAACAGCTAGCAACTCAATATACTCAATATGATGTGTTGTCTCCTTTTAAATCTTGAAGACCATGGTATATTTTAGAGATGTATCTGATCCCTGGGATCCCTTTGTATGCCATTAAGAAAACCTTCAGAACACCTGACTGGGCCCTTTCCAAATGCTCCTTTTTAAGTATTTTGTTTATGTGGCGTCTAAGCTGAAAGAACCTGTAAAGGTCTTGATTTATTAGACCTTGTTTTTTCAAATCTTCAAAACTTTTTAAAGTTTGCCCTTTAAAAAAAAATTGTAATATTTTATCAGTCCATTCTCTTTCCACTTTTTAAATCTGGTGTCTGTTTTATTAGGAGTAAAATCCTGATCATAGGAAATCCATTGTAATAATTGATAGGGTTCTTTAGTTTTATTCTCTCTGACTATCTTAAACCAAATTTTTAGCGGAGTCTCTATCCACGGGTTAGTGTTATTCAAATGTTTAGGTAAGACATTATTCCCTATTATCGCCTGTAGGGGAATGTCACTTGTTATTTGGCATTCTATCTCCTTCCATTGTGCAGTGTAGAATGGGTTACATATCTCTACTAAAGTTTTAATTTGTGCGGCTTTAAAATAGTCCCTGATATTTGGCAGCGCGAGCCCACCTTTGTCTTTGTTTAGCTGTAGGGTTCTATATCCGATTCTTGGTCTCTTGCCCTGCCATATGAATCTTGAGATCCTTCTATCCAGTTCTTGCCATGTTTTTTTGGGAGGTTCTACCAGTATTGTTTGGAAAAGGTATAGAAGACTAACTAACCTGCACTTATATAGCGCTTTTCTAGTAACAAAGACCACTCAAAGCGCTTTCACTAGTACTAACCCTCTATTCTAAGGGCCTATAGGAAACAGATATCTAGGGACAATTTAGAACAGCCAGTTAACCTAATATGCATGTCTTTGGATTGTGGGAGGAAACCGGAGCCCCTGGAGTAAACCCATGCAACACAGGGAGAACATGCAAACTCCACACAGAAAGGTTCCAACCCCTGCCAGCCTGGGGATTCAAACCAGGAACCTTCTAGTTGTAAGGCAACAGTGCTAACCACTGCAACACTGTGCTGCCGTGGAAGTATATTCATTTTGACTGCTTCAATTCTTTGTGCAGTACCCAAGAATGGTATCATATTCCATCTTGCTAGATCAGATTTTATTTTTGCCATCAGTGGATCATAGTTTAGTGTTATAATTTTGTTGAGCTGTTTCGGGATATTGATCCCCAGATATTTCATAGATTCCATCTCCCAGTTAGTTTTGAATTTGCTTAGTAAATATTGATTTGGGTTATAGTTGAATGTTAAAATTTGGGTTTTATGCATGTTCAATTCGTACCCCGATAACTCCCATACTCTGAAAAAACTGAGATTAGTTCTGGAAAAGAGGTGTCCGGCTGCCCCAGGTATATTAAAATGTCATCAGCAAAGAGTGCTATTTTATGTTCCTTCTGACCAAGTGTAATACCTTGAATTTTTTGATTCTGTCTTATCCATTGGCTCAGAAGTTCTATGAAGATTGCAAAGAGCAGTGGAGACAAGGGGCAGCCCTGATGATATCCTCTCTCCAGTTCAAAAGATAATGATAATTTACCGTTAATCTTTATTTTAGCTGTTGGTTTTTTATATAATGCCTGGACAGTTCTGATGAGTTGTTATGAAAATTGAAACTGGACAAGATTCTATATAGGAAAGACCAGTCAACCGAATCCAATGCTTTTTCAGCATCTAATCCCAGTATGGCTGCATTTAAATTATATTTTTTTATTTGATGAATTACTGTATGTGTAAAGTGTGTCTAATGTTATCTTGTGTCTGTCTTTGTCTTATAAAACCTGTTTGGTCTAGATGAATTAAGTCTGTCAGTATATTTTCTAACCTTTTGGCAAGGATGGTGGTAAAAAGTTTATAGTCCTGATTTAACACACTGATTGGCCTGTAGTTGGAGCAGTCTAGTTTATCCTTTTCAGGTTTAGGTATGACTGCAATGACCCCTTCTCTCCAGGAGGGGGGGATTTCCCCCGTGTGGAGGACATAGTTAAATTTTTTCAGGAGGAGAGGAAAGAGTTGCTGTTTAAAAGATTTGTAACTCTGCTGTATAACCATCTGTTCCTGGGGATTTGTTAGCTTTAAGTTTCATAATTGCTTTTTCTAATTCTTTAGGTTGTATTTCTGCCAATAGTTTTTATTTTGTGACTCAGTAAGTTGGGGAAAATTTAATGTATTTAGGAAGGCTTTGGATGTGTCTTTGTGTTTTTTGAGGAAGTACAAGTTCTTGTAGTAATTCTCGAAGCTTTTATGAATTTTCTGAATTCTAATTTTTATTTCCTTTGATACTGGGTCTCTGATTTTGTAGATTGCTCTCTCCGTTTGTTGTTTCCTCAATTTATAGGCTAGTAATTTTGCAGATTTGCTACCTGTTTCATAATATTTTTGTTTCAGAAATGTAAGTTTCTTCTGGATTTCTACTGTGTAGATCTCGTTTATTTGTTTTTTTATTTCCTTAATTTTGAGCAAGTCATTAGAATGAGTGTTGTCTTTGTGCTCTTTTTCTAGTTTCTTAAGTTCTGACTCTAATGTGATTAGTTTTACTTGTCTCAATTTCTTTTGGAGTGCCAGTTTTGCAATAATCTTTCCCCTTATTACAGCTTTGCATGCATCCCACAGTATTAAGTACCTGGGTGTTCATCTGAACAATAAACTGGACTGGTCACACAATACTGACGCACTCTACAAGAAGGGACAGCGCAGGCTGTTCCTACTGAGGAGACTCAGGTCTTTTGGTGTACAAAGGGCGCTGCTGAAGACATTCTGTGACACGGTGGTGGCATCAGCCATCACTTTTGGAGTGGTCTGCTGGGGCAGTGGCATTACGGCAGCCAATAGGAAGAGACTGAACAAACTGATCAAGAAAGCTAGCTCTGTCCTGGGGCAGTGCCTTGACCCAGTGGAGGAGATAGGAAAGGACGGTGGCTAAACTGTCATCACTGCTGGAGGCCAAGTTCCACCCTATGCAGGACATACTGAATGCACTGAGGAGCTCATTTAGCAGCAGACTACATCATCCTAGGTGTACAATTGAGAGGTTTCGCAGGTCCTTCCTACCAACGGCTGTCAGACTGTACAACCTAAGCAGGGCTGCTCGCAGAGATAGCAAAAAGATGAGACAACCTAATAGTTTTTGAATGCAAAAGACGCAATAGACTTATACAATGGTCCCCTCCGGCATACAACTAGGAAAATACCGGTCGCTATGGAGGGTGAGAATATGTATGGGTACATAATCATACCATGTAGGATAACTAAGTAGACGGTTGTGCTGTTTCATCCCATCTACAATGCTCTGCACTGTGTGTGTTTATATATTTACATATTTATTCCATCTAGCTACAATGGTCCACACTGGGTGTGTTTATATATCTACATATTTATTCCATCTAGCTACAATGCTCCACACTGTGTTTATATATCTACATATTATTCCATCTAGCTACAATGCTCCGCACTGTGTGTGTTTATATATTTACATATTTATTCCATCTAGCTACAGTGGTCTGCACTGGGTGTGTTTATATAGCTACATATTATTCCATCTAGCTACAATGCTCCACACTGTGTGTGTGTTTATATATTTACATATTTATTCCATCTAGCTACAATGCTCCGCACTGTGTTTATATACTCATATATTTATTCCATCCAGCTACAATGCTCCGCACTGTGTGTGTATATATATATATATATATATATATATATATATATATATATATATATATATATATATATTAGTGCTGTCAAAATATCGCATTATTATCGCGTTAACTCAAGCGCCTTTTTAATGGCGAGATTTTTTTTAACGCGAGATTAATGCTGTGACCGTAGTTTTTCATAAGCACAGTGTACTGGCTGTAATACCACGCACGTACACATGGTGGCGGAACGAAGGATACGATTTCAAATATCAAACAAAGAAGAACCCAACGACTAAAGCGCGCGGCACTGGCGGCACTAGTCAGCCACAGTAATGGATGCACCAGGGACACTTCTCAACGGAAAGTTTACATTTAAAATAGGAAAGGATGGTTCGATCGATAAAACTAAAGTTATTTGCACTTATTGTCGATGTGAACTTAGCTACCATCGAAGCACATCCAGTTTAAAATACCATTTGATGGCCAAACACACCAGTGATGTAGCTTCGCCTCCTCCACGTCAGAACCAAACAAGTTTGGATGGCTTCCGACAGCGGCCCATGGATGCTGCTACTAAAATGAAGCTAACAGCTGCCATAGCTAAGTGGGTGGCTACGGCATGCAGGCCCGTTAGTATTGTGGAGGATGAAGGTCTGGCCGAGATAATTCGCATCGCATCCAACGACTGGACCTACGAAACTCCTTCCAGAGCTACTATCACACGCCGGATAGAAACGTTGTTTGAAACGGAGAAGTTCCAGTTACAACAGGCATTGGGGCAGACAGAAATAGTCGCGCTAACGGGAGATTACTGGACGTCACTTGGCAATGACAACTACCTCGGGGTCACAGCACATTATTTCACCCCACAGTGGAAACTTCAGTCCCATGCTTTGACTGTTATGAAGACAGAAGAGAGGCACTTCACTGATAATGTTGCAGAGCACTTCATGAATGTAGCCAGAGAGTGGGGCATCGAAAAGAAAGTTGTTTCACTGACCATGGATAGTGCACGCAATATGATGGCTGCAGCCAGAGAGCTCCCCTTTGAACACCTGCCATGCATCGCACACAGCGTGCACCGAGCAGTCACGGTTTCTCTGCACAATAGCCCATTCGACAGCGCATTGGCAAAATGCAGAAAACTTGTGGGACACTTTAAACACAGCCCAACGAATGCCCTGGAACTCGAGCGGCAGCAAATTGCACACAACCAGAAAGAAGAAGCGCTCACGCAGGAGGTAGCAACAAGATGGAATAGTACCCTTGAAATGATAAAGCGTGTCAAACGGAATATTGAACCTCTGACAGCTGCCCTGGCCCTACACTCAACCAAAGTCACCATGCCAACAGCAACGGAGCTGGAGAAAACAAAGAAGCTCGAAGCTGCGTTGGAGCATTGCAGGTAGGCCTAATTATGTCTTGTAGCCTATATCTGATTCTTTAACAATTAAAGTAGATCTGTGTCAAGACAGAAACATTAGCACCTGTCTCACCCAACGTAAAATACCACCCTGTGGCATGTTTTAGATGGGCCATCTCTATGTGTAGACTGTTTATTTGCTTCATTTTACTCAAAGTGTAGCTCGTGATTATCTGTATATTTTTTCTGTATTTTGACATAATCAGTGACTGTTTCAATAGCTATGATTCCCTGTGTAACTTAACAACAGAGAAGGCCAGGAAGCGCCCAAGAGGCTAGGTTTTCAGCACTTTCCGCCCTAAAAACGCATTTGGTGGACACAGGCCCTAATGTCTGTCTGTCGGTATCACCTCTCTCCCTTCAACTGTGTGTGTTTGTCCCGCACAGCACTGTAAATGGGTAATGTGTGTGTGTGTGTGTGCGCGCAGGAACACATGTGATTCCTCATATCCCCTCCCATCACTGTAACTGTAGGTTATCTATCAGGTGTCCGTATGTGTGTGACAGAGTTTTGTGAAAGAGCTTTTGTATATTGTTGCAGATATGTGACAGATCTTCTGGGTGGAGAGAAGTTTGTTTCTTGCTCTGTGGTGATGCCAGCATTATGCCACCTGTCCCGAGTAATGGAAGTCACTGAGGACGACCCAGCGTACTTGATCAAGTTCAAGGAAACCTTTTCAGCGGATATGGAAGGTCGCAAAGAGAAGTTGAACATCGCATGGCTCAGGGTTGCTACAGCACTCGACCCAAGGTAAGATATTCATTCTACATTCTTCTCAGTATTTTGTTTGTCTTAAGCACCACTTTGTTTTGTGGGTTGGTTCTCTTCAATATCCATTTTTTTCTTCTGAATCTGGAATAGAGATTAGGTCAATGTTTTGTTTTACTAGTGCCTTTGCTTGTATGGCAATAACGTTGATATTTTTTATTATTTCATTTCAAGGTTTAAGGACCTCAAGTGTCTGAGCAAACCTGACCGGGTTGTCGTGTGGGATTCCATCCGTGCCTTACTCCAGCAGCAGGAGAAGGGGAGACCAGCAGCACTGGATGACCAAAGCATGCCTGAGCCAGAGAAGAAGAAGCCAGCTCTCATGTTTGCACAAGAATCTTCCTCAGATGAAGAGGAGGACACCGTGGAACGCTGCATTGAGCGCTACAAGGCAGAACCTATGATTGGCATTGAAGACTCTCCACAGGAATGGTGGTCCACACATAAAGCGTCACACAGTGAGATGGCCTCCCTTGCATGCAAATACTTAGCAACGCCTGCCACGTCAGTACCATGTGAACGATTGTTTTCACTGTCTGGACATGTCGTTCAGAAAAAACGATCTTCCCTGTTGTCTGAAAATGTCAATAGGCTTGTCTGTTTGAGCAACTGGCTCAAAGACAGAAAGTAGGCCTTTAGGTTGACTCACCTGTTACGTGCTAGCAGTTACATTATGTTCATGTTCAAGAGGCTGTGTTGGTAAGTTTAAAACTGCAGCAGTTGGGCTACTATACAGTCATTAGACTGTACTACTCCTCTCAGGGGACACTCTCCTCTTGTTTTCATTTTGTATTTAAGGGGCTGCTTTTGTGCCTATATATTTTTTATTTGTATGTATCTTTTTTTATCGCAGATATCAGTGGCAGGGTTACTAAACTAATGAAAAGGAAAAAAAGAAAACATTTTTTTATTTTCAGAGTAATATGTCCTGTTTTGTTTTCTCGGTCTAATACGGAAGCTATGGATGCTTTGCAATGATAATAATAATAAAAAACATTTGTACAAAGCAAGCCCACTCACTTTTTGTGCTGTTAAGAGAATTAAAATGGTTTTTCATGAGACAAAAATACGCAACTAAAATGTGATTAATCATGAGTTAACTATGAGATTGTGTGATTAATTATGATTAAATATTTTAATCGCTGGACAGCACTAATATATATATATTTATATTAATATGTACATATGTATACTAGCTGCTCTTGTTTTTTCTTGCCTTCTGATTGTTGCTCTGAGTGTTGCTATCCCTGTGCTGTTGCAATCCTGGAATTTCCCCATTGTGGGGCTAATAAAGGCTTATCTTATCTTATCTTACTAAAGGGGAGGCTTCTCCATTATCATTTTTCTTCCAAATATCTGAGGATATCTGACTCCAATTCATCTTTCAGTGGTCCTTTCAGCACATTTGAATTTAACCTCTGTAGAAGGAAATATGAAAAATTAATAAATAAATAAATATGATCAGGTATGAATTATTTAATTTATATTGATGTATTGGAATCTGAGATCAAATCTCGTTTCATATACATCAGAAAGGTTAATAACACTCGTGGGGCACCAGCTTCTATCTCTAAGAAGCAATTTAATCTTTAATTTCACTTTATACCTGTTTAATCACTCAATAAATTAATAATCAGTCTCAAAAATTTTTCCATGAATTCGATACCTGTACTTGAAACAGACTCAGAATGAAATAAATTCTCAACAACTTCTCTCATTTTCACATATTTATTAAATGAAATGATTAACAGACATTGCAGTAATTTCATTAATCATAAAATCAATCTTGTAAATGATAGATTAACAATGTCAATATTTTCGGAACCAGGGTTAAACTGAGAAACCAATTTCTATCAGTTTGAGATAACAGATTATGGAAGCAACGCAAATTTATGGAGAAAGTTTACTAATTATATGAAAAGTCCTGGATTGATCTTAAGAAAATAAAAACGGAATTTTAATGAAAAGAAGAGTTATGTTAATGGCTTCTTAATTTGCATCTGATTAGATACACAAATTATTACAGAACCTCAGACGTTTAATTCAGCAGATGAATTAAAGTTGCAGCTCACGTGATTCCTCGTTCGGCGTCATCCTCAGCCCAAGATTTCATAGACGTTAGGGGAAATATCTGCCCGCAGATATTTTCAGGGTCCCCATTTCGACCTTTAAAGTCAAGCGGTCGAAGGCTGGATCTTGGCTGTATGACCCACAGTAACGTGAATAGGAGCTAGATGGTGCCGACGTTTCTTCAGCGTGTGATGAACAGAGCTGCGCGTTTTCTCCTTGTAGGCAAGCGGCTCCAGAGGTCTTCAAGAATAATTAGATCTATTCAGATCTCAAATTAGAAAAAAAAAAAACTTTTGGACTTTAGATAAAATAATAGCTTCTGGTGTGTCATTGGTCAAGAAAAATATTATAAAAATAAAGTCAAGATTAAAGTTTACATTAAAACTAAACAAACAGTGATTTTACAGAAAGTTTAACAAAGAAAAAGAGATAAATAAAAATTGGAGTTTAACTCCAATTAAGAATTGAGCTCAAAGAAATAGGAATTCCTAGGCATTTAAGAGAAAAAGAAAAAGACAATAAAATACGAAGTTACATAAACAAATTACAAGTTATCTGCTCTGTGTTCAGAAAAACGACACGTGGTAGAAGTCTTTGTTCTTCCTTGCTCTTCCTTAAAGTTCTTTCTTGCTGTGCGTAGACAATAGACAATGAAGAGAGACCAACGTCGAAAGAGAAAAGAGATCGGTGATAAGGGGATGAATCAGAGCGAAGAGAAAAAAAAAGGGATAAAGAGATCGAAGCAGGGGTCTCCCTCCTATTTATAAGCTCTGTTGAGCTATCGCGGGATTCCGGGTTGACCGGAATCTCAGCCAATGAGCATCCTTCGTGGGCGGGCTTGATGAACTTTCAGTACAATGAACAAACAGTCTATTGTCTGGAGCTTTTGGGGAAAGAGTTGTCATGCAGAGATTGGCTGCTGGAGTCACATGGTTTTAGAGGCAAATTTTTGATACATACTGGAATGTGCTTTTCCCCCTTATGTAAACTAAGATAACTTTAGTGATTAATATAAATTATAAGCAGTGCTTCTAAATCAACATGCAGGAATAAACATTCATTTAAACATTTTTAACATGCATATATATAAAGTCACAGATTAATGCATTTCACACATATTATTGATTTTCCACATTAAAGACATCAGAGTCCATTTGCTTTTCATAGTCCTGAAAAGAAGAGGTTTAGAATTGAGTTTGTAATAATGTACTTTAAAGTTCACTGGTTAAATCCAGCATGTCCCAGAGTTTAAGGAAATTAACTGAGTTGTGGATCTGTGTGGCCAGGTCTCCATGTCTCCATGTTTATGGGGGCAATAAAGGGTCAAAACAGGAAATGCATTCGTTGAATTCTTTCGACTGGTTTTAACAAAGGAATGGGATTTCAGCTGTGGCCTGGAGGAAGAAAATCCATTCTTTACTGTCTTACTCCTGGGTGAAACAATGTCTTTAAGCAGACGAATAATTATTGCTGAGCCAAAGTGAGATGATGCTACAGTGCCCCCTCTGGTATCAATGATGACGTTGATTCAGCGTTGATAGCAATCCTAGGCATCAAATCCCAATTTGGCGAGGCTTGATCCAAATGCTGAACTAAAATTCTGATGTCGATAAGTCTTAAGCTTGTAAACAGTATCTATTCCAAAGTGTAGGTCCTTAAATTTGGTTTTCTGAAAAACTTCTAGAAATTTCAAAAATAGTTTGAGCATGACCAAATATAAACATTGTATAATTGTCTAGGATATACTAAGGTTCTGTATATGCCTGTAAAGACTTAAAAAAAAAAATTCTGGGTACAAAAAGGGTGAACTAGAAGTATGTGGTTTTTGACATACTTGATATAAATGTTTTGGGTTTGCTGAAAAATATCTATTCAAAATTTCAAAAACAGTTTAAATGTGCATAAAATCTAAATAAAGTATAAAGGATTATTTGTATATACACATGCATGTATCCAAAAATCTTAGTCAAAAGTAAAAATAAAATTCTTTCATATTTGAGGTAGATGTTCAGACTAATCAATATTGAGGTGACTCAAGGAGGTTCAAATTGAATTTGTTTAGTTAGACTAAACCATGGTTCCACAGATGTCCAAATCATAGGGTGTTTGAGGCTTTTGTTCAGAAAAACTGAGTGGGCATAGGATGTCGTTATCATTCTTTGGATGGCAATGAGAAGTAAATTTGGATTTACTGCAAAAAGGATATGATGAGAGAGCATATTCATTGCTAAAGCGTTAATTGAAAAGCTAATGTTTCTAGCTACTTCTGAGAGTAACATAGACATTGGCTGTGTGTGAGTATAGTCAACCTTTAACACAAAGAGCAAAGAGTTCAAGATCTTGTTGAGTTTGACTGAAGCTTCGGAGCAAGCATTCAAAACCAACACAGTGTCTTGTAAGATTTTGGTAACCATTTGTGGTTCGACAACCTGGCGTTTCAGTTTAGCGGTGTTGACCGAGTTAACAGTGGGAGTGCTAAGGTTAACAAGAGGCTCTAACGATGAGGCTGTTATTAAGAATCCACCCGAGGATCTTTGACCTTTTGTTTTGGCTTGGCCCATTTCTGACTGGGTGACAGTGGGTGTGATTGCTAGGCAGATGGCTAAACTGATAAACAGGAGGGCCATGATCTTGGCAAACATAAAAGTGAGTGGTTTTGGATCTTAATCTTCTTGTTGATCTTTCTTTAGATACCTGGTTGGCAAACGAAAATTTCTCTCAGAGGTGGAATGATTTCTTTTAGATGGATGTACTTTATTAATCCCAAAACTGGGAAATTACAGAATAGAGATTAAGAGATTAAACTCTAAACCTTGTGCTTGTTTTTCACCTTTGATGGGAGTTTTAAGATTATTAGCTCAAGCTAATGGTGTTGAATGTCTTGTGTATACTATTTGGTAATAGTAAGTTGATTGAAGTTTATTAGATTTTACAGAGGTCTTTGAAATTAGTTTAAGGGCTAATTTGGTTTTAATATACCCTTTCCGGAGGTTTGATGCAGTTAACTAATTGCTTGGAGAGATTTGACTGAGTGCACCTGAGGCTAGTAGTTAGCTACAGTTATTTCTCAAACATAGGTTTGATTTTAATCTTATTTATGGACTTACTTTGACAGTGTTGTACCCGACAAGTCCCATGGGGTTTTGGTAAAGGTTACTCTGATTTTGGTGAGCCCATTTGAAAATGGGGTCCTGGGTTTGGCACTTGAGTGGCCAAAGTTTGTTGGTGACAATGTGTGGATTCATCCACTCGGGCAGGAATTTAGGAGTGATTTTCCTTTCCTGTAAATTTATTTCAGGTATCTGCGGTACAAATGTGGGATGGAAGATCTTGTCCCCCCTTTGCAGTTTGTCATGCAAGAGTTTTTGATCGTTGTACGCTTTGTGCTGTTTAGCGAATCGGTCCGAATGTTTTTGAAATACAACCTTGGAAGCTTTGTATGTCGTTTTGATGCTTTTGTGTTCTGCAGCTGTAATGTTATGGGCATTGGCAGTCATCACCCCCCTCTGGTTTCGAGGAACTCTGAGCGGTGGCGATGATGGTTTGTCGGAAGCATGAACAGGAGTGCCATTGTATAGCTGCAGAGAAGATTGTGTCACATGAAATGGTTTCAGGTTTGGTATGTCATAGGGTTTAGATGCGGGCAGCACATGTATCATTTTATCCGACCGGTGTTTGACGGTTTTATGGATCATTTGGTTGCAAGGTTGAGTGACTGTACGCCTTGCGTTTGCAAAAGTTGGGTTCATTGTCGCAAAAAGTTGAGGTTTCAGAGGGTCTAGAGAGCTGGTTGGTGGGGCTCTTGTGACCATGCAGGCCTCATGGGCGGGTGGGTGGGTTTCAAAACGTGACACCACCATTGAATCATGGGTATCAGGGGTTTCAAGGGGGCCGTTTGGGGTTTTCTGCTCGGCCATTGAGTTTTCAAGGTCATTTGATTCCTTGGTGTGACCTTGTATTTGAAGGTGACTTTTGACTTCTTGTGGACAGTACTCACCTTGGTCTTGGCAGTCACTTTCACTCGGTTGCAGTTGTTCCAACAGTGCTAGTTGTGTGAGACTTGGGGTGTCCAAAGTGTTCAGGACGAAGCACTGTGATTCAGTTGTTCTTGTTGGGTCAAATGGGTGAGGGTGTTGCGTTTGAGCCCATAGTTTGAGGTTCTTGAAATCAATCAGTGGCTCAAAACGGTTCAGTAGGTCTTTGCCAACAAGCAATGGAATGGCGTCAAGTTTGGACACGTAGACCGGATGTGTCAAGGTCATGGGTCCAATGGACATGTTTAGTAGTGATACGCCCAACAGGGTTGTTTTAGTGAGCGCATATGGTCGCATGGCTAATGAACAGGGTTCCAGTTTCAAATGTTTGTTAGCGCGGTGAGCGGCTACACGTAGTTTGTCAAAAAGGGTGTGTGACATGAGAGTGATGTCAGCAGTGGTGTCTAAAACAGCGTCCTGACACATCATGTCTTCAAGGGTCAGTGGAAGGTAGAATTTCCGTGCCACCCCCCTCTCGTTTAAATCGCATAGGAATTGTGGAACCGGTGGTTCGACACAGAGTTGCGAAACGTTGTTAGAGGAGTGGTCTGTGACCTGTGGTTGGGCTGCCATAACAGCACTGGACTGCGTTGAGTCCTTTGGTCCTTCCTCATTTGCATGAGGGATTTTCTTCTTGCGTTTCCTTCATTTGGAACGTTTGTTTTGAGTTGGCACAGCTGATATAGCTAGAATGTTAGCAGTTTTATTCTCTTTGTAGCTTTGAATCTCTGCTAGGAGGTGTTTGACAATTTCAATATCTTCTCTACTGAATGTAGGAGTTTCTTCTTCCTTCCAAGGTTTGTGATAGGTCTCTGCTTCTGAGCTTCTGTGATGGGATGGAGACCATCTGTCATGGTTACGCATGTCTTCGTATCGGTATCTGTCATCATGGTAGTCCGTATCGCGTTCTCGTGACCCATCCCGTGGATATGGTCTACGACGGTAGTCGGGTTTTCGCAAAGTTGGCCCAAAGTGATATCCAGAGGACCTAGTTTGGTTTTGACCTTGATGAGGTCGGCTGGGAAAATGCTTCGGCTGTTTATGTACTCACAGTGTAGGAGGTGGAGTAGAGCGAGGAGCTCCTTCCAACTCCAAGGTGTTAGATGCACCGCTAATAGCTAGCACTGTGGCAGGCTCAGCGTGCTTGTTGCAGCTTTGTTGCTGTTTTTGGAACGCATAGTGTGCAAACTCTCTCAGCTGACTTATTGAGTTTGACCTTGGGTTAGCTGTAACTCCCAGGTAATGACTCACAGTGGGATGGAGGTTTTGGATGAAGAGGGTCTTGAAATTGTGGTTTTCTTCCATCCCTGGTGTATTTTGAGATCCAAAATATGCAAGTAGGAGTCTCTGGTAGTAGGCTTGTGTTGGCTCTGAGCATCCTTGCTTCACGGCTAGGGCTGCGGTTAGCCCTGCCTGTAGGCAGTCGTCGGAGAACTCCTTTTCGATGGCTTCGTGGAGTAGCATGTAGTCTGCTTTGATGTTTGTCGGCTGTCTGTCTATGAATTTTGATACTGACCTGTTAGATGTTAGTTTGATCAGATAGATGCGATCGTCGGTCGTAGTATCAGGATACTTACGCAGGTAGTAACCAATGTCCTGTAAATAGATTTTGGCCTCAGGTGAACCCGTAGGTCCTGGATCAAATTTGGTGATATTTCGTGCGATCTTGTCAAGGTCGCGGTCTGAAGGGGCACACGCACGCTGTCCACACGGTCGTCCGTATTCGAAACGGGAATCGGGTGAGGGAGTGCAGTGGATGTCCCTGTGTTCATGTCTTTCCTTTAGGAGCAGTTGACATTCCTTGTAGTCCTTCTTCACATTTTCAAGTTGACCTTCAACTCTTCTGAGTTCCTTCTTTGTGTCTTGAAGGGCATCTTCAAGTTCATTGTTGTCTTGGTGAAGCACGTCATTGTTATTCATCAACCGTTCCTTTTCTGACTCTGCACGGTCCAAATCTTGTAACGCTTCATCCAGTTGGTTTTGAGTTTTGTCATTCTTCTCTTGAGATTGTTCTAAATTTTCCTTCAGGGTTTCATTCTCTTCTTGGAGAGATCGGATCGTTGTTTGTTGATTTGCTAGCTCGTTCTCAGCTACCTTTAATCTTGCGACTAATGTTAGTGCAAACTTACCTAACACACTGGTGAGGTCCTTGCCTTCTGGTGGTTTTTCAGTGTGTTCATTCAAAAGTTCTTCAGTGAGTTGCTCCAATTCTTCGGGCTGTGTTTCCTTGACCCATGTTGTGAAGCTAGAAATTAAATTAGAAGTCCATGCTTCCATTGTTGTTTGAAGGTCATCCAGTTTGATAAATCGGTCGGTTGTCTGTTGACTCATCATGTTTGACCATTGTTGTTATTTAGCCTTAAAAATAAAATTCAACTGATTGATTATTCTTAAATTTGTTCAACAAGGTTTAACCGTGAGTGTTTTATTTTATACAACCGTGATAGTTGAAAGTTCCTTTAGAATTTGTTTCAACTTGTAGGCTTGCAGGATGAGAAACAGAATTTTGAAATTATTTAGAAATGTAGAGATGCTTCAATTAATTCGTTCGTTGAAACCGTATGTTGATAAATAAAGTTGAATTGAAATTGGATTGAGTTTGTTTCACAAAACAAAACAGGAATTTCACTTGTGTGGATTGACTTCTTTCCTTTGATTTTCAAAGTCTAGTATTGGAATTTGTCATCAATAACTAGGTTTGGGATTTTGCAGAATGTCACTTTGAAAGTGAGGATTTATTTACAAAAGAAATACAAAAACATAAGAGGCTAAATGCTTTAAAGATTTAAAATTATAAGTTTCCACTTTCTTTTAAAGTTAAGGCTTTCCTTTGGTTTTATTTCTTAAAGCCTATTTTCATTTGAAGCGTTAAATGTTTAAAATATTTACAAATTAGAAACAAGTGAATTGTTTGAATATTTGGTGTCCAAGGATTTCTTAGGAGTGAAGCCAATAGTGATCTGTCTTGATTGTTATCTATAAATTTCTTATTTACAGAATAATCAATGTTTGCACCTTTTTGACTTTCCTTTTAAATCCTGGGAAAAATTTGAAAATTATGCTGGTTGGTTAAATGTTTTTCATGTCATGTAGAGAAAACATGAATCCAGAAATGACGCAATGAGTTTAAATAACACCTAGAGCTTCTCTTAAGTGTTGATTGCTTGGTGTGGTTTCCTAAATTTGAGAAAGAGGAAAAATTATAAATATTCAGTAAGTCTGTAAATTTGTCAAAATGCACAGATTTAATCCTACTTTAATGTTACTCTTGAGTAAACATCAGCATTAGAATCCTTAAGCTAAAACTGGGTTTCTGTGGGAAGGGAATCACACCATATCACATTTAAAAACAGCAAAATAAGCACACATATAGCTTCAAAGTTTGCAACTTTTTGCTTAAAAGTGTGTAAATATGTTTGCTTTTAGCTTAAAAGATTATAATATGTGGTTACATAAGTGATTAAATACAATAGGGGTGTTTGTAAATGTTCCTGCTATAGGTATCTATGCAGTGAGTGGGGTTTCACCACTGAGAAAAACTTTCAGAAGCCAACAGGTCCTTTTCCTTTTATTCTTGGCATAAAAGTTTGGATTAGTGTTAAATGTAGTTTATTCCAAATAATATGAATTGCTTTGAAGTTACTTTGAAGACTTAATTTGGTTATAAATCGTCTTTAAAGATTAGAAGTTTAAATAAAAATTGCAGTCCCTATGTTTCACCACAAGATGGAGGCAGTTTTCGTCTGCACTTCCGGAAGAGGAAACCCAACGACGTCACTCAAGGAGTCAAGGATTTCTACTCAAAATGGCGGCTACAGGGAACTTTACCTAGACTTAAGATGGTGTCGCTTGGCCGATCTACACATGCACAGTTTTTGTGCACAGCTTGACGGTCGCGTGCGGGGCTGTGAGCGTGCATGAATACTATGTGGATCCAGCATGAGCTTCAGTCCATAAAACCACGCCTTGCTTTCCAAAGGCGGGAAAACTTTGGTCTCCCTAAACTTTATTCAACAAGGTTATACAATGGTTAATTCAATTAAATCCCCCAAGGGTTTGCTTCGCCTGCAGGGTGTTGAAATAATGGGGAAAACAAATAGGATTTCTTCGCTATTTTGTTCCCAGGCCTATTTTAATTATTCAGCGTGTTAAGCACGCTTAACACGCTTAACACGCTTAACACGCTTAATGCTTCTTAAGCATGTATTGAACAAAAAAAAACAAACTAAAAACTGACTAGAGTGGGGTCTCTTCACCCACACTTCTCTTGGTCAGCAGACACACACACACACAGCAGTAATCAGGGGGCAAATTCACCCCCTCCCCCTCGTGACACAGAGACAAAGACAATAGACTGGCTGCAGACAATTGAACCACCTTTGTGAGTTAAAAATCGACCAAAATCACACACAGCCTATGTATTAATTTCTTTCATTCTGAGTGAGTCAAGTTCAACCAGGCCTCACACGGGGCACCAAATACTGTAGAAGGAAATATGAAAAATTAATAAATAAATAAATATGATCAGGTATGAATTATTTAATTTATATTGTTGTATTGGAATCTGAGATCAAATCTCGTTTCATATACATCAGAAAGGTTAATAACACTCGTGGGGCACCAGCTTTTATCTCTAAGAAGCAATTTAATCTTTAATTTCACTTTATACCTGTTTAATCACTCAATAAATTAATAATCAGTCTCAAAAATTTTTCCATGAATTCGATACCTGTACTTGAAACAGACTCAGAATGAAATAAATTCTCAACAACTTCTCTCATTTTCACATATTTATTAAATGAAATGATTAACAGACATTGCAGTAATTTCATTAATCATAAAATCAATCTTGTAAATGATAGATTAACAATGTCAATATTTTCGGAACCAGGGTTAAACTGAGAGACCAATTTCTATCAGTTTGAGATAACAGATTATGGAAGCAACGCAAATTTATGGAGAAAGTTTACTAATTATATGAAAAGTCCTGGATTGATCTTAAGAAAATAAAAACGGAATTTTAATGAAAAGACGAGTTATGTTAATGGCTTCTTAATTTGCATCTGATTAGATACACAAATTATTATAGAACCTCAGACGTTTAATTCGGCAGATGAATTAAAGTTGCAGCTCACGTGATTCCTCGTTCGGCGTCGTCCTCAGCCCAAGATTTCGTAGACGTTAGGGGAAATATCTGCCCGCAGATATTTTCAGGGTCCCCATTTCGACCTTTAAAGTCAAGCGGTCGAAGGCTGGATCTTGGCTGTATGACCCACAGTAACGTGGATAGGAGCTAGATGGTGCCGACGTTTCTTCAGCGTGTGATGAACAGAGCTGCGCATTTTCTCCTTGTAGACAAGCGGCTCCAGAGGTCTTCGAGAATAATTAGATCTAATCAGATCTCAAATAAGAAAAAAAAAACAAAAAACTTTTGGACTTTAGATAAAATAATAGCTTCTGGTGTGTGATTGGTCAAGAAAAATATTATAAAAATACAGTGGTACCTCTACTTACGAACGTCTCTACATACGGAATTTTCAGGTTACGACACGCCTCAACGGGAAAATATTGCCTCTTGTTACGAAAGAAATTTCAGGATACGAAAGGCAAAAAAGTACGCGCTCCTCGCAGCTCCCGTAGTTTACCGAACGTAAACATACTTGTAGCTGCTCTGCCATTGGCTATCACCTAGCATCTTCCTGGTATCCCATTGGCCACGAAGTGTTCGGGAAGTACGGGCAGTTTTACGTGTGTGTACAGTACAGTATTAACTTTTATTCACTATGGGCCCCAAGAAAGTGATGGAGATAAGTGGAAAAGGAGAAAAGAAGAAGAAGAGAGTTTTTTTGTCCATACAAACAAAGCAAGAGATAATAGAAAGGTATGAAAAAGGGATGCGTTTGGTTGATCTCGCCAAAGAATATGGCCGTAATACATCTACGATCGGCACGGTATTAAAACAAAAGGAAGCCGAAGGATTGTTAAAAGCCGACAAAAGCAAACGTCCTTGGATCGGTTCTTCACAAAACGTCAGGCAAAAACTACTGATGAGAGAGAACATGAACCAAAGAAGGCAAAAGGTGACGACGACGACGATAGAAGTTAAACGGTAAATGAACATAATTTTTATTATTCTTTACTTTATTCTTTGTTTTTTTAAATTATGTACAACTCTCATTTTATGTTTATTGTGCAGTAATCTTATTGTAACATGTATTTGTTACATGTTTTGATGCATTTTTATGATTTATAAAAAATTTATGTCCGAATTTTGGGGGGCTTGGAACGGATTAGGGCATTTACATGTAAAACGCATCTCTACTTACGGAATTTTCACGTTATGAAAATACTTCCGGAACGAATTAATTTCCTAAGTAGAGGTACCACTGTAAAGTCAAGATTAAAGTTTACATTAAAATTAAACAAACGGTGATTTTACAGAAAGTTTAACAAAGAAAAAGAGATAAATAAAAATTGGAGTTTAACTCCGATTAAGAATTGAGCTCAAAGAAATAAGATAAGCCTTTATTAGTCCCACAACGGGGAAATTCCAGGATTGCAACAGCACAGGGATAGCAACACTCAGAGCAACAATCAGAAGGCAAGAAAAAAAAAAAAAAAAAAAAAAAAACAAGCAAGCAAGAGCAGCTAATATACATATGTACGTATTACTATAAAATATATATATATACACACACACACAGACACACAGTGCAGAGCATTGTAGCTGGATGGAATAAATATATGAATATATGAACACAGTGCAGAGCATTGTAGCTAGATGGAATAAATAACGAATAAACGTGGTAGAAGTCTTTGTTCTTCCTTGCTCTTCCTTAAAGTTCTTTCTTGCTGTATGTAGACAATAGACAATGAAGAGAGACGAACGTCAAAAGAGAAAAGAGATCGGTGATAAGGGGATGAATCAGAGCAAAGAGAAAAAAAAGGGATAAAGAGATCAAAGCAGGGGTCTCCCTCCTATTTATAAGCTCTGTTGAGCTATCGCGGGCTTCCGGGTTGATCGGAATCTCAGCCAATGAGCGTCCTTCGTGGGCGAGCTTGATGAACTTTCAGTCCAATGAACAAACAGTCTATTGTCTGGAGCTTTTGGGGAAAGAGTTGTCATGCAGAGATTGGCTGCTGGAGTCACATGGTTTTAGAGGCAAATTTTTGATACATACTGGAATGTGCTTTTTCCCCTTATGTATTAAACTAAGATAACTTTAGTGATTAGTATAAATTATAAGCAGTGCTTCTAAATCAACATGCAGGAATAAACATTCATTTAAACATTTTTAACATGCATATATATAAAGTCACAGATTAATGCATTTCACACATATTATTGATTTTCCACATTAAAGACATCAGAGTCCATTTGCTTTTCATAGTCCTGAAAAGAAGAGGAGGTTTAGAATTGAGTTTGTAATAATGTACTTTAAAGTTCACTGGTTAAATCCAGCATGTCCCAGAGTTTAAGGAAATTAACTGAGTTGTGGATCTGTGTGGCCAGGTCTCCATGTCTCCATGTTTATGGGGGCAATAAAGGGTCAAAACAGGAAATGCATTCGTTGAATTCTTTCGACTGGTTTTAACAAAGGAATGGGATTTCAGCTGTGGCCTGGAGGAAGAAAATCCATTCTTTACTGTCTTACTCCTGGGTGAAACAAAATGTCTTTAAGCAGACGAATAATTATTGCTGAGCCAAAGTGAGATGATGGTACACCTCCAAGAAAATGTATTATTTGTGTATTTTTGGATATTTAAGTTCATGTACTGTAGATCGGACTGTGGTCAGAGAGATCCATCAGTCCTATTTTACATGTTTTTACTCTTCCAATGTCTCTATTAAACATAAAAAATATTCAATCCTTCAATATGATGAATGTGGTGCTGAGTAAAATGTATAATCTTTTACACTGGGGTTGAATTCCCTCCACATGTCACAGATTCCCATTTCATTTAGTAGCATCCTAGTTTTTCTACTTTGAGTGTTATTTGTGGAGAATTACCTGATGCATCCCAGTATGGATTCAGTCTTAGATTGAAGTCTCCACTACATATCACTAAACCTTGGGCTTTAGTTATCATTAGGTCAAATACATTTTCATAAAATTTCCAGTTAGCTCCTGGAGGTGCATATACATTCAGCAGGGTGATATCTTCTCCCTCTAGCCGACCAAGTACCATGCTAAATCTCCCTTCTTTATCTTTGTGTTCTGATTTTTTTTCAAATATAATTTTGGTTGAGATCAATGTCGCTACCCCCCTCCTCCTCCCTGACTTATATGAAGATGAAGAAATCAGTTTAAACCCTTGTCTATTAAGTTTAGTGTGTTCCAAGTCTGTTAGGTGGGTCTCCTGTAAAAATATTATTCCTGCTTTGTCTTTTTTCATTTTGCCTAGAATCTTGGATCTTTTAACTGGATTCAGGATCCCTTTTACATTATATGAGATTATTTTGGTTGAACCCCGTTTCTCCATTGTATTGTCTTATTTAGTATAACAGCGTAGTGGCCCTCTTTTATGCTACTCAAAAACTGGAAGAAAATTAAGAACATAAAAAACATTAAGAACATAATATATAAAACTTTAAAACAAAAAACTGTCAAAAGATCTTCCTGAACTGAGGTCTTTTCAGCGACCTTAGAGGAGCCTTGATAGTGTGTTGGTTCTGAAGGAAATTCCTCAAACTTTGTTACATGTTGAGGGCCCTCTCTTACCCCTATAAGTTGTCCCATGTTTTTAACGTGATTTTCAGATTCCAATCCAACCTTGTATAGAATTTTTTTTTTTTTATGCCTATACCCTATGAAATTATGTGCAACCTCCCACCACCAACCATCACAGCAAACAGTCACGGTAATACAGTATTTGTTAGTGTGGAGAGTTCATGTGGTTCATTGTCACATTTCTATTTTAACAATTTTTTTTTAAGACTTATTTGTTTCTAATATTATGACTGTTCCATGAAATATTTTACCACTTCATATTTACTGATTCTGCATCTCCTTTAATGTTTGTTACCTTGTAGGAGGAGGGTTGGATGTGCAGATTGACTAAAAATATCGTTATTCCCTCCTGAAAGCGTCCAGTTTTTCCTTATAGCTCTGGCACTGGGTTTCCCGCTGCTGGCCCATGGATTCTGAGGGTCTCTGTGTGCACCACGTTTGAGCCTTGATTCTTTCAATCGGGTCTGCTGCGGGTTTATACACCGTTACCGGGAGCCCTCTTCTCGCCATATCCCTGGTTGCTTCTTCCACCGAGTTGTAGAGACACGTCTCTTCCCCATAAAAAACCCTCAGCTTTGCCAGAAATGGAGTTTGAAAGCGCAGTTTCTTCTCTCTTAGTACCTTTTTAGCGTCATTGTATTCCCGACGTTTTTTAAGGACCTCCGGGGCATAGTCATGCTCCACAAAAACTTTTCTTTCTTGGTGCATAAATCCTTTTTTCTGCCAAGCCAGTCTCAAAACCTCTTCTTTTGTTCTGAAGTTGGAAAACTTCACCACCACTGATCGCGGGGGAGCTTCCGCCGACGGCCTTGGGGCTAATGAACGGTGCGCCCTTTCTATTTTCAGGTCGGTGGATTGGGGAATTTCCACCTTTTCTCTCAGTATGGTTTCCACACATGCAGCCATTGTGGTGAAACCATCCTCGACTCCTTCTTTCAGACCATGAATTCTTATGTTGTCCCTTCTTAGTCTTCCTTCCAGGTCGGTTAGCTTAGCCTCCAGTCTTGTCTGTCATTTAAGTAATTCCAGCATGGTTTCTTCCAGCCCTTTTATTCTTTCCTCTGCTTCCACGATTCGGGCCTCAGCCTGGTCCACTCTGTTGTTTGTCCTTTTTATTTCATCTTCAAGTTCACGAAATTCGGCCCAACACTCTTGGCAAAATTCTCTAAATTCTTGAAGTATCATTTTTAAGCTAGCCGTGTTGCTAGCCTCATTTTGCTCCTCTATTTCCGAGAGGTTATTGTCTTCGAGGTCAGTTTCTCCGGCCGATGCGTGTCTTGGCCTGGTAAATGTCGATCTCTTCTGTTTTCCTTTAGGCATAATGACTTTGTCTTTTGATTTTCATTCTTCCATAAATCCGTTAAATCTGATTTTCATGGTATTTTCCCGGATGGGATCTGGGAGCTTCAGTGTTAAGCTGCTACCAGCATGGTGTCCAGACCGGAAGTCATAAATGGTTGTTTTAAAGAATTTTATAGTGAACTTCATAGTTCCAAATGTTCCCCCTCTCACTCTGATTTAAATGATTTTTTTGATTCTCTTATATTAGCCAAACTTACAGATATAGCTAGGAAAGATTTAGATTCCGATTTCACATTGGACGAGATAAAATCTGCCATTAAGTCATTTCCACCTGGTAAAGCAGCAGGACCTGATGGTTTTGGTTGTGAATTTTATAAAAAGTTTTGTGATATTCTTGCTCCTCTTCTACTTAGAATGGCATATGAGTCAAAGGCAAACAAGGCCCTACCTAAAACATTAAATGAGGCCAACATCATATTAATCTTAAAGAAAGGGATAAGACGAGACGGACCCAGCCAGTTACAAACCCATTTCACTTCAGAATTTTGATAGGAAGGTAATTACTAAATTGCTGGCTATTTGGCTAAATAAATATCTTTCATCTATTATCCATCCTGATCAAACAGGGTTCATCCCGGGCAGATGTTCATTTTTTAATGTAAGATGACTTCTTAACACTATTTATGCTGATAACAGTAAAGTTAAAGGAGCAGCAATTTGTTCACTGGATGCACAAAAAGCTTTTGATCAGGTTGAGTGGACCTATATGTTAGAGTCATTAACGAGATTCGGGTTCGGTGACTCTTTTATAGCTTGGGTGAAATTGATATATGACAATCCAATGTGTTCTGTGTTAACAAATGGTGGCAGGTCAACTCCATTCTTTCTACACCGTTCAGTTCATCAGGGCTGCCCATTATCACCAGCCCTTTTTGCAGTTGCGTTTATTGCAGACCTCAAGCGACACGTAGACAATTGGAAAATCCTACCTTTGTCTATGATTGGTCGAATAAACTCAATCAAGATGGTCTCTCTCCCTAGATTTCTTTATCTCTGTCAAAACCTTCCTATATTTCTTACATCAGCATTTTTCAAGGAATTGAATACAATTATCTTATCTTATGTTTGGAACTATAAAAATCATCGGATTTCTAAATCCCACTTGCAAAAGCCTAAACTGGAAGGTGGGCTGGGCCTGCTATCGTTCAAGCATTATTACTGGGCCGCCAGTGTCAGATCATTAATGTTTTGGTCACATGCTGCTGTGGATAATGTGGCATTTGAGACCCCCTTGTGGTTGCACATGGAATCTGACTCTGTCACTAACTCTTTTTTGCCCGCCCTGCTGTTCAATAAATTGGATGACTTGAAAAAAAGTTTTACAATAAGAAATTTGGTTAAAATTTTAAATCAGGTACGGGCATTCTTGCATTTACCAGAGACCTCAGCAGATGCACCAATTTGCTATAACCATTCATTTTTACCCCCATGGTCAGATAAAACTTTCCACGTCTGGAGGGAGAGGGGTTTGGTATCCATTGGGGACTTGTATATTAAGGGGAGTTTAGCGTCATTTAATTTGCTTAGCGAAAAATTTGGTCTTCCTCATTCACATTTTTTTCAATATCTACAAATTAGACATTATGTTCAATCCATAGTTAATGAATCTGGTGCAATTCCGGGAAAACATGTCTTCTTTGATCTTATTAAGAACCCCCCTCGCTCCAGGCACCTAGTCTCTAAATTTGTGAATATGTTTGACAGTGTTTTCACTGCCTCTTCCGAGACGATCAGGACAGCTTGGGAGGAGGAGTTGGGAGTTGAATTGTCTGGAGGCATTTGGGACAGAAGTCTGTCAGCAGTTAAGGATTGCTCGGTCAATAGTAGACACCAGCTGATACAATATAAAGTGGTTCACCGCCTTCATTATTCAAAGCACCGACTGCATAAGATTTATCCTTCTATTTCATCAATGTGTGACAGATGTCAAATGTCATTTGGTACATTGTCCCATGCTTTTTGGTTCTGTCCCTTGCTTTTTGACTTATGGTCTAGAGTATTTGATTGGTATTCTAGGGCTTATCAAATCACTCTTCCCCTGGATGCAATTCTCGCTATCTTCGGCTGTTCCCAACTTACTCAACATTTTTGCAAATCTATACAACAGTCATTGATGTTTGGCATGACTGTTGCCAAGAGACTTATTTTGAAGGAGTGGAAAGCCACTTCCTGTCCATCTTTTCGTCAATGGTTGATGGACATGATGAACGTTATACAGATGGAAAGACTCAGGTATATAAGAAACAACTCATTGCAAAAATTCTGATATTTGGGGTCCCTTTATCACTCACTTTGATAATTGCAAAGCCTAAAGGTTTGAGTTAAGTCAACGTTAATGAATGGGCACCTATGGCCACCTGGTGACACAACAGTGCGACACTGGCAGATTTACTATATATACATGTAATTTGTATATGTGTATGTGTATATATATATACATATTTGTAAAAAAAAAAATATCTTTTTTTGTTACTGGTTTCAGTATGTGTCTGTTTATGTTTTTGTACACACTGTTGTTTGTTTGTTCTGTTAAGTTTTGTTAATAAATTACCATCTTGGCACCATATTCCTGCTTGCACTTGAGTCCCATCCACCTCATCTTGACATTAAGAAGCATAAGATTTAAAGTCAAAGTACATTTTCCATGCTGCATTTAAAGTTTGTTGAGAATATTTAAAATTAAAGTTTACATTTTCCATACTGCACTTAAAGTGCCGATTTAAAGTGTACTGAGGATACTAAGTAATACTAAGTGAAAGTTACGCACATGACTTTATCCCTGCTAACAGAACTCACATCCCAATTAGTGAGACTGCCAAAGCTTGGCCTCACCTAGAACACCTTCAAGAAGATGTACCACCCTTGCAAGACTGTGAGGTGGATCTGCTAATTGGCCACAACCGTTTACAAGCTTTGCTCCCACGAGAAGTTGTGCATGGCAAAGAAAATGAGACCTATGCACAGCGCACAGACCTCGGGTGGAGTATAGTTGGTCATGGGAACCCCTGTGTCAATTAAGGAGATGCCATCAGAGCCAGTCATGGCATAGTGGCAAGACAAGTCACTCTAGGTGTTGAGCCCTTCATCAATCTCAAAACTGAAGTGCACTTTGTGAACAGAATCAAAGTCCAAGAAAGCACTCCTTCAGACATCTTAAGAATCCTTCAATCAGACTTCTCGGAAAGAGCTACAGAAGAGGATCTTGTCTCTCAAGATGATCTCAAGTTCCTGTCAAAGACAAGAGAAAACATCAAACAAAAGGACAATGGTCATTATGAAATGCCATTACTGTTCAAAGAAAGACTGAAACTACCAAACAACAAGATATGTGCAATACACCATCTAAACTGTCTTGAAAGGAGACTACGGAAGAACAGAACATATGACAAAGACTGTGTTAACTTCATGGATGACATAATCCCATGTGGTGATGCAGAGGAAGTCCCTGAGGAAGAAACTGACAACAGTCCTGCATGGTATATTCCACACCATGGAGTTTATCATCCGCAGAAACCTGGTAAGATGCATATCGTATTCGACTGTTCTGCCAAGTTTCAAGCTACGTCTCTCAATGACCATCTGCTTACTGGGTCTGACCTGACAAACACGTTGGTGGAAGTCCTGTGCAGATTCAGAACAGGCTTTATCGCAGTGAGTTGTGACATTGAAAAAATGTTTCATCATTTCCACGTGAAAAGGGAAGATCAGGATTACTTGCATTTCCTATAGTGGGAGAACTGCAATCTGGAAGCCACACCCTCAACTTACAGAATGAAAGTCCATCTGTTTGGAGTGGCTTCGTCTCCTGGCTGTGCCAACTTCGGCTTGAAACATCTCGCAGCACAAGGGCAAAGTCAATACAGCGAAGACACCATACGCTTCATACAGAGAAACTTCTATGTGGATGATGGCCTACCAAGTGTTTGCACTGAGAAGGAGGCCACGCAGCTGGTTAAAGAATCAAGGGAACTTTGCTCCCCTGGCAAGTTAAGGCTCCACAAATTCATCTCCAACAGCAAAGTTGTGATGGCATCCATCCCAGAAGAAGAATGCTACACAGTCAAAGGTGAAGACCTAGCCTTGAGCTTGCCTCAGATGGAAAGAGCACTCAGTGTAGAGTGGTGCATCACCTCAGATTCATTCAAGATTGATTCATTCTGGGAGTTGTTATCATGAGGCTGAGCGTGGTGTTCCAACGGGCTCAAATGAGCCCAAATGAGGACGACCCTAAATTTAAAAAAAAAAATTTCTTAACAGTATCCACTTTGAAGAGTTTGTGTGTTATTGGGGGAGACTTTAATTGCACATTGGACCCAAAAATGGATCGCTGCATAGGTAAAGATTTACAAAGTACTAACAGGAAAAGTAAAACTAAAACAATATATCACTGACCTAAATCTTATTGAAGTGTGGCGAGACCAAAACCCTCAAAAAATAGAATTTCTTGTTATTCCAGTCAATATAAATCTCACTCTCATATAGATTATTTCCTGGTTTCAAATGAATTATCATCAAAAATCAGTAAGTGCTGGTATGATAGTATAGTTGTAAGTGATCATGCTCCAACTTCTATTAATATCCAAATTTGCAAAAAACCTACCTATTGGCGTTTTCAAACTAAATGGTTACAGGACTCAGAATTCGTAAAATTTGTGCAAATTAAAATGGGTACTTATTTTGAACTAAACACTAATCAAATAGATGCCTGCATAAGATGGGAAGTCTTTAAGGCCTACATCCGAGGAGAGATAATTAGTTATGAGTGCTAAACATAAATGCAAAAAATTAGAAATGCAAGACATGACTTCCGGTTATGGCTGCCACGTAAGACGGACGTGTCTCACTCTGCTCTGCTCCTGGAGAAAAAAAATCGGCAAATAACTCTCTCATTTGGGACAGAACGTATCCCAGCGTTTGGGCGAGGATATGTCGGCGAAGCCTAAGGCTGGAAAACCAGGTAAAGGAAAAAGCGAGCCGCTGAAACAGTCCAAATTAACGGACTTTCAGGTCTGTGACGCAGCAAATAAAACTCCATATATGGCGGAGGAGGCTGGCAACGGTGCGATGTCTGCGGGGGGAGGCGCAGATGCGCTGATGGCTGCCATGAGTTCAATGAGAGCGGACTTTTCCTCTAGATTTGATGGGATTATGACAGCGTTGGAAGGAATAAGAAAGGAATTGGGTGACTGTGTAGAACGAACGGCGCAGATGGAGCTCCGTCTCGCTAGTGCTGAAGATGACGTCACCCGTCTTCAATTAAAGGTGCGCACTTTGGAAAAAAAAAAAAAATCTCTGGAAAATAATATTTTGGATTTGGAATCTCGGTCGAGACAGAATAACTTGAGGCTGGTGGGTCTTCCAGAGGAATCAGAAGGTCGGGACGTATGTTCCTTTCTGGAAAAGTGGATTCCGGAGGTGCTGGGCAGCGAGGAGTTGCAATCAGCAGTGGTTCTGGAAAATGCACATCGTATTGGCCCACGGAGAGATAAGGGACCGCCGAGGACCTTAATTATGAAGTTTCTTAGCAACAGAGACAGGATGAAGATCTTCAACGCTGCACGAGCTAAAGGAGAGATTAAACACCAGGACCAGCAGGTGCGGTTCTACCCAGATTTGGCCACAGGAATCCAACAATTGAGGAAGCAGTTTGATCCCATACGTAAGGAGCTGCGCAACCTTGGGATTCGTCATGGTGTAATCTATCCTGCGAGACTGCTGACCATGTATGAGGGCAGAACCCACATCTTCAAGACCCCAGAGGAGGCGCAGGAGTTCATCAAGAAGATCAAAGAAGAAGAAGAGACTGGTGGGAGCTAAGCATGAACAAAATATAAGGTAGAATAATTAAGCATTTGCACAGGCATCTGACTGACTTGAAGTAAATAGTAAGTTTACAAAATATAGATTGTATTATATATTTAAAAAAAAAACAAAAACAAAACAAACAAAAAAAAACTATGATGTACAAAGTTGTTAAAAATTTTGGAGTTAAGTTGGAAAACTACAGAGGAGAGTTAATGTTACGTCATTAAAAGCAGTAGAGTTAGGGTGATTGGGAGGATGAAGAAGGAGTGGCTTAGGCTGTTCCCCGTGGGTGTGGAACGGTCGATGGCTATATCGGGAGACGGAATTTTTCTTTTGATTTTGGGGGGTTTGCCACAAGTGTGGGAAGGGGAAATTTGTTTGTGTGTAGTTTGTAGGATGAATGTTCAACCACTCATGTTTTTGCTTCTCTGTAAGAGCATGTTTACACTGCAAGGTAATCCCAAACTCTCTATTGATCATAAACCAAAGTGTTAATCTTAATTTAACTTCATGGAATTGCAGAGGTCTACAAAATTTAAAAAAACTTAAACAAGTTATGAATAAAATAAAAGACATGGGTTCAAAAATTGTGTTTTTACAAGAAACTCATCTAATAGAGGAGGATGTTAAAAGAATTAGGAGTAGATGGCAAGGAAGTGTATTCACCTCTTCATTTTCATCCCGAGCCAGGGGAGTTATGACTCTCATACATAAATCAGTTCCTTTTCAAGTGGAAAATGTAATTGGAGACAAATTTGGAAGATATGTAATCATTCAAGGTTCTTTGCTATTAGAAAATATAAATCTTGTGAACTTATATGGTCCCAATATAGATGATCAGAAGTTCTTTGCTAATTTATTTCTTATCTTATCATCACTTACAGGGCAACATATAATAGCAGGGGATTTTAATTGTACATTGAATCCAGGTATAGATAGATCAACAGGACTGGATTGTACGCACATTGGATGTAGGATGACTATTAATCATTTTATGAAAGAATTGAGATTGTTAGATATATGGAGAGAAATGAAACCACAAGTTAAAGCCTATTCTTGTTATTCCAGTACCTACAAGACATTCTCACGTATTGATTATTTTTTGATTTCCACAGAATTAAGGTCCAAGATTCAAAACTGCTTTTATGATAACATCGTGATCTCTGATCATGCACCCTGTTGTCTAATATATGTAGATAAAAAATTGACAAAGGAATCAGGTAGATGGCAATTTCAGCATAAATGGCTTCAGGATGAGGAATTTGTCAAGTATATAGAAAAACAGACGAGTTCTTTGACATCAATACTACACAAACATCAGCATGTGTAAAGTGGGAGGCTTTCAAAGCTTTTATTAGGGGACATATTATTAGTTATACAGGATCAAAATCTAAGAAGACTCGAGAGGAGAGAGCTAAATTGGAACATAAAATAAAAAGTCTTCAGGAAAAAGTGTATGCAGGAAGTGACCCAAGGTTGGAGAATGAATTACTGATTTTGAGAGCTGAATACGACAAAAAATCAGCGAATAGAGCTGCCTCGAGTCTTCTAAGATTGAAACAATCTTTTTATGAACAAGGTGAAAAATCAGGAAAATTATTAGCATGGCAGATTAAACAATTAGAAATTAAAACACCAATTACCAGTATTATAAGTAACGGACAGGTAGTTATAGATCCTTTAGAAATTAATAGAGCCTTTAGAGATTACTATGAAAAATTATATGATACCAAAAATGAACCTGATTTAACAAAACTAAATGGGTTTTTGAACGAACTATCTATACCGTGTATTCCAAATGAAAACAGGGAGATATTGGAGTCTAAAATTAGTCAAGAAGAAGTTGGGCTAGCCATTGATAATATGAAATCAGGAAAAAGTGCAGGACCAGATGGTCTTCCAGTTGACCTTTATAAAAAATTTAAGAATAAATTAATAAAACCTTTTTTGGAAATGGTTTTAGAAGCATTTCAAAATAATAATTTACCATCATACATAAATCATGCCTTAATTATACTGCTGCCAAAACCAGGTAAGCCCTCTAATAAATGTGAAAATATGAGACCAATAAGCCTATTAAATGCCGACCTTAAGATAATCTGTAAAATTTTAGCAAGACGAATACAAGAAATTTTACCAAATATTATTAATCAAGATCAGAATGGCTTTATAAAGGGTAGACAAGGCTTCCATAATGTAAGAAGACTATTTAATATTATTTATTTTAATAAAGAAGCACCGGATACAGCTCTCCTATCACTGGACGCCGAAAAGGCCTTTGATAGAGTTGAATGGCCCTTTCTTTTTGAAGTCCTACAAAGGTTTGGACTTGGAAATAATTTCATAAAATGGGTTCAAATAATATACAATAATGCTACAGCAGAAATCCTAACAAATAACAATATTTCAAAACCAATAAAAATCAATAGAGGATGTCGACAAGGCTGTCCACTTTCACCTTTACTGTTTACTATGGCAATTAACCTTTAGCGATAGCGATACGTTTACATTCACAAATATATGGAATTAAAGTTGGACCAACAGAACATAAAATCTCCCTGTACGCCGATGACATAATTTTGTTTATGTCGAATCTAAAAAAATCAATTCCAACCTTGTTGAATTTAATAAAGAATTTTGGGGAAATATCAGGATATAAAATAAATAAAACTAAATCTTCAATATTAATGCTAAATGAGACCCAGAGAAATTACCCAGCCCCTGAGGTAAATCAATTCAATGTTGTAAATCAGTTTAAATATTTAGGAATCCAAATTGTGCCTAAGCTAGAATCAGTCGCCAGTGTCAATTATGAAGCCTTAATGTCAGATATCAATGAGTTAACTCAGAGATGGATGTCACTACCAATGTCGATGATCGGGAGAATCAATATACTTAAAAGTAATATTTTACCTAAAATACTTTATTTATTTCAATACATTCCCTTATCACCACCTTTAGATCTATTCTCAAGAATAAAAAAAAAGTTAGTGGAATTTATATGGAACAACAGGAGGGCTAGATTACGTCTGTCTTTATTATATTTACCATTTGATCGTGGAGGTCTGAAATGTCCAAATTTTATGTTGTATTATTGGTTGGCACAACTGAGGTCTATGACATATTATTTTTCATCAAATGATCTCCCTCACTGGACTGAAATGGAATCATACAATTTACCTTTACCTCTTCCCATATTCATATACTCAGATTCGGCAAAAAAATTACAAAAACAAGTTAAAAATCCATTTGTAAAGCACATGATCAAAATATGGTGTGAAGCTAAAAACTATTTAAAAGAACCACAGTTATTGTCACAATTTAGTCCAATATGGGGTAATCAATATTTTAAACCAGGGAGAGCGGACGCTGTATTTAAAGTATGGAATTTAAAAGGGATACAAAAGATTCAGGATTTATATTTGCCATGTGCAGATAACATAATGTCTTTTGAAGAGCTGAGGATCAAATTTAATCTCAATAGAACACATTTTTTTAAATATCTTCAACTTAGAAACTTTATTCGATCAAATCAAAATAAAGCTCTCACTCGACCTATTTATTCATCCTTGGAAAAAATGATGATGAAAGATAGTAAAAGAAAGGGTATTATTTCAGAGTTTTATAACTCATTGACACTATCTTCAAGTGAAAATTCACTGAAAAGATTAAACTACTGGAAAGAAGATCTGCAAACTGAAATTTCAGAGGAACAATGGGAATTGGCTTGTACAGAAGCTCAAACCAAATCAATAAATGTACGCCTTAAATTGATACATTTCAAATGGTTAATGCGGATGTATGTTACACCGGAGGAGTTAAATAGATATAACAAAAATATACCACATACATGCACAAAATGCATGGAAAGTAAAGGAACCCTATTTCATTGTTTATGGGAATGTAGATTAATAAGAATGTTTTGGGAAGAGGTGAGGGTAACAATTGAAAAAATAATCTCAAAACAAATCATATTGAATCCTAAACTGTTTTTGTTGGGTCTGTACCCAGAAAAGCATAATTTTAATAAAAGTGAAAGAACATTCATAGACCTCAGTTTGCTTAATGCCAAAAAATGTATTGCACTATTATGGAAAAAGACTCATAGACCAGATGTGACTCAGTGGTTAAGACAGATGTTAACAAACCTTCCATTAGAAAGAATAACATATATACTGAAATCAAAGGAAATTGTGTTTGAGAATATATGGAGACCTTTTATTGATTATGTAAAAAATTTAAACATAACTCTTGAAGAAGAAGGTGAATGATGTGTGTGGACCTTGTAAATTCCAAACTGGTGAACATAATATGTATACTTATGTATTGGATTGTCTAGACTAAACAGAGGAGCATTGTTGAAGACTTGATTTTGTTGGTGGTTGTTGGTGTTTTTAGTGCATTTTTTTTTTGTAGTACTTTAGTGTTAGTGTTTGATTGTTTGTATCATGTTTGTTAAAAAAAAAAAAAGGTTCAATAAAGATATTGTGGAAAAAAGAAATGCAAGACATAGAAAAACAAATTAAATCTTTAGAGACTGAATTGAATAAATTTGATGATTTGGTAAAATAAAAAGAGTTGTTACTTTTGAGAACAAAATACAATAAAATATCAGTAGATAAAGCAGTAAACAGTTTAATGTGGCTAAAACAATTGTATTGTGATCAAGGAGAAAAGGCTGGGAAACTCTTGGCATGGAGAATCAAGAAAACACAATCTGAAAAAGCAATAAATAAAATAAGAAATTCATCAGGAAATCCAACGACAGACCCGCAAAAAATCAATGATAGCTTTAGGGAATATTACGAATGTTTATATCAATCTGAATGTCGTAAAACTTTTAAGGAACAAGATGCTTATTTTGATCAATTATGTTTTTAAACATTAACTGATGAGGCCAAACAAAGTTAGATGGGAATTTAACAACTGAAGAGATTTCACAGGCCATACAAAATTTGAATAGTGGAAAAACGCCAGGGCCTGATGGCCTACTGATTGAATTCTATAAAACGTTCAGAGAAAAGCTTTTAAACCCCCTCTTGAATATGTATGAGGACTCTTATGAAAAAGGAACCCTTCCTCCATCTTTAAGACTGGCGATGATAACTATGATTTTGAAACCAGGAAAACCAGCATTGGAGTGTTCCTCATATAGACCAATAAGTCTAATCTGTTCAGATACAAAAATACTTTGTAAAGCACTTGCAAGAAGACTAAACCCATACATATCTCATTTGGTTCATAAAGATCAAAATGGCTTTATACCAAATCGTCAAGGTTTTTTTTTTTTTAATATTAGAAGAGTGCTTAACATAGTCCATGGAAAATTTGACACTAATAATACAGCAATATTGTCATTAGACACGAAACAAGCCTTTGATAGAATTGAATTGCCTTATTTAACGTTTTACCTAGATTTGGATTTGACAGAAACTTCCTTAGATGGGTACAGATTTTGTATACAAAACCTTTAGCAAATGGTATAGTTTCTAAACTAGTTATTGACATGGTTTTCAGAAACACTCAGAAACAGACGCAGGCGCAAACAACAATAATGATCTTTTATTGAATGAGAGTGGATGTGTGTGCATGTGAATGGTGTTGTGGGAATGTAGTGTAGTGCGAGCAGGAGCGTGATGACAGGACAGGTCTGGCAACCCTGGAACGACAACAAGACAGGAGAGTTAGCTTCAGGCTGGCAGGTAATGATGTTAATAGAGTTTTAGCAGTCGTACGGCAGCGAAGAGATAATCCAGCTCCAAAGAGATGACTTTCCAATATCAGCCCAGCGCCCTGTTGTGAAGCTGTAGTGCAGGTGCGGAGTATTTACAGTGCAGCTTGGGTGAAGGTGACGTGTGCTCCAGCTCACCAATTTGCGAAGGGAGAAAGCCGCTGTTCACAGCTGAAGTCTGGTCCGCTGCCAGGAGAAAAGGGAGGTCCGCCTGGAGGGTGGTCCACCTGTGCACAGGGAACAAGGGGAAGAAAGGCAGGTGCAGGTAAAAGCTCTGAGAAGGCTTACGTTGCGTTGGGGAGATGGAACTCCCGTGACGAGAAAGAGGTGATCTGAGATGCACTCTCAATCATAGCAAGATGGAGGAAGATACTAGGGAGGTGGTCTTCATGGGAGAAAGCGTAGACGTCTTCATGCTGACTACTGGGCAGTGTTCCCTATAAAGCGTGCTTGATAAGTGAGAGCAGGTGTGCCCGCAGCTGTGAAAGATAATTAGGGTGAGGCACACACACCGCAGATCACCACAGTTATCCTACAATGATCTACATGTCAAGGCTGCCCGTTGTCATCTATGTTATTTATATTAGCCATGGAACCTTTAGCGATGACAATAAGGACACAACCAAACCTTTCAGGCATACAAATTGGAAGACAAGAACATTGTGTATCTCTATATGCTGATGACATAATAATTTTTTAAATCAAATTTGCAGGTCAGTATTCCGAACCTTATACAACAAATAGAAATGTTTGGACATTTCTCTGGTTATAAAATAAACTATGCTAAATCATCCATATTATTCTTAAACAAAGAAGAGAGGCAATCTCCGGTGGAAAAGACCCCATTCTCCAATGCAAAGGAAGGATTTACTTATCTTGGGATTAAAATTACCCCTGACATTAAAACAATTGCTGCTAAAAATTATGATCCCCTTGTACAGGAAGTGAAGGAATCCCTAGATCAGTGGACAACTATGCCTATACCAATAATTGGTCATATTAACATAATAAAAATGATTATATTGCCGAAATTTTTATATATGTTTCAATCATTACCTTTGCCACTATCACAATCATTTTTTTGATATGCTTAATAGTATTTTTATTAACTTTATTTGGAATAACAAAAATCTACAATGAGGCTTAGGCTATTGTATCTGCCCTATGAAAGAGGAGGACTTCAATTTCCAAATTTAAAATGGTATTACTGGTGTGCACAGATGTGTGCTGCAACATATTACTTTATAACAGACAATTCACCAGCCTGGGTGGAGGTGGAGCAGGCTACGGTACCAAATCTTCCATTGAAATTGTATTTATACTCCGCAGAACAAAAAAAAACAAAACAAAACAAAACTAAAACTAAAAAAAAAAAATAACACAAAACCCATTTTTAAAAAACACTATTGACATTTGGTGTAAGGTGCACCGGCACATGAGGGACACCCCCCCCCCCGCTTTTCCCCTATATGGGGAAATATATATATTTTAAACCAGGAAGTGTCATGAGCTGAGCTGGTGTTCCCAAGCTCAGGCTTCATGACGGTTTCCTGTTCCATATCATCTGTGTTTTATGCTACCTTTGGCTTTCCATATATTTTTCTGTGCCTCCTGCCTCTGGTAGCCACTCCCCTCTCTCCAGTCAGTTTCTGACAGGTGATTCCAATCTGTCATTGTCTGTTCCTCTCCCTGCTCAGGTTCACCCATTCATGCCAACACACATACACACACACTCTTGCACACCTGCTCTCTCTCAACCCAGCACACACCCATTCAGTCCTACTCTCACACACACTCTCCCAGGCACACCGGCAATCATTTTGGTCATTATGTTTGGTATTATTTAAGCTCTGCTTGCACTCCTGTGATTGTCGGTGCATTGTATTGTCAACCTCTCACCAGAGCACAGTTTGGCTGTGGTGATCTCATCTACAGTGGGGCAAAAAAGTATTTAGTCAGCCACCAATTGTGCAAGTTCTCCCACTTAAAAGATGAGAGAGGTCTCCAATTTTCATCATAGGTATACCTCAACTATGAGAGACAAAACGAGAAAAAAAAAATCCAGAAAATCACATTGAAGGATTTTTAATGAATTAAATGGTAAATTCCTCAGTAAAATAAGTATTTGGTCACCTACAAACAAGCAAGATTTGAGGCTCTCACAGACTTGTAACTTCTTCTTTAAGAGGCTCCTCTGTCCTCCACTCGTTACCTGTATTAATGGCACCTGTTTGAACTCGTTATCAGTATAAAAGACGCCTGTCCACAACCTCAAACAGTCAGACTCCAAACTCCACTATGGCCAAGACCAAAGAGCCGTCAAAGGACACCAGAAACAAAATTGTAGACCTGCACCAGGCTGGGAAGACTGAATCTGCAATAGATAAGCAGCTTGGTGTGAAGAGATCAACTGTGGGAGCAATTATTAGAAAATGGAAGACATACAAGACCACTGATAATCTCCCTCGATCTGGGGCTCCACGCAAGATCTCACCCCGTGGGGTCAAAATTATCATGAGAACGGTGAGCAAAAATCCCAGAACCACATGGGGGGGCCTAGTGAATGACCTGCAGAGAGCTGGGACCAAAGTAACAAAGGCTACATCAGAAACACACTACGCCGCCAGGGACTCAAATCCTGCAGTGCCAGACGTGTCCCCCTGCTTAAGCCAGTACATGCCCAGGCACTTCTGAAGTTTGCTAGAGAGCAATTGGATGATCCAGAAGAGGATTGGGAGAATGTCATATGGTCAGATGAAACCAAAATAGAACTTGTTGGTAAAAACTCAACTTGTCATGTTTGAAGGAGAAAGAACACCATTCCTACTGTGAAGCATGGGGGTGGAAACCTCATACTTTGGGGCTGTTTTTCTGCAAAGGGACCAGGACGACTGATCCGTGTAAAGGAAAGAATGAATGGGGCCATGTATCATGAGATTTTGAGTGAAAACCTCCTTCCACCAGCAAGGGCATTGAAGATGAAACGTGGCTGGGTCTTTCAGCATAACAATGATCCCAAACACACCGCCCGGGCAACGAAGGAGTGGCTTCGTAAGAAGCATTTCAAGGTCCTGGAGTGGCCTAGCCAGTCTCCAGATGTCAACCCCATAGAAAATCTTTGGAGGGAGTTGAAAGTCTGTGTTGCCCAGCGACAGCACCAAAACATCACTGCGCTAGAGGAGATCTGCATGGAGGAATGGGCCAAAATACCAGCAACAGTGTGTGAAAACCTTGTGAAAACTTACAGAAAATGTTTGACCTCTGTCATTGCCAACAAAGGGTATATAACAAAGTATTGAGATGAACTTTTGTTATTGACCAAATACTTATTTTACCGAGGAATTTACCAATTAATTAATTAAAAATCCTTCAATGTGATTTTCTGGATTTTTTTTTTCTTATTTTGTCTCTCATAGTTGAGGTATACTTGTGATGAAAATTGGAGACCTCTCTCATCTTTTAAGTGGGAGAACTTGCACAATTGGTGGCTGACTAAATACTTTTTTACCCCACTGTACGTACTGTAAGTACCTACACTTGTCCGTTGTTTTCAGTGTGAGGTTTTTTTTCTGTTTCCCAGCGCTACCTTGGTGCAGCCTGTTGAGCCTTGAGTTGTTCGACTCCGGGCTGCGCTTTTGTTTCAGGTGCGCTGTGGCTGTACTTATTCTCCACCCCGCTCACCATTTATGCTTGGGAGCGTTTGAGTTCATTCTGGGACTATTGTCCATACTGTTTCGCCTGGGAACAATAACTCTGCTTATCGTGTTTGTTCTCCTGTTCATCTCTTGGATTTACTGTTTGGGGCTGTTTGTATTAATAAACACCACATCAACCTGCATTTGGGTTCTTCTCGTCTCTGCTGCCTCTAAAACGGTAGCTAATATGACAGAATGCACCGACCCGAATGAGAACCCAGCGGAGGATTAGTGTGTGTTATTTTTTCATCTTTCTTGTGTTTTTTACACCCACCTGTCTTTTGGAGCACTATGGGCCACCTGAGCGAGATGGAGCAGCAGGCAGTGTCCTTCTTGGAGATCCTCCTGGCGCAGACGCGGGCTTCCCTCTCCCCAAAGATGGTCCGTGATGGTCGGGACACTGCGCACGGGTAATGGAGACATTCCCTAGCCTATGGAATCACTCGGAGGCTACGGACGTTCTGAGCTCCATAAACTCCTTGCCAGTGGAAGACACCCCGACGCCGGAGCCGTTCTTTACTAAGAAGAAGTGTGCACGCTGCAAGAAACCTTCAGTCTTCCCTGCGGCAGCTCCGCCTCCTTTGTCTGAGACTTGGCCCGCTCTGTCCGCCGAAGAGCTGGAGGAACAAAGGCAGGTGGTTTTGGCAGAGATGGATCTCATTCTCAAGGTGAAGCCTTGGCTCCTTCTGGAATTGATTCTCAAAGCGGAGGAGTCTTTCCCGAGGGTGCCGGAATTGGAATTGGTGATTGAGCCTTCCCTGAAGCCTCCAGTATACGATGTGCCAACGTCTTCATCTTCCACACGTTGCCGCCGAACCCGGAAGCAGCGGCAGAGAGACTCCGTCGCCGCTCAGCCTGAAGCTCCTCCTTCACCAGAGGAGAAGAATCCTGCAGCCGGACTCCTTCCAGCTCCCGGGGAGAGGGATCATGAACTTGGGACAGCAGCAGATGTCATAACATTCCAGTAATTCAGGCAAGATCAAAGCCACTCATTTTCTCTCTCCCCTAAGACTTGCCTGATTCCTGATGAGGGGACTCAGATGTCTCAATGCACTGAATCCCCATTGTCTGTTGCCGTGCCCACATTACCATCTGTGTCTCCTGTCTCCCCCAAAACTCTACTGGCTCCGGAGGGTGATCTCCAGCCGACCGAGGAACCAGAGGTAACGGAGGAGTCCACCACATGGCGCAGACATCCCACAGCAGGCAACATCATGAACCGGGATAAAAGGCAAGTGTCAATTAATTCGACTTTTATTAATGAGAATATGCCTTGCCTGATTCTCAGTAGGGAGGCTCAAGGAGAGCAGTCCCCTGAATTCACCCCACCTGCTGCTGCTGTGAATTTTTCACCTGCTCTCCCTTTGTCCCCTCCTCCTATCCCTGTGAGTCCTACGGTCGATGAGCAGAACCGCTGAACGATGGAGGAACCCGAGGCCCTGGGAGTTCTTATTCCGGGGCCGGTAGAGAGTCAGTTCCCAACTGCCACGCCGGAGGAATCATCAGTGTGGGATATCCCGCTTGGAGACCGAATGACTGCTATTACCATCATGCCAGCTGCGGAGACTACTGCAACGGAATGGGAGCCTGAGCTGGACTTCCTAGAGGCCGAGCCCGAGACTTCATCGCCAGGATTGATGGAGTCCTGGACGGCGGTGGAGCTCGACCTCAGGCAAGTGATCTCTCTTGTGTTTCTAATGTCAGTCTTAGAGAGATCTTGTCTAGCTGTAGGTGAGGAGAGTCAGGTGCAGCCCTCAGCTGCATTGGAACTCACCTTACCGGGCCCCGCCGCTGCCGGCGACCCTAACCACTTCTCCTGCTATTCATGAGCCTTTCCCTAGGGTCGCCGGAGAGGATCCCCCATCGCCGGGGGTCTTCGTGGGTTCTGTCCAGCCAACAGACAACACCGTGGGCCCAGCTTCCCCTGCCGCGATCATCAAGGCTCCTCTGATCGACCGCCTTCTCAGCTTGGTGCCCCTGGGGGTTGGCCCACTCACCGCGGGTGTAGCTACAGCCCAGGCCGGGTCCACCGCAGGTGTAGCTACGGCCCAGGCCAGGTCCACCGTGGGTGCAGCTACGGCCCAGGCCGGGTCCACCGTGGGTGCAGCTACGGCCCAGGCCGGGTCCACCGCGGGTGCAGCTACGGCCTAGGCCGGGTCCACCACAGGTGCAGCTACAGCCCAGGCCGGGTCCACCACGGGTGCGGTTATGGCCCAGGTTGGGTCCACCACGGGTGCAGCTACGGCCCAGGCTGGGACCTCCGAGGGTGCTGTCGGCCAGCTCGAGAAGGCCGGGGCCTTCACTTCTTTTCCGGATGCCGTCGTGATCCTCCATCCTCCACCATCAGTCACCGTGGGGGTTCCCCTCCTTTGGTCCAGCCATTGACCTTTAAGCCTTCTGGTGGGAAAGCCACCTCCTCGCTCTCCCCTCCGGTCCTGGTGGCTTAACATGCTGGCCGGCCACCCGAAGGACTAAGTCTACAGGTCTCATGGCCTGTTTGCTCTGGCAACCCGCCCGACGCTGTTCAACGGTCTGCATGCAGGGCTTGGGACTCGGGCAGGCCACCCGATTGGTCTCAGCCCGCCACCCACTGGACCTGGGATTTTGGTCAGCCCCCTGAACTCTGGGACTCTTTGGCCTAGGGGGGCTTAGTCTTTTGTCTCTGGGTTTTGGGGCGGTGCATGTTAGTGTTTTTCTGTTGCAGGGTTGTTTTTTGTCATTCCTTCCTAGCCTGTTGTGGCAACATGAATAATAACAGAGAGAGGCTACTAGAACTGTGCACCACTAACGACCTTGTTATCGACGGGGGGGGGGGGGGGCTCTTCCCACATCAGGAGATTCACAAACTGAGCAGGTGTTCCCCCAATGGAAGAGACAAGAACCAGATCAACCACCTGATGATCAACGGGACCTGCAGAAGATCACTGTTGGACATCAGAGTGAAGAGAGGTGCCGATGTCGACAGCGACCATCACATGGTAACAGCAGCAATGAACCTGAAATTCAGAAGAGGAGGCAAGAAAACAACAGAAAGACTGAAACTTGATGTGGAAAAGCTCTGTGACTCAGAACAAAGAGCACTTTCTCCCTTCAGCTGAAGAACCGACTTCAAGCACTACGGAATGCTGAAACCAACATACAGCCAGACAGTGAAATCAACGCAAAGTGGAACAAGTTCGAACTACATATCTTAAGACCAAGACCATGCGGAAGAAGAAGGATTGAATCAAAGATGAAAATTGGTAAGCAATTGAAAACAGACGAGTCATGAAGAAGAAAATTATGGAGGCCAGGTCAGAAAGGCTGAAAGAGAGATTCAAAGCATTCAAAGCAAAAAAGAAAAACTTTCCTCTGTCAGAAAGTCTGCTGTCATGTGTCTTGCTAGAGAGGCAGAAGAGGCAGCCAATAGAGGTGAGCAGGGAAAGGTGTATAAGATCACCAAAATCATGGCTGGCAAGTACCGAGGAACATACGACACTCCAATTATGGAAAAACAAGGCCAACAACTCACATCAGAAGCAAAGCAAGAAGCACGATGGGCCGAGCACCTCAGTGAGGTTCTGAACAGATCAGCACCGGCATTAGAGGTAGATATTCAGGCAGCAGAGACTGACTTGGAAGTCAATACAGCGCCACTGGAGAAGGAATAAATCATGGCTACTATCAGATCCGTGAAGAATGGAAAAACTCCAGGACAGAACAACCTCTATGCAGAGCTGTTCAAAGCAGACCCAGAGCTTGCAACTGAGATACTTCAACCACTGTTGACTAAAATTTGGGAAGGAAAGAAACTGCCAGATAACTGGACGGAAGATATCATCATCATCAAGATCCCCAAAAAAGGTGCCCTGAGTCACTGCAACAACTGGAGTGGTATCACCCTCCGGTCTAGCCCTAGTAAGATCCTGTCCAAGATCGTCTTGCAAAGAACTTTTGAGGCAGTGGACCAACAACTGAGAAAAGAGCAGGCGGGCTTTAGGAAAGGAATGGGATGCACTGACCAGATCTTCACCTTGCGGAACATCATTGAGCAGTGTACAGAATGGCAGAAACAACTTTACATCAGTTTTGTGGACTTTGAGAAAGCCTTTGATAGCATCCACTGTGACAGTCTTTGGTGAATACTATGTGTTTATGGAATACCAGAAGAGCTTGTCGGTGTCATCAGGAGCTTCTATGACAACTTCACCTACAGAGTGGGGCACAGTAGCACCAGCTCTGAAGTGAAGACCAGCGTGAGATAAGGATGTGTTATGTCGGCGCTACTCTACAACATAACCATTGACTGGGTGTTGAGAAGAACAACGGAAGACCAGGTAAGGGGCATCAGATAGTAGGGATGTAACGATATTGACGTTATCGCGATATCGCGGTAGTAAAAGTGTCTCGATACCGTCGTGGTCGTGTTAAGGTATTAAGAGGGCGGGTATTTGTCAAAAAACAACAAGAAAAAAGCAGGCTCCCGCGCAACAAAGCATTGTAAACTACACAGACCATGATCTTTTGCGCTGCGTCGTCACAAGAACTGTTGTTGAGCAAATAGTAGTGCATGCTGCACGCTGTCCACACAACAAACATGGCGGCGGACAAAGTTCGGCTCACGTAAATACTGAAGAAAACACCCCCGAAGTTGAGACTGTGCAAGCCCCAGCAACTTTTAAATCAGTTGTGTGGAGGCATTTTGGTTTTGCCGTGTCTAAAAACACTAAAGAAGAGAGGGTGGCGGACAGACAATGGCCTCATTAGCAAAGATAATGTCCTCATTAGCAAAGGCCTACCTATGTATACCCGCTACCTCAGTGCCCAGTGAGAGAGTATTTTCTACAGCAGGGGATATTGTAAATGCCCAGAGGTCTCTTCTTCTCCCTTGCAATGTAGATCTTTTGATCTTTCTGAAGAAAAACTTGAACATAAGCTAAAGGATAGGTCAGTGTTTTCCAGTAGGCTTTTTGCCTGACTTAATTGTTTCAACAGGCTGTTTTTATTTGCCTAGCACATTTATGATTAATTTTACTTTACACATTGAACCTGGCTTAACTTGATCTTCGTTTGCTCTTAAAGGGAATTCCCTATTGTTGTTTACAGTTGTTCTAGTTGCTGCTTAGTATGATCCTTGCACATAAGAAGAATCAGTTATCTGACCAAATATTACCAAATGGTATATTGATGTTCCTGACTTGAACTTGCACTTTAAAAGCACTAAGTGATCAGCATTTTATGTTCTCATGATCCATAAATATAAAAATAAATGGCCTGGTGACTGGCAAAAACAGATGTAATGGCAGTTTTTGGTTATTATCATCACAAACACAATATTATGAGCTATTTTACAATACCGTGAGCCTCTCCACAATATCGCAACAAATATCGTACTGTGAGATCAATATCGAAATCGTATCATACCGTGAGATTTTGATATCGTTACATCCCTATCAGATAGACACTCGTCTCAAACTTAGAAGATCTTGACTTTGCAGATGATCTAGCCTTGGTCTCACATACACATCATCATATGCAAGAGAAAACATCTTGAGTCAGCAAGTTTGCACAGCAAGTGAAGATCAGCCAGAAGAAAACCGAAGTAATGACACTGAACATTTCCAACCCTGAGCCAATCCAAGTTAATGGAGAGAACTTACCAACAACAGAAGAATTCACCTACCTTGGCAGCATTGTCAGACATGATGGAGGAGCAGGAAGTGATATCAAATCCCATCTCGGAAAGGCTAGCAACACCTTCAGAATGCTGAACAGTGTGTGGAAGTCATCCCAGTACAGCACCAAGACCAAGCTAAGACTGTATCAGAGCTGTGTGTTGTTCACACTATACTACAGCTCAGAATGTTGGAGGATGACAGTGCAACATCAACAAATTATCCACATTCCACACAAAGAACCTCATATGAATTCTACACATTCAGTGGCCAAATACCATCTCCAACCAATATCTGCTTGAAAGGTGTAACCAGGAAAGCATAGACAGCATCATAATGAGGAGGAGATGGAGATGAATAGGTCACGTCATGAGAAAAGAACAGGACAGCATCACCCAAACAGCCCTATACTGGACGCCCGAAGGGAAACGCAAAAGGGGTTGGCCCAAGAACACCTGGCAACGGACTGTGTAGAACAAGTTCATGACTCTGAACCCCACCTGGGGAAAGTTGCAGCGGCTAGCCCAAAACAAGCAGGAGTGGAGATCTTTTGTTGCCACCCTACATTCCAGGAGGCATAACGGGCATGAGTGATTGAGTGAAGATGAGAGTTCACCGAACTTATGCAAGGAATGAATGAAGAAAGAGCAAAGGCTCTAGGATGTGAGTTTATAATGAATCCTCCAGCAGCAAGTCATATGGGTGCCATCTGAGAGAGACAAATTAGAACCATAAGGAGTGTTCTCACTGCCATTCTCGACCAGTCAGCACAAAGACTTGATAGCTCATCCCTTAGAACATTTTTCTATGAAATGATGGGAATCATCAATAGCAGACCACTCACCGCTGAACTTCTGAATGACCCATCCGCACCTGAACCTTTGACCCCAAATCATATCCTTACGATGAAGTCCACCATAGTCCTTCCTCCACCTGGACAGTTTATAAGAAAAGATCTTTACCTTCAAATCTGGTGCACTCGAGTGAGAGATGCAACTTGACACTGCAAAATGAGATGAGAGATGAGATGAGATTCAACTTTATTGTCATTACACATGTATGAATACAAGGTAACGAAACGTGACTTGGCATTTGGGCATGCTCTGCAGAGCGCATCCAAGGCCGGGGCAGCCGCTAGGCGCCAGTCATAAAGGACTGGGTGATAAACTGTTTTATCCACACATAAAAGGAAATGAGAGAGAATTTAAGATAAATTATAAACAATTTTTAGAAGATAAGAAGACTCCAAGACAATTTCCTTTCCTGGCATGCAGCCAACGAGGTATTTTAAGTGTTTGTATCTTATTTTCATTCATTTGTTATTTTCCTTTTGTGTATTATTAGTTTTCATGGTTTGCTGTGGAAGACAAGACTTCATTAAACCAGATAAAGAAAACCACTTGTGTCTATGCCTCGAGAGGGAACTACAGTGAAGAAAAGTCATCTAAACTGTAGCTGTCTTTTGTACTATTGTAACGTGTTGTCCAGCAGATGTATCATCACTGTTCCTCTTTATTGTGCTAACCCACTGCACCTGGTCCCATCAGTCAGCTCTATTGGATGACTCTAAGGCTGGAATGGCTTATCAAACCTTAGAAATTTTCCGATGTCATGTGGGACATTGCTTCTGCATCCACCATGATGCCTTTCTTCTTTATGTTGGTGGCTTCTCGTTCCTCACATTTCTCCCCAAAGAAACAGTCTTAGTTACCATCTTTTTACTCTGCAACCCTTCTGATGCCATCTTGTCCCCTCTTTTTCTAGCATAGGGATCCTTGATGTGTGGTGCTCCTGCAATAACTGCACCACACTTTTCTGGAACATGTCCTTACCTTATGCCATTTTATTTCACATCTCTAGCATGTCACACTGGCATCTTTATCTTTTCTGTCACCAGCGTGCACCTTAACAGGCCTGAGCTCTGTTTCATGTGAGGTTTCATCACATTGTCTGTAGATTCTGTGAACTTTATTTTTTCAGTCACTTCATAAATTTGCAGGCTCCTCCTTCATTTTGTGTTACACGGATGGCTTGTGGCCATCAGTCCATCACTCACTGTTTTCACAAGCATCTCATAAGGCTGTGATGATGTTCTCTGCTCGAATCAGATAGTCTGTAACACTCTCACTGTCCATCATGCTTAACTTGGTCAATGACGTACTATATAGACTTAAGATTCTTGGCTTTTCTGGAATAATGCTCTTTTAGTATTTTCAGAGCTTCTGCCATCATCACTGGCTTCATGTCTTATTAGTGACAGGCTTTTATTGTCAATCAGTATCATCAACTCAGCACAGCAATCAGCATTTTTCTCTTTGTCTTCAGCTAGTTGCTCTTCACTATTTAGCTGATGCAAAAGAGTCTCCTTTAGCTTCAGAGTATGCAAGAAACCATAGGAATCTTGTCTCCCATAGGCCATACTGATCTTCACCTTCACTGAATACCAGCTGCTGCATTGTGACTGTCGTTGCGCTCTTAGCTGTCATGCTAACGTGCTATAGCTGCTCTAGACTATCTTGTTAACCTCACTGGCTCCCACGTAAATTAAGACGTACAAAACTTTTCACTTACAGTATCTCCACACTGGTTCAGCTAGCTCCTCACATATTGACATGATATTGGGCTCAGGGAACACGCACACAGGCTCGAGTTAGATTCAAAGCTTTATTCAACAACAGTGGGTGTTTGGATGCGTGTGTGAGGGATGTGGATGGATTGATGGTGAACAGGAAGCGCCGAGAGCGGAACAGTTCGCCGTGCAGCCAGGCAACCCTACGGGCAGAGCAGAGATGCAGGTTAAAGACAGTCACACACCCCGTGGGGTTAACACTCAGTGTACTGCTTACGTGCAGGTGTTATAGTGGCTGGCGTTGGCTGATGCAGGACTTCTGCCTGGGAGACAGCGCACCGATGCGCACTCGGTGAGAAGGGGAGAGAGCTGCGAAGATTGAGGCGAGGATGAGGAAATCCGCCACCTGGAGGATCCACCTGTGCACAGGGGAGAGATTGAAGAGCAGGTAAGGAAATGAACAGCTTACGTGCTGGGTGAAGGATGGCGCAGGCCGGGGAGAGACGGTCATGCGCTGGAGTTTGGGAGCGTAGACGAGCAGATGGCTCCAGACTGAGGCTGTAGGCAGAGCGAGTTAAATAGTCCGCAGCTGATGAGACGCAGGTGTGCGCGCAGCTGGAACTGATGACAGGCGAGAGTGAGTTGTGACAGTACTCCCCCCACCCCGAGCAGCGCCTCCCGGCGCTGGCTTATCTGGGTGCACCCGGTGGAACTCCGTGATGAGATGTTTATCCAGCACCCAGGAAGGGTGCACCCAGGACCTCCACTCAGGGCCATACCCCTCCCAGTCCACCAAGTACTGGAGTCTGCGACCCCGGCGGCGGGAGTGCAGGATGGACGTGACCCCCCACGCTGGGTCACCACCAATCATCATGGGAGGAGGAGGAGCTCTGGGAGGAGGACAGAGAGGATCAGAGACAACAGGCTTGATACGGGAGACGTGGAATGTTGGGCAGACATGGAGGGAGGGGGGGAGAGCCAAACGCACAGCCACTGGATTGATTACCTTGGTCACAGCGAAGGGTCCAATGAAGCGCTGAGCCAGCTTCTTCTTCTCTGCCTTTAAGTTGATGTCCCGGGTCGACAACCAAACCTGCTGGCCCACCTGGTAGCAAGGAGCGGCTTTCCTGTGGCGATTGGTGACTCTGGAGTTGCGCGCCACTGTGCGTAAAAGCGCCTGGCGTGTCTTGGTCCAAATGCGCCGGCAGCGTCTAAGGTGTGCCTGGATAGAGGGAACTGCCACCTCACCTTCTTCTTCGGGGAACAACGGGGGGTTGTACCCCAGAGACGCCCCGCAAGGAGACACTCCCATGGCCGATGATAGGGTGGAGTTGCAGGCGTACTCCACCCAGGGTAGACAGGTGCTCCATGAAGAGGGACTTGAAGAGGTGACGCAGCGCAATGCCGCTTCCAGCTCCTGGTTGGTGCGCTCGCACTGCCCGTTAGACTGTGGATGGTGGCCGGAGGACAAACTCACCGTGGCCCCCAGTGCGTTGCAAAAGCATTTCCAGACCCTGGACACGAACTGAGGCCCCCGATCAGAGACGACATCTACCGGAATCCCATGCAGCCGGACCACATATTGAACTAACAAGTCGGCCGTCTCTCGCACCATAGGGAAGCCGCGGAGCGGCACGAAGTGGGCCGCCTTGGAAAACCGGTCCACTATGGTCAGGATGGTGTCGTAGGAATTGGACGTGGGGAGGCCGGTGACGAAATCCAGGGCGACATGAGACCAGGGCCTCCCAGGGACCGGCAGTGGGTGGAGGAGACCAGCTGGGGGGGAGGTCGAGGTCTTACCCGTTGCACACTGGGGACAGGCACGGACGTAGTTGGTGATGTCACTCCGGAGTCCGGGCCACCAGAAGGATCGCTGGAGGAGCTCCACCAGCCGGGAGATACCAGGGTGACAGGCGAACTTCGAAGTGTGTGCCCAGTGGATGACGTCACCCTGGACAGATGATGGCACGAACAGTTTCCCAGCCGGACTGCCGCCAGGATCGGGTTCGGCCTCTTGTGCCTTCTGGACCTTGTCCCTGATCACCCATGAAACGGCCCCCATGATGCACGAGGCTGGCAGGATAATGTGGTCCCGGTCCTCTGGGTCCTCTGGGGCGAACTGCCTGGACAGCGCGTCAGGTTTGCCGTTCTTGGAGCCAGGGCGATAGGTGATGGAAAATCTGAAGCGGCAGAAGAAGAGTGACCAACGCACCTGGCGGGCATTCAGACGTTTGGCCGACCTCAGGTACTCCAGATTCTTGTGGTCGGTCCAGACCACAAAAGGCTGCGCTGCTCCCTCCAACCAATGACGCCACTCCTGCAGCGCGAGCTTTACTGTCAGGAGTTCCCTGTCACTGACGTAGTAGTTTCGCTCCGCTGCGGACAGGCGCGGAGAGAAGAAGGCGCAGGGACGCACCGCCCCGTCCACTGGAGATCGTTGGGATAACACTGCCCCCACCCCCGTATCAGATGCGTCCACCTCGATCAGGCACTGGAGTGTTGGGTCTACCTGGGTCAGGATCCGGGAGGAGGAGAACTCTGTCTTCAGTCTCTCAAAGGCGGATGCCGCTTCCTCCGTCCACCGGAACGGCACCTTGGGAGAGGTGAGGCGGGTCAGGGGAGAGGCGATGGCACTGTATTTTGGCACAAAACGGCGGTAGAAATTGGCGAATCCTAAAAATTGCTGCACCTGTTTCCTAGATGAAGGAACGGGCCACCCCACCACCGCTTTGATCTTGGCAAGGTCGGGGAGAATCTGATTATGGGAGACGACGAAACCCAAGAAGGAGGTCTTGTTGGTATAAAATTCACATTTTCCGCCTTTAAGTACAACCTGTTTTCAAGGAGACGCTGAAGAACCCACCTCACATGAGCCTGATGCTCCTCCCGAGACCGGGAGAAGATCAGGATGTCGTCCAGGTAGACGAAGACAAAGACCCCCAGGAAGTCGTGAAGAACATCATTAATGAGTCGCTGGAAGACGACTGGAGCGTTGGTGAGCCCAAACGGCATGACCAGGTACTCAAAATGGCCGCTGGGCGTCCAGAACCGCACTGCGAAGGTCCAACTTGGTAAACCAGGAGGCCCCCTGGAGGCAATTGAAGGCTGAGTCCATAAGGGGCAGCGTGTATTTGTCCTTTATAGTGATGTCATTTAGGGCTCGAAAGTCAATACACGGCTGCAGAGACCCATCCTTCTTGGCCACGAAGAAAAACCCGGCTCTGACTGGGGATGAGGAGGGCCAGATGATGCCTGCGCTGAGTGACTCCTTGATGTAGGCATCCATAGATCCATGCTCTGGGGCTGACAGGCTGTAGAGACGACCAGATGGCAAGGGCGCCCCCGGATGGAGGTTTATAGCGCAGTCATACGGGTGGTGGGGGGGAAGGGATAATTCCTTGGACTTGCTGAAAATGAGCCCCAGATCGTGGAACTCCAGGGGCACCAAGCAGCGGTCCGGTGGGGGCGAGTCGGGAGTGGGGAGCGGCACCGACGGGGCACAGGCAGCGGACTGGAGGCAGGCGCTCATACAGAAAGTACTCCAGGAGAGGACGCTGCCGGACTGCCAATCAAACGTTGAGTTGTGGAGATGCGGCCAGGGGTAGCCCAGGATGACGGGAGAAGCCGAGGTGGGCAGGACAAAGAGGCTGAGGTCTTCCCTGTGACTGCCAGATATGATGACAGAGAGAGGCTTGGTCCTGTGGGTGACCCTCTCGAGTGGGGTACGGGCGAGAGTGACCAAGTTAAGGGGGGCTGGCAGCGCTTGGCACGGGATGCCCAGGCGGGTTGCCAGGCTTTGAGAAATAAAGTTTTGTTCCACCCCCGAGTCCACCAGTGCGTGAGTGACATGGCCAATGAGGTTATGACAGAACCTAACCGGGAGGAGGCATTTGGTGAGGGGATTGGAAAGGGTTGCGTCTGCGAGGCCCCCTACAGCGACTCGCGGACTCCCCCTTTTGGCCTAACCGGGCAGTCCTCCACGGAATGCTGGTCACCCCCACAATACATGCAGAGGCCCAGCTCCCTGTGGCGCTGTTTCTCCGCCAGTGGAAGCTTGGTCCGCCTGATTAGTATTGCCTCAGATTCATCGGCGGACTCCGGAGCGGGTAACGCCAGGGGGCGAGACCGAGGAGCGCGGGCGGAAGTCCCGCTCAAGCGGCTGTAAGCTTTCCGCTCGGCGGCCCATTCCCTCAGCCTGTTATCTAGGCTAATTGCAAGGGAAATTAACTCGGGTAGCCATTCTGGCAAATCCCGGCTGGCCAGCTCGTCCTGTAGACTGGAACTCAGACTACGGGTGAAAATGCTGCAAAGTGCAGCATCGTCCCACCCGACTCCCGCCGCAACCACCCGGAAGTCGACAGCGTAGTCGGCGGCTGACCGGCTACCCTGACGAAGATTAAGTAGCCGGGTGGTTAAAACGCTGTCCCGATCCGAGTGATCGAAAACCTCATTGAAATCGTGCACGAACTGGGCGTAGGTTAGGTTCGCATAGCTGGGCCTCGCCATGACGGCGTAGGCCCAAGCTAACGCTCGCCCTTCCAGGAGGTGAGCCACATACCCAATTCGGCTATGATCGGACGGGAAATCCCCGGGGACACGCTGAAACACCGACTCACACTGGAGGAGGAACCCGCGCGCTTCGCCGAGTTTCCCGCTGAAGATCATGGGTGTCGGGATGGGTGTGAGCCGTGTTGGCGGTCCCAGGCTAGCTTGGCTAGCCGGGGAGGCGGTGGGAGCTGGCCAGCTATGCAGAGCCGGGGGAAACGCCTGTTGAGGATCCAGGCGATCCAACCGTTGAGAAATTTGGGTGAGTTGATTCAGAATTACCTGGTGTTGATGAGCAATTAAATCCACTTGAGCCTCGAGAGTGGAAAGTCGGCATGCGAGCCCGCTGTCCGCTGAGCCACTTTGCTGGAGACGTACTGACATGATACTGGGCTCTGGGAACACGCACACCGGCTCGAGTTAGATTCAAAGCTTTATTCAACAACAGTGGGTGTTTGGATGCGTGTGTGAGGGATGTGGATGGATTGATGGTGAACAGGAAGCGCCGAGAGCGGAACAGTTCGCTGTGCAGCCAGGCAACCCTACGGGCAGAGCAGAGATGCAGGTTAAAGACAGTCACACACCCCGTGGGGTTAACACTCAGTGTACTGCTTACGTGCAGGTGTTGTAGTGGCTTGCGTTGGCTGATGCAGGACTTCTGCCTGGGAGACAGTGCTCCGATGCGCACTCGGCGAGGAGGGGAGAGAGCTGCGAAGATTGAGGCGAGGATGAGGAAATCCGCCGCCTGGAGGATCCATCTGTGCACAGGGGAGAGACTGAAGAGCAGGTAAGGAAATGAACAGCTTACGTGCTGGGTGAAGGATGGCGCAGGCCGGGGTGAGACGGTCATGCGCTGGAGTTTGGGAGCATAGACGAGCAGACGGCTCCAGAATGAGGCTGTAGGCAGAGAGGGTTAAATAGTCCGCGGCTGATGAGACGCAGGTGTGCGCGCCGCTGAAACTGATGATGGGCGAGAGCGAGTTGTGACACATATGTTGCATATAAAGCTGCTTCACCTATCCCTAATGTTGGTGGACTTAGCTCTTAGCTGCTAAAAGTGCTGCACTTTATCCTTTGCGTTCAGACTTCTTTCCTCTGGACAGCTAAGATTAAGTCCAACTTACTCTGGCCTGAGCACCATAATCTTGTGACATTGCAAGGGTTCACACAATAAGGAGAGGTGGCTGTGATGCAACAGGCTTTATTCAACGCACACTCACAACACAGAACAGAGGGAGGTCAGTTACACAGATCCTCATCTCACTCATGGTGACACAGACACATAATCTATCACAATTCAGGGAAACAACACTAACTGGTCTTATAACACAGTTATAATGGCACAGCAATGACACTTAGAACACATGGATAATAACAGTGTTTGAATCCTCCATGGCGCAAGCATGCTGGGAGAATCCCCGCCCCCTTATCACAGCCCCGACGCTACACTGCACCACCCCCCCCCCGGACTGGTTTCTGTCCCCAGAATAATAAGTCCAACTCAAAAGTCTAATACAAATCCATCCAGGCATCGGGGCGACCGCCGTTGTCAGCGACCAGCACGCACGGTCCTGACCAGTGGCTCATCAGCTTTGGTGACTGTCCCTCTTTCTGCTCCGGGCAGAAAAAGTCCAGCAAAGTCCCTCCCCTGGCAACAGGAGTCGTACTCTCGTTTCTGCTGACTCTCCACCGCTACCGAGGTCTCCTGAGCCAGTTCGGGTACCATGTGCAGGCATCCTCTCGAGCGGAACGAATAATCCAACCTCAGTTTGCTGTCCATCTCATACTGCTGCAGGGGGGCGTGGGATTGCTGCGTCTGTCCTCTCTGAGCCATGCAGATGGCACAGCGGTGGACATGGTGCTTCATGTCCTGACGGTACCCCAGCCAGTAGAACCGAGCCCGAAGCCTATGCAGAGTCTTCCTCACTCCGAAGTGGACGGCCCCCACTGGCCCGTGGACCAACTGGAGCACCTTGGGGTGGAGCTGTCGGGGAATCAGCTGCTGCCAGACTTGATGCTATCCAGCTGGACTCTGGCGCCGCCGATAAACAACACCCTCGTGACAGCAGAGGTTGGACCACTGGGAATGCAGGACCTTGGTCTCTGGATCCAGTGCAGCCACAGCCTTCCAGGCGGGCCGCTGGTCCGTGTCCAGCCACTGCCAGACCCGGGAGAGGACAGGATCTCTATCCTGCTCACTCCGAAGCTGCTGCATGCCAAGGGCCTCCGTGACATCATTGCTGGGGAGAGCTGTCCAGTGATCTGAAGAAGAGCTGTGACCCGCTGCACTATCGCGGGCCGTAGCAGTCTGGAGAGCTTGTGAGACTGCTGGGTCATGATTCTCAGCCTGCGCTGGTGGCACCGGCCCTCTGATTGCGCGGGCCCCCTGCTTCCTCGTCTGGCTGTTGCCACAGAGCGTGATGATTTGAGCCCCCAGCAGGAGAGAAGAGATGGTGGTGTCGAGCTACGCACCCCATGCTGCGATCAGATCTAGTCCAGTGATGCACAGGTCCTGGATGTCAGCCAGCCAGAATGGGTGGTTCGTGTGCTGACCGGCCACTCCCACCCCAAGGACCCGTTGATCCCCCAGCCTGGCACGCTCACTAGCGGCTGTGAGGACACATCACCGGGTAGGTTCCCACCCTTGCCTTCCGAGTCCATCTGTGCCGGGCAGCGCCCTGGGTCAGACCAGGAAAATGGTGGAACCGGTGTTGATCAGGGCCCGGATTGGTATGCTGTCCAGGCTGCACAGTAGATACAGCCCTGGTGATTGTCCAAGTCGGCCCAGCCGTCTATCAGGGAAAATGTCTGTGGGAGGTGGCAGGTCCCCATCTGTGCCACCTCGCTCTGGGTTAAAGCCGGTGAGAGGGTGGTTTGTCGCGGGGTGGGTGCCGGGTAGTAACGCACGATGTGTCCTGGCTCCCTGCAGTAGAAGTAGAAGTATCCTTCCTTGCACCGCCGTTGTTGTACTCTCGCCGACTGCACAGTTGTGGTCCAGCATAATTCTTCCTCCCCCTCCTCACTCTCAGCTGTGGCCTGGAAAGCTCTCAACCTCAGTGAGGACACATCAGCTGCATGATCCATCATCGGCTCCACCCGCTCCGCTTCTGCCATGGCCATCTCCCAGCTGCTCGCTGTGTCAATCCGGATATGTTCTTGGAGCTGGGCCGGGCGGAGCCCATAGATGAAGTGCTGAAGGGCGAGCTTCTCCACCGCACCTGGCTCGAAATCCGGGTAGCCACGTTGTGTCAGTAGCTGTATGTCCACTGCATAAGCTCCAAGGCTCTCTCGGCTGCCTCACCGGCAGTTGGCCAGCTGTTCCCAGGCGTACTCAGCGTTGGTCGCTCTCCCAAACCACCTCTGGAGCGCTCCTTGTAGCGCTGGCCAGCTGTGATGTTCCTCAAGCCAGAGGTCAAACAGTGTGCAGACAGCCCCGCCCTCCAGGGCCAGCGCGATCTGCACAGAGGTCTCTTCAGGTGTCCAGCTGTTCAGTGAAAAAGCCAGTTCAACCTGGGCCAGGTAGCCATCCAGTGGGATTTCGCCACCAAAGTGGGGGAGTTTGGCCTATTGGTGGGTCGGTGGGACGGTTTCCTCTTGGTCGATTGCCGCCCCCGGTTGCAGTGGAATCGCCAGCCCGTCCTGCCCTGAAAAGGGCGGGAAGTGGGGCAGATTTGATCTGTTCGGCCCGCGCTGCCTTGAAAGGCAGTAAGCGGGGTATGCTGGCCCTGTCAGGTCCGCTGCTCCCATTCGTCCATCTCCATCTCTATCTGGCCGATGAGCCGCTGGAGTCGCTGAATCTGTACGTCGATCCTCACTTCCATCTCTCCAAGATCCCACCACTGCCACCAGTGTGACGTCGCAAGGGTTCACGCAATACGGAGAGATGGCTGTGATGCAGCAGGCTTTATTCAACACACACTCACAACACAGAATGGAGGGGAGGTCATTTATACAGACCCTCATCTCACTCATGGTGATACAGACACATGATCTATCACATACAGGGAAACAACGCTAACTGGTCTTATAACACACTTATAATGGCACAGCAATAACAGTTAGAACTCATGGATAATAACAGTGTTTGAATCCTCCGTGGCGCAAGCATGCCGGGAGACTCCTCGCCCCCTTATCACAGCCCCGACACTACAATCTTTTAAAAGCTGAGTTGGCACAGCAGTCTGTTGGCACAGAGTCTGAGACAGACTTCCCCAGCATGTGCGGCTGGGGAAGTCTGTCTCAGACTCTGTTAGCATCAACATCGGATCACCCCAGGGCTGTGTACTTTCCCCCCTACTCTTCTCCCTTTATACCAACTCCTGCACCTCCACCCACCAGTCTGTTAAGCTGATCAAGTTTGCGGACGACACCACCCTCATCGGGCTCATCTCCAATGGCGATGAGTCCGTCTACAGGAGAAAGGTGGCCCAGCTGGTGTCCTGGTGCAGCCACAACAACCTGCAGCTGAACGCTCTGAAGACAGCGGAGATGAGTGTGGACTTCAGGAAAGTCACAACCCCCCTGCCCACCCTCACCATCACAGGCTCTCCCATCACCATTGCAGATTCCTTCCGCTTCTTGGGCACCACCATCACCCGGGACCTCAAGTGGGAGCCAACCATCAGCTCCCTCATCAAAAAGGCCCAGCAGAGGATGTCCTTTCTGCGGCAGCTGAGGAAGCTCAAGCTACCCACCAAGATGTTAGTGCAGTTCTACACGGCCATCATCGAGTCCATCCTCACCTCCTCCATAATCGTGTGGTACGCAGGAGCTACTGCGAGGGACAGACTAAGGCTGCAGCGCGTCGTGCGCACTGCTGAGAAGGTGATCGGCTGCAAGCTCCCATCTCTCCAGGATCTGTGCATCTCCAGGACCCGGAGGCGTGCAGGCCGGATCATGGCCGATCCTTCACACCCTGGTCACGTACTGTTTGCCACCCTCCCCTCAGGTAGAAGACTTCAGTCCATTCAGACTAAAACCTCCCGGCACATGAACAGCTTTTTCCCCTCTGCCATCAGACTGCTGAACATTAAGTGACTTATTGACTCTCGTGCACTATATACAGCAGCTCAACCAGACTCATGTCATTCATCACTGTTTTTCTGTTGCATTATCGACTGCACATCATCTGCTACTTGCTAATTTATTTAAAACTGCTGTGACTAGTATTACTCATTATTATTATTATTATTATTATTATTATTATTATTATTATTATTCTACACTTATTGCATGGTTTTAGTCTTTGATTTTTTTTTAGTTTATCTCTTTATCTTATCATGTTTTAATGTTGTAGCATTGCACCGAGACAAATTCCTAGTTTGTGTACTACATGAACAATGGCAATAAATCTGATTCTGATTCTGATTCTGATTCTGTTGAGGTTTACAAGAATAAGCAAAGCTGGACTCTCTTCTAGTCCTCAGGAACATTTATAGAATCATTTATATGTGGAGTAAAATGCGGCACTCAGTTGTAGCTCCTCTCTGTTCAAAGGCTTGACTGAAAGTAAAGGACGTGCTACAATTGTGCATGCTCAGAAAGGGCAGAACGACTGTGAATGTGAATACGTAATGACATCACACTCTGACGCACTATCATCATGACAACAATAATAACACAATGAGTAAGAATGCAAATGAAGAAATCTTAACAGCATTGAACTTTACTAAGTTTCAAGTTATTTTAGAGATACAGTAGTTGTGGGTTTTTTGTGGAAGGGTACCAACAATTTGTCCATGGAGGTTAATAAAAAGGATAAAAAACAGGAATAAAATATAGAAAATAAAGTAAAATATAAATAAAATAAAATATAGTAAAACAAAAATAAATAGGGTGAAGGCACCATAATGAGGCTGTTGTATACGATAACTACGATAACAAAGGCAAATCAATCCTTGCACTCATTTACAAATTTTGTAACTGCTGGAGTTTGAATTGTTGTTTGGTAAAGGTTTTTGCACATTGACTAATATTTTATATTCTGTCAGTTTAAGTTGTAAAAAGTCATGTTTTCCATAGTTCCCATCCATAATGGGTCTTTGTTTGTATAGAAATCCTCTCAGGATGGGACCCCAACCGTTTCCAGGGAAACGGGACTCCAGCTCAGGAATCCAGTGTGTTCACATGGATGCCATTAGATTTAGCAGCAGAGGAAGCAATAACTGTGTGCTTCAGTTTTGTTCACATTTATGCATTAAACTGCCCTTTTTGAAGCCTTTTATATCGGTCATGTTGCCTGTGTGTGGAAAAAGATGAAGAAAAATGAAGAAAAACATCTAAATTAGCCTTAAAAAATCTGCTTTCAAAGGTGGGCAGTAAGTTAAATTTACTCTAGTAGCCTACATGTGCTCAAGTAACTTTGTCACAAAATTGTACTCACTGAGTAGTTTTATTGCAGGATAATTTTAATTCTTATTTGAGTCCATTTTTGAAGAAAAAATATACTACTCAAGTGCATTTAGTTATGCTGTTTGATTTACGTTTTATTTTACTGATTTAAATTAATGATTATTTTTTTCTTTCCTGGCTCAAGAAATATTTGATTCACCACCATCTGATGTTTGGATTTTATGTTTTGCTATACTATATGTTTGATTTTCCACAGATTAACACATCTAGGAGAAACATCTCACACAATGAAGAGAGTAAAGATGCAAATGTATAACAAAACAGTTGCAAATTTATGAGGAAAGTCAATTGCAATGAAATTATTTTAAAAAAAACATTAAAATGCTCACTTCTCATTAAAAAAACACACACACAGCCTTTATATTAATTCTGTCTCTGAGGAGCTATTTTTAACTCTTCTTGGCTTGTTATCCACGTTATTCCTAGCCCTCATGATGCCTTGCGTGAATTATGGGCGCAACTTCCGGGACTAGTTTAGAACGTATGGTTGTCACTGAAACAGGACATCTTTCCTTGTTAAAAAAAAAACCAATGACTTCGGCATTGGAAATGCAGGAAAACGGCCTTTTGCTCCTCAAAAACAGTAATATAATCATACCACTTCCCACGACTATGGAGGGATGAGAAGATGAGCTTAAAAAGTGGCCTGGTATACAGTAGCTCTGTTAGTTAGCACCGCTGCTAAAATGCTAATGCTGTAAACAAACAAAAGCTCTGAGATATATCAATGTTTCCATCGCAAGATGGCGGAGTGAGTGGTCTCAGTCTTGCAGGCTCAGCTTAAATAAATTTTTTAGTTGTGGTTCAGCTGGTCTGGATTCGGTGGTCAGACTCGATCTCTGTTTTTAAGAGTTGTTTTGCGCTCGTTGTGAGAATTGGACTTTTGGGACTGCCCTTATTCATGAGTGAACTGATTGGCGTTTCTTTTCGTGGTTCGCTGCTACGCTTTTCCCGAAGCATTTGCTAGGCTAACGCTATCGCTATAGCTAACGCCATAGCTAGTCATAGCACCTAGCACCGACACGGAGAAGCGACTCTGTCCCCAGTGATTGGGGCTCGCCGGAGGAACAAGCCGAGGCAGCAGTTGGACGGGAGCCGGATCGGAGCTCAAGTGCAGCGGTGGTGGGAGACGGCGACCAGTGGAGGACCACCGGGGCCCCAGCCGGAGTCGGAGCCCAGTTTCAGCGGCGGGGCTCGGCGGAGGAACTACTGAGGCAGACGGCGGTAGGTGGCGGGGCTCAGCGGAGGATCTACCGGGACCCCAGCTGGACAGAAGCAGGATCGGAGCTCGGCTACAGCGGCGGTGGGCGGCGGGACTCGATGGAGGAGCTGCTGGTACCCCGGCTGGACAGGAGCTCGGTTACGGCGGCGGTAAGCAGCGGGACTAGCAGTGGAGGGGGCTAGCTGAGGCCCAGCTGGATTCGAGGTCGGTCGGATCGGATACCGGCGTCACCAGCAGAGATTGTTTTACTATCCACAGGTCAGTAAAAATGCCACCAAAGAAGGAGGAAATGGAAGAGATCAAAAAATCTCTGAACTTCTTGTCAGAAGAACTGACCAAAGTGATTAGTCAGCAGGCTAAAATAATAGGGCTAATGGAAGAAGTCCGAGAATTAAAATTAACAATTAAGGAAAAAGACAAAAAAAATTGCAGACTTGGAGCGACGCGTCGAGGATCTTGAACAATATTCTCGTATGGATGATTTAATTATAAGTGGACTAGACATTAAATATCAATCATATGCTCATGCTACAGCAGGATTGAGAGGTGAGGAGGCTCCCCTGAGTGAATCAGTCTCCCTGGAAAACCAGGTGCTTCAGTTCCTTGATAGTAGAAATAGAAAGGTCGAAGCAAATGCAATTTCAGCCTGTCATGCTTTACCCAGAAAGGATAATAAAACAAAGAAATCAATTGTGATGCGCTTTGTGAACAGAAGGGTAAAGAATGACATACTGAGGCAGGCCAGAAAGCTACGGGGAACAGAAGTTTACCTAAATGAACATCTAACAAAAACTAATGCTGAAATAGCATGGAAAGCACGGATGCTGAAAAGGCAAAATAAGATACAGGCAACATGGACAAGAAATTGTAGAGTTTGGATCAAACTAAATGGAACACCTGAGGAAGCAAAGAGTATAATGATCAGAGATGTTACTGACTTAAATAAATACAGATGAACACTGATTAAAAAAATTTAGAGACTATATAAGTCCATATCCACACACACGGCAAGAATAGTTCTTTTGACATACCATGTCAATGTACTTTAAAAAAAAAAAAAACTAAACAAAACAAACAAAAAACCTTATGATTGACTTGAGTAGACATCAATTATCCCCAGTTGGAGGAAGTCATTTGACACAGAGTGAGGAAATTCAAACTCTGAAAATATGCCACTATGCTGAACATAAACTACAAGAGATGGAAAATGATATTGATCCTGATAACCACTTTTTCAATAATATTCATAATCATTGTGAATATTACACTGAAAAGCAATTCAAAAGTCAAGTGCAACTAGATGGTAAACTATCAATAATACACTTCAACAGCAGAAGTCTTAACAAAAACTTTCCACAGATTCAGGACTATTTAAAACAGCTAGACAGAAAATTTACAGCTATCGCAGTCTCTGAAACTTGGCTTAATGAAGAGCAGGCTCCCCTGATGGCAATAGAAGGATATCAAATGTTTCATATTAACAGATCTCAAAAAAAGGGTGGTGGTGTTGCACTGTATATTGATGACCTGTATAGGTGTAAGCTTGTAAATGGAATGTCCTTTGCACTATCAGGGATTTTGGAATGTGTCACTGTTGAGATTGACCAAGATAAAACAAAAAATCTAATTATAAGTTGTATATATAGAACGCCGGGAACTTGCATTGAGACATTCAGAGATAAATTAGTCGAGCTGTACAATAATATTACTAGTAAGAAAATGGTAGTAATTTGTGGAGATTTCAATACTGATTTACTAAATCCATATCAACAAAATGTAATTACAGAGTGCATGAATTCTATGTACAGCATGAGTCTATATCCCACAATGACACATCCCAGTAGAATCACAGTTCACACTGCTACACTTATTGACAACCTGTTTGTTAATATTATTGATAAGAAAATAGAAAGTGGATTATTGATAAATGATATAAGTGACCATTTCCCAACCTTTGCACTTATCCATGGCCACACGGGGGCCAATACAGAAAACATTTTAAAATCGTTCAGATACAAATCACAAAATGCAATCAGTTCTTTTAAAGAGGACTTGCTGAAGCAAGACTGGACAAAAGTCTATGTATCAGATGTAAATGAAGCCTATGACACATTTATAAACATTGTAACCACTCTTTATGAAAAAAATTGTCCATTAGTAAAGAAAAAGCTTAAACATAAATTTGCCGATAAGCCATGGTTAACCAAAGGATTACAAAAGGCGTGTAAAAAGAAAAATTTATTATATAAAGCTTTGCTAAAGAAAAGGACAAAAGAAGCAGAGCAGCGGTATAAAACATACAAAAATAAGTTAACATATATAATAAGATGTAGTAAAAGAGACTATTACAGTAAAGAACTGGAGAAAAACAGAGACAATATTAAAAATACATGGACAATACTTAACAATATTCTTGGAAATAAAAACAGAAACACAAGCTACCCAACCAATTTTTCAAAAAATAATAAAACGACTCAGAGTGTGAATGCAGCTTCACCTGCAGATAAATTTAATAACGTTTTTGTTAACATTGGTCCTAATTTGGCTCGAGAAATACCCATTACGGCACCCACAGGTGATACAATAAGCAAAAACACTGCTATAAAAGATTCCATTTTCATAAAGAACACAGATGAGAGAGAGGTCATTGAAATTGTTAAATCATTTAAAAGTAAAACATCTACGGACTGTGATGGTATTGACATGCTCTTAGTCAAAACTATTATTGAATGCTTAGTGAAGCCACTGACGTATATCTGTAACCTGTCTCTCCAAACAGGTATATTTCCCAATGCAATGAAAATAGCTAAAGTAATTCCGATATACAAGACAGGTGACAGAGGGGAACTTTCAAACTATAGACCAATTTCACTATTGCCGTAATTTTCTCAGATACTTGAAAAAATATTCTATGAGAGAATTGACAACTTCATACTGAAGAATAATTTATTGTGTGAGCAGCAATATGGGTTCAGACACAAGAGGACAACTGCATTTGCTCTAATGGAATTTATAGAAAAAATATCAACTGCCGTTGAAAATAAAGAGTATTCAGTTGGGGTATTCCTGGATCTTAAAAAAGCATTTGATACAGTGGATCATAATTTATTATTAAAGAAACTACAAAATTGTGGTATTGGGGGGTAGCACTGTCCTGGTTATGTAGTTACTTAAAGAATTGTGTTGGTAACAAAAACTCACAGTTACTGAAGGTTACTTGTGGAGTCCCACAGGGTTCAGTTTTGGGACCATTGTTATTCAATATGTATATAAATGATATATGTAAAGTTTTGGAAAAAAAGGGATTTAATATTGTTTGCCGATGACACTAATTTATTATGCAGTGGAAGCAATTTGGAACAACTTCTGGATACACTCGGAAAGGAATTAGGAAAGCTTAAACTGTGGTTTGATTCAAACAAATTAACAATCAATTTAAGTAAGACAAAATTTATAGTTTTTAACAACCATCACAACAACTTAGTATCTAAACTCAGTGTAAATGGTGTAGAGATTGAAATGGTATCCGAAACTAAATTTCTTGGAGTAATAATTGATAATAAACTGTGTTGGAAGTCACATATTAATTATATTAAAGGTAAAATATCCAAATCAATTGCAATATTACACAGAGTGAAATATTTGCTGAATCAACCCACACTATATACCTTGTATCATTCATTAATACTCCCATACATGACATATTGTACTGAAGTATGGGGAAATACATATAAAACAAACATATATCCAGTCTTTATGCTTCAGAAGAGAGCTATTAGAATAATAAACAAAGCTGCTTACAGGGAACCAACAAACCCACTTTTTCTTAAACTAAAAGCTCTCAAGTTGAAAGATCTGGTTGACTTTAAAACTGCAGTAATAATGTTTAAAGTGAAGAATCTATCACTGCCCGCAAATATCCAAAAGCTGTTCCAAATAAGGGAGAAACAATATCATTTCAGAGGAACATGTATATTTCAAAAACCTTCGGTGAGAACTACCACCAAGCAACACTGTGTTTCAGTGCAAGGAGTCAGATTATGGAGCGATTTTGGACCTGAATTAAAATCATGTACAACGTTTGGACAATTTAAACAAAAACTAAAGGAAGAAATACTCCAAACATATATACAAGATGACATATAAAATCACATAAGGATCGTCATATCCAGTCTGCGTTGTGTTGCTGCCTAGTTTGTTTTTTTTTTGTCACATTTTGTCTTAGCTTTGTTCTGAACTGTAATCGCTCTTGTTTGTTTTTCTTTTGAATTCTTGGATGGAATATGGGTGGGCAACATAAGCTGCGGCTTCAGCCATCACCCATTTCGGATAACTTATGTTGAACTGTATAATCAGAGGAGTTATTGTCTAATTTGACCTTGTTGGATTTTCTTCCCCCTTTGTTACATTATTCTGTTTCTTTTAATCTGTACTTTTAATCTATCCGAAATAAAGATTGATTCATTGATTGATTGATTGATTGAAAAAAAAGTCAGATGCATTTTGTTAAAATATGTTTGACGTAGTCAAATTTACCTCACAGCAGACATAGAGCCTAGTCAGAACCACAAAGAACCACAACACCGTACTTGGGAGTTTTAATGTCGGGGTAAAACGTCAGATCTGTGACATTCATACAAGTGAAAACATACCTGGTGCTGCTGTGTCTGTACCACCGATCACACAAACAATCCTTTAGTTTTCGGTGCATGATCTACGCATTGCTGTTGAAGCCACAGATTTAGCTGCGCTTGTGACAAGCCTCACACCACGAACAGCAGCAAGTACCAGAACTATGCAAAAGCACTCAAAAATACAAAAACTACAAGTGCTGAAATTATCTGCCACTTGACTGCAAAACAGGTATGTGGACTATACATTAAAATGAATTATAAACACTTTTAAAAGGCTATTTTAAATGCCCCACTACTCCACTCTTGCTGACTGATTTAACATGACTTCAGCCGAAACTGGAGTTCCGCCCATAATCGTTCCTACAGCACCACCCCCAGGAATAAGGTGGATAGTATGTCATGAAAGGGTAAGTCCAATTTTGATACCCACCCCCGCTTTATTATTGACCAGCCTAATTGTTGACAGACGTATGATAATTATGGTATTTGTACAATAGTTTTGCCCTCTGTACGATGTATGATCAATAATTCCAAAAATCCCATAATGTACAATAATTTGACCCCTTCATTAGGAGGCTAAGTTAATATATCAGCAAACACAATCAGAATATGGATCCTGCGCATACATACTACGCTTGTTTTTACGCATCGTCTCATGTGTGCAGCCTGCATGGAAAAGAAGGCGTGTCGCAGTAGCAGAGCAGCGAGGCAGCCTCGGATGGAGGCTAGTGATGGGATCCACAGTTCACTGAAACGTAATGAGTTAAGCTAAAAAGATCCACTCAGTGCTGCACTGGAGCTCCGACTGTCTACCACTCACTGAACTGAGAGTCGGATGATCTGAGTGGGCGGGGCTCGTTAGCTGCTCAGGCGGGTGATTCAGCTGTTGATCCCTGGCTTCCAGTACAGTTCCGGTGAGTAATTCATGCAATATGGTCACCCATAAAACCTAGTACACTCATTCGACTCATTCACGTACATTACAGCGCTAACGCAGGCACAGCAGACTACACAAGTATGCAACATCAACAGCAGGTTGGGAAACAAAAGGATGGGGGGGCAGACCCCAGTTTTACTGGGTGGTTCAAACCTGTTGTTGGCATTAGAAATAAAGTTTTCTGTTGCCGCTGCAACGTACAAATGTCTGCAAAAATGTCACTGGATTGTGGTTTTCAATAAAACTACAACTGGTTTCTACTTAAATTATCAGAGGCATTTTAGCAGTAGTTTAAGTGGATTGATTTTGATGTCTATTCCTAATGTATAAACAGATTACTTCTCAAAATATTTATGAAGCAAAACCTTGATATATCATGATTCAACAGAAGACATATCGAAGATAGTTAATTATGACTGATATTTTGGGCTGTTCAGTGCAGACCAGGGGCTCATCCTGTACTCTGCACTGGTCTCCAAGGGGTGCTTTTTTCAACCAATCTGTTTGATTATTTAAAGGTAAAACTGCGTTATAGGCCATACTATGCATGATTTATGATAACACGTTACTGAAGCAGATGGTCCTGAGCCACGTCAGAATGAAAATTGGGTGTGTATGATAATTTTCCTCAAAATACGATAATTTTAAGCCACTGGTACAATACTTAAACATTTCCCATCTGGCAACACTGGCCAGCCTAGCTGTCTATTTGCAAACTGGGTGAGCGGGGAGCCCAAGGTGTTAGCTTCAGAGCTAATGGTGCTAATGTGGCGTAACATTATGTAGCTCACATATTCCTTGGCAGAGACCCAGACATGAGGGAACTTGGAGCTCACAGTGTGTATTGACATCATGCCCCAGATGGACATTGAGTCTGGACCCCCTGCGGACTAGAGGAGAAGTGAGAAGATCTGAGAGTGAACCTGAAGAGACTGCCTGACTCCTAGGGTCAGACAGAGAAGCCGAGAGGACAATGGGAGGATTAGTTATGAATGGAATTCTGTGTTTGATGTGAATGTGATTTGTGTCTGTTGTAACAGTATAAAGGTATGTGGTTTATCTCAGCTCGCTCTCTTCATTCCCTGACTGAGAGAGGAGCTGTAGGACTTGATAGGGAATAAACCAATACTGAAAAATCATTCAGTCTCTTCATTTCGAGTTTCCTACATTGGTGACCCACACGTGAGAAAAATGGAAAGACTTGGAGGTCGTCTCTCCGACTCCGAACCTGACTCACCGGAGACCGCCCGCACCGACGTAAACTCCATTAGACTCCCCGAGTTCTGGCAAGAGGACCCGCACTCATGGTTCCAACACTTGGAATCACGGTTCGTGCTTAACGGGGTATCAGAGGATGACATTAAATTCCACAATGTCATCGCAAGACTCGACAGCCGCACAGCCTGGTGTGTGCGGAGCCTGGTGCAGCAGCCGCCCGCTGCTGGCAAATACGACGCCCTGAAAGCCGCCCTCATTCGGAGCTTTGTACCATCGGCCGAGGTGAGGGCCAGAACACTCCTGGACCTGCGCGACAGAGGAGGACGCAGGCCGACCGTCCTCATGGAGGACATGCCGCAGATGATCGGGGCAGACAATGATACGTTTTTATTTAAGCACATCTTTTTGAGGACCCTTCCAGCGCACATGAGAGGCTCCCTGTCCAGCATGAGGTGTTTGGACCGGCAGGACTTCCGCGCGCTGGCTTTGGAAGCGGAGCGGCTCCTGGATGCATGCGGCGAGCAGGAGACGGCAGCGGCAGCAGCAAACCTCGGCATGGCGGCCCAGGGCGACGGAGAACCGGTGGCAGCAGAGCCGACCCCAGCGACAACAGCGGCAGCGCGGTCCCGGAGCAGAGGAGAGGACGAGATGTGCTTCTACCATCGACGTTTCGCGCACAAGGCTCACAGATGCGTCCCGCCATGCAACTTCAGGAAGCAGGGAAACGCAAGAGCCGGAGGTCGTTAGCAGCTTTGACCCTCGGCGAATGGAACAAGCTGCTCTACCTGATGGATGCGAGCTCCGGACGGCAATTCCTCGTCGACACCGGGGCACAGAGGAGTTTCATAACCGCAACCTATGCGGATCGGGCGGCCGGTCCCCGCGGAGATGGAGCAACAGCCGCAAACGGCTTGTCGATCAAGACGTTTGGCGAAAGAACTCTGCGCCTGTCTTTGCACGGCTGCAGCTATGAATGGACCTTCATAGTAGCGGCGGTGAGTTTCAACATGTTGGGCGCCGACTTTTTGTGTTCACATGGCCTGTTGGTGGATCTGGCTAATAGACGCTTGGTTAATGCACTCTCTTTTTGTTCTATTCCCTGTGCAGCGCGAGTGTCCCCGCCGTCAGTACAGGCCAACGCCGCCGCAGCAGGAGGTAAGTTCCACACTCTCCTAAACCAGTTCCCAGCACTCACAGTTCCCACGTTTTCAGCTAAGGTGGCGAAGCACGGGGTGGAGCACTTTATAACCACAAGTGGCCCACCGGTTTTTGCGAAGGCTCGGCGCTTAGATGCAGCTAAGCTCTCTATTGCGCGTGAGGAGTTCACCAACCTGGAAAGGTTGGGCATAATTCGCCGCTCGAAGTCCGCTTGGGCTTCCCCCCTCCACATGGTCCCTAAGGCGGACGGCTCGTGGAGACCGTGCGGCGATTATCGCAGGTTAAACAATGCCACAGCGCAGGACCGCTACCCAATTCCGCATATCCAAGATTTTTCGGTGCATTTGGCCAAGGCGCAAATTTTTTCTAAAATAGACCTGGTCCGCGGTTATCATCAGGTTCCGGTCCGATCAGAGGACATTCCCAAGACAGCGGTAATAACCCCTTTCGGGCTTTTTGAATTTTTACGCATGCCTTTTGGCCTTAAAGGCGCTGCGCAAACCTTCCAACGCATGATGGATGCCGTTTTGCGCGACCTCCCTTTCGTTTTTGTCTACTTAGATGATATTTTAATTGCCAGCGCCGCTGAGGAGGAACACGAAAGTCACCTCAGAACTGTTTTTCAGAGGTTGGGAGCGCACGGGTTGATAATCAACCCAGCCAAGTGCCATTTCGGCGCAGCACAGATCGATTTTTTAGGGCACCGCGTCTCCCCAGAGGGTGCAGTTCCGCTGCCCTCCAAAGTACGCGCAGTGGCTGAGTTTCCCCAGCCACGAACGGTAAAAGCATTGCAGGAATTTTTAGGTATGGTAAACTTTCACAACCGTTTCATACCTCACGCGGCGCAGCTCATGCAACCGTTGTATGTCGCGCTAAAAAAACAGAAGCCCTCAAATGCGATTGAGTGGTCCCCTGAGCGGGAGCGCGCATTCACTGAGGTTAAGAAAGCACTAGCGAACGCAGCGCTGCTGGCTCATCCAGACCCGGCAGCCCGAATAGCGCTAACCACAGACGTGTCAGATGTGGCCATAGGAGCCGTGGTAGAACAGCAAGTCACCGGAGCTTGGCAACCACTCGCCTTTTTTAGCAGAACCCTACGCGATGCTGAGTGAAAATATAGCGCGTTTGACAGGGAACTGCTAGCGCTCCACCTGGCCATTCGCCATTTCCAGTTCTAGTTGGAAGGGCGGCGTTTCACCGCTTTTGTCGACCACAAACCGTTAACTTTTGCAATGTCCAAAGTCTCTGAACCATGGTCAGGCCAACAGCAGAGGCAGCTGGCCGCAATTTCAGAATTCACCACCGATATACAGCACGTAGCCGGTAAATTTAATGTGGTGGCGGACTGCCTCTCGCGAGCGGTAACAGCACCTGTCCGCGCGGATGGGGGCTGTAGCGCCACAGACGCGGAGCGCGGTAACAGCGCGGACGCACACGCGGCTCCGGTGCACGTAGGGATAGATTACGCGGCCATGGCAGCGGAGCAGGGCGAGGACACAGACGTGCGCGCGCTCCTGTCTGGACCAACAGGGCTAAGGCTGGAGAACGTAAGTTTACAAACCGGTTCACCCCCGCTTATTTGCGATGTATCCACCGGGCGACCTCGCCCAGTGGTACCGGCCACGTGGCGCCGTCGTGTTTTTGACGCGGTGCACTCCCTGGCACACCCGAGAGTACGCACTTCAGTGAAAATGGTAGCAGAGAAGTTTGTTTGGCAGAGCCTGCGCAAGCACGTGAAGGAGTGGGCTAGAGCCTGCATGTCTTGCCAGCGGGCCAAAGTTCACAGACACACAAAAGCCCCTTTAGAGCCTTTCCACATTCCGGCTAAGAGGTTTGATCATGTGCACGTAGATCTAGTGGGACCCCTGCCGCCCTCGCAGGGGTTCACACATCTCCTGACAATGGTGGACCGGACCACGCATTGGCAGGAAGTGGTCCCATTGCAGTCTACCACAGCGGCAGAGGTAACTCACGTTTTTTTAACAGCCTGGGTAGCGCGGTTCGGAGTCCCGTTGGACATTACGTCCGATAGGGGTCCGCAGTTCGTTTCAGAGCTATGGTCAGCCATGGCCAGCGGCTTAGGGGCAACAGCCCATCGCACCACCGCTTATCACCCACAGGCCAACGGTTTATGCGAGCGTTTTCACAGGTCGTTGAAGGCAGCCCTCAGAGCGTCGCTCACGGATACAAATTGGGTAAACAAACTACCATGGGTTTTATTGGGGTTGTGTTCGGCACCCAAGGAGGATTTAGATGCCTCACCTGCTGAATTAGTGTTTACTCAACCTCTCAGGCTGCCAGGAGAGTTCCTGCCAGCCCATGCAGCACCCGAGCGCCCCCCGGTGTGGGGACCGCTAAGTGGCACGGGGGCAGAAATGCTCCCGGGCCCCGCTCATCACACGTTTCCGTGGGTTTTTGTTCCCAAGGCTTTGCAAAACGCAGAGTTTGTTTTTGTCAGGCACGACGCCCAGCGTCACAGTCTCCACCCACCTTACGATGGTCCGTTCCGAGTGCTGGAAACCGGGGAGAAATATTTTGTACTGGACTTGGGGGGCAGGAAAGAGACAATCAGTGTTGACAGATTAAAGCCTGCTTTTGTGTTAAGTGACGAACCTGTACGGCCGGCGGGGGCGCCTCGACGCGGCAGGCCTCCCAAGGGACAGCCCCTAGCTCCCCAGCAGGGGGCAAATAGCCCTTCTCCCCCTCATTCCACAGGCGCACCGCAGGACGGCACAACACAGGCTGCGAAGCCTGCGTTCAGCAGATTCGGGAGGAGATTGAAGCCTAAGCAACGGGCAGAGTGATGTGTATTTTGATCAACCCGTGTAAATTGTGCTGTAGATCCTGCAAAGGGGGGGGGTGTAAGAGTGTAATGTGTATGACTGCCCATTATGGACATGAGGGCGGTGTGTGTGTGTCCTTTCTTGATATAGTGTGTATGACTGTCCATTATTGACTTAAGGTTGGTGTATGTCCGTTCTTGGGCGTTTCAGGGGGAGTGATGTGGTGTAACATTATGTAGCTCACATATTCCTTGGCAGAGACCCAGACATGAGGGAACTTGGAGCTCACAGTGTGTATTGACATCACGCCCCAGATGGACATTGAGTCTGGACCCCCTGCGGACTAGAGGAGAAGTGAGAAGATCTGAGAGTGAACCTGAAGAGACTGCCTGACTCCTAGGGTCAGACAGAGAAGCCGAGAGGACAATGGGAGGATTAGTTATGAATGGAATTCTGTGTTTGATGTGAATGTGATTTGTGTCTGTTGTAACAGTATAAAGGTATGTGGTTTATCTCAGCTCACTCTCTTCATTCCCTGACTGAGAGAGGAGCTTTAGGACTTGATATGGAATAAACCAATACTGAAAAATCATTCAGTCTCTTCATTTCGAGTTTCCTACACTAATAGAGAATTAGCTTACCAAGCACAGTTTATATTGTTATTTTCTTTAGATTTCAGTCACCCTATAGAGATCCCCATCTCCACCTGGTTCACTCATCTACAGTCAATTATATATCTCACATCACTCTGGCTTATTTTGTTATATTTTCACTGTGATGCTACATCCATCCATTAGCTTTAGCTTGGCTAGGTGGTCAGAGTTGGTTTGTCTAAGGCATGGGTGTCAAACTTATTCCATGGAGGATCAAGACCCTGCAGGTTTTACCTCCACCCAGTGTCTTCAACAGGTGATTTCACTGAATTTCTTCCCACTGGCAGTGCGGTGGCGGAGTGGTTATCACTGCGGCAGCACAGCAACTCACCCTTGGCCGGGGGATCCTGGGTTCGATCCCAGCCTCCGACCAACAGTGATCTGTGTGGAGTTTGCATGTTCTCCCCGTGTCTGCGTGGGTTTACTCTGGGATTTCTCCGGTTTCCTCCCACATGCCAAAAACATGCAAGTTAGGTTAACTGGCATGAAACTAGGGATTCTAAGTTGTCCTTAGGTATGACTGTGAGAGTGAATAGTTGTCTGTCTCTCTGTGTTGGCCCTGCGATGGATTGGTGATCTGTCCAGGCCTGCCTCTCGCCCAAAGATGCTGGGATAGCCCCCCCCCCCACCCCCCGCCGCAACCCGAAAAGGATTAAGCAGAAGAAGCTTGATGGATGGATGGATGGATGATTGCTGATGAGTGAAAACACTTGCTGAAGAAACTGGGTGGAAGTAAAACATGTAGGGTCTTGGCCCTCCATGGAATGAGTTTGACACCCCTGGTCTGAGGGCATTAGAGCTCAACGCAGCTGGGAGAGGCTGAGAGACAGGCTGCCTGGTGTTTAACTGTCGATCCAGCCAGTTTTCATCGCTATTTTCTATAAATTCTATTCACCTCCCACAGGAATCCTTGTCCATGTACCAACACTTGACCATGCTTGCTCTTAAGGTGAGTTCAAATCAAACCTGAAAGTGCAAATTTTCCGCACAGCGCGATTACATGTTAACTTGACATAAACATGTAAAAGACCCAAATTTGTGTCTAAGGGAGTTGCAGAGGGGCATGGTTGCCTTCATAACGTCTGCAGCTGCTTTCTACCTGCTGTGGAAATCCCAAAAACACAGTCATGCTTAATACATCAGATTTATATAGCACTTTTCAAGGACACTCAAAGACGCTTTACAATGGATGCATTATTCATTCACGCCACAGACACTGGTAAGCTACTTCTGTAGCCAGGGCAGTCTGACAAATGTGGCTGCCAATCCACACCAACGGCCTCGCCAACCATCAACAAAAATTTATGTGCAATTATATACCAGTGTCACTGACACTGGAGGCAAGGTGGGAAAGTGTCTTGCCCAGGAAAACAATGGCAGGATGCCGGGGGCGGGGGGGGGCAGAGGCACTGCCACCCCAAGGTTTAGCTTTAGGTTTACAATGTTACCTGGCAAGGCACACAGCTGGGGAAATGTCACTTCCTCCACCAGAAACTGCACCTGGATGACCATGGTTTGTTTACACTTCCTGCTAACCCTCGTTAGCACATCCGTAGCAGGAGCACATGGCTGGATAAACTCTTGACACTTCGTCTCAGCTCCAGAGCTCCTGGTTCATCTGTCTGCAGGTGAGTGGCAGTCTCAGTTTCAAACTCATTTACTCTCCAGTGTTGATACTTTTACTCCAGTGACTGTGGAATCTCAAGACTGATTAGCTGTCAGCACCACCTCTTTTAGACAAGGATGCAAGAATTAATGTTTTTGGGGTTTTTTTTTGCATGCTTACATTAACTTTACATGTGTTCACACTGCAATTGGTCTGAACACACCATTAGATCTTATTTTTAGCATCAGCTAGCCATTTTGCGCCACAAATCATTCATTCACGAATGTTTCTGTGCTTATTGTACTCTAGGGACCGGTCATATCCTACTGACCTCTGAAACTGCACACTCCTGTCCACCAGTGATACATTATTTTATTACAGTTTCATTAGTTGGCTCAGGCTGCTATATGATCTAGGACCTAGCCAGCAAAGATTAGCAATTGAGGATTTGCAGCAACATCATGAAATCACATGATGTTCTGTCTTTTAGTGATGGGCGTATCGGTACATAAGTATTTCCCAAGTTTTCTTAACTTTTTTATACAGCCTGTGGATTAGAGTGGTGGCATAAATTTCAACTCTGACCATGGTCACTATAGCAGAAGACTGTCATAACAGGCAAAATAAAACCATAGGAAAGTCTTTTTATTGTTTTTGAGTTGCCAGTAAGCTACAACACTGCTCAGATTTGCAGTGATCATTTTTAAGGGTAAGTGCATGTATGGACTAGAAAAGCACTCAGAGAGCGCATACCTCCACCAAGACGCCTTCCGTCCCTCATGGATCACTTCCAAAATGTAATGGGTTTGTTTTGGAGGATTCTTGCTAACACAGTGTGAGAAGATAAGATCCTTGGTGGAGGTATGCTTTCTGGGATCATCACCAAAATATTATGGGTTCCTCTCTAGCCCAAGGACCACCTCTGGTGAAAATTTCATCCAAGTCCATCCAGTAGTTTTTGTGTAATCCTGCTGTACAAATACAAACAAGGTCTTTGGTGGAGGTATGCACTCTCAGATCATCACCAAAATTTAATGGCTTCATCCTTGGCTCAAGGTCTACCGCTGGTAAAAAAATTTCATCAAAATCCATCCAGTAGTTTTTGCGCAGTCCTGCTGACAGACGGATGGATGGACAAACAGACGAACCACCCCAATTACATAACCTCCTTGGCGGAGGTAATGATGACCCGGGATACCGATTGTGAGTCTCAGATTTATATTTGGTGTTTTATTATGCAGTGAAACCCAGTGTCTCCCGACTATACCTTCCCTCATTGTTTAAACAGATTCACCTCAAAAAAAGAAAAGCAAGACTAGCTGTGGATATTTTTTATATAGGACTTCAGTAAACAGAGGCGATTAGGCAGGTTATTTGGTAGGGTAACTGTTAGTTAGTTAGTTAGTTAATCCCTTCACACCTGAAGGTGTATATGGGCGGCGCCTATCTCCGTTTCTCTGACCCTAGGCCACACAGCTACTGTAAGTAGTGAAAGCTACAGCGGGGGGTCAGTCCTCTGGTAGCTCTGTGTGTAACTTTACTTTCCCCATTCCATTATGCGGAGCACCACGCTAGAAGGCAGAAAGCACCATTTTTATATGGTCTTTGGTATGACCCGGCCGGGATAAGGGTAACTGTGGTAAGGGGTGATAAGGGTAGGGTAACTGTGGCAGGGGGTGACATAATGCACGGCCCAGGAGACACACACGCAGGCTCAGGATAGATTTAACAGCTTTATTAGCAGCAAGGACGTGTATGGCTGCGTGTCTGTGGAATAAGAATGTATTGGTGGTGGCGTCTGCGTCAGGCACGGGGGCAGGAGGCCGTACAGCCGGACAACCCTGTGGGAGAGAGCAGAGGGAGAAGGGTAACGGGCACCACATCAATACAGGGAATAATGATGATAGCTGGCTTACTTGGTTATGACAGGTGGCTGGCATCGACAAGGGCGAAGCCCGGGAGACAGCGACCTGTGGTACCTGTGGCAGCAGCGTAGAGCCAACGGCGAGGTGATGAAGTCCGCCGCCGGGAATGTCCACCTGTGCACAAGGGAAGGCTAGAGGAGAGAGGTAAGGGGAGCTTACCCAAGATATCTTCACTAGTCGGTTTGAGATCCGTAGTAGCAAAGGGGCAGAAGTAGAGAGACAGCTTCAGGCCGAAGCCCAGGGCAGAGTGGATTAAATACCTCGCCACTGACGAGGAGCAGGTGTGCGCGCGGCTGTCGCCGCTGATGAGCGGCGAGTCATAACAGTACTCCCCCCTCTAGCAGCGCCTCCTGGCGATGGTTTTTCCGGGTGCGCTCGATGAAACTCAGAAATGAGTGACCGGTCCAACACCAGCGAGGAAGGCACCCACTGTCTCCACTCGGGTCCATAGCCCTCCCAATCCACCAGGTACTGCAATCCGCGACCCCGGCGTCGGGCGTCCAAGATGTCAGCGACGGTCCAGGCCAGATGGCCACCAATCATCCGGGGAGCGGGGTGCGCCACCGGTGGAGGGCAGAGGGGGTCAGAGACCACCGGTTTAATTTTGGAGACGTGGAAGGTGGGATGGATGCGGAGGGAGGAGGGAATAGCCACACGCACAGCCACCGGGTTGATGATTCTGGTTATGGGATAAGGACCGATGAACCGTTGGGCCAGCTTTCTCCTCTCACCCTTTAGGTTAACGTCCTGTGTGGATACCCAAACTTGCTGTCCCACCTGGTAGGCAGGTGCAGGTCTCCTATGTCGGTCCGCCGTGGACTTATTGCGCTCCGCCGTGCGTAAAAGCGCATTACGCGCCATGGACCAAAGAGAGCGGCACCGCCTCAGATGTGCCTGGACAGAGGGGACAGCCAGCTCGCCCTCCTGCACGGGGAATAGGGGTGGATCATAGCCCAAGGATGCTTTAAAGGGCGACATCCCGATGGCCGTAGAGCGAGAGGTGTTGTGAGCGTACTCCACCCAAGCGAGGTGAGAACTCCAGGACGTGGGTTTGGATGAAGTAACGCAGCGGAGCGGAGCCTCCAGCTCCTGGTTAGTCCGCTCACACTGCCCGTTAGACTGGGGGTGATGGCCGGAGGAGAGGCTTACCTTGGCTCCCAGGGCGTTGCAAAATGACCTCCAGACGTCCGAAGAGAACTGGGGGCCGCGGTCGGAGACCACGTCGACCGGGATTCCATGCAGTCTGACCACGTGCTGGATGAGGAGGTCCGCCATCTCCAAGGCTGAGGGAAGTCCACGTAGGGGCACGAAGTGGGCGGCCTTGGAAAAACGGTCAACAATGGTCAGAACTGTGTCAAAGTTGTTGGAGACAGGGAGCCCGGTGACGAAATCCAGGGCGATGTGCGACCAGGGCCTGCCAGGGACGGGCAGGGGCTGGAGCAGACCCGCAGGGGGAGCGTTACCTGACTTATTGATAGCACAGACGGGGCAGGCCCGGACATAGCGGGCGGCATCCTTCCGCAGGCCTGGCCACCAAAAGGATCGCTGGAGAAGGTGAATCATCCGCGAAGCTCCAGGATGGCAGGTGAGCTTGGAGGTATGGAGCCAGTGTATAACGTCCCCCCGGACGGCAGATGGCACGAAGAGCCTCCCCTCCGGTCCGCCGCCAGGGTCCGGTTCCGACTCCTGCGCCCTCCGGATCTTGTCTTCTATGTCCCATGTAACAGCCCCCACGACGCACGACCTGGGCAAGATGGTGTGAGCAACGTCTTCTGCGGCCTCCGGGGCAAATTGCCTGGAGAGGGCGTCGGGCAGGCCGTTCTTGGAGCCAGGCCTATATGTGATGCTGAACTTAAACCTTGCAAAGAACAGGGACCAACGCGCCTGGCGGGCATTCAGACGCTTGGCAGATCTCAGGTACTCCAGGTTCTTGTGGTCAGTGAGGACCACAAAAGGCAAGGCTGCCCCCTCCAGCCAGTGACGCCATTCTTGAAGGGCAAGCTTGATGGCAAGAAGCTCTCTGTCCCCCACGTCGTAGTTTCGTTCCGCCGGGGACAGGCGCCGAGAGAAGAAGGCGCAGGGTTGCTTGACTCCATTGGCTGGGGACCGCTGGGACAACACCGCCCCCACCCCCGTGTCCGAAGCGTCCACCTCCACAATGCACTGCAGCGCGGGATCGACCTGGCTGAGGACCCGGGAGGAGGAGAACTCCGTCTTCAGCGCCTGGAAGGCCGAAGCGGCCTCTTCAGTCCACCAGAACGGGGTCTTAGGAGAGGTGAGGTGGGTCAGGGGCCCGACGATGGCTCCAAAGTTCGGGACAAAGCGGCGATAGAAATTGGCGAACCCGATGAATTGCTGAACCTGTTTCCGAGAAGTGGGTGTGGGCCAATCCACCACTGCTTTGATCTTCGCTGGGTCCGGAAGCACCTGGTCATGGGAGATGACGAACCCCAGGAAGGAAGTCGTTTTGGCATAGAATTCACATTTCTCCGCCTTGACGTACAGACGGTTCTCCAGCAGTCTCTGCAGGACCCGCCTCACGTGGACCCGGTGTTCATCCCTGGACCTGGAGAAGATAAGAATTTTGTCCAGGTAGACGAATACAAACAGGCCGATGAAGTCCCGGAGGACGTCATTGATGAGGTGCTGAAAGACGGCTGGAGCGTTGGTCAACCCAAACGGCATCACGAAATATTCAAAATGACCGTTTGGGGTACGGAAGGCAGTTTTCCACTCATCTCCCTCCCGGATCCGGACGAGGTGGTAAGCGCTGCGGAGATCCAGCTTAGTAAACCAGGTTGCCCCCTGGAGGGAGTGGAAGGCAGTGTCCATAAGGGGCAGGGTGTACTGGTCCTTCTCCGTGATATCGTTGAGAGCTCGATAGTCGATACAAGGACGAAGAGATCCGTCCTTCTTTCCCACGAAGAAGAACCCTGCACCTACTGGAGAGGAGGACGGTCGGATGATCCCAGCACTGAGCGACTCCTTCAGATAGCTGTTCATTGCCTCCTTCTCCGGCGCTGACAGACTGTAGAGGCGTCCTGAGGGTAAGGGCGCCCCCTGGCGGATGTTAATGGCGCAGTCGTAGGGCCAGTGAGGAGGCAGAGACATCGCCTTGGACTTACTGAAAACAGCACCCAGGTCGTGGAACTCTGAGGGCACTAGGGTGAGATCCGGGGGCGCGGTGTCCTGAGCTGTGGGAGGCGAGGACGGGGCGCAGGCCGCGGATTGGAGGCAGGTACCCATGCAGAAAGTGCTCCACGCTGACACCTTCCCAGTCTTCCAGTCCAAGGCGGGGTTGTGGAGGCGGAGCCAGGGATAACCGAGGATGACAGGAGTTACTGAGGTGGGCAGGACGTAAAAGGAGCTATCCTCCCGATGGTTTCCAGAGATGATCACCGGGACGGGGGATGTTTGGTGAGTTACTTTTCCCAGGGAAACTCGGGAGAGATTAACCAGGGCGAGAGGAGTGTCGAGGGGGTGACAATGGATGCCCAGTCGGGTTGCCAGGCTTTGTGAAATAAAGCTACCCTCCGCGCCTGAATCCACCAGTGCATGTGTGAGGTGCCCAGTGAGGTTGTGACAGAAGCGGATGGGCAGCGTCAAATGAGTGAGGGGATTTAACCAATTAGCGTCTGCGAGGCCCCCTACAGTGACTCGCGGACCACCTCGTTTGGCTTCTCCGGACAATGCTCCACCGTGTGCTGGCTACCTCCGCAATACATGCAGAGGCCCAGGTCACGACGGCGCTGTCTCTCCGCCAGGGGGAGCTTTGTCCGGCCCGTCACCATTGGTTCCGACTCCTCGGAGACCTCCGGCGGCAGCAACGCCAGGTGGCGAGCTTGGGGCAGACGTGCAGAGGCGCCCCGTGAGCGAGAAGACTGCTTCCACTCGGAGGTGCGCTCGCGCAGCCTGTTATCCAAACTGATGGTGAGAGAAATCAGCTCCGCCAGTGTCTCCGGGGTATCCCGTCCAGCCAGCTCATCCCTCAGACCAGAATTTAGGCTGCGGAGGAAGATGCCGCAGAGCGCGCGCTCTTCCCAGCCAACTTCCTCCGCGGTAACCCGGAAGTTGATCGCGTAGTCAGCCGCCGATCGGCTCCCCTGTTGGAGTCCGAGAAGGCGGTCGACCTGGACACTGTCCAAACGCGAATGATCGAACACTTCCAGAAATTGTCGCACGAACTGGCCATAGGTGAGGGTGGCGTAGCTGGGCTTCACCATAATGGCGTAAGCCCAGGTAAGCGCGTGACCCTCACGGAGATTACCTATATAGCCAATTCTGCTATGGTCTGAGGGAAAATCTCCGGGAACGCAAAGAAACACGGACTCACACTGCATAATAAAACCCTGAGCTCCACCCAGCTTACCGCTGAAGCAAGCAGGAGTGGGGATTGGTGTGAGCCGTGTTGGCGCACCCGGAGCGGGCTGGACGGCCACCGGAGCCGCAGGAGCCACGCCACCCGGACGAGCCGAGGGGAACGGCTGCTGGGGGTCCAAGCGGTCTAATCGGTTAGTAATGATAATTAATTGATTTAATATCACCTGTTGCTGATGAGCTATTAAATCCACCCGAGCCTCGAGGGTGGAAAGACGGCGTGCGAGCCCGCTGTCTGCCGAGCCGCTCTGCTGAAGCCGTACTGACATAATGCACGGCTCAGGAGACACACACGCAGGCTCAGGATAGATTTAACAGCTTTATTAGCAACAAGGAAGTGTATGGCTGCGTGTCTGTGGAATAAGAATGTATTGGTGGTGGCGTCTGCGTCAGGCACGGGGGCAGGAGGCCGTACAGCCGGACAACCCTGTGGGAGAGAGCAGAGGGAGAAGGGTAACGGGCACCACACCAATACAAGGAATAATGATGATAGCTGGCTTACTTGGTTATGACAGGTGGCTGGCGTCGACAAGGGCGAAGCCCGGGAGACAGCGACCTGCAGTACCTGTGGCAGCAGCGTAGAGCCAACGGCGAGGTGAGGAAGTCCGCCGCCGGGAATGTCCACCTGTGCACAGGGGAAGGCTAGAGGAGAGAGGTAAGGGGAGCTTACCCAAGATATCTTCACTAGTCGGTTTGAGATCCGTAGTAGCAAAGGGGCCGAAGTAGAAAGACGGCTTCAGGCCGAAGCCCAGGGCAGAGTGGATTAAATACCTCGCCGCTGACGAGGAGCAGGTGTGCGCGCGGCTGGCGCCGCTGATGAGCAGCGAGTCATAACAGGGGGTAATTGTTTAGGCCAGAGGAGAGAAATATTTCCCCCTATAAATTTGGTTGTTTTGCATGTTCTCCCCGTGTCTGCGTGGGTTTACTCCGGGATTTCTCCGGTTTCCTCCCACATGCCAAAAACATGCAAGTTAGGTTAATTGGCATCAAAACTGGGGATTCTAAATTGTCCTTAGGTATGACTGTGAGAGTGAATGGTTGTCTGTCTCTCTGTCTCTCTGTGTTGGCCCTGTGATGGACTGGCGATCTGTCCAGGGTGTACCCTGCCTCTCGCCCAAAGATGCTGGGATAGGCTCCAGCCCCCCCGCGACCCGAAAAGGATTAAGCAGAAGAAGATGGGTGGATGGATGGATATTTACAGTGTATGCCTACTTTAAATAAATTATCAATTAAAAAAGTTGGCAGGATTTTTTGACTGCTCTCCGCCTCCCGCTGGCTGAGGCTGCTTGTGTCTGTTAATTCAATTTAGGATATTTTCCTATTGTGAATAGTTGAAATGGGGCTGTTGCTGGGAAATGGGGCAGACAAGTGGTTTAGTTCTTGGCATAAAAAACACCGGGTGGTAAGCTGGCACTCAGAGAGATCGGTCTCATCGCTGCTGACTGTGTCGGTAAAGCCGGTGTTGATATGATCCATGATTTTCTCTGCTCACTTGGAAAAAAAATTTCCAGCAATGCAATTTAAATGCAATATAAATTTGGGAAGGTGAAAAAATAAAAAGGTGAACAGCACCAGGAGGCTGAATAGTGAAGTCTGTCCAGAGCCCCGTCATCGTAGAGTGTGGGTTAATCGGTTTCACCTTTTCAGTATAAAATAACTTCAATTTTATTTGCAAACTATTTTATACATATTTTGTTGCCACTCTTTAGCTATTAATTACCAGCTTTTATTAAAATGAATGAAGCCTGCTCAGCTGAATGACAGCTTCCACCTTGCTTCAAGCCTCTGCGGAACAAGGCATTGAGAACTGCCCTTAATCACCCGTTTTCTTTCTGTAACACTCCAGCTGATTTTATTTGCATATTCCAACAAAATAATGTTACCACATGCCATGATAAACTATTTCTGTCACTGTTCCTTTCACAACACTTGCCTGAGGTAACAATACGATTTAGTCCAGGAAAAGCCAACAGTCACGAGCCAGGATGTCCAAGATTGACTTAAGCTGCCACACTGACTGGTCACATTGCTTCAATATAAGTACACAATACACTAACGAAGACAAGTGGACACAGCCATGTGGTAAGCAGGTGCGTGAATGATTGAATGTGTGAGTGTGTGTGCGTACGTGCGTGCATGTATGTGTATGTGGTAATGGAAAACAGCCAGTGAATGTCTGGCAAGAGGAGGAGGCGTGGCTGTAGGGCTGACAGAGAGCAAAGCTCAATCTGCCAGCTGGAATTTATAAGCAATGATCAAAACCTACAGCCATGGATCATGGACGGGGTTGAAAACCACCCCGAACATGGCAGTCAGTTGCATTTCCTTTTTTTTTTTTTTTTTTTTTTTTTTTAAACAGAACAATTAACCATAACACAGAACATTTTTAACAAATTGCACATTAGACACACTGTTAGCCCCCATACATTCAACCTGGGTCTCCCGAAGGCCCCCCCCTTGGAGTGTCTGTCACTCGGCCCACTTCCAGAGCGTCTCCGTTTTGCAGTGATCAGAGATGGACTGCATCGATGCCCCACTGTACTCAGACGTCGCAGCTCAATGGGATGCCATCTCGACCCATCAGTCAAACTCAGATAGCTGTCGCCGCTGGTCTGGACCACCCGCAGATTATCCTGTCCCGCCGTCCGATTCTGGAACTGCGCACCTGACCAAGCTGAGGCTCAACTCTAAGGCGCACCTCATCACCCTCACCCAGGGGAGCACTCACTGGCTTCCTCCGTCGACTGCACCGCGATCTGGCTCCCTTATGGCTCCTCAGCAGATTGCCAAGATGACTCAAGCCATGTCCCCCGCCTTTGGTCTTGGCACGGCCAGGGTCTGTGCTGTCTGGTGTTGCCCAAGATACCAGATGATGGTGCGTCAGAGCAGCATCAGTCACTATTGGCTCAGCAGCCAGAACCTGTCGGCTGTCGGAGCCCTGTAGCTCATGCTCTCTGGACCTTTCCACCACTGCAAGGATCACACCATGCTGTTCAAGTCCGTCCTCCACTGGACCGCAAACATTGGCACGGGACCCCTGCCTTGTCGGTGTACTAAGGTGCTGGCGGTGTCCCTCTTCACCCAGAATGGGCCACCTAAACTCCCACACTTCTTTGCCACTTCCCACGTAAAACAAAACACCACCCGTCATATCACTGCCTTCTCGAGACAATATAATGTCAAGGGGATCATTACCATAATCACAACATGCAGTGTGCGTTTTACTCACATTATGGTGGGGAAAACACCATCTTACACTTTCCAAGTTCAAAATGGAGGTTGCCGACTCCGGGTCTGCCAACATCGGCACGGGTGTCCCGACCGTGTTGGGAGAGACAGTGTGAACCACTGTAGGCACCTTCTTCTTTCCACCATCCCTAGCAGACCTCCGTTCCTCCTTGTCAAAACTGCTGCAAAATCTGGCAAAGTGATGGAACAGACCGCACCATCCACAACGCTCACCCCTCGCCATACACTCCCCGGCTCGATAACAGTGCTTAGCACATCTGCAGCCGTAGCATTGTGGTGTCCCTGGGGTGGACCCTATCTTGGCGATGGCCGCGTACTCGTCGTCGCTGCCCTCGTCCGAATCCAAAGCCACGGCCGTCCCATGTGCTCCACTCTTCTAAGGAGCTTCTTCTCGGCTAAGGTGCTTCGTCAGCCGCTCCGCTGTCTCTTTTCGTCATGCTAGCTCCCTGGCTGCTATCGGTGCTAGCTCACCAGCGCGAGTTAGCAGGCCTCTTGCTGGGGGGCCAGCCGCGTGTTCCGCTAACTGGCCATGGCCCAACTCCTCCTCCAAAGTCCCAAGCCTGCATTCACCCGCCAGCCGCTGAAGGTCTGCCACAAACCGTCGAACCGACTCTCCGGGTCGCTGGTTCTGCTACTTGACTTGCATGCGCCGTCTTATGATGTTTCCAGCGGCGCGAAAGTAGCCCGCCATGAGCCCAGTCACATGGCCGAATAGGTCACCTCCTTCAAGCATGCACAGGACCCTCCGGCTCTCCTCATCCAGGTTATGGACCAGGATAGCCCGTGCACAGAATTTATTCAGGTTGCCGAGGTCTAACGCGAGTAGTGTGGAGAATGTGGAAATGACGAGACTGTGGCCGCGCGCCGTTTGGCGACGTTGACGAGTCGTTGCACCTCTTGGCCCAGCTTGCGGTAGTCTCGACGGGCCAACAGTGGCGAACCTGCCAGGGTCACTCTCACCGCTGACGGTAGGGTCCTGAGGAAAAGGTGGGCGAAGATGAAGTGGTCATCGTCAGAGTCTTTCAACCCCAACAGCTTCTCCATCAGGTCTGCAGGCCTGTCGCTTTCAAATTCAGTCAGCGCCAGGAGCCCCTCTGCTCGCTCCTCCACCGAGGGGGTGAAGTACCGGATGAGTGCAGCCTTCAACGCGCCATACTTGTCGCTGTCCGGCGGCTGGTTGATCAGGCTCTGCATATGCTGGGCTGTGTGGCTGTCCAGTTTTGCAACCACATGGTAGAACTTTGTGGCGTCTACCGAAATCCTCCGGAGGTTGAACTGCGCCTTGACCGCGTTAAACCAGGAGCGCGGATTGTTCTGCCAGAAGTCCGGTAGCTGAACTGTGGCTGCATTTGTTTGGCTGGCTCCTGACGAGTCTGGCTCGGGAGAATTTCTTCCACTCATGATACATCTTAGGGTCACCAGTGTGGAGAATGTGGAAATGACAAGACTGAGTTTATCTCACGAGTCAGGTTTATTTCATTCTCCAACATCATCAAAAACAGAAAAAGAAAGAATCCCCCAACATCTGTCCCTTTTATACCTCAGGACATCAAAGCACACAGTCACATTGTCTTTTAATCCCAAGTCACAATGCGTCTTCTTCCAGGTCTTCTCACCTCCACCTAAAGTCACTGGTGGTCAGGAAATCCCTCAAGGTCATCTCTTTGCATACAAAAGGCCACATTTCACATCCTCCTGTTATCTCCTAGGAGGCTCAGTCCTTTTGTTCCTCTGAGACGTGAAGCATACAATAAGCATACAGTAATATACATGTGAAGCATATGAAACCCACATATGTGTCCCACAGTAGATAATTTTGGAAATGTGGCTGCAGCCCTATCCATCTCCAATTTTCCTTGTCGCCAAACGTAGCGTCCGAATGAATGAGGAGGCGAGGTGACGTTTTATAAGGTTTATTCACAAGAACTATAACACACTAATGAGAGACCCTACCGCGAGTACAGGAGTGTGGCAAGGAGACCGCCTCAGGCTTTTGTACTCCAGGTGACGCCAACCCCCGAAGGCGGGGCATCACCCCTCCCAGCCTAGGACACCGCCATACTAATATATTATATTATATTACATTAGAGGCAAGGTGGAGTTAACTGCAGCTTTTAATTTAAAGGCGCATGCACTGAAATGAACCATTCTGGGGGAAGGCTGTGATCTCAGTTAAGCTGCCTCCACAACCACAAAATGTCACAAACATTTCAAGCTGTCAACAAGCGGGGGAAGGGCAGTAAACGGGATCTTTAAGGTAATGTTGCTTCTACTTTTGCGCACTTTCAGGCCCCTCTGCCTGACTCTATCGGCTCTTGACTCCAGTGCTTTCCATTGGTTCAAACGGAACGAACGTCAGTGCGTCGTCACAGGCTTTTAAACGCGCTGCGTGTTTACCGAGCGGAGAGTTTCCACATAGCGGACTCCATGTGGGTGCGGGATGAGGAAGGCCATCAAAGCTGGGTCCCTTCCCTGACCCTGGCGTGAACAAGATGACAGCATTTGCGCAGAGGCCGGCGAGTTCAGGTTCCGTAAAGGGCAGATCAACGGCTGACGCGGAGGAAATGTCCACAGCTGCAGCGCCGACCGTCCCTTCCTCACAGCTGACGCCGGATCAACTCTCAGTCATCGCTGCGTCCAGTAAGTAAACGCTTAACCTGATCCGATTTTAAGAATTTGCCAGGGCAAGTTAATTTTAAAGCTGCCGCTGATGTTTACGGGGGGGGGTATAAAGGGCGTGGAAAAAATGCATCAAAGTCTCCAAACTGTGCACGCAGATCTGCTCAGTGTGTTAAAAGTGTGCTCGCGCTCTGGTGTTTTGAAAGGCTGCCTTTCCAAAGCAGCAGAGCTTGACCTCCTCTGTCCCGCCTGCAGTCTCTGCTCTGGTGTTCTCCGTGGTTCTGGTGGTGCTGGTGGCCATCGTTCACTACAAGGACCCTCGGTGTTGCAGATTCCGCCCGCATCGGGGAACACAAGCAGATATGGTGAAGTAAACACGCACGCACGCACGCACGCTCCGTTCCCTTTCTGTGAAGTGGCTAGCCTGTTCACTTTGCCAGCTCAGCTTTTGAAACCGCCCTCAAACGCGCAAGATACTGCCATTATGAAGTGTCGAGAAGAAGAAAAAATGAAACATGATAAGCTTGATATGATCTTTGTGGCTCAGTTGAAAGTGGCAGACTCTGTCTCTAATGGAACTGGACAGAAATCACAGCGATGCAACTTCAGCATCAGTGCATCCGTGTTAAATCATTACTACAAATCGATTTTTGAGCATGTGGGACTTTTAACTTCATTAGCTGCTGAGGCGAGGATGAAGGAAAGGGGAAACTTGGACACTTCAAATAGGAATAACTGTTCAATGGTTAACCGCCCTCCCTGCTTCCTCTTCCCCTCCATTTGTCCCACGGGTGAGCTTTGAGTGTTATCTTTGGATTGCAGACAGCCACACACACATTTCGCATGTGCCTCCCTCCCTTTTTTTTTTTTTTTTTTTTGGTGGACAGGAAGTTCTGTTCTGCTGTGGGTTTAATGGAGTGGTTCTGCTCTCTCGTTTAAGGAACCAACAGAGCGTCTCACTAGTACAAAGTGGTCCTGATGACCACTCAGCTGCATCCATACACAGTGATAAGACCGCACTCTTTCTTCACGTGGAGTCAGATCAGTACAGTAACGCACACAGCAGTGTAGTTAAATGATAATTCTGGTGTCACACACTTCTTTGTCCCACCGCTCTCATAGGGACTTTTATATCTGAAGTGGGAGAAGAGAAAGTGGTTGCTCATTCTGGGAGTGAGACGCACACAAGCGTTCTTTCATTGTGTTTCTTTGAGATCGTCGACTTCATAGTCGCATACCTTTCCCTGCTTCACTTTTGCTGCCTGAATAGTGGACAGACTCCACAGTGGGTGTTGGGGAGACAAGAGGGACAATGGATCTCCTTTAGGTTGCAGTGTCGCCGGGGTCCTCCCCCAGCTTCACTGATTTTACACGGTTGTGCTTTTTCACACTGGCTGGCGACAAAAGCACAACTCTTCTTTTCCTTTCCTCCTTCCCGACGACGTTTTTTTGCTCTGCCGCCTAAAGGTACAAGCCAGTGAGGGAAAATGACCCTTGACATCACCTTTTCTGGGTGTCGTCGCTCCCTCTGTGTGAAGCGTATAAGGGTTGTGGCAAAGGTCATCAGAGTACGTCACTCTAATTGTGAATGATGTCATATAGTTTAGTCTGGCTTGCATGGCAAAAGGATCAAATTCAGTTAATAAGACAGTGTTATCACTGACAAACTCCCAGTTTTTCTTTCCCTTCAAATTAAAAGTATTTAGGAGTAACTGCCCTTTCTTTTTCTCCTCTCCTCCTCATACTGGATCTAAATCTCAGTCAGGCAACAAATTGACTTTGTTGCAATGCCAGCCCAAATGACATACAAGACAATAATGTGCACTGGAGTGTGCTCGTTAACAGGTACCTGCTGCACTTACAAGGGGAACAGAGAGATGCTGACGAGACCACACGGTGTGGTGTGTTGCCCAGGGACCTTGATGACACAGTAGGACATCACATTGTTCTCCACACAAAGGGGACTCATTTAGACCCAAGGCAATTACCTAGTTTTCCTGGCAGCCTTTTTTTTTTTTTTTTTTTTTAAAGGATTCCTGCACCTCATACAGTGGGGCATTGAGGAGTCTCGCTTTAAAGATGGGGTGGGAGGAGGAGGAGGAGGAGGAGGCACGGAAATTGGAGGGTGGTCGGCTTATTGATGAGATAATTTATGGTACTGCTAAATCAGCCTGGGCCTAAAGTGATTAAACAAGGCATGGGAATTGGTCAATTGGGCTGAAATTAATGGATTTTTTTGACAAATTGCAGGCAGAGCAACAAGAACACAGAAGACACAGCATCTAGTTTACAAACACCAATTCCAATGAAGTTGGGATGTTGTCTGAAGCATAAATAAAAACAGAGTACAATGATTTGAAAATCCTTTTCCACTATATTCAATTGAATGCACTGCAGAGATATAATATTTAATATTCAAACTGATAAACTTCATTGTTTTGTTGCAAATATTCACTCATTTTAACCCATAAGAACCCATAGTGCCATAATTTTCTTTGAAGGAATAGGGGTCAAATTTGATGCTTGCATCACGCTCCAAAAAAGCTGGGACAGGGGCAAGCAAAGCCTGGGAAAGTTGAGGAATGCTCAAAAAACTTTTTTGGAACATTCCACAGGCGAACAGGTTAATTGATAAAAGGTGAGTATCGTGATTGGGTATAAAAGGAGCATCCCCGAACGGCTCGGTCATTCACAAGCAAAGATGGGGTGAGGTTCACCACTTTGTGAACAACTGTGCAGGCAAATAGTCCAACAGTTTAAGAACAACATTTCTCCATGTGCAGTTTCAAGGACTTTAGGGATTTCATCAGTCCATAATATCAAAAGACAGAGAATCTGGAGAAATTTCTGCACGTGGTTAGCACTGTGGCAGCACAGTTTACCCTCGGCCGGGGGATCACAGGGATCGTGAGATCGTGGGTTCGATCCCTGCCCCCGACCAACAGTGATCTGTGTGGAGTTTGCATGTTCTCCCCGTGTTGCGTGGGTTTACTCCGGGATTTCTCCGGTTTCCTCCCACATGCCAAAAACATGCAGGCCAAAAACTTGCGCACGCAGCGACTGGCAGCTGGTGGCTTGTCACCAGACTGCAAAACAAATCTACCTACGGGTACAAAATAAGTACAAAAAAAAAAAAAAAGTCCGAAAGGCAACATTGAATGCCAATGACCTTCAATCCCTCAGGCGGCAATGCTTTAAAAAACAGCATCATTCTGTAAAGGATATTACCATGTGGGCTCAGAACACTTCAGAAAACCATTGTCAATTAACAGAGTTTGTCACTAAATCTACAAGTGCAAGTTAAAACTCTACCATTCAAAAACAAAAGCCATATATCACTGATTCTTGAGACTTGGAGCAAAACAGGATAAAAAATAAAATTGATTGCACTGCAACTGGCTCTCCCCACCCCGAGCATTACAAGACGTCTCTAGATCTGGTGAAGTGACAACAGAACAGAACACTTGCCTTGTCTTGGCCTCAACCGCCATCCAGGACTGCGGCGATCCAGGCGGGGGTGACTCGAGTCCATCCCTCTGGGCATTCAGTCTCAGCATGGTCACCTTCAGAGGAAAACACAAAGAAGACACCGGAGAAGAATCACTGGCAGCAGCGGAGCCCGGTGAGGGGATCTCAGGAGCAGAGGGCTTCTGCACCTGACTCCCCCCACCCCAAGCCAGACAAGATTTTCCTGAATCTGCAGAAGAAGGAACAGAACAGGGTATTTGCCTTAACTCGAGCTCCGCCGCCATCCAGGACTCTGGCAAACCTGCTGCGGTAGTCTCAGCAGCTGGCGTGGTGGTGGTTGCTGTCACCGGGCCTCCAAGCGAAACACCCGGTGTAGATGGCTCATTGGGCGTGGTAGCTGGAGGTCGTCTCGGCGCTGGCGCCAATTCCTGCGCAGCTGAAGCCAGGGGATGCTCAGTCGTCAGTGCAGGCTTCAGGTCGTTGGCACTGACTTCGACATGAATGGGCCCCTAGCCCTGAGGAGAGGAGCCAGGGAACACCTCACCGAAGGTGCTGGATCCTGCGATACCGAAACCAGGGAACACTCATTTGTCGACATGGGCTTTGGGACACAGAGGACGCACCTCTCCCTCACTGGATGTGATGGTGGCGCCGAATCAAGGGTCCCAGAATCCACAGACCTTTCCGTCGTCTGGCGGTTCCCTCCCAGGACCAGCGGACACTTTGGGGAGACAGGAGAAGGAGATGAAGAGCTGTCAACAGCAACTGATGGTGAGGACCCAGTGGACTGTGATAACTGAGTCTCACCACCAGGAATTAGGTAAGCAGTTGAGAGAGAGTGAGTGAGAGAGTGAGTGAGTGAATGAGAACTTGCCAGAATTCCTGGGGCGTGATGGAATCAGCTGCTGTTCTGGGTCTGACACTGTCCCTCCGGGAACTCCAAGGGCCGTCTGGCGGGAGGATGATGACGCGGGCTTCAGGCGAGAGTGGCCACCCTTCTGCTCCTGGGAACGTTTTTTCGTTGGTCCAGGTTGCACTGAGGGAGAGTCCTTCACCAGCTCACAGAGTCGTTGATGAGACTAGACCACCATGGTGAGTAGAGCAGTCAGACCCAGGTAGCTCCAGAGATTGGGGCACGCCTCAATCAACCGGGCTGTGCTGTCCACAAACCCAAAAACGATCTCGGGAGTGTGGATGGCTTGAGCCTTTGAGGCAAAATTCACAACAAGTTCCACCACCGCACACTCCTCCTCGCTCAATCCAAAGACCCGGAAGTCCATGGTGGTAATTTCACCCAAAACCTCCAGACAGAGGAAAAAAAAAAATGTGGACAAAACAAAAATGCAAGGTCACAGCTGCTGGTGCCCACACTGGCAGCACCCTTCTGTTATAAACTCCCTTGTCAGGGCAGAGTAAAGGCTCCAAATGCCGGCTGTGAGTTTGCAAATTTTAATCGTGAAAATACACAAAAGAACAAACAAGACCAAACCAAAAACTAGTAGGAATAAGGGACACAGGAGTAGCCAAAAATAGAGAAGGCTAAGGCGAAAGGAGTCGCCGGTTAAACCTGGGAATACTAGCCATGGAGTGCACGCTAGGATAAATACAGGAAACAATTCAAAAGACACTTATGTGTGTTAGTCGATAGTAGGGTGCTGCGCCCGACAATGGTGCACAGCCCCTTAAATAAGGCTACAAACAAAATAAGACAAGTAGCAACAGGTGTGGGCAATCTGAATGGGCAGGATAAAACAAAGATACAATCCGGACCAGCTGGGAATAATGAGGGCGCCGTTGGTGCTGACAGCTGACAGGGCCACGCCCACACAGAGGAAAACCCCAGAAAGCCATTGACAGCTGTTAACCCTGAGAGAGAGAACACAACAGAATACAAATATAACGATGTAGCAGAAAGTGGAGGTAGGCAACCTCAAAAATACAATAAACAAACTATAACAAATGCAAACGGGAAAATAAATTATACTGAGAAACAATATAGGGTGTGACAACTCAAAATGACAACACGGTGCAAATATGGAAAAAAAAAACAAACAAAAAAAACATACAACTTGAGCTCGGTGGAATCCCCCTGCACTCAGAACGTGACATCAAGCTTTTATTTTGTCAAATTTGCATACTCCCAGTACTGTTTTACATTTCTGTTAAGTGCCATCAGGGAGATTTAAATTTTACATTAAAGACAGAAGAATAAAAAAGCTTTTTCTTTGTCTTATTTGTTAGTACAGGCTATAAAAATGTGTTGTTTGGGCATATATAGTTTAACTTATGTGGAAATATGGTACATTTCACTGACGCCATCTGAAAGTAATGCAGAAGTAATCTGTAACTGATTACTTTTGACAATGAGTAATTAAGGAAAGTATGGGATTACATTTTTAAAAAGTAACTAGTAATTGGTAATGGATTACTTTTTTGAGTAACTACCTCCAACACTGACCTGCCTGACCTGACACTCTATGTCAGGTCAGGCATTGGTTTGCTTGCTACCGGATAACCATGAAAACCGGTACTACCTGTCTCATGGGTCGGGCCGTTGGCGACTCAACTCGCAGTCCCGCCCTTCCTAGGGTGTGGAGGGTGAAACTGGGCATCCTGGCAGGACTAAAAACAATATCTGTCACAGGTCTGTGGTGGACCACTCCCAGTTACATGGGGTGAGACTGGATATCCTGGCTGATAAGCACATCTGTTGCAAGGTCTGTGGTGGACTTTTGCCAGTCGGTGCACCGTGACATGCACTACACAAAGAGCAGAGATAAACAAACCTATCATCTGGTCAGTCACTGCAACAGATACTGTAGTCAGTTTGTCTTGGCCTGTCCTTGCCACTAATAATACCTCCATCTGCCAAGAATGTGACACTAGTCCAGCAAAAGCTAGCGGTACTCAAATACTTTGCAAGCAGTTTCATGAAATGGTCAGTCAGAAAGCAACTCATACCGGCTCAGACGTCGCCCAGGTTAACAAGGTCAGGAGTTCCTGGCAGCGGAAGGCAAAGGACAGAGCTGCATGGAGGAATCTCATCAGACCTAAATGAAAAGTCATTGTCGCCCCCAACAGACTGCTATGACGACCCCCAACACTGGTTATCATGTTGGAATACTGCCCTGCGGCCCAGTTTCTGAAGGGAGGGGGATCATGCTCTGCTTCAGTATGTCACAGTACATGTTTGCATTCCTGGTTCCCTCAATGAACTGTAGCTCTCCAATGCCAGAGTTATGCCGAGAATTACTTGCTTGCCGAGAATTGCATCCCATACTGTCAAAGTCAATACAACTATGCCGAGAATTGCATTCGTGCCGAGAATTGCATCCCATCGTCACAAGCAGGTGTTTAGTGTAAGTCAAAGTCAATACAACTATATACTTTGAAAATACTTTGAAAAAGTGATTACCCTTTTTACCAACAATGCATAAATGCAAAATGCCGACTTTGAAGATTGTAAAACGTGGAGTTTGAACACTATGATTTCTAACCCTCTTTGAAACACTAAAACATCTGGCGAATAAACATAATTTAAAGATAATTTACAAGGGGTAATAATTTTTTACTTCTAAAAACATATAATGGGTACTTCTAAAAATGCACAAATGGTTATAAGCCTGGCTGTAGTGTTATATTTTACAGTTTTGGCAGATGGGATGTAATTCTCGGCAAGCCAGCAATTCTACGCCTAACACCGGCAGCACTCATGCAGCCCCAAACCATGACACTCCCACAACCATGCTTGACTGTAGGAAAGACACTTCTCTTTGTACTCCTCACCTGGTTGCCGCCACACACGCTTGACACCATCTGAACCAAATAAGTTTATCTTGGTCTCATCAGACCACAGGACATGATTCCAGTAATCCATATCCCTAGTCTGCTTGTCTTCAGCAAACTGTTTGCGGGCTTTGTTGTACATCATCTTTAAAAGGGGCTTCCTTCTGGGATGACAGCCATGCAGACCATTTTGACGCAGTGTGTGGCGTATGATCTGAGCACTGACAGGCTGACCCCCCCACCCCTTCAACCTCTGCAGCAATGCTGGCAACACTCATATGTCTGTTTTCAAAAGACAACCTCTGGATATGATTCTGAGCATGTGCACTCAGTTTCTTTGGTCGACCATGACGAGGCCTATTCTGAGTGGAACCTGTCCTGTTAAACCGCTGTGTGGTCTTGGCCACCGTGCTGCAGCTCAGTTTCAGGGTGTTGGTAATCTTCTTATAGCTTAGGCTATTTTTATGTAGAGCAACAATTCTTTTTTTCAGATCCTCAGAGGTTCTTTGCCATGAGGTGCCATGTTGAACTTCCAGTGACCAGTATGACAGTGTGAGAGCGATAACACCAAATTTAACACACCTGCTCTCCATTCACACCTGAAACCTTGTAACACTAACGAGTCACATGACACCGGGGAGGGAAAATGGCTAATTGGACATTTTCACTTAGGGGTGTACTCCCTTTTGTTGCCAGTGGTTTCAACAGTAATGGCTGTGTTGAGTTATTTTGAGGGGACAGCAAATTTACACTGTTATACAAGCTGTACACTGACTACTTTATATTGTATCAAAGTGTCATATCTTCAGTGTTATCCCATGAAAAGATATAATAAAATATTTACAAAAATGCGAGGGGTGTACTCACTTTTGTGAGATACTGTATATAAAAAATACAGATGTCATGTTTCTCCTCAGCTTAATGAATTGCTTGGCTTAGTAAGTGAATCATTTTAAATGATGAGACAAAGATTGAACTCTTTGGCGGGAATGCCAGGCATAATGTTTGGAGGAAACCAGGCACCATTCATAACCACGCCAATGTTGGTAGCAGCATCATGCTGTGGGGATGTTTTTCAGCGGCAGGAACTGGAAGACTAGTCAGCATAGAGGGAAAGATGAATGCAGCAACGTACAGAGACATCCTGGATGAAAACCTGCTCCAGAGTGCTCTTGACCTCAGACTGGGGTGACAGTTCATCTTTCAGCAGGACAACGACCCTAAACACACAGCCAAGATATCAAAGGAGTGGCTTCAGGACAACTCTGTGAATGTCCTTGAGTGGCCCAGCCAGAGCCCAGACTTGAATCCAATTGAACATCTCTGGAGAGATCTGAAAATGGCTGTGCACCAACGCTTCCCATCCAACTTGATGGAATTTGAGAGGTGCTGCAAAGAGGAATGGGTGAAACTGCCCAAAGATAGGTGTACCAAGCTTGTGGCATCATATTCAAAAAGACTTGAGACTGTAATTGCTGCCAAAGGTACAGTACATCAACAAAGTATTGAGCAAAGACTGTGAATACTTATGTACATGTGATTTCTTAGTTTTTTATTTTTAATAAATTTGCAAAAATTAAAAAAAAAAGCTGTTTTCACATTGCCATTATGGGGTGTTGTGTATAGAATTTTGAGGGAAAAAAAATGAATTTAATCCCTTTTGGAAAAAGGCTGTAACATAACAAAATGTGGAAAAAGTGAAGTGCTGTGAATACTCTGTGTGTGTGTGTGTGTGTGAGAGAGAGAGAGAGAGATTTTTTTATTTTTTTCAACACCTTTATTGTCACAAGTTCAACAGAAAAACACTCCAACTAAAAGAAGCAATGAAAAGCAAATTAATTCACTGACAAGAAATCAAACACAAGCAACTAAACCAAGAAAACTAAAACAAAAACTTGCTTCTTACATCAGAACCACACCATAGGTAATTTTCCCCTCCTTAACACAACACAGGATGTGCTTAAAGCACCACATAGCCTCAAAAGTTTCAACATTTTGCATCAGATGATAGTAATTGTAATCAATCATTATTCAAGTCTTGATCATGCTTACCAGCATGTCTTTTACGTTACAATCCAGCATTTGTTCAATTTTTCTTTTCCTACTAACATAAATAGCCATTTTAGCCTGACCCAGGATGAAATTTAAAAGTTCCCTTTTTTCTTGCTTTGTCTATATGGAAAACCCAAGATAAAAATCTGCAGGGAAAAGACTTCTCCAAACAGACAAAACAGCTTCCCCCAAAAAACAAACAATTGCAGTCTGTTACAGTCCAGAAAACAATGGAACACAGTCTCTTTCTGAGGACAAAATGGACAAACCTCAACAACATTTGGGTTTAAAATAGAGATAAAAGCATTTACAGCCACAGCACCATGTAAAACTCGCCATTGCAGGTCTCCAACCTTCTTAGTTAATGGTGGTTTATAGAGTGCTCTCCAGGCAGGCCTCACCTCTGAACCCAAACCCAAATGTTTCCTCCATGGTGTATCAGCTCGACCTTTTAATTTATTCACATTTAGAACTTTCACCAAGAGTCCATACATTTTTTTTTTTCCAGAAGAGTCACAAATGTTAATGTGTTCAGAGTTTAAAAACACAGCAGTGCCGTCCATAAAATCAGGAGATAAAACACTAAAAGGAAAAGGCTCATCAGCAGTTTGCACATGATTTTTGCAGTGTAAAACAATAGCAGAGTGTTATGCGGAGAGACAGTCTCTCCAATCTTTCAGCGTTTATTATAACTCTGACTGAAGAAATACCAAGAACCGAGCACAAGGCAACAGCATTGTCCAGGTTAGGACCACATAAGTTCACAAGTGTCCCAGCGTTGTAACCTTTGCAGAAAGGAACTTTTTTTAAAACAGAAGGTCCTAAAACATTGCCCACATCAAAACGGGTCCCAAACACAAGTGGTTCCTTTAAAAGCCAAAAAGGTGACAAGGAAGCCTGGGGAGAGTTCTTTTTAAAAAGTCCCCAGATTTTAAAAGCACTTCGATAAAACTGAGGAAGTTCTGGGAGTTTTTGGTTCTTTAAGTCCATTAAAAACAATGACTCCTCTAGTCCCAGCCCCCCACAGCAAGCCAGGACAGCTCTGGCAACAGGTTTCCACACAAGGTCGAGAGGGCCATTCAGCAGTCACTGAATGGACTGCAGGCAAAAGACGGCCCCCCTGCTGGCCAGATGGATGAGTCCTTGACCGCCCTCTTCCCCAGGTAAAAACAGGATGCTCTGTGGAACCCAGTGAAGACGGTCTCAGAAAAAGTCCACGAATATACTGTAGATTGTATTCTGGACAGCAAATTGGTTGGAGGGTCCAAACAAGACAGTTGATGCCACAGCATTGAAGCTATCAAGTTGTTAGTGATTAAAACACGACCTCTGAAGGACAAGTTTGGCAAAATCCATTTCCATTTTTTTTAATCTTCCTTCAATTTTTTCCAAAAAACACTCCCAATTTTTCCCAGTAAATGTCTGACCACCTTGTGTCCACGAAAGGCCACCAGGTAGGGCAATTTTTGGTAGTCTACCCCCATCATTACAGCTTCACTTTTACCCCAATTCACTCTCGCTGAGGAGCACTCACCAAAAAAATTAACAGTTCTTAAAAGGTAGTCTACATCATTTTGATTTCTTGTAAAAACAAAAACATCATCAGCATATGCAGACACTTTAAAAACAGAGTCAGAGTTGGGGACTTTAAAACCAGTGAGGCCTTGCCTTAGTTTACAAAGGAGGGGCTTGATGGCAAGAGAGTACAACATACCTGAGAGGGGGGGCAGCCCTGTCGGACACCCCTCTCAACTTTGAAAGGAGCACTCAAACCACCATTAATCTTAAGAATACTCTCGATGTCTCTATACAAGGCCTGGATCTTGGCGACGAACCCTGAGCTGAAACCAAAGGCTTCTAGTGTCTGCCAAAGGTATGGATGTTCAACTCGATCAAACGCCTTTTCTTGGCCTATTGAAATGAGACCAAGTTCCTTGTCCAATAAGCTGGAGAGGTCCAAAACATCACGAATTAAAAAAATGTTGTCTGTAACTAACCTACCAGGTACACAGTAGGTCTGGTCTACATGTATGACCTGCTCCATCACCTTCTTCAGTCTGTTAGCCAACACTTTGGAGAGAATTTTGTAGTCGGTACAGAGGAGGGCCACTGGACGCCAGTTTTTAATGTCTTTCAAGTCACCTTTCTTGAGAAGGAGGGTGAGGACTGCTCTCCTACAACTTAGGGGCAGGTGACCCTTCCGCAGACTGTCGGACAGCACTTCCAGCAAGTCCTCACAGATCTCAGACCAAAACGTCTTGTAGAACTCCGATGGTAGATCGTCTATCCCTGGGGCTTTTTCACACTGAAGAGACTGGACAGCCACTGCTAGTTCTTGCAGAGTGATCAGTTCATACTAACCATCACCTTCAGCAAGTCTGTCAAAAAATGATCCAGCACATGTGGTTTCTCAACATACTCTTTCTTAAAGAGATCTTTATAGAAAGCAGCTGCAAAGCGACGGATCTGTGCAGACTCATGGATCAGCCGCCTGTCTTCGGAGCAGAGAGAGTGGCTCATCCTCCTCTGACCATTCTTCCTCTCCAAACCAAAGAAAAAATGAGATGGAGCGTCCATTAGTGCGTTGTTCTGGAACCTACTGCGTACCACAGCGCCCCTAGTGGCCACTCCCAGTAAGTCAGTTAAAACAGACTTTTTGCCATTGAGGGCTTCAAAATGTCCTCTTTCTCCTGTGGAGCCTGCCAAAGACTGCAGCTCCACTACTTCTCTCTCCAGGTCCCGGACAGACCTGGCCAAGTCTCCAGAGACATTGCAAGTATACTGTAGGCACAGATTCTTTATTTGACTCTTCCCTACATCCCACCACTGCTGCAAAGAACTAAAATTCGATTTTTATTCATTCATTCATTAAAATTACTCCATAAAAACATAAAAGCAGTTTTAAAACTATTATCCGATAAAAGTGATGTGTTAAAATGCCAGTATGCACTACTGCACTTTATATTCTTGATAAAAACACAACACTGAACCAGAGAGTGATCCGTAAAGCCAACAGGGACTATAAATGCTAAAATGGTGCTTAAAACTGTAAACCCGATCTAGTCTAGCTAAGGACAGAATATTGTCCTTACTATGGCTCCACGTGTACTGTCTAGCCTTACCATGAAAACTTCTCCACACATCACACAGATCATGAGCTTCTATAAGACCCTTTAGACTTCCCTTGGATGCAGCATGTGGCTCTGGGTGATTCCTGTCCATGAAAGGATTTTCTGTACAATTAAAATCACCTCCCACAAATAAAAAAATCATCATTACTGCAATTTTTGATCGTGTCATTTAAAATATTTAAAAAGGCCAATCTTTCTGTGCCTACGGTTGGAGCATACACATTTACAAAAACAACTTTCACATTCTCAAAAACAGCTTGAACTTTTAAAATGTGGCCTGCAATTATCTCATCAATGTCGTAAGAAAGTGGAATAAAATCTCGAGAAAATAAAATACCCACTCCACCACTGCTACTATTTTTGTGACTGAGAATTAATTTCCCCTTGAAATTTCCTCCTCCAGTCAGCAGCATTGTCCTCAGAACTATGAGTTTCCTGAACAAACAGAACGTTAATTTTCTTACATCCTGCAAGAGTAAAAACACACGCTCGCTTGGACATTTCTCTTGCTCCATTGATATTGAGTGTTCCACAATTAAAACTACACATGAGTGTAAGAGGGTAAAAACAATACAACAGAAAAGAAAGATTGAGCAATAAAAAAACTAATCATCCTGGGCAATTTGGTTCTTAACTTCTGGTACATGCTTTTTTAGTCTGTAGATCTGATCAGTGAAGCTTTCCTGCTCAAGCTCTCCCCTATTTTTCATGTAGGCCCGAGCAGAGTCAACAAAATGTTTTAGGTCAGGAAAAAAGTTTTCAACTTTAACCATCCTGGATCCCTTAGTGTCCTGCAAAAACTTCTGTATTTTTGTGAAGGGGTAACCACCTCCACTGGCCACATCATCACTGCTTTCACCATCACTCTCTATCTCAGATCCAGCACAAGAATCTGGTTGAGATAGAGAAACCTCAGAAGTTTCTTTGACAACCCTTTTTACTTTACTCCTCTGCTGTTTGTTTTCCAAATTCTTCCGTTTGACTGAAACTTTAGATAACTCTTCATCCATCTCAATGTCATCCTCATCCTCCAACACTGACTCAGCCACCCTGGTAGCTGTCTCTTCTTGTTTTCCACTCGCCCTATACTGTGGTTTTATATTCATCTTTACGGTCCCACCATCTACCTGTGCCTCATTTGGCTCATCTGTCTGATCCTGAGTATGATCCCGCTCGGTGATGTCACCCTTGTCCACAATGTTGGTCTGTGCATTAGCCCTGCGATGTACTTTAACATTTGTTGTTGTTCCATTTATCACTGACAGGGTGGCTGTGGAGGGCGGCAAAGCCGCCCCGCTGCCAGACAGCCCCGCAGCCTCGGCCGAAGCGCCCGATGGTGCAGCCGCGCCAGCAGCCTCAGAGGATGGCAAAGCCGCTCCGTCGCCGGACGGCCCTGCAGCCGCGGCGCCCAACGGCAAGGCCACACCAGCGGCCTCCCCTGGGTGATCACCCCCCACTCCCTGAGGGCATGATCGAATCAAATGCCCTTCCATTCCGCAGCCAAAACACTTCATATTATCAGAGGTGACATGGATGGTATAATCAAAGCTGTCAATCCAGTACTTAAATATGAGGTTGAGGCTTTCCTCGCTGTTCTTTAAAATCATGAGCACCTGTCGTCTTAAAGACATGACATGTTTTAAATGCGGGGACTTACAGCCGAGAGGGATGTGCTTAATGGGGGACAAAAGCTGCCCGCATCTCGACAGCTCCTTCTCCAACAGCTCATTCTTTAAAAACGGTGAAACATTTGATATTGTAAGTCTCTTTGCGGGATTTACCAGAGACAGAACAGGAACCAGTGTGTCTTTAATCAAAACCCCGCTCTCCACCACCTGATCAACTTTTTCAACATTGTCTAGGAAAATTACCACAGCATTATTCATTCTAGAAGCAGACTTGACGCTTCCATAGCCGACCAGCTCCCCCACAGCCAGACTACATTCTTCCACTGAGCAGCTGGCAGCCGGAGTCAGTTTGACAGCATGCCGGTGTGTCAGCTTCTCGAACCCGGAGCCTCGCTCCAGAACCATGATGACCAGCAAAGCTGGCAGCAGAAACCCCCGTCCCAGAACACCTACCCCACCCCAGCTACAGAAAACAACGAAACAAGATTATTTAACAAAAAAACACCTTAAACACAAAGAGAGAGAAAAGTTTGAGACAACTCACTCATGCTGTCACACGCTCCCAGCTTGCATTCACGCCCACGCCCACTCAGGGAGCGAGAGAGGGAGAACACACACACACACACACACACACACACACACACACACACACACACACACACACACACACACACACACACACACACACACACACACACAGAGTGCAGGGGCATTGCAGTTAAATGCTATTTACAGCATTACCCCACAATATATAAATATAAATCCAGACAGTATATTTCACATTTGAATGAACGGTGTTGCTGCCACGCTCCATAATAATTGTAATTGTCTTAGTTGTGTATTGGATGGGACGATCTCTATTGTGCAAAGTTGTGACGTTTAATACGACCTCCATGAGCTGCCCTGGTTAGATTATAAAATCTGACAGCTGTAGGTAGGAAGAACCTAAGGAACTTCTCCCTCGAGCACCTAGGATGGCACAACCTACCACTAAATGAGCTCCTCAGTGTGTTCAGCGTGTCCCGTAGGTGGGACATCTCCAGCAGAGATGACAGCTTAGCCACCATCCTCCTCTCTCCTATCTCCTCCACTGGGTTGAGATGTCGCCCCAGAACAGAGCTGGCTTTTTTGATCAGCCTGTTCAGTCTCTTCCTGTCGGCTGCCGTGATGCCGCTGCCCCAGCAGAGTCTTCCATATGTGATGGCTGATGCCACCACAGAGTCATAGAAGGTCTTCAGGAATGGCCCCTGCACTCCAAAAGGCCCGAGTCTCCTTAGGAGGAACAGCCTGAGTTGCCCCTTCTTGTAAAGCGCTTTAACGTTGTGTGTCCAGTCCAGTTTATTGTTCAGGTGAACACCCAGGTACTTGTAAGATGTCACTAGGGCTGTTGCGATAACCGCAATTATGTAATACCGCGCTATGGACACACCTACCGCAGAGGAAAATGACCAACCGTGACTTTCACTTTTTTTTGTGTGTGTGTGGCTATATCGCGTTGTTCACTTATGTGCCCCTATTGATTATTAAATAAATTGCTAAATGAAGTGTGTTTTTTTTTTTTATTACCAACAACATGTTTGCACCCGGTACTCTAGAAGCTTCCACAGCACACAGTGCTGCCGCCATTTCAGGCAGTCTCTCCAGACGGACTCCAGCAAGCAGTTAGTGGTGAAAGCGTTTGGACTGCTTGTTAAATACAGCCGTAACAGTGAGCACTGAAAGGGCACAAAGCGTGTTATTTCCTTCTGAACGGAGTGTGTATGAGTGTGTATGATCCTGTCTGTGTATGCTTTGTGTATGATCTCCAAGAGCAGCCTGTTTGAACAAGATTTTTCAGACAGCGGCAAAAATCACGCAGACAAGAGCCACGCAATGTCCTGTATGGAGACTGTCCTGCTTATAAGCTGAATGCCACTGCAGTCTCCAGTCCACACACCCCTTATTTACCACCACTGCTTTATGAAAATAATCTCTTTTTTTTAAACAGAATCAGCAGTTCATGGCTGTATAAAGAGCAGCGCTCCGTACAGTTGTAACACACGCATAAAGCTGAGAGCGAGCTGCAGCGAGACTCTCATAGCTTCCCTCATTTGCCTTATAAGTTATAAACCCTGTTTAAATTAGGAAGCCACAGGATCCTGAAAACATTTTCAATAATAACGTGGTATTGAGCTGTCCACCATCACTGCAGGGTAAATTCCTGTACCGTGACAGCCCTAGATGTCATCATCTCAATGTCTGTTCCCTGGATGTTTACTGGTGCTGTGAGGGTTGTCCACACCTGTGGCAGTCCACCACCAGTGCCTTGGCCTTCCCCGTGTTGATCTGGAGGCAGTTCTGTAGGCACCAGTCCACAAAGTCTTGGATAAGCCCTCTGTACTCCACGTCATCCCCATCAGAGAAGAGGCCGACTATCGCAGAGCCATCAAAGAACTTCTGTAGATGGCAGTGTTCTCCAGGTGGGACAGGGAACAATGTAGGAGGAAGATCACTGCATCCTCCACTCCAATGCCATGCTGGTAGGCAAACCGAAGTGGGTCCATCACAGGTCCCACCAGGGGGCAGAGGTGGGCAAGGAGCAGACTCTCCAGGGTCTTCATTAGGTGTGATGTGAGGGCCACTGGTCTGTAGCTGTTCAGGTCCTTGGGGTGCAGAGTCTTCGGCACAGGTACCACGCAGGATGTTTTCCACAACTGTGGTACCCTCCCCAGCTTCAGGCTCACGTTGAAGATGTGCTCCACGATCCCGCACAGCTGGTCTGCACAGGACTTGAGGAGCCTCGAGCTGATCCCGTCTGGACCTGCAGCCTTCCTTGCCTTGATCTTCTTCAGCTTAGAGCTCACCTGGGACAGACTGGGGCCGGGGGAGGGGGTGCGCTGGGAGGAGGGGGTGTTGGGCATGTGAGGGGAAAAACAGCAAGGGGTGTGTACTAAGTGCTGAGGGATGTAAGAGGGGAGGTGGGGGGGCAGTGGACAAGGGGAGTAGATGAAGGTGGAGGCAGCAGGGGTTGGAGGGCAGGAGGAGTAGAGGGTGGTTGGTCAAACTTGTTGAAGAACAGATTCAGGTCATTCACCCACTCCCTTTTGAGGCCTTTCCAGACACCGCTGATATGACTCTGCTGCACCTTGTCCTCCATCTTCCTCCTGTAGTTGTTCTTCCCCTCTCTGATCCTCCTCTTCCGCTCCCTCTGTGGGCCTCTTTCCACCAAAACAGCAGCCAGTGCTAGTTTGGTTCTGGGGCTGGTGCCAGTGCTTAACCAGTTCTTCTGTAGTGGCTCATAAGAATCAGTTGGTTTTCCACCGATATGGAGCTAGTCGGGGATTACGTCAGGGCTACGTCATAACGTAGTATGAAGCGCCTTTATGCAACCCCGCAGAACACCACAGTACACATTCTTGTACAGTAGGTGGCGATATGCATCTTTCAGTTGTTTGCTATTCGCCAGTAACCGAGAGAAGAAGAAGAAGAAGTAGCAGTGCTAGCTTGTCAACATGTAGGAGTTTGTTGTCTCTTTGGGAGCGTTGCTTTTATTATTCCAAACCTATATTGCCATCCAAAAACAGTTTTATTGTTAATGTCAGAGAACGGCAGCTACATTTAAGGAGACCGGTAATTGTCAGTATTTCAGTTATCAGCCGTTGTTGGATCAAGTCTGTAGCTCGAGCATTGACTATACTTTTAAACAGAATATTTATGTCAGTTCTGTAATAGGTGGTGTTACGGCGCATTACGAGACGGAGGTCACCTGTTATGTCATGCCAAAAAGTGATCAGCTGTCCAAAAATGATCACCAGGGGCCATATTGTTATGGATTTATATTAGCCATTAAATATTTCAACAGATAAACAGTACTTAGCTAGGTATAACAAGATATATTTAACACTTATGATGCATTTTGAACCCTAAGCAAACTTGATCTAGGATTAAAAGCAATTAAAATAATGCAGTCACAAGGTTACATGGAAAAATGCATAGATTTACTGCATATATAAACACCACCGGAGTGGTGGCTTAGTTGGTAGAGCATCCGCCCCACACCCGGGAGGCAGGGGTTCAAATCCCGGCCAGGTCATGCCGAAGACCATATAAAAGTGGAACTTCCTGCCATCCAGCTTGGTGCTCAGCAATAATGGAATGGAGGAGGGAAATCTGTGGCGGCGCCTTGCATGGCAGCAGCCCTCTGATTCTGCACTGGGGTGTGTGTGATTGACACTGTAGAGAGGTAAAGCACAATCTCGTTCTACTGTACATGATTGGTTGTACGGTTGAATGACAATAAGGGTGATTTGATTTGATTTATATACATGAAGATACTGTCTAAATACATATTCATTCATACATATGTATCTCCAAACAACGACGTTTTTCCATATAAATATTGCAATCAGATAAATTCTATATGTTGTTTTCCAAACTGCAACACTTTGGCCAACACTATAATTTTTCAGATATGATAAAACCTCAAAACATTGAGACACATTGTTGGTGGACTGAGACCAGGCAGTCCACCTTTAACAAGCGGGCACTCTCGGCTCCTGCAGACAGTGATCACTTTTTGGCAGGACACCGGATTTCACCACCCAGCCGACCCCATGCAGAAGAGGCTGATGAAACCCTTTTCGGACACAGGCAGACTTACCCCTGAACAACGTAACTACAACTACCGGATGAGCCGTGCACGTTCAGTTGTGGAAATGGCTTTCAGCTGCTTGAAAGCACGATGGAGGTCCCTCCTGACAAGGAATGACTGCAAACTGGAGCTGAGCAAGAAAATGGTGCTCACCTGCCGCATACTTGATAATATTTGTGAGGAACATGGTGACAACTTTGGACTCCCAGACACACCTGAACACAGTCAGCCTCCAGTTCAACCACCACCTGACCATGCCAGTGTAGAATGACATTAGGGCAGCTTTAATGGAGGATTTTAACAGTGGGGAGCAGTAACTTGTTTAATGCCTGCCATATCATTTACAAAATGTAACGTATGTGAAGTAGTTCAAAATAATTAATGGATAAAACATTCAGCTGACAATCAGTCCTCAGAGTACTCTGATTTGAAGTATTTATATATTTTATAGGCACATTTACAGAGTTGTTAAAGGTATACCCTTCTGTACTTGTATGCCATCTATTCTGGTTAAAGTACTGATTCCAGTTTTTATTCATGTAGGGGTAACAAGAGATAGACTCTAAAGTGTACAAGTTAAAAGTACTTTCCCCAGAAATGATCTTGTCCACAGCTGACAGAAAGTCATGTGGTACGTTGTCAAAAGAATATAAACTATCATTTTTGAAGCTGGCAACTTGGAACATTTTCCACAGAAAAAGTGCATAGATTTAAAGTTTGTTGCTGCTTGTTCTTTAGAACATGTGAAAAAGTTGTCAAAAATATGAGTAAGTCCACAAATACCCAATATATTGTCCAATACCTGAAAAAATGAACTTAAGTGCAGTAATTCAGTACTTGTACTTTCCCTTCCCACCACTACAATGTTATAGTGATTTGCGTTGTTTGTCCTAAATAGCTTTACATTTCATGCATATGTTTGGTGTGAGGATAACAATGTAGAAGCAGAAAAACACTTAAGGAAAGAAAGCTTTTATTTACAAAATGTGCAAAAACTTTAGACTGCTACATATGAAATATTATGTACACACAGCCAAAAATATCAATGCTGTGATAGCTACTTTGTTTGCAGTCCCTCAAGCACAGACGACGCGTCCCATCAGTCCAACAAGGGTATTGATACTGTCCTCCATCTTCTGGATGCTTTGCAGCAAAGCGGAGGTCAGCTGCTCCTCTCTCCTGCTCTGCTCCTGCTGCCTCTCCTCTGACCTCTCCACGTAGTCAAGAAGGAGGTCCATGTTTGTGTCCCACTTCTGTTTCCCTGTTTTAAAGTACAAAAATAAGAAGCAATATAAAATAACCACACAGTGAAAAATGCAGGAATCGTCAGTCCAAGATTGAATGTGTCTATTCAACATCCATTTACTGTTAGTGCCGTCACAACATTCAATTCAAGTGTATAATTGGTTTAATTCACTCCCTCCTTTGTGTGAATGGGTCATGATCTGAACATGTATTACCTAATCTGGTCTAATGAGAAGAGGAGGAAAAGCAGGAGGAGGACAAGCTTGGTGCTAGTGAAGGTGAGCTGGACACCACAGGTCTGGCTGGTTCTCCCTCATCGTCCAGCTGTGATAAATCTGTAAATACAAAAAAAGTGTTTTAGTTTGTGCAGTGTCCAGCTTAAGTCTTCCATTAAATGTGCCGACATAGAAGGCAATTTTATTCGATATCAATGTTAGCAAAGCTTACATGTCTGATTATGGAATAGAAGAATAGGAACAGAACAGGCTTTACGGTCATTGGACAGTACGACATTGTAGGTGTTCCACCAGGCAGCTGTGCAATAAAGTAAGACAACGATTAGATAACACGGTTACACAACACACAATTAAACGAGTGAAATTTAAAAAAAAAAAAATGGCCCAAATTTATGGAAATATTACCAAAATGGTAAAAAAGATGACGTTACTAGCGTCTTTGGTAGAAAAATCTCCCATAACACAACGCAAGGCACCCATTCATACACAGTATTGATACCACAAAAAGCGTATTTTGCGCTGGATGTCTTTATAAAAAAAAAAAAAAAAAAAAAAAAAGTATTCTGCAAGACGGTAAGATTTCTGTTCTGTTTCTCAAACGCGCATTTCTTTATGGCGAGGAGAAACGTTTGTGGTAAAAACACTGTTAGCTCATTAGCATAGCTAACCGAAAACAGTATAGTGTGACGTAGGCGAGGTTCACACAAAGAAGAGGAGCAGATGGTTGTGACGAACAAGCTTTATTCAACAACCACCCAACACCCACACTCTGAGCACAGACAGGAGGGGAGGTCATTCTCGCAGACCCCCATTTCAATCATGGTTACATACACATGATACATCTTTCCCTAATCCTGCCTATAAACACTGCTGTGTCATTATAACACAGTTATAATGACACAGCAGTATAATAACTCAGTAATAACATTTAACACACACACACACACACACACACACACACACACACACACACACAGTAACATTCTCTGCTGACAAAGCATGCTGGGAAATCCCTGCCCCCCCTTAACACGGTCCCGACGTTACACTGCCCCCCCCCCCCCATCCCGGACTGGTTTCTGTCCCCAGAAAAATCAAAGTCCAACCCAGAAGTCCAACGCGAATCAGTCCAGGTGTTGGGGGCGGCTTTGATGCCGACGACCAGCACATCCAACAGCTTCAGTAGGACTACGCACAGTCCCTCCCCTGGCAGCGGGAGTCATGACTCCCACCGCTGCCAGGACCTCCCAGGCGGCCACTGGCCCGCGTCCAGGCATCCAGCCCCTGCCGAGCCCGGAAAAAGACCGGATCTGTCCTGCTCGCTCTGCTGCTGCTGCGCGCTGAGGGCCTCTGTGACGTCACCGCCGGGGGAAGCATCTGCGGGAGGCGGTAGGACTATGCACAGTCCCTCCCCTGGCAGTGGGAGTCACGACCCACCGCTGCCAGGACCTCCCAGTCGGCTGCTGGCCCGCGTCCAAGCGTCCAGCCCCTGCCAAGCCCGGGAAAAGAACGGATCTGTCCTGCTCGCTCCGCTGCTGCTGTGCGCCGAGGGCCTCTGTGACGTCACCGCCGGGGGAAGCATCTGCGGGAGGCGGCCTTTCCCCATCCATGCCACCTCGCTCTAATTTAACGTCGGCGAGGGGCCAGTTTCTCGTGGGGTGGGCGCGGGGCAGTACCGTGCAATGTGCCCTGGCTCTCCGCAGCGGAAGCACCCTTCCTCGCGTCGCCGCGGCCGTCTCCTCTGTGGACGCGCCGCCGTGGTCTGCCGTAACTCCTCCTCCTCCTCCTCCTCCCCCTTGCTCTCAGCACGGCGGTTTCCTCCGGTGACCAGTCGTTCAGCATGGCGGCCAACTCGACCTGGGCCAGGTGGTCATCCAACAGGTTCTCTGCCCGGGTCCTGGCCACCATCTTGCTCCATCCCCACTCCTGACACCAGTGTGACATAGGCGAGGTTCACACAAAGAAGAGGAGCAGATGGTTGTGACAAACAGGCTTTATTCAACAACCACCCAACATCCACACTCTGAGCACAGACAGGAGGGGAGGTCATTCTCGCAGACCCTCATTTCAATCATGGTTACACACACATGATACATCTTGCCCTAATCCTGCCTATAAACACTGCTGGGTCATTATAACGCAGTTATAATGACACAGCAGTATAATAACTCAGTAATAACATTTAATACACATACACAGAGTAACGTTCTCTGCTGGCAAAGCATGCTGGGAAATCCCTGCCCCCCTTAACACGGCCCCGACGTTACAATAGCCACAAGAGTGAGTAAAAAAATATCCGCACTTTGGCTGTTACATATCAATACAAGCGGATATATACTGTATGTATACATATATTCGTTAACATTTGGTATTTTAAAGACAATACACTTACCAGCATGTTTTGAGCAGTTTGTTGTACGGACTAATCCACGGCAGTGATGATGATCCAGCTGGCTGGTCTATCCTCCAAAACAGTTCATCACATGAGTGGCCCCCTCCAGCTTATCTTGTACTACTGTTTGTCCATAGAGCCAAGAAATGTGTCTCCTCTTCGCTCTAAATCTGTTTGGTTTTGGAATCCGTCGCTTGCTCAGCTGTTTGGAAAGCAGCATGGCGGTCAGTAATGTTTTGGCGCTGGTCAGTCAACCACGCCCATGGCTGTGGACGTCACCAACGTAAAGTGGTGCTACCGCTGGCCCAGCTAGGAGTTGGGGCAACGGTAGCCCCACTTTTGCGAGGCTGGGACTGGTGCTTTAGTCGGTGGAAAACCAAAGAACTGGTGCTAATGAGGCTCTGGCTCCAGTTAAGCACTGGAACCGTTTTGGTGGAAAGAGGCCATGTATGGACTTCAGCTCCTCCTTGTTTCCCGAACTGAAGGTCCTTTTCTTCTCCTTCAGCAGCATCTTTATCTCAGGGTTGATCCAGGGCTTGTTGTTTGAGAAACACTGTATGTCATGTATGCTTCTTTGAAGCATAATAATAAAAAAAGTATAGTAAACATAATAATAAAAAAGTAGGAATGCTGATGCCACATTAGTATGTAATCATTACAAGATAAAATAGTAACATATTCCTTTATTTTGTATAATTAAAATGTATCAAAAAACATGAAAATGTGATGCACTCCCAGTGGATGTCAACTCAGATTTTTTGTCGGAGCATTTTTTTATTTCAAAAATCTTAACAGATTTTATCATGTAGCAATTTTACTTTTAGCCTGATGATATGTCAAATTTCAACATTCTGATTTAAATACTCACAAAATATAAAACTTGTAAGAGCTTTTCTGCCATGGATGCATGTTACTTGCATAGAAGGAATTTTGAAAAGCGGTGCTTCAGAGTAACACCTGACCCTAAAATATCCTGTTTTTTTTTACATTTTTGTAATTGACAGAGTTGACATAAAGTTCGGATAAACCTTTAAAACCTTGTAAAAAGTGAATATATTGATGTAAAATTATTTTGCTTGAGATATTATCAAATGCTTCTTTGATGAAACAGGCTCTGTTTTAAATGAAAAAAAATAAGCAGTTTTATTACACATGAAATTAAAACTTTTCTCTCAGGACAGGCTATTTTAGAGGTAGTGCGAAGACAATAACTATCATAAATTCAATATAATAATGATTACATAAAATTGAAAGGAATAATTGTCCTCAGTACATTCTATAGTTAATCCTGATGTCTGAAGAATCAGTGATATCAACACCACCCAGAAACGCTGTCAGTTGCTCTGGGCCCGAGCTCATCTGAGATGGGCTGACACAAAACAGAAAAGTGTGCTGTGGTCTGACGAATCCACATTTCAAATTGTTTTTGGAAATCATTTACGTTGTGTACTCCAGGCTAAAGAGGAAAAGGACCATCCAGATTGTTATCAGCGCAGAGTTCAAAAGCCAGCATCTGTGATGGTACGGGGGGGTGTTGGTGTCCATGGCATGGGTAACTTGCACATCTGTGAAGGCATCATTAATGCTGAATGGTAAATACAGGTTTTGGAGCATCATATGCTGCCATCCATGCAGCGTCTTTTTCAGGGATGTCCCTGCTTATTTAAGCAAGACAATGCCAAGCCACATTCTGCACATGTTGCAACAGCGTGGCTTCATAGTAAAAGAGTGCAGGTACTGGACTGGCCTACCTGCAGTCCAGACCTGTCTTCCACTGAAAATGTGTGGCACATTATGAAGCTCAAAAAATGACGACGGAGACCCCGGACTGTTGAGCAATTTAAGTCGTACATCAAGCGAGAATGGGAAAGAATTCCACCTTCAAAGCTTCAACAATTAGAGTCCTCAGTTCCGAAACACTTATTGAGTGTAAAGGTAATGAAAGGTAATGTAACACAGTGGTAAGATAGAGTGATGATGATTAACTTGAACCTGTGGCCAGCCGGCAACCAGATCTAGAGGAAGAAGAAGAAGAGGAAGAAGAGTGATATAAAGTGAAGTATGTGGTGGTAAAGTTTGAACATTAAATATCTTGCCTTTGTGGTGTATTCATTTGAATGTAGATTGAAAAGACTTTTTAAATCATTGTATTTAGTTTTTAATTACGTCTTACACAACTTCCCAACTTCATTGGAATTGGGGTTTGTAATACACACTGACATGCTACATGATGTAAACATAGACACACCACTGTTTGTTTTACAGGACGCTCCTCCTCAGTACCACAACAGCAGGCAGACACTGGTTGGATCTCCAGGCTTGGAGCCACCCCAGATCACTAATGACAGCAACGCTCAGGTGAGAGCATCATGAGCTTTTAAGTCAAACAAAGCATCAGTCCCCCTCTGTGTACACTGTCACAGACCAGAAAGGCAGCAACCTCGTCCACATACAAATACTGCACAATAGACATGTTTCTGTTTTTCCGTATTTCATGTCACATGTACTTTTACAAAGAGGGGATGGTCACAGTGAATGTGGCTAAAGTGCATCTCTGGCTGTGATCTTTGCTGTCTGACCTAACTCTTGGTCACCTTAAATATGGGAAGCTAAAATGGCTTATGAGATGGGGGGTGAATATAGGGACTGCATTAAAAGAGGTCATTGTTTGCACTTTTTTTTAAAACTCCATACATTTGTTGGTGACCGAGAAAAGTCTTTAACAGTTTTGCAGGGATTCTCCGCTGACTTGGGGGCCTATTGCATCAGAGGCGACTTGACCTGTTACCACTAAGCCAACTAATGTTTGTCTTCAAGAATGAATGAAATAGAGCATCATTGGTTGACAGGGGTGTGTGGTTTCACTGCGTTGCAGTGATAAGTCCATATGCCAACATACGTCGCTGTGCTGGTTTTAATTTCTGTAGTTCTCTGGACAGCCGCATAATTATTACCTCCGTCAAGGGAGGAGGTAATATTTTCAGTGGCGTTGGTTGGTTTGCCTGTTACCAACATAACCCAAAAGGTTCTTAACGGATTTTGATTAAATTTTCAGGAAAGGTGTGTAATGACATGGGGAACAGATGATTAGATTTTGGTTATGATCTGAGAGTGCATACCTCCGCCAAGGGCTTTGTTTGTATTTGTGCAGCAGGATTACACAAAAACTGCTGGATGGATTTGGATAAAATTTTCACCAGGTGGTCCTTGGGCTAGAGAGGAACCCATTACATTTTGATGATGATCTGAGAATGCATACCTCCACCAAGGCGCTTATCTTCTCACAGAGTGTTAGCAACCATACTCCAAAATTACCGGATGGATTTGGATGAAATTTTCACCACAGTTAGTTCTTGGGCTACACACAAACCCATTACATTTTGGAGGTGATCCATGAGAGACAGAAGGAGCCTTGGCAGAGGTATGCGCTCTTTGAGTGCTTTCTAGTCAAGGTTGGATTGGGTTCCATCTTAATATTCAGCACCAATGACAGAAATGTAAAGACATCTCTCCAGAATCCCTGTATTTTAGGACATAGAGCATAACCTATGGAATAAATTGCCTTCTTTCACATTTTTCACACACAGGGGAGACCTCAGGAAATATTTTATGTAACTTTTCTTTTGAATAGTGTAGTCTGTATAATATTTTAAATTGTATTAGACAGTGTTTTATGGAACTCTTCTGAATATAACCTAGGCTCTCAACCCAAATGTCATTCTGTATACCACTGCCCAACTCCTTTAGGGTCTCTGTGGTTGGGCAGCTTAAGATCTTGAAATGTCTCAAGGTGCCCCAAAAGCTCAAGGTGCCCCCCTCCACCTGCCAGTGGATCTCCAGTTTTCTGACTGACAGGTGGCAACAGGTGAAGCTAGGGAGATTTACATCCAGCTCCCGAAAAATTAGTACTGGCGCCCCCCAAGGATGTGTCCTTTCCCCACTGCTCTTCTCCCTCTACTCCAACGACTGCACCTCAGAGGACCCTTCGGTGAAGCTCCTGAAGTTTGCGGACGACACCACAGTCATCGGTTTGATCCGGGATGATGATGAGTCTGCATACAGGCGGGAGGTGGAGCAGCTGATCCTCTGGTGCAGCCAGAACCATCTTGAACTTAACCCAGCCAAAACGGTGGAGATGACTGTGGATTTCAGGCGACACCCCCCTTCATTCCCCCCACTCACCATCCTCAATAGCACAGTGTCCACTGTGGACTCCTTCAAGTTTCTGGGTACCACAATCTCCCGGAACCTGAAGTGGTCCTCCCATATAGACACTGTCCGGAAAAAGGCCCAGCAGAGGTTGTTTTTTTCTGCGTCAGCTCAAGAAGTTTGATTTGCCTCAGGAGCTGCTGGTTGTCTTCTACACCGCCATCATCCAATCTGTCCTCTGCTTTTCCATCACTGTCTGGTTTGGATCTGCCACTAAACAGGACAAGACCAGACTGCAGCGGATCATTAAGTCTGCGGAGAGGATCATTGGTACCGACCTACCCTCCATTGAGAACTTATATCGGTCCATAACCAGGAAACGGGCGGGAAACATCTGTGCTGACCCATCACACCCCGGCCACAAACTGTTTGAACTTCTATCTTCTGGTCGTCGTTACAGATCACTGAAGGTCAAAACCACCCGTCACAGGAACAGTTTCTTTCCTCAAGCCATCACTCTGATGAACTCCTAACGTTCACCTAGTCCTACCTGTTTGCTGTACTCATGACTTTTCATCCATTATTACATTGCACATAACTCTCACACTGCTTTTTACTTCATTCACATTATATCACTGAATCTGAGTCCACATTGAAATACTGTGTGATTGTATATTTTTTCATATATTTCTGCAAAGTGTGGTTAGTCCGAGTAAATAACTGCATATATTCCTGTATATATTTGCATCCTTTTATAGAAACGTGGACAGACTGTAATTTACTGTACATACTCTGTTGTCATTGAATCCTTATTTAAATCCTCCACCTGAACAATGAGAGCAAGTTTTTAGCCAAAGTCAAATTCCTTGTATGTGTTGTGCATACTTGGCCAATAAAGCTGATTCTGATTCTGATTCTGATTCTGATCTGCAATAGTGTTTGTCCTGGCCCTGCAAGCTCTTTCAGACAATCATCCAGCCTGTCTGGTACACCTGTTACTGGGGAAGATGTACTTTCACTTAAGAACTGACTTTGAGGTAACCCATACTTCTGTTGTAGCTGGAGAAAGGATGCAAATGTTCCGTCTATGCACAGGTCCCCTATATCACATATACCCATTTCTTTCCATGTGTCGAAAGCCCCATCTAGACCGGAAGGAGGAAAGGAAGGGTTTGCTGATACTGACAAAATTTAGTAGCCAGAGACTCAAGTGCACGGCAAACACTTTTATACGCTGGCAGACGAGGTAGCAGCAGGTGTGCCCAATCACACAGGTGCGCTGATCAGCTCCAGAGCCAGGAAACAGAGGGAAAACACACAGGAGGGGAGGGGGAGCACGCTCACCTGATCATCACAGATATTGGCAATAATAGTGAAAATGATCTAAACTTATAATGTTTCACAAGTAACATTCTTACCAAACTATTCATTATGGGATTATGACTGTAGCAGGATTTGTGAAGAGCTAGAGATAGAATGATTGCTCTGATCGAAGATGGTAGGCAATCTTCACATTCAGTCTCTGGCCCCAGGGGCATAGCACCAAATTTTGGGCCCCGGGTACAGCACTGTGTGTGGGCCCCTCAAACACAAACCGAATTTTGGATTTTACATTCCAAGGTTTAAGATGGGGCCATTTCCATTAAAAGCCTTGGTTAGTAAGCTCCACTGTTATGGACAATTTGATGCTAGTATACGGTTTGTTTATCCGTCATTGAGAATATATTTACTGTCATCAGTATTTCCAAACCTCTTTGTCTATAATGCACTTTTGAGAATGGACCTGTAAGTATTTTTCATTTATTTATTTATTCATTCTATTGGTCTTATTCTTTTGGATTCTTCCATTTTTGGCTAATAGAGCATCTTTAACAAATCCAGTTTCCAATTGAGATCAATATACAGTGATGTGCACCGAAATTTTGGGGGGCAGGCAGTCTCCCCCCACCCCCACCCCCCCAAAAAAAGAAAAGATAAAGCATTCCGAAATAATGAAAAAAGGAAATTTAGATACAGTCGTTCAAATTTAACTGTACTTGTTTGGTATATCTATTTTAATAGCTATACACTCACAACATCATTTGATCATCACAGACATTGGCAATAATAGTGAAAATGATCTAAACTTATAATGTTTCACAAGTAACATTCTTACCCATAGATTTTTACAAAATTATCAACTAACACAGAGACTATGGACTTCATCATTCATTATGTAAAAGTTAATGAAAAAAATAGGCAGCTTCCATCGAAAAATAAATCTGTTCAAAATATAAAAAAAATCTTTGCAAAAATATGAAAAAGCTTGTTTTTCAATAAGTAAAATATCAAACCTCCATTTAAATAAATAAATATTTGCAAAAAAACTTAGTCTATTCCCCTTGTCAGCAAAATGAGCCAAAATCTTCCCTTCTGTTAACCTGCCCCTTCCCATCCCCATAAAGACTATAAGGATGGTTTATACGGGAAAGATTAGTTTATCAGTGACAAGAGAGGAGCACATGAACAAGAAAAATAATGAAAATTCAACAAAAAAGTTGCAAATTTTATAGAAAAACTTTATAGGAAAGGTAACATGTTTATCATAAAACATGGTTAATTTATAGAAAAAAAAGAGTAATAAATTTATCAGGAAAAAATTGAAAATGTATTTTTAAAAAAGTTAACTTTCCAAGAAAAATGTTTACAATGAAAACCACACTGACTGGTGAGAAAATTGGGCATTTATGAGAGAAAAAGATAATAAATAAATAAATATGTGTGTGTGTGTATATATATATATATATATATTTGGACATTCCTCCAAAATTGATGAAAAGACGACAAGAAAACTGGTCACGGAGGCTGCCAAAAGGCTGGCAGCAACACTGAAAGACTTGCAGGAATTTCTTGCAAGTAGTGGCTTTTTAGCACATGTGACAAAAATCTCCCATCTTCTTCATATGTCTGGGCTATGTGGTAGGGTGGCAAGACGGAAGCCTTATCTTACAAAGAAAAACATCCAAGCCCGGCTACATTTTGCAAAAAAAACCAAAACATTTGAAATCTCCCAAAGACGTGGGAAAATGTATTATGGTGCGATGAAACCAAGGTTGAACTTTTTGGCCTTAATTCCATCAAGTATATTTGGTGCAAACACAACACTGCTCATCACCAAACGAACACCATACCTACAGTGAAGCATGGTGGTAGCAGCGTCATGCTTTGAGGCTGTTTTTCTTCAGTTGGAACTGGGGCCTTAGTCAAGGTGGAGGGAATTATAAACAGTTCCAAATACCAGTCAGTGTTGGCACAAAACCTTCATGCTTCTGCTAAAAAGCTGAAGATGAAGAGGAACCTCATCTTTCAGTAAGACAATGACCCAAAGCACACATCCAAATTAACAAAAGAATGGCTTCACCAGAAGAAGATTAAGGTTTTGGAATGGCCCAGCCAGAGTCCAGACCTGAATCCAATGAAACATCTGTGGGGTGATCTGAAAAGGGCTGTGCACAGGAGATGGCCTTGCAATTTGACAGATCACATCAAGATGTGTCATGCTCATAGACTGTAGGTACTCAAAGATTCTAGGGCATACCTCCCATTGTCATATACAGTGCATCCGGAAAGTATTCACAGTGCGTCACTTTTTCCACATTTTGTTATGTTACAGCCTTATTCCAAAATTGATTAAATTCCTTTTTTTCCCTCAAACTTCTACACACAATACCCCATAATGACAATGTGAAATAAAAAACTTAGAAATCACATGTACATACGTATTCACAACCTTTGCCATGAAGCTCAAAATTGAGCACAGGTGCATCTTGTGTCTACTGATCATCCTTGAGATGTTTCTACAGCTTAATTGGAGTCCACCTGTGGTAAATTCAGTTGACTGGACATGATTTGGAAAGGCACACACTTGTCTATATAAGGTCCCACAATTGACAGTGCATGTCAGAGCACAAACCAATCATGAAATCAGAATCAGAATCAGAATCAGGTTTATTGCCATTGTTCATGTAGTACACAAACTAGGAATTTGTCTCGGTGCAATGCTGCAACATTAAACATGATAAGATAAAAGAAATAAACTATACATGCAATAAAGTGTAGAATAAGAGTAAGTGATACTGGTCAGCAGTTAAAATATATTAGCGAGCAGCAGATACTGTGGAGAACTATATAGTGCAGTTGGTAATGCAGGAAGAAAACAGTGATGATTGACATGAGTCTGGTTGAGCTGCTGTACATAGTGCACGAGAGTCAATAAGTCACTTAGTGTTCAGCAGTCTGATGGCAGAGGGGAAGAAGCTGTTCATGTGACGGGAGGTTTGTCTGGATGGACCGAAGTCTTCTACCAGAGGGGAAGGGGGCAAACAGTACGTGACCAGGGTGTGAGGGATCGGCTATGATCCGGCCAGCACGCCTCCGGGTCCTGGAGATGTACAGATCCTGGAGAGATGGGAGCTTGCAGCCGATCACCTTCTCAGCAGTGCGCACGACGCGCTGCAGCCTTAGTCTGTCCCTGGCAGTGGCTCCTGCGTACCACACGGTTATGGAGGTGGTGAGGATGGACTCGATGATGGCTGTGTAGAACTGCACTAACATCTTGGTGGGTAGCTTGAGCTTCCTCAGCTGCCGCAGGAAGAACATCCTCTGCTGGGCTTTTTTGATGAGTGAGCTGATGGTCGGCTCCCATTTGAGGTCCCTGGTGATGGTAGTGCCTAGGAAGCGGAAGGAATCAGCAGTGGTGATGGGAGAGCCTGAGAGGGTGAGGGGGGGGCAGAGGGGTAGTGACTTTCCTGAAGTCTACAATCATCTCCACTGTCTTCAGAGCGTTCAGCTGCAGGTTGTTATTGTTGCACCAGGACGCCAGCTGGGCCACCTCTCTCCTGTAGGCGGACTCGTCGCCGTTGGAGATGAGCCCGATGAGGGTGGTGTCGTCCGCAAACTTGATCAACTTGACAGACTGGTGGCTGGAGGTGCAGGAGTTGGTGTAAAGGGAGAAGAGTAGGGGGGAAAGTACACAGCCCTGGGGTGATCCGGTGCTGATGCTAGTAGAGTCTGAGACAGTCTTTCCCAGCCGCACATGCTGCCTCCGGTCCGTCAGGAAGTCGGTGATCCACCTGCAGAGGGAGTCAGGCACGTTGAGCAGGGACAGCTTGTCCCGGAGCAGAGCGGGGCGGATGGTGTTGAATGCGGAGCTGAAGTCCACAACCAGGATCCTGGCGTAGGTTCCTGGGGAGTCCAGGTGCTGCAGGATGGAGTGGAGGGCCAGGTTGACTGCGTCGTCTACAGACCTGTTGGCTCGGTAGGCAAACTGCAGCGGGTCCAGGAGAGGGGTGGTGATGGACTTGAGGTGGGGCAGGACCAGGCGCTCAAAGGACTTCATGACTACAGAGGTGAGCGCTACAGGTCTGTAGTCATTAAGTCCAGTGATCCGTGGCTTCTTGGGGACAGGGATGATGGTGGAGGATTTGAGGCAGGACGGCACGTGGCATAACTTAAGGGAGGTGTTAAAAATGTCTGTGAAGACAGGAGCCAGCTGTTTCGCACAGTGTCTCAGGGTGGAGGGAGACACGCCGTCCGGGCCGGGGGCCTTGCGCGGGTTCAGTCTGGAGAACTGTTTGAGCACATCCTGCTCACTGATGATAAGGGCAGGGGGGGAGGAGGGGGGGTGCCTTTTCATCCTGACCTTTAGGAGCCTGAGGCCGATAGTTGGTGATTTGCCTCAGTCCTCTCCACACGGAAGCCGAATCATTAGCAGTGAACTGCTGCTGGAGTCTCTCTGAATACACAGATTTAGCCCTCTTCAGCTCTCTGTTAAACCGGTATTTAACCTCCCTGTAGCAGTCCCTGTCTCCACTTTTCAGCGCTGCTTCCTTCTCCTTCCTGATCTGTCTGAGCTTAGCTGTGAACCAGGGTTTGTCATTAGAGTAACTCACCCTGGTGCGCGATGGAAGAATGATCTCTTCACAAAAGTGGATATATGAGTTCACAGTGTCCGTGTACTCATCCAGATCATGCGTGGCTCCTTTAAACATGCCCCAGTCAGATATTTCCATGCACGTTTCCAGCTTCTCCTCAGCTTCACTGGTCCGTATCTTCGTAGTGCTCACAACAGGTTTAGTGAGCTTCAATCTCTGTCTGTATGTGGGAATGAGGTGAACCATCACGTGATCAGATAATCCCAGCGCAGCGCGAGGAACAGCGCGATATGCGTCTTTCACTGTGGTGTAACAGTGATCCAGTGTGTTTAATCCTCTGGTGGGGCATTTAATAAACTGTTTGTAGCGGGGGAGATCGTGGCTCAGATTGCACTGATTAAAGTCGCCAGCCACAATAATCAGCGAGTCTGGGAAACTCCGCTCTGTGTGTTGAATGTGATCCGCGAGCACGCGCTGAGCTTCGCGCGTGTCCGCGTCGGGAGGGGCGTACACAGCGATCAGTATAAAAGAAGCAAACTCCCGCGGGGAATAAAAAGGCTTGCAGTTGATAACAAGAAATTCCAGGGCGGGAGAACAGTGTTTGGAAATTACCGTTACATCAGAGCACCAGCTGCAGTTGATGTAGAAGCAGACTCCGCCTCCTGTGGTCTTGCCGGAAAGCTCTGTGTCACGATCAGCACGGAAGAGCTGGAAGCCGTCGAGGCGCAGCGCGCTGTCCGGTATATTTTCCCGGAGCCAGGTCTCAGTAAAGCAGAGGGCAGCTGAGGAGGCGAGGTCCCTAAAACGCATCAGCAGTCTCAGTTCATCTACCTTGTTAGAGAGAGAGTTGGTATTGGACAGAAATATGCCAGGCAGCGCCGTTCGCGAGCCTCTCCTGCGAAGCCGCACGAGAGCCCCCGCTCGTCTACCTCTCTTCCGCCGTCTCACTTTCCGAGCCAGGCAATGAACCAGATCGGCGGCAGGGGCTAAAAAAAACTGGGAGGAGGTCCGTGGGGGTGAAAGTCCTGATATTTAGAAGTTCTTCACGGGTATAAGTGCAAGCAGACACACAATTGACAAACAAAAACAAACAAAGAGCGCAGCGAAGCACCATGTCGACCGCTGTGGGCGCCATCTTGGTCTCATCTTGGTCAAATCAAAGGAGCTGTCTGTAGACCTCCAAGACAGGATTGTCTCAAGGAACAAATCTGAGTACAGAAAAAATTCTGCTGCTTTGAAGGTCCCAGTGAGCACAGTGGCCTCCATCATTTGTAAATGGAAGAAGTTCGGAACCACCAGGATTCTTTCTAGAGCTGACCGGCTGTCTAAACTGAGCGATCGGGGAAGAAGGGCCTTAGTCGGGGAGGTGACCAAGAACCCGACGGTCGCTCTATCGGAGTTCCACCATTCCTCTGTGGACAGAAGAGAACCTTCCAGAAGGACAACCATCTCTGCAGCAATCCACCAATCAGGCCTGTATGGTAGAGTGGCCATACAGAAGCCACTATTTAGTAAAAGGCACATGGCAGCCCACCTCGAGTTTGCCAACAGGCACCTGAAGGACTCTTAGGCCATGAGAAAGAAAATTTTCTGGTCTGATGAGACAAAGGTTGAACTCTTTGGCGTGAATGCCAGGCATCATGTTTGGAGGAAACCAGGCACCACTCATCACAAGGCCAATACCATCCCTACAGTGAAGCATGGTGGTGGCAGCATCATGCTGTGGAGATGTTTTTCAGTGGCAGGAACTGGGAGACTAGTCAGGATAGAGGGAAAGATGAATGCAGCAATGTATAGAGACATCCTGGTTGAAAACCTGCTCCAGAGCGCTCTTGACCTCAGAGTGGGGTGACGGTTCATCTTTCAGCAGGACAGCAACCCTAAGCACACAGCCTAGATATCAAAGGAGTGGCTTCAGGAAAACTCTGTGAATGTCCTTGAGTGGCCTAGCTGGAACCCAGACTTGAATCCAATTGAACATCTCTGGAGAGATCTAAAAATGGCTGTGCACCAACGCTTCCCATCCAACCTGATGGAGCTTGAGAGGTGCTGCAAAGAGGAATGGGCGAAACTGCCCAAAGATAGGTGTACCAAGCTTGTGGCATCATATTCAAAAAGACTTGAGGCTGTAATTGCTGCCAAAGGTACATCAACAAAGTATTGAACAAAGGCTGTGATATACTTACTGTATGTACAGCCGTGGACAAAATTGTTGGTACCCCTCTGTTAATGAAAGAAAAACCCACAATGGTCACAGAAATAACTTGAATCTGACAAAAGTGGTAATAAATAAAAATTCCATGAAAATTAATCAATGAAAATCAGACAATGCTTTTGAATTGTGGTTCAACAGAATTATTTTAAAAAACAAGCTCATGAAAAAGGCCTGGACAAAAATGATGGTTCCCCTAGAAAAGATTGAAAATAATGTGACCATAGGGACATGTTCGACCAAGATGTGTCCTCTAATTAATATCATAGGTGTCTACAAACTTGTAATCAGTCAGTCTGCCTATTTAAAGGGTGACAAGTAGTCACTGTGCTGTTTGTTGGCATGGTGTGTACCACACTAAACATGGACCAGAGGAAGCAAAGGAGAGAGTTGTCTCAGGAGATTAGAAAGAAAATTATAGACAAGAATGTTAAAGGTAAAGGCTATAAGACCATCTCCAAGCAGCTTGATGTTCCTGTGACTACAGTTGCACATATTATTCAGAAATTTAAGATCCACGGGACTGTAGCCAACCTCCCTGGACGTGGCCGCAGGAGGAGATGGATAATACGAATGGTAACAAAAGAGCCCAGAACAACCTCTAAACACATTCATGGTGAACTCCAAGGTCAAGGTACATCAGTGTCAGATCGCACCATCCGTCGTTGTTTGAGCCAAAGTGGACTTCATGGGAGACGACCAAGGAGGACACCACTGTTGAAAACAAATCATAAAAAAGCCAGACTGGAATTTGCCAAACTACATGTTGACAAGCTACAAAGCTTCTGGGAGAATGTCCTATGGACAGACGAGACAAAACTGGAATTTTTGGCTAGGCACATCAGCTCTATGTTCACAGACGCAAAAATGAAGCTTACCAAGAAAAGAACACTGTCCCTACTGTGAAACATGGAGGAGGTTCTGTTATGTTCTGGGGCTGTTTTGCTGCATCTAGCACAGGGTGTCTTGAATCTGTGCAGGGTACAATGAAATCTCAAGACTATCAAGGTATTCTAGAGATAAATGTGCTGCCCAGTGTCAGACAGCTTGGTCTCAGTCGCAGGTCATAGGTCTTGCAACAGGATAATGACCCAAAACACACAGCTAAAAACACCCAAGAATGGCTAAGAGAGAAACATTGGACTATTCTAAAGTGGCCTTCTATGAGCCCTGATCTAAATCCTATTGAACATCTGTGGAAGGAGCTGAAACATGCCGTCTGGAGAAGGCACCCTTCAAACCTGAGACAACTGGAGCAGTTTGCTGATGAGGAGTGGGCCAAAATACCTGCTGAGAGGTGCAGAAGTCTCATTGACAGTTACAGAAATCGTTTGATTGCAGTGATTGCTTCAAAAGGTTGTGCAACAACATATTAAGTTAAGGGTACCATCATTTTTGTCCAGGCCTGTTTCATGAGTTTGTTTTTTAAAATAATTCTGTTGAACCACAATTCAAAAGCATTGTCTGATTTTCATTGGTTAATTTTCATAGAATTTTTTATTTATTACCACTTTTGTCAGATTCAAGTTATTTCTGTGACCGTTGTGGGTTTTTCTTTCATTAACAGAGGGGTACCAACAATTTTGTCCATGGCTGTACATATGATTTCTCAGTTTTTTATTTTTAATAAATTTGCAAAAATCTCAAACTTTTTTCACATTGCCATTATGGGGTATTGTGTGTAAAATATTGAGGAAAAAAATAATTTAATCCCTTTTGGAATAAGATAAGATAAGATAAGATAAGATAAGCCTTTATTAGTCCCACAACGGGGAAATTCCAGGATTGCAACAGCACAGGGATAGCAACACTCAGAGCAACAATCAGAAGGCAAGAAAAAAACAAGCAAGCAAGAGCAGCTAATATACATATGTACGTATTACTATAAAATATATATATATACACACACACACAGACACAGTGCAGAGCATTGTAGCTGGATGGAATAAATATATGAATATATGAACACACAGTGCAGAGCATTGTAGCTAGATGGAATAAATATGTAAATATATAAACACCCACAGTACGGAGCATTGCAGCTAGGTGGAATAAATATGCAAGTATATAAACACACACAGTGCGGAGCAATGTAGCTAGATGGAATAATATGTAGATATATAAAAACAGTGCGGAGCAATGTAGCTAGATGGAATAATATGTAGATATATAAAAACACAGTGCGGAGCAATGTAGCTAGATGGAATAATATGTAGATATATAAATATATAAACACACCCAGTGCTGAGCATTGTAGCTAGATGGAATAAATATGTAAATATATAAACACACACAGTGCAGAGCATTGTTGCTAGATGGAATGAAACAGCATAACCGTCTACTTAGTTATCCTACATGGTATGATTATGTGCCCATACATATTCTCACCCTCCATAGCGACCGGTATGTTCCTAGTTGTATGCCGGAGGGGACCATTGTGTAAGTCTATTGCATCTTTTGCATTCAAAAAACTATTAGTTTGTTACGTCTTTTTGCTATCTCTGCGAGCAGCCCTGCTTAGGTTGTACAGTCTGACAGCCGTTGGTAGGAAGGACCTACGAAACCTCTCGGTTGTGCACCTGGGATGATGTAGTCTGCTGCTAAATGAGCTCCTCAGTGCATTCAGTATGTCCTGCATAGGGTGGAACTCGGACTCCAGCAGAGATGACAGTTTAGCCACCGTCCTTCTCTCTCCTATCTCCTCCATCGGATCAAGGCGCTGCCCCAGGACAGAGCTAGCTTTCTTAATCAGTTTGTTCAGTCTCTTCCTATCGGCTGCAGTAATGCCACTGCCCCAGCAGACCATTCCAAAAGTGATGGCTGATGCCACCACCGTGTCATAGAATGACTTCAGCAGCTCCCCTTGTACACCAAAAGACCTGAGTCTCCTCAGCAGGAACAGCCTGCGCTGTCCCTTCTTGTAGAGTGCATCAGTATTGTGTGACCAGTCTAGTTTATTGTTCAGATGAATACCCAGGTACTTATAGGATGTCACCATCTCGATGTCTGTTCCCTGTATATTTACTGGTACTGTGAGGGGCTGCCCATGCCTGCGGCAGTCCACCACCAGCTCCTTAGTTTTCCTCGCGTTGATCTGGAGGCAGTTCCGATGGCACCAGTCCACGAAGTCCTGGATAAGCCCTCTGTACTCAGCTTCATCTCCATTGGAGATGAGGCCAACGATCGCAGAGTCATCAGAGAACTTCTGTAGATGGCAGTGTGTTGTGTTGTGTGAGAAGTCCGCAGTATAAAGAGTGAACAGGAAAGGAGCCAGCACCGTTCCCTGGGGGGCCCCCGTGCTACTGATGATCGTGTCGGACACACAGTCCCGGGTTCTCACAAACTGAGGCCGGTTCGTGAGGTAGTCCAGGATCCATGATGACAGGTGCTGGTCCACCCCTGCGCGCAGCAGCTTGTCCTTCAGGATCATCGGTTGGATGGTGTTGAAAGCACTGGAGAAGTCAAAGAACATGATCCTCACCATATTCCCGGGCTTCTCCAGGTGGGACAGAGAACGGTGAAGGAGGAAGATCACCGCATCCTCCACCCCAATGCCATGCTGGTAGGCGAACTGGAGTGGATCCATCGCTGGTTCCACCAGGGGGCGGAGGTGAGCAAGGAGCAGTCTCTCCAGGGTCTTCATCAAGTGGGACGTCAAGGCCACCGGTCTGTAGCTGTTCAGGTCTTTGGGGTGGGAAGTTTTTGGTACAGGTACCACACAAGATGTTTTCCACAGCTGTGGTACCCTCCCCAGTTTCAGGCTCATGTTGAAGATATACGTCACAATCCCACACAGCTGGTCTGCACAGGACTTGAGGAGCTTTGCGCTGATGCCGTCCGGTCCCGGCGCCTTCCTCGCCTTGATCTTCCTCAGCTCCGTCCTCACCTGGGTCCTGGTCAGGGTCAGGATGGGGGGCTGTGTGTTGGGAGTGGGGGGGTGTTGGTGGAGTGGGGAGTGGGCAGCAGGACTTGATTTCTTTAGAGGCAGCAGTGGTTGTTGTGCAGTAAGGGGGGAGGGCGGTTGGTCAAATCTATTGAAAAACAGATTCAGGTTGTTCGCCCACTCCCTGCCCCCTGTGGCCTGGGGGGAGGTATTCTGGAGCCCCGAGATGGTTTTGAGGTTTCTCCAGACCCCGCTGATGTCGCTCTGTTGCAGCTTGTCCTCCATCTTCTTCCTGAAGCTGTCCTTGCCTTCTCTGATCTTTCTCCTCAGCTCCCTCTGTACGGACTTCAGCATCTCCCTGTTCCCTGACCTGAAGATCCTCTTCTTCTCTCTCAGAAGTGTTTTTATCTCAGGGTTGATCCAGGGTTTGTTGTTTGAGTGACGCCGTATGGTCTTGGTGGGAACGGATTTGTCCACACAGAAGCTGAGGTAGCCCGTGAAGGTGTGAATGAGGCCATCGATGTCCTCACCATGTGGATCGCAGAGCTGCTTCCAGGCGGTGGCTTCAAAACAGCCCTTTAGGGTGTCCATTGTCTCCTCAGACCATAACTCCACAGTGTGCATGGCCGGAGGTTGTCTGTGCACTAGGGGTTTGTACACCGGCCGGAGATGAACCAAGTTGTGATCCGATCTCCCGAGTGGGGGGAGTTGTGATGAGGTGTACGCCTCCTTAGTGTTTGCGTAGAATAAATCCAGTGTTTTATTGTCTCTAGTGTGGCATGTGACATACTGGGTGAACGTGGGTAGAATGGGAGACAGTGAAACATGGTTGAAATCGCCTGAGATGAGGAGAAGAGCATCTGGGTGTTCTGTCTGCAGCCTGCTGGTTACTGAATGGATGACGTCACGTGCTGTCCCAGCGTTCGCCGTCGGATTTGCATAAACAACAATGCAGATCACGTGTGAGTGTTCTCTCGGGAGATATGTAGGCCTCATGCTAACAGCTAGCAACTCAATGTCTTTGCTGCAGTGTCGTTGTTTAACAGTGATATGTCCCGGTCTGCACCAGTTGTTGTTAACATACATTATCACTCCACCGCCCCTAGCCTTGCCACTGTCTGGTGTTCGGTCAGCTCGTATCATGTGAAAACCCTCCAGCTCAATGTTAGCATCTGCTGCTAGTTCAGTTAGCCACGTCTCAGTAAACAAAAGGAGAGAGCACTCCCGGTATGTGCTATCATAACGGGAGATAGCCGCTAGCTCATCTAACTTTCCCAGTATCGACCGTACATTTCCCATGACAACAGATGGAAGGGAGGGTCTGTACCTTATATTTTTTGTCCTCCGCCTTACTCCAGCCCGGCAGCCGCGGCGTTTTCGCCTCAGTTCTCTCGGTATGTCGAGTTTTTCCAATGGGACCGGGTGGCGGTTGAATGCTAGCAGCTGTTCTCTGCTGTATCGTATCCTGCTATAAACAGTGGCTCCGTCCACCGGCTCAGGAGACATTTAGGACGATCTGTGTGTCCGTGATATAAGTGGGGTGAAAAAAAAAGACGGATCAAAAGAGAGAGGAAGGGAAAAAGACTCGGAATCGAGCCGCTGTTGCAAAAGGCAGCCTACTCGTGTGGCGCCGAGAAAAAAAAAAAAAAAAAAAAAAAAAGACTAAATTGCAAATTACAAGACTAAATTGTCATTACATGTGCTGTAATCGGCTACAGTGTGTCATTTTGTAACATTTTTGGTTGGTGGGGTACCATGAGATTTTTTTCAATGTAAAAAGGGTTCCTTGGCTCAAAAAAGATTGAAAAACACTGCTATGGAGTTTTTGCGTATGACGTAAGGGGGCGCGCAGCACTGGCCCAGCCAGAGTGTGCCGCCATATTGGATGGCAAGAAACAACAGCAGCAGCAGGGTGAAACAAACAACATAGCTCACGTGTACCTACAAACTCGGCAAAATGGTGTACTCTTGTGCTGCCCATGGATGTACCAACGGCTGTAATGAATAAGGCTGTAACATAACAAAATGTGGAAAAAGTGAAGTGCTGTGAATACTTTCTGGATGCACTATATCTGCTTTGGGAGGTAGATGAGGTTTTTGAGGTAGGACCCAAAGTGCAGGCAGGAATGCAGTGCAAAATGATGGTAATAAGGCAAATGCTGTAATGCAAATAATCATCAGGGAAAACACAATGACATCAAAAATAACTGAAGGAATGGGCATGGTCCCAAACCATGCCCAGAACATGACAGCCCCCCCCCCCCACACACACACACAAAGGCAGATTCCAGACACCCTCAAAAAGAAAAGCAAACAACCCCAAATGGGTGGGTGGAGTGGGACAAAGGACCAGAGTGAGTGCAGACAGTGAGTCCAAACAAAAACAAAAGAACAGTTTATCGGGTGGTCGGCCAAAGTCCCTGGACCACCAGACTGATGGACACAGCACATTGGGTGGCCTACCAGAGTCCATGGACCACCAGCCGGAGTTGCATGGTGCATTCTGGTGGCCTAGGTGGATGATGACGATGAAGGCTGGTGAGCGGTGTGCTCGGGAGCCTGGGACTCCATCCCTGCTGCAGCCACCTCAGATGAGGAGGAAAAAACATAGGTGGGTGTCTGGTCAACACAACAATCAGCGGAAGAGCCCAGCAGAAAGAGCTTGGAAGCAGATGGCAACTGCAACTGGGGCTCCCCACCAGCAGCAAGGCAAGATCTTTTGAGTAACGATGTTATAAACACTAAAAAGAGCACTTGCTTTAACTCTTCTGCTGACGAGGACCCTGGCAGCTCTGTTGCTGAGTGGCGATCTCTGGAGACACAGACAGCGGATGATGCAGTCCTTGGAGGCGCTGATGGAACAGCGGATGAGGCAGTCTCTGGAGACACTGCTGGAACAGCTGCTAGGTATCCAGACATGGAAAATGAAGCTGCTGGGACACCCAATGTGGAGATCAGAAGAGAGGGGAGAGGATGCTGGTAAAAATGGCCCAATGCAGCAGCAGAGGAATGGAGCAATGGAGCAGCAGCAGAGGCGACAACAGAGGCAGGTGGTGAGCTCAGCAGCGGTAGGTGGCTGCCGCTGAGTCCCCCACCCCCAACCCACCACCCACCACCACCACCACCGGAAACAAGGCAACACCTCTCATTCATAGATGTTAAAAAAATGAGAAAACGGAACTTGCCTTATTTCCTGCTCAGCTGCTGCTGACAATCCAGACAAAATCCTCTGGGTGGCTCTGGAGATCAGCAGGCGAGGAGCGTTGAGTGCTGGAGGGGAGCGAGGAGGTGTGGGTGATGGAGCACAGCATGAAGAGAGAGGTGCTGAAACCACGGGATGCTTCTTCATCGGCACAGGCTTCGGTGCAGACGGTGAGCTGTTCTCCAATCTGCAGAGTGGGCGTGGGGCTGGAGAGGCTGGCATTGGAGCAGGAGGGGGTTCCAGGACTGGAGAACGATGAGGGACAGAGGACGTCAGAGTCGGGGGATGCTTGTTGTTGGCAAAAGCTCCAGCGTATGGGATGAGACTTTCTCCAGCCCATGGAGTGGCTTTGGAGCTGGTGCATGGCAAGGAGAAGGGGGCACCAGAGCCAGGGGACGCTTCCTTGTTGGCACAGGCTTTGGCCTCTTTGGCAAAGTCCCCACCAGCTCGCGGAACTGGCGCTGCAGTTCGGCCACCGTGGTGATCTGCTCCACCCCTTTAGCGTACTCCGCAAGCTGTGGATGACAGTGGACAGCTGCCTCCGCAAGCTTCAGGTACAACAGAACTGACTGTGGAGTGAGAGCGGAGCAAGCCCGAGAAATCAGCTGGTCGATTTTTGATCGTCGCACAGCAAAGCTCCCAGCCAGTGCTTATGTGGTACCATTTGCTGCCTACTGAGTCCTTTTGTGGTGAGGTCATTCTGTCATATATCTGCTTTGGGAGGCAGATGAAGTTTTTGAGGTAAGACTCAAAAGTGCAGGCATGAATGCAGTGCAAAATGATGGTTTTATTAACAGAACTCAAAGAAACAAAAGCACAGCATGGGGGCTGAAAACAACAGGCAAAAACTCACAAAGAATACCACACAACTGGAAGGAATGACAGGAACCACGATGACTGGAATTACGACAATGACCTCACGCTGAATAGAGAACAAAGACTGACATAAATAGGGTAACTGATAATTACAAATGTGAGACAGCTGGGGAACAATCAGGCGCTAAACAGGAACACATGAGAGAAAGTGGCTACAGGTACAGAAAACCAGAGAAACTGTGATCAATAGGTTAACAAATATGCACACAAGACCCAGAACCAGACAGAGGATGGACAAAACAGACTAAGGACCAGGGAGTACAAAGGAGAATAAGACCAATAATGAAAATAAACAAAGGGTCACAATAATGGCAGTAAAGGCAAACAGTGGATGACACAACAGGCAGGGAGAACACAGAAGACAATAACAAAGGACCCAGGGGAATAAAGAAGGCAAATAATGCAAATAATGATCAGGGAAAACACAATGACATCAAAAATAACTCAAGGCGTGGGCATGGCCCCAAACCATGCCCAGAACATGACACCCATCCTTATCCTGTATTGTGGATTGATGTTTGAAGGAAATTCCCTTATGGATCAATGTGGCCGCACCTCTAGCCTTCATTGAAAATTTAGGGTGACAAATGTGGCTTACTGTCTAGCCAAGTCAATGCCAACAGAGTTCAATGTAGCGTCATGGCAAAAATATTACAAAATAAGCCAGAATGGCACGAAATATATTATCGACTGTGGATTAGTGAACCAGGTGGAAACATTGATGTCTATCAAGATGACTGAAATCTAAAGAAGATAATAAGAATATAAACCATGCTTGGTAAGCTAACGTACTATTGTCCACATGATTGACAGCTAGGCTGGCCAATAATAGAACAGTGGGGGATTTCAAGGATGCGCTGGGCTGGGTTTACTATGGAAGTGACTTCCGTGGCACATCCGGCACAGTCAATTTTGCTTTTTGTCATGAAAAACGATATAAAGTGTGTGTGCGTGTGTGTGTTTTGTTTTTGTTTTTTTTAAAGAGAAGTAAGCATTTAATTTTTTTTTGTGACCCATGGACGCCTTTCAGAAGGTTATAACCTACAAAAACACAATTTTTCACTCAGTGACCTCTTTAAAGGTTCCATATTGTGTATTTCCCTGTGATTAACCCCTTGCACTCTGGTCAATTTCCCTAAAAACGCCTAAAAATAACGTACCCAAAGTAAATCAAAAGCTGTTCTTCAACCCTTTGTAGCATCTTCATGAGGTTGGTCTCATTTAAAAGAAAACACTTTGAATTTTTTGGCAAACAGTCGTAATCTCTCTAAGTGCTCCTGCCACTGAGTAACAGTCATCAAAACATACTAAACTTGAAGAAAATAAAGTCTGCCTGGGTGTTTTTTTGGATACAAATGCTTGCAAATAACACACAGCTGTCAGATCTGGGCTGGAAAATGCAACAGAAATGTAGAACCAAGTGTTGTCCAGCTCAGGTCAAAATTTTGTAACAATACCACAAAAAATGAATATATTACTCAGCTTTTTCCTCAGGTTGTTCCCAGGTGTTTTTGAACTGTGCCAAATTGTGCCAAATGGCACAGTTTGGAAAAACGTCTGTAACTTTTGAATGATTCAATATAGAAGCTTGATCTTGGGCTCTAATGAAAGGTGACACTCAGGGCTCTGTGTGTGTGTGTGGGGGGGGTTGTTTATTCATTCATGAATGAATGAATGAACAAACAAGCCCCCACACACAAAGAAGCATGCCACGTAAAAAATGTGTGGCCTTTTTTTTTTTTTTTACAAGAAAAAATAACCTACAGTGCACTAAAAATTATACTAAAATATCTGATGTAGAGGATAACACTTCCCCACCCCCCCACCCCGCTACAGAGGACGGACATCGTCTATCGCTACATGATGGACAGCGGGGACGGTGCGCCGCGGTCTACTACGCAAAGTTGTACTAAAATATCTGCAATATATCTGCAATCCGCTACAGAAGAGTAGCGGGGGGGGTGGGGACTTCACGGTCCGGACGCGGCGCACGGACCGGTCCGTCAACGGTCCGTCATGTGGCGATGACGCACAGTTGTAATTTACCGATCGGTCAAAAGTCATTTTGATTACAATTTTCAGGGATAAAGAATAATTTAGCTTATAACACTTACCTGTCTACAACAGCAGTGTCGCTGGCGAACATCTCTTCCTCATTGTCAGACGAACATGACGCTGGTCCGCTTGTTACGACTCGTGGTTCTGGTCATGCGACCCGGTCAAACCATGATTCCATTATTGCGGTTTTGCGCTTCCGTGATTATGGTTTTGGCGAATGATTTTTCAAAACAAATAAGAACAGTAGTAAGAAAAAAAGACTGGCGAATGCGTGTGTGTCACCCAGCAGCTTACACAAAACAGATTTTACTCACGGGACGCACGCTTACGAACTTCTGTGCTTCAATTGGCTCGCTGTATTCGCAGCCGTTGGTAGGCGGGTCCTTCTTGCTAGGTTTTCAGTCATTGGTTCTTCAAGGTTTCAAAAACCCAATTCAAGGCTCTTATTAGTCGAATGAGAGGTCAATCAAATCTAAACCAATCAAAGCACTCCTTTGGCTTTCTGTTCGCGGCTGTGTCTGTAGTGGAAGAACGGAAATGCAGCCTTTTTTTTTTTTTTTCAGTGCGCCCTAGGACGCACAGTGTGCATCCTAGGGGGCCCTCATGCGCCCTAGGACGCAGAGACGTGACCACCCGCGGTATCCCGGAGTGCAAGAGGTTAATTTAAGTTTTGACATCTTCGAGAGCTTATATAATGTAGTATTAAAGATGCCGCTCACTGCACTTTTTCCACATGTTGACAGCTCCCGAAGTCTTAATGAAATGTTTAACATATTTTGGTCAAACTGGCTTTCATTATTTAATCATTGCAGCAACTCATCTTTTGCAACTTTCCTTAGAACAGTTTGCGTCAGTGCATGTCTCTTTAAGAGACACAAGAGCCACATTTAACTCCACCCTCCCTCTTGCATCACTAGTGCTAATCTTAGCTGGTTAGTTCCTAGCTTGGATAGTGAGCCTGAGCCAGCTAATGTAAATTTGTCTCAAAGAATAAATAAAATAAAGCATCACTGGTGGACAGGATTATGTGGTTTGCGGCTGTCTGTCCCAGTACCTCCCAGGCAGGAGAGATGCAGAGGATCTGGCGCAGCTTCCCATTTGCCACCGACCCCCACCACAAAGCAATCTCGCTCTCGGCAGCCTCTACCGGGGGTTGACTGGTGGCAGTCGGGGAGCTTGCTGGGGTGGGCGGCCTCGGCCTGGCTGGAAACCTGGGGCGCGTGGCCAAGGCAGATGTGGACACATCTCCTGTCTCTCTGGAGAGTTACAGTGAAAAGTAAAATGCTGCACACTCCTTGTTCATTCATTCATTCCCCTAAAAATAAACACATTAATGCCTAATAAGTCCTTGATGAAAATGAAAATGTGAATGGGAAAAAAATTCTTCAGACTGACCCCCCCCCCCCCCCCCCCCCAATCTCCATGCATCGCATATCACACTGGAGCACCCTGGCACACATCCTCCCTGATCATTCATTCTTTCCCCTAAAAAAATCCTACTTTAATGCCTAATCTATAGACTCTAATGGTAAGTTTGCATTTAAAATGAGTGTAGGTGGAATAAAAAAAAAAACTAGTGTGTGAGGTGTAGTGTAGCCCACTACTAATCGGAGGGTTAGTGGTTCGATTCCTGCTCTGTCTGCAGTCTGCTTGTTGATGTGTCCTTGAGCAAGACACTGAACGCCAAGTTGCTCCTGTTGAGTTTGGCCAGTACCAGTGCATGGTGGCTCCGCCGCCATCAGTGTGTGAATGTGTGTGTGAATGGGTGGATAGCAGGATCTGTAAAGCGCTTTGGTCATCCAGAGATGAGTAAAAAGCGCTATATAAGTGAACGGTGTTTGCCATTTACCTGTTAAAACTCTAGCTGCAGCATTTTGGATCAATTGAAGACTTTTTAGGACAGCCTGATAATAAAGATTAGTTTCTCAGCATCACTTTGAGACCAGATGTTCCTAATCTTGGCAGTGTTAAGCAAATGATAAAAAGCAGTATTAGAAACAAGTTTAATATGTAAATTAAAGGAAAAATTTTGATCACGAATAACTCCAAGGTCCCTCACAGAACTGTTACGAGATGGAGTAACCCCATCCAAACTTAGTGTCTGATTTTGGAAAAAATTTCTATGGTTTTTTAGGCCAACTCGAATGACTTCAGTCTTATCTGAATTTAATAGCAAGTCATCCAAGCTCTGATTTCCTTAAGACATGCCTCTAATTTAGTTAACTGATTACTGTCATCTGGCTTCATTGACAAATATAATTGTGTATTGTCTGCATAACAATGGAAATAAATGAAATGTTTTCTAATAATATTACCTAACGGAAGCATATGTATATATAAACTAAAAAGAATAGGACCTAACACAGAGCCCTGTGGAACACCGTGAATGAGCTTTGAATTTGAAGAAAACTTATTATTGACATGAACAAAGTGGAACTTATCAAATCACTAAGATTTAAACCACTGCAAAGAAGTTCCATTAAGTCCTACAAGGTGCTCTAATCTATCAAGTAAAATATTATGGTTGATAGTAGGGATGTAACAGTTTTTATATTTGTATTCAAATTTTTCAGTACGGAACCTTCGGTTCGGTGCAGAGACGTACCGAGGTTCCACACGGACCATGTTGAGTGACGGACATGAAGTGTAAACTGTCTCGCACCAGACTTGTAAACAAACAGAGAAGCCCTGTACAGAGAAGCCAGAGCTTGAAGACGGACCAAGTTAAGTGAATAAGACAAAAATGGCATCGGATATGCTTTTGGCAGTATGTTTACCTTGTTAACTCATTTGAAATGGCACCATGCGAACACACACACACACACACACACACACACACACACACACACACACACACACACACACACACACACACACACACACACACACAAACAAACTAGCACGGTACAAATGCAGCTTCCAGCAGCATTTAGACGGCCTCTCCAGGGCTTTTCAAATCGAGCCAAAGCAATAACAGATGCCACTAATGTTTTTATAGCAGCGGATCTAAGGCCATATTCAGTTGTTAAGAACACCGGGTTTAAACACATGCTGAAGGTAACTGAGCCCTGGTATGAAGTTCCTTGTTGTGCCCACTTCAGCCAGAAAATAATACCATCCTTTCCAGAAAAAGCTAAATCTGTTAATGCTGCCCTTGAGGCCAGTGTTTTTCAGGGGTGCCCTGGTATGTTCAGATTTTTGTGGGACATTATTTAATTTAACTTCTTAATTGTCCAAAAAATTGTAAATAATTTGTTGTTGTTGTGTGTGGGTGCCTTGAGAACCTATATACAACAATGACAAATTACTGACCAGCTAACAAGTGAAATTAGATAATTAATTTCCCACAAAAACCTGAACATACCAGAGGACCCTGGTTAAAATCACTGCTTCAGGCAATAAGAAACTTTAATTTCCTAAAAACAAAAGAATAATTCAGACTATTCAAACTTCTATTGTTGCACTTGTCTGCATTCAATTCTTCATTTATACTACTTATAATACTTCATTTGTTAAGAGAATTTATTTGTTTTATTTTATACATTTTATTTATTGGAGAATTTACTGCTGGCAGTTTGCAGGGGGGTTTTTTTTGTCAAAGCTGTTCCCGCTTATACAAAAGATAAACAGTTTCATGTTTTGCATTTTGTTTCCTTACTGTACCGGAAATGAACCAAACCGTGACCTTAAAAACAAGGTACGTACTGAACCATGATTTTTAGCGTACCGTTACACCCCTAGTCGATAGTATCGAAAGCTGCACTAAGGTCTAAAAGGACAAGTATAGAAACAAGTCCATTATCAGATGCTTTAAGATCGTTAGTGGCCTTCACTAAAGCTGTTTCAGTACTATGATGAATTCTAAACCCTGACTGAAACTTTTCAAATAAACCATTTCCCTCCAAGTGGTCAAATAATTACGAAGCAACAACTCTAAGATTTTTTTAAATAAAAGGCAGATTAGAAATTGGTGTATAGTTATAGTCCAGTGTATAGTTATAGTCCAGCATTGGCTTTTTAAGTAACAGTTTAATTACAGCAATTTTAAAAGCCTGTGGTATGTGGCCTAAAGTTAATAAAGAATTAACTATTTGAAGAATAGAGCTACCAATAAATGGAAAAAAACCCTCTTTAAATAACCTGGTAGGAATAGAATCTAGTAGACAAATTGAGGGCTTAGATGAGGAAATTATTTTATCTAGCTCATTTGGAGTAAACTGGTCCAGATGAATGTCAGTTGGAGGAGTTGTAGTTGTTACTGTATTTAAATTAATGGTGGGAAGGATCTGACTGATTTTATGATTGAAGAAGTTCATAAAGTCGTGACTAGTAAGCTCTAAGGGAATGCTAGATTTGACAGAGTCCTGACTCTTTGTCATCCTGGCTACAGTGCTGAAAAGAAACCTGGGATTATTCTTGTTCTTTTCAATGAATGCAGAATAATAAGTTGTTCTAGCTGTTCTAAAAGATTTTTTTTTTATAAATTAAAAGTTGATTTCTCCAAGCTAAATAAAATTGATCTAATTTAGTGGAGCACCATTTTCTTTCTGACTGATGAGTCTTCTGTTTTAAGCTGCGAGTTTCTGTATTGAACCAAGGAGTCAGAAATATCTGAGACCTTTTGTTTTTAAAGGAGCCACCATGTCTAGAATATGATACAGAGAGGCTGAAACACTATCGACCAAGCTATCAACTACAGAAGGAGTAAAATCTTCATAATCTATCTCCATTGTGATGAAACACATCTATTGTAGTAATATTTTTTTTATAGATTGCTCGTGTATTCCAATATCCACCACTGATCTGACGGGGTAACAAAATTAAGAGACTTTTAAAAATGCCGGTGACTCTAAACTAATAGCGGCCAGTGTTGGGCAAGTTACTAAAAAATAGTAACTAATTACAGTTACTAGTTACTTCTTTTCATAAGTAACTAGTTACTTGGAAAAGTAACTTTCATGTTACTTTTCAATGCACACTTACAGACATGGACAAAATTGTTGGTACCCCTCTGTTAATGAAAGAAAAACCCACAATAGTCACAGAAATAACTTGAATCTGACAAAAGTGGTAATAAATAAAAATTCTATGAAAATTAACCAATGAAAATCAGACAATGCTTTTGAATTGTGGTTCAAAAGAATTATTTTAAAAAACAAACTCTTGAAACAGGCCTGGACAAAAATGATGGTACCCTTAACTTAATATTTTGTTGCACAACCTTTTGAGGCAATCGCTACAATCAAACGATTTCTGTAACTGTCAGTGAGACTTCTGCACCTCTCAGCAGGTATTTTGGCCCACTCCTCATCAGCAAACTGCTCCAGTTGTCTCAGGTTTGAAGGGTGCCTTCTCCAGACGGCATGTTTCAGCTCCTTCCACAGATGTTCAATAGGATTTAGATCAGGGCTCATAGAAGGCCACTTTAGAATAGTCCAATGTTTCGCTCTTAGCCATTCTTGGGTGTTTAGCTGTGTGTTTTGGGTCATTATCCTGTTGCAAGACCTATGACCTGCGACTGAGACCAAGGTGTCTGACACTGGGCAGCACATTTCTCTCTAGAATACCTTGATAGTCTTGAGATTTCATTGTACCCTGCACGGATTCAAGACACCCTGTGCTAGATGCAGCAAAGGAGCCCCAGAACATAACAGAACCTCTTCCATGTTTCACAGTAGGGACAGTGTTCTTTTCTTGGTATGCTTCATTTTTGCGTCTGTGAACATAGAGCTGATTATGCCTTGCCACAAAGTTCCAATTTTATCCCGTCTGTCCATAGGACATTCTCCCAGAAGCTTTGTGGCTTGTCAACATGCAGTTTGGCAAATTCCAGTCTGGCTTTTTTTATGATTCGTTTTCAACAGTGGTGTCCTCCTTGGTCGTCTCCCATGAAGTCCACTTTGGCTCAAACAACGACGGATGGTGCGATCTGACACTGATGTACCTTGACCTTGGAGTTCACCTTGAATGTGTTTAGAAGTTGTTCTGGGCTCTTTTGTTACCATTCGTATTATCCGTCTCCTCCTGCGGCCACGTCCAGGGAGGTTGGCTACAGTCCTGTGGATCTTAAATTTCTGAATAATATGTACAACTGTAGTCACAGGAACATCAAGCTGCTTGGAGATGGTCTTATAGCCTTTACCTTTAACATGCTTGTCTATAATTTTCTTTCTAATCTCCTGAGACAACTCTCTCCTTTGCTTTCTCTGGTCCATGATTAGTGTGGTACACACCATGTCAACAAACAGCACAGTGACTACTTGTCACCCTTTAAATAGGCCGACTGACTGATTACAAGTTTGTAGACACCTGTGAAGTTAATTAGAGGACACATCTTGGTTGAACATGTCCTTATGGTCACATTATTTTCAAACTTTTCTAGGGGTATCATCATTTTTGTCCAGGCCTTTTTCATGAGTTTGTTTTTTAAAATAATTCTGTTGAACCACAATTCAAAAGCATTGTCTGATTTTCATTGGTTAATTTTCATAGAATTTTTATTTATTACCACTTTTGTCAGATTCAAGTTATTTCTGTAACCAATGTGGGTTTTTTCTTTCATTAACAGAGGGGTACCAACAATTTTATCCACGTCTGTAAATCATCTTGCACACATAGCAAGATAATTTAATTAATGGATTACATTAAATGGATTAATGGATTGCTGTCCTACTGCTATTGTATTATTGTTGTATCGTGTCGTTTGCTTTATTATTGTTGTATTGTTTATTAGGGCCCAAGCTACTGACGTCAGTGGGCGAGAGCCCTATTGTAATTGTTAGAATTTTTTTTTCTCATTTTTATTTTTTCTATTCCATCTAAGATCTCATTTTTGGGGTACTGAACGTGCATGAAAACTCACCATTTTTTGCAGGGACCTCAAGACTGGTGAAAAATTGAATATTTTGGAGGAATTATGAATGACCCCACAAAAATGGATCTACAGCCCCACCTAACATGTGAAGTCAATGGGGAGTGGCCCATGCTTACTTTCACGTAGAAAGATGAAAACCACGTGAGATGTTTAACATGTCAAGACATGCAAAAAAACTCCATAGACGTGATGGTCTACACCCAACAGGAAGTCAGCCATTTTGGCAGGAAGTGGCGGTGACCTGATTTCGATCTTGCGCATTTGATCAAACTCATCCTAGAGTTTTTGTCCGATTGAACTCATTTGTGGTGACAATCATCTATACCCATGTACCATTAAAAGTTATTGAAAACTTTTCCAAAAGCTCAATGGTTTGGCCGTAGGGGCGTGGCAAAATTTGATGCCTCACCATGATCATTCTGTGACCATTCTGATGGCAATAACGCTGGTATACATTGGCGGATTTCAACCAAATTCAATATTATGGATATCAGTCCAATTTCAAACAGTTCTATAGAACAATATTCATAGAAATCTACAGTGCCACCTATAGGAGGCAGAAGGTTTTGCATCAGAAAGTTTGCATCATGCTGTTTTTTTTTAATCCCTCGGGAATGGAATGTCGGATTGGCACCAAGGTAGGTATGATGTATATGGGTATGCCTCCGAACATTACAGCTGTGAATATTCATGAGTAGCAATTGTGCCCTCTCTTGGAGACGTGAAGTTTACACCAAAGGTTTTCTTCAATATCTCTGAAATAAATAGTCTGATTGGTACCATTTGTGGTGACAATCATCTATACCCATGTGCCATCAAAAGCTGTTGAAAACTTTTCCAAATGCCTGACGGTTTGGCGGAAGGGGCGTGGCCAAGTTTGCCGTATCGCCATCACCCTTCCAATTGCTTTTACTCTAGCATATGTTGACTGATTTCAACCAAATTTTGTGTGGTGAATAGGTAGCCAATACTGATAATTTCTACAGTAAAGAATGACACATAGCGACAGCGCTCCCTACCGCCAATGGACAGGAAGTTGCCATAACTTCCATGCCATACTCATGCGCTGCTTGCAAGAATGACGTGCAATTTTCTGAGGTTTATCAGACCACCTGGTTGATCATAATTGCACATCACCTTTAGCATGGCGTCACTGCTGTTACTATGGGCATGCCCCCCTCACCATTCACTCCGTGATCTTGTTGGGAAGCTTGGGAAAGATTTGGAGTCATGAAATCTGGAACATAAGTTGAGGTGACTGTCATATGCAGTCCTATGTGGGTGGGCAACACATAACTGACAGGGAAGTGTTGCTATGTCAAAGGCTGACTTTTCGCCATGGAACATCGGAAAGATGTAACTTGGACAAACTTTATCCGATTTTCACCAAATTTTCCACGATGGATATTAGTCCAACCCCACATGCTCCTACGTAAAAATGGTTGACAAAACTGATAGCTCCACCTACTGCTCACAGGAAGTACCGCGCCAAATGGTTTACTTTATTATTCACGCAGCACTTGCCGCGACGATGGGAAATTTTCTGAGCCAGCTAGGTACGATGGGTGCTGGGGTCCGCGGTTGCGCGGGGGGCGAGGGCCTGCTTACAGCTGCTTGCAGCTTTGATTGTTGTTACATTGTGCTATCTGTTCTATGTGGCTGGCATTGGCTGGCCAGGGGACACAAGATGGAAATTAGCTTCAGCTATAATCTTGTATGCTGCATATTTACATGTCTTATGGTCATTAATATGCACTGTCACCTTGAGGTAATATTGAAAAGAATTTTGAATTAGTTTATTCTATAAATAAATAAACTTACATTATGGGCTTATTAATGTCAGGCTGAAAAAAACAGGATAAACAATGACCTAACTTAGACAGGATGACCAGGGGATTCAGACGTGAATGATTGTTGACGCCGCTGCACCAGGGAATTGGTGCCCACGGCTTAAATAGGCTGCCCCTGATCACAACCCAGGCATGGAGGGATCGCAACCAAAGCAAACAACCCAAAAAACAACAGAGAACTAAAGAAACCCCTCAAGACCCCCACCCCAGAACAACAGATGGCAAACATTCAAGGCCTCAGAGGAAAAACAGAGGCAGCTCGGGCAGCCTACCAAAGTCCCAGGATCGCCGGCGTCTGTGCTGGAACACGTCGGGTGGCCTCCCCGAGACCCAGAACCACCCAAGCAGGATGGACAGACCATCGGATGGCCTCCTGGCATCCCTACGCTGGCAAGCTGCAGCACAAAACATCCCCCCCCCCCCCCCCAGGGGCGGCAGCCGGGCAAAATGCCCATCCCCAGAGTGCAGGAGAGGCGAAGTTTACCTACGATTGGTGGCCGACCAGCGGGAATCTCCCAAGATGCACCCACAGTGGCCCCGGGTTGGAGCATAGCAGCACCCGCGGCAGCCCCGGGCTGGGGCCTAGCAGCACCTGCGGCGGCCTGCGACCTGCAGCACCTGCGGCAGCTCTGGACCGGAGCAAGGTCCCCGTGAACGCCAGGTTGACCCGTGAGAAAACCAGGCACATGAGATGGTCAATCAGCGGGACCTTGGACAATAACGCTGCATCCATGGCAGCCCTGGACTGGGGCATCTCTGCACCCGTGGTGGCCCCAGATTGGGACATTGCTGCACCCACGGTGGCCTCAGATGGCAAGTCAGTGACACCCTCTGAGACCCTAGACAGCAGGGCAGCAGCACCCTCGGAGACCCAAAACAGCGGGACAGCAGCACCCTTGGAGACCATTGACGGCAGAACAGCAGCACCCTCGGGGACCATGGACAGCGGGAAGGCAGCACCCGCGGCGGCCTTGGGCTGAGGCGGCGCAGCACCCATGGGGATCTCAGACAGAGGGGGAGCAGCACCCACGAAGATCTCAAACAGAGGGGGAGCAGCACCCATGGAGACCTCAGTGACCCTAGATGGTGGCTTTGACAAGGGAACACAGACAGGAACACACACCAGATCAGGGTCACCGGCAGCAGTGGAGCCCGGCGGGGAAAACTCAAATGCGGCTGAGAGCTGCACTTGGTTCTCCCCACCAAGAGCCAGGCAAGACTTTTCAGGGCTACAAAAGAAAACTTGCCTGCGCTTGAGCTCCACCGCCATCCAGGACTCTGACAACTCCACCGTGGCGATCCGGACCTCCGGCTGGATGGTTGGCGCTGAACTCTCCAATGCTGCAGGCCTCTCCACCACATGCCGGCTCCCTCCCAGGACCAGCGGACCCTCCAGGGATGAAAGAGGAGGAACGGGAGAGGTAAAAGTCACTGCAGCTAGTGGTAAAAGCTCAGCCAAGCCGGGCTGCTGTGGCTGAGCTTCCCCACCGGGAATAAGGCAAGGCATTTCATCAAGGGTTGTTAAAAAATGGAGCGGCGTTCTGTCATAAACTGGCCCTCCCCGAGGGCAAACAGGATGCCAGACACAGACTGTGAGTTTCCAGTTTTATTAACAAAGGGACACAAAAAGCAGAACATAACCCAACGAAAAATATAGCCCAGTGGCTGGAGCGATAACTGCAAAAACAAGGAAGTGAGCAAAAAAACAGGATAAACAATTGACTTAAATTAGACAAGATGACCAGGGGATTCAGACATGAATGATTGTGGACACCGCTGCACCAGGGAATTGGTGCTCACAGCTTAAATAGGCTGCCCTCATCACAAACACCTACGGGGTCCTGAGTGGCAATTATTGCTGGCAGCCATGAGAGTGTGAATAGAGTTTGACAGCGGGAAGGGACGTGCGAGCTGTCACCGCGCCAACAACAATCAAAACAAAAACCAAAGAAGGGAATACAGATTCTAATAAACAGAAACCAAATACAGTCAAACAGAAAAATAAACAAACAGAAAAAGACAAAATAAATCTAGTAACTAAGCACGGCCCCTGCCCATGCACCAGATCATGACAAAAACAGACTTTTGGAACAGAGCTTTTAGAACATGCTCAGTCTGCTTTATCCTGCCTTGAGAGCTTTTATTGTGGAGAAAAATCTGAAGAAAATCAACAAGATATTGCCAGTAATTTCCTCATTTTGGAGTGAGAGTTGGCAACACTGCATAAAACTGTCCATGTTTATCTTACCTTTATGATATGGATTTAATCCAATGTGCAGTGATCCAAAGAAAATGTCCATTATCCACAGTCCAAATGTCTGCTGTGAGAGACACATGATCCAGTTCCTCAAATTCCTTTTAAGATAAGATAAGCCTTTATTAGTTTTGGAGATCAAAATCCATTTTTCAATAATCTTCATCCAGGTAACAAGTAAATGTGTTTTACCTTAAGTGGATCACAGTTCAGCTGTCTGATGGAAAGTGACTATTATCACGTCTTCAGTCTGTAATGACTGGCAATCAGGTTTAATTCTTGTTGGGTCACAAACTGTCCAGATGTATACGTGTGCTTGAAATCCAGCCGTAGCTGTTGAGACTAGAGTATTTCCACTTTACATCCAGCCGTGGCTGTTGAGATAGTCACTGTTGTTAGCATAGCAGCCATTACTTAACACTAGCTTTGTTAGAGCTTGTTGCTGTTCTCAGGTGCTTCTGAAGATTGTAGTAGGTCTCAACCGTGTTATGTATGAAATGAGCGAGCAGTGAGCCATCTTATGCTGAGCAACGAACTGACTTTATTACAGACAAGATGGAGATATGTACAGCCACTGCAGCCCACCTGACGTCATCCCATCCATCTTCTTCTGCTTAATCCTTTTCGGGTCGCGGGGAGGCAGGACGCTATCCCAGCATCTTTTGGGCGAGAGGCAGGGTACACCCTGGACAGATTGCCAGTCCATCGCAGGGCCAACACAGAGAGACAGACAACCATTCACTCTGACAGTCAAACCTAAGGACAATTTAGAATCCCCAGTTTGATGCCACTTAACCTCACTTGCATGTTTTTGGTATGTGGGAGGAAACCGGAGAAATCCCAGAGTAAACCCACGCAGACACGGGGAGAACATGCAAACTCCCATCAGGGCCAAACCCACATACAACACTCTCCCCCCTTTACAAAACACAAAACGCACCAAATTAAGACCCTTCCCAATTTGGTAAAACAGAACGCCCAAAACACGCAAACTAAAATAACAATATGAACAGTGAACACTTAAACTAGGACCGGTGGGTAGACTGCCACATGGCCCGCACGGTCAGGTGGTTTATTCTGCCACTTTTGGTTGGTCCAGCCGTGCTCCTACCTAAATAGTCTTTAACTTTGTTTTTTACAGTCTCCCATGGTAAGGGTGGGTCAACCAGGGGGAACAGTTCTGCCTGCAGAGTTTTGAGGCAGCCCCGCAGTGGCCTCTTCCCTTGAGCTTTGAAGCAGGCTCGTGGTTCCCCCACCTCCCCCAGAGCTTGGAAAAGGGCCCATGGTGGTTGCTCCCCTGGAACTGTCAGACCCCCGTGGTCAATACAATTCAATTCAGCTTTATTTATATAGTGCCATTTCACAACAATAGTCACCTCATAGCACTTTCAACTGTAGGGGAAACACCCACAATTGCAGAACAACCCCAGCAATCACGTGAACCCCTGTGACCAAGCGCTTGGCGACAGTGGAGAGGAAAAACTCCCTTTTAGCAGGAAGAAACCTCCAGCAGAACCAGGCTCAGGGAGGGGCAGTCATCTGCTGCGACTGGCTGGGGGGTGAGGGGATAGAGAAGAAGAAGAAAAGAACAGACATGTAGAGAGCAAACAGCATGACAGGGACTCAGTCTATGGGAGAGAACAAACAGATGTTAATGACCAGCAAAAATATTTCATTGAGAGTGAAGAAAGGAGTGAAGCCCATTGCATTGTTGGAGGTCCCCCGGCTGTCTAAACCTATTAGCAGCATAACTAAGGGAGGGTTCAGAGGCACCTGATCCCACCCTAACTATAGGCTATATCAAAAAGGAAGGTTTAAACCCTATTCTTAAAAACAGAGCTCAAGTCTGACTCCTGAATCCAGATTGGCAGCTGGTTCCAAAGGAGAGGAGCTTGAAAACTGAAGGCTCTGCTTCCCATTTTACTTTTGGAGATTCTAGGTATTACAAGTAATCCTGCATTTTGGGAATATAGTACTCTGTTAGGATGAGAGGGTCGTATCAGATCTTTTAAATAAAAAGGGGCCTGATTATTTAGAGCTTTGTAAGTGAGAAGAAGGATTTTAAACTTAATTCTAAATTCCATGGGAAGCCAATGAAGGGAGGCCAGAACTGGAGAGATGTGATCTCTCTTTCTAGTACCTGTTAAAACTCTTGCTGCAGCATTTTGGATCGGCTGAAAACTTTTTAAAGATGTTTTAGGACAGCCTGACAATAAAAGAGTTCCATCCATCCATCTATCCGTCCATCAAGCCATCTTCTACCACTTTTCCAGAGGTCCAGGTCGCGGAGGCAGCAGTTCAAGCAGAGAAGCCCAGACTTCCCTCTCCCCAGCCACCTGCTCCAGCTCTTCAGAGAGGATACCAAGGCGTTCCCAGATCAGCTGGGAGACATAGTCTCTCCAGTGAGTCCTGGGTCTGCCCCGGGGTCTCCTCCCAGAGGGACGTTCCTGAAACGCCTCAAGTGGGAGGTGTCCAGGAGGCATCCTGATCAGATGCCCAAACCACCTCAACTGGCTCCTTTCAATGTGGAGGAGCAGCGGTTCTACTCTGAGCCTCTCCTGGATGACTGAGCTCCTCACCGTATCTCTGAGGGTGAGTCCAGCGATCCTACGAAGAAAGCTCATTTCAGCCACTTGTATCCGTGATCTTGTTCTTTCGATCATTACCCAAAACTCGTCACCATAGGTGAGGGTAGGAACATAGACTGACTGGTAAATCGACAGCTTTGCCTTAGAGCTCAGCTCCCTCTTCACCACAACAGACCGGTACAACGTCCACATCACTGCAGATGCTGCTCCGATCCGTCTGCCAATCTCTCGCTCCATTCTCCCCTCACTCGTGAATAAGACCCCAAGATACTTAAACTCCTCCACTTGGGGCAGGAGCCTGTCCCCAACTCTGAGAGGACAGTCCACCTTTATCCGACTGACGACCATGGACTCGGACTTGGAGGTGCTGATTCTCATCCTAGCCACTTCACACTCAGCGGCAAACCGTCCCAGTAAGACCTGTAGGTCATTGCTGGATGAAGCCAGCAGGACACCATCATCTGCAAACGACAGAGATGAGATCCTGTGGTCACCAAGCATGACACCCTCTGTTCCCTGGCTGCGCCTAGAAATTCTGTCCATAAAAATTAAGAACAGGATTGGTGACAAAGGGCAGCCCTGACAGAGTCCAACTCTCACTGGGAATGAGTCCGATCTAGTGTTGGCATTATGAACCAAACTCTCACAACGATCGTACAGAGACCGAATAGCTCGTAACAACAAGCCTGATACCCCATACTCCTGAAGCACCCCCGACAAAAACCACGAGGAACGCAGTCGAATGCCTTCTCCAAGTCCACAAAGCACATGTAAACTGGTTGGGCAAACTCCCACGAACCCTCGAGGATTCTCGAGAGGGTAGAAAGCTGGTCTGATGGGCCACGGCCAGGACAAAAAACACATTGCTCCTCCTGAATCTGAGGTTCAACCAACGGCTGGACTCTCCTGTCCAGCAGCTTGGCATAGCCCTTCCCAGGGAGGCTGAGGAGTGTGATCCCTCTAAAGTTGGAGTACATCCTCCGGTCCCCTTTTTTGAAGAGAGGAACCACCACCCCTGTTTGCCATGCCAAAGGCACTGCGTCCGACCGCCACGCAATGTTTCAGAGGCGTGTCAACCATGACAGCCCTACAACATCCACGGCTTTGAGGTACTCAGGGTGAATCTCATCCACCCCCCGGGGCCCGGCCACCATAGAGATTTTTAACCACCTTGGCGACCTCAGCCCCTGTGATAGGCGAGTCGTCCCCCTCATCCACAAGCCCTGCTTCCTCTGTGGAAAGCGTATCAGTGGGATTGATGAGATCCTCGAAGTATTCCTTCCACCGCCCGACGATATCCCCATTCAAAGTCAACAGCGCCCCGTCCACACTATACACAGTGTGGACAGGGAGCTGCTTCCCCCTCCTGAGCCACCGGACAGTTTGCCAGAATCTCTTCGAGGCCAACTGAAAGTCTTGTTCCATGGCCTCACCAAACTCCTCCCCCACCCGAGTTTTTGCTTCAGCAACCACCTGAGCTGCACTCCGCTTGGCCTGCCGGCACACCTCAGCTACTTTGGGAGTCCCACAAGCCAACCAAGCTCGATAGAACTCCCTCTTCAGCTTAATGGCCCCCTTCACCACTGGTGTCCACCACTTGGTTCAAGGGTTGCCACCACGAGATGCCCCGACAACCTTGTGGCCGCAGCTTTGGGCCACTGCTTCAACAATGAAGGTGGAGAACATGTTCCTTCCTAAACAATAAAGAGTTACAATAATCTAATCTAGAGCTAACAAAAATGTGGATTAGTTTCTCAACATCACTCTGAGACAAGATGCTCCTTATCTTGGTAATATTATGCAAATGATAGAAGGCAATTTTAGAAACAAGTTTAATATGTGAATTAAAGAACAGATCTTGATCAAAAATAACTTGAAGCTTCCTCACAGAACTATTAAGAGAGAGTAACCGCATCCGAACTAAGAGTTTGGTCAATCTTCATGACGCCGGGACCCGGGTCCCACACTGTGGCAGCCAACTCCCACAGAGCCCCGCCGCTTGGAGCCGCCACCCGGACGTGCCGTAGTCTGTTCACGTGCCGAACCAAATCATCCGTCAGCTGAAACCACGTTGTTCTCAGCCTCACCACGATCCTCAGCGGCGCCCGTTGCTTCGCTGGCTGTGGCCCAGTCAGTCACCATCCTGGTCTCTCGCCGGTGCGAACCTGAACCCAGTCCATGACGCGGAGCGGTGCCTTACTTGTTTTCATGGGCTGTCATTGCGCTCCCAGTGGCTCTGCATGCTCGTTCGGCTCAGGACCTCCGCCATGCTGCGGCGGTTCCGTTGTCACCGTGCGTATCCTTTACCTGTTGTCTGTCATCGACTGCAGCTCGTCGTGGGTACGGATGGTGTCCGGTGCCTTACCAGTGTCGTTCATTGAAGCCAACTCCTCACCTGTCCACTCGGTCGTAGCCACCGTTGCTTGTTGGGCGAGGGCACGGGAGCAGTCCGGTTCCTCCTCTTTGTCATCAGAAGTGCTCCGCTGTGCCGCCCCGTGCATTGCATCTGTGCCCGGCTGCTGCTGCCGTTCTTTGGGGATCTCTGCATGCTAGGGCTCCCTCTCCGTGAGGCTTTCCCCGTCGAGAGCGTAGAGTGTGCGCTTTGATGTTGGCCCCGTTCATAATTACCTCATCCCACACTACAACGTCATCATCCCGGTCCACTGTGCCCCAACTGCTGCACCCGGACCATTCAAACCCAGCGCTGTCTCTAATAGCGAAGCCCAGTCTGTAGAAAAGTTCACATCCCATAACACTGTCACCGCGCTCTGACACCTGGAACCTGAAGTCGTACACCATTCTGGTTTTGCAGCAAACAGTTAATTTCACTGTTCTGATATTGCACAGTCTGTGACTACCATATCCATACGGCAGGATTGGGTTCTCCTTGATTCTGTGGTTGAGGAAAAACTTTTTCACCATGGCCCAGTTTAACATCAACCGCACCGCCGCTGTGTCGAACAGAAGTGGTACAGCTACTCCGTCTAATTCAACCATGCTGTACGAATAACCACTGATGCCGGAGCTCACCTAATGAATGGCCTTTGCTGGCAGGCGGGTGAGCTCCCCTGGTGGGCCCCACAGTGCTGACAACCAGCATATTCTGGCGAAATGGTTCAGGTGCCCGCATTTATTACACCATTTTCCTCTTGCCGGGCAAACTTGTGCTCCATCCCGATGTGTCGGGGACCCACAACCCCCACAGATGGGGCCTCTCAAAGTGGATCTTCGGCTCACTGCACTCGCCTCATACTCTTCTGCCATGCACCCCTCGTTCTCTGTGTCCACCACGTTAGCTAACGTTGACCGTCTGGGTAGTCTCTGTGTTTGGCGCCCATTTAGCCCCATGGCTAATTTCTTCTTTGCTACTAGCTGGGACGTTAGCTCCCCAGAGCTAGCTAGCTTTGTGTCTTTTGGCGCCATTAGTATCTCAACCCACAGCTTTGTGCTACGTGTGTGTTCGGCAAAGTAGCTAGCAAGAAGCTCGACAGCATCTGCATATGACTCCGTCTCCCCTAACGTGTGGAAAATTCTCTGACCTTCTATGCCGAGTTTGCAAACCAGAAGTGCTCGCTTCCTTACTCCATCGAGTTTGCCCAGGCCCAACACTGCAATGTACGCCTCGAACATGGCCAGCCAATGAGGCCACAGTATTGCTGGTTCTCCTGGGTACTCCAGAAACGGTCATAGTGGTGTTCTGCACGCCTCCACGAGTTAATCCTCAGTCATCAAATGTTATGTATGAAATGAGCGAGCAGTGAGCCATTTTATGCTGAGCAATGAACTGACTTTATTACAAACAAGATGAAGATATGTACAGCAGCCGCAGCCCGCCTGATGTCATCCCGTCAGACTGCTACAGTAAGCCTCAAGGGCCAAACTCACATACAGCAAACCGCACTTTAGTTTCCAACCCACCAATATGCTTTTGTCCTTAACTGCGGCAAAAGGAAAATAATCTATTTCTACAAAAACAAAGTAGCTTCATCTTTTCCTTCACTCAATAGTGAAGACTCCACTCTCTGTAACAGGTCATGTCGACTGACTGCTAGATCAGCTATGGTAGGGTCAGTTTGTTTATTTATTTATTTGCGCTAAAAATATCTATCATATTAATAAAATGAGTAACGCATCTAATCAAATGTCAGTAACTGCAACGCATTACTGAATTTTTAAACAGTAATTTCGTTACACAGCACATTACTGCAAAAGTAGTGGCGTTACAGTAACGCGTTACTCCCAACACTGACAGCGGCTGGCATCCCCAACTTCCAGGTTGACCAGCGTAATTCTCAGTGATGTGAGGACATGAAACTTGATATCCTGCAGCACACTTTTATCTGCAGGATAGCAGACCTGAGTCTCCTTGAAGTCTGAAAAAAACAGGCACGGAGGGTTGTTGAGGTGTTATATATTTCTCTTGTAGTCAGTCATATACACAGTACTACACGACTTCTATCTCTGAACATGTTACCATGGGACATGTTTTTAAGAGGCGCTGGCAACAGTAGCTAATAGATAACTGGCTAGAGCAGATCAGTTGCCCCACGCCATACAGTGAATTAAAAGAAAAATGAACTAATGTAACTTGCAAATTATAATTCAAAAGCTGAGGAGCTGAAATTCCTTTTACACTGAATTATATCAGCCAAGTCGTGATGTATCCTGCTTAAATTGGAGTAGATGATCTTGATATTGCAGAGCTTTTTAATGGAGCACAGCGCACTCAGATGGGATGCAATTTGATCTGCTGCTTTTCAACTTCACACAAAAAAGGAAGGAAAGGTCACAGAGCCGTTCTGGCAACAAACACAGACAGACAAAACAACACTGAAAAAAAAAATTAACGTTCCCAGCAAAAATAATAAAGACATGTCTGTGAATTAGGAGTGTAGCATATCATATATAATACTGACAATGACAGCGATATGAAAAAATATAACTGATAGTGTGTTAGTAATACACATGCGATATATTATGTATCATTCATCTAGCTATCTTTTCATAATCCATTTAGAGTAATTGTTCTTCATGTACAGTTTTTATAGACATGCATACAGTATCACAAACAAAGAGAAATCAATTTGACTGATAGGATTATTTTGCTTATTTATTTATTTTATTTTACATTTTGTACAGCTACGGCAATATTATCACTAATGTTTTAATCCAGGTTAACCACGCAGGGAAAACCTGATATAATGGCAACCTTACTGTGAATGATCCAAAGCTACTTGGCTAGAGCCCAAGAGTATAAAATGTGAAACTGAAAATGAGCATTGAAGGCCTTTAAAGTGGGTTTCAGTGATGCTGTTTATTTGGAGCCACTACACAGAAACTTCTGTTTCCCGTCCCTCTGTGGTCTCAGCAGGCTGGTCAGCTCTTCTACGTCAGCCTGGCCTCCAGCTACTGCCTGCCCTCGCTGGAAGCCCCCATGCCGAGGCTCCCCTCCTATGAGAGCGTCCGAAAGAAGGACCGCCAGAGGCAGATCCATATGATGATCGCAGACCGCTTTGGCCTCAGTGGACCCATTGTGAATGAGGTGGGGTAGTTTAGGGATACAGACAGCATCTGATGCATTCACAAAGGAGTTGGTAGCCTTTTTTAAGGTTTAGAAACATAAATAAAAGTGTGCTTATTGTTGTGGCCCATTATTTCTAGGAAGGAGCAGAGGTGGGTAAAATAACAATAAGTTGTACTCAAGTAAATGTAGCTTTACCTTATGGTATTAATTACCCAAGTGTAAGAAAGAGTACCCACCAAAAATTACTTGAGCAAGAGTAAAAATGTACAAACCTACTAAAAAAGTTACTTCAGTATTAACAATTACTGAGGGTTTTTTTTTTCTTAAATTTGTGACTGTTTTCATATGCAATTTTTTCTCGTTCAGAAAAGGAAAACCTTTCCTTGTAAATCTGAAAGGTTTTTTTTTTTTTTTAACATACTTTTTGATTTTTGCACATGGGGGGGTGTGTGTGAAAAGTTCATAGGCTGACCATGTTGCAGTTGTCAAATTTGACCAAATGTGGTTTATTGTACCCATACAGTTCTCTCACTCTCAGCTCAGCTCTGCCCTCTTGTTCCTCAGCCACTGAGGCACAAATACTACTGGCTCAGCACCTATGAGCATTACTCCTCCTTAGGCATCCTATGAACTTTTCAGCCACATCCCCCCCCCATAGGTTTGTGAGTTTTTACTCATAAAAGTGTAACCTCGTCTCATAATTTTTTTTCTCATAAATTTGCACTTTGCATCAAGGCAAATTAAAAACACAAAATACATAATTTAATTCTATTTAATATGTATGTCAGTAAGATTCAACTATAAAATATATTCTTACCAGTGAAAAATATAAAGGTTTGTTATTATCATTAATGATCATTAATGATCATTTATTACCATTAAGTAGCTTAATAATTAGATGTTATGCCTTGTATGAGCTCTTGACATTTAGTTTTTAATTTCGTGAACCTGTGTGTAATGAAAGAACACTATTTAGTAGGAGTTCTGATTTTGATGCAAGAAATATAGCAAGATATTTGGACTGTATGGCAATGCTACTATTATCCTATGTAATAAATGCACAATATTATTTCTTAATTGTGAAGAAAACTATATATTGTTAGATAATTTTACTGTCTTAATTACTGACCGTGTACTGCTCAACAGTGACATCTGGTGGGGCGTGGCACCCCTGATGCAGCGATGCCATTGTTTATGACTAGCTTTCAAATCAGTGAAATCAGAGTAGGACTAATTGTACCTGAGTGAAAGTACAGTTTTTTCCTCAAACATATTCTCAAGATAAAAAGAATCCTGCAATAAAACTAGTCACATAATTACAATTTTATTGAAAAATTACTTTTTTGTTTGTTATAGTTTATTAATCCTAGAGGAAGATTCAAGGGCATCCACCTGGATGAGGCAGTCGCCATGTGGCGTCTGCCATTCACACACATTCACACCTAGGGCCACTTTGGAGTCTCCAGTTAATCTAACTTGCATGTTTGTTACTTGAGTACTTGCACTTGAGTAAATGTAACTAGTTATTACCCAAACTCTGGGGAGGAATTTTTCTATTATTCCATTCTCTACAATACAATATTGTAGCAAGAGCTTTCGAAGGCTTAGACCCCATTCAGGCACCCGTAAACAGGATGCCGTATTGGCTCAACTCATGCTTGCCACCGAAATTGCACTGGTGGCTGCGTTTCGGGGTTTTACCATGTTGATCTTTCACTGAGCTATCACTTCAGATAACGCTCGAGCAAACGAGGTAATGAGAAAAAGGCACGTCAAACATAATTAAATCCTGCATCCAGACTGCAAACAGTGGCTGAGAATACCGCTTTGTGCTCCTGTCGTCATCTGTCTCTTTTTTTTCTTTGACCTCCCATCCTTTCCCTTGATTAAACACTCTCTGGCTCATCTTTTACACACACACACACACACACACACACACACATCTACACACAGTGCTGTTTAGTCACCCCATCAACTGTCACCAAGCGCATCCCTTCACATCATTTGAACTCCATGTGAAGTGACTTCAGCTGATGACCCCTGTCTGTCCAGTGACCTGAGGCTGGGTTGGTAGTAGTAAAATTTTGTGGGGCAGTGCACGGGTGTGCAGAATGGGTATCAAACAGAGGGCAGGGTTGTAGGGTTCCTCTTGTCACCCGAGGGTCCCCAAGCAATTAAAAGATAAGAGAACTCAGTCAGGGAATGTGAAAATGCAAGATGTGATCAGAGCAGTTATATAATGTATTATTTGGGGGGGGGGGAAGGGGAGGGGATGTTCCAGGCTGTTGCGCTGGGGAAAGATTAATTGGTAATGTAAATACTAACAGATTTTTTTTCAAATATATTTATTGATTTTTTTCCTTTTTGTTTTACATCATCATCATCATCATCATCATCATCATCATCATCATCATCATCATCATCATCATCATCATAGCAGTCTGTCGTGGGATAAACACCAATCAAAATATAAAGACAGCTCAGCACAACATTGGTCTACACAAAATCAGAGATTAAAAATACGTCAAACAGGTTCATTTTGTCTTCTTTCAATTATTTTTCCTTTTTTTTTCCTTTGAAAGACAAAAGTAAAATAGAAAGATGTCTTTACCTTCTTTACATGTTTCAACTGCACTGCAGCCTTCATCAGAAGAGTCAGCTGATTGCTGCCAGGTGACATTTATCAGCTGATTTTCGTAGGCGGGGCCAGCTCAGCAGATCTGTCAGATCCACCGAGCCGGCCCCGCCTCCCGCCGTCAGATGGTCTCTGGAGAATGTGGTCCCAGGTGTGAGAAAGCATAAAGGCCCCCTCATCTCGGTTCATGGTGTCTTTTCCCCGCTTTCTGATCTCTATTGCCTCCTTGATCCAACGTTTGTGTCTGTTGCTCTCCGATCCAATAATTTTTGTGTTGTCCCAGTCCATGATGTGATTATTTCTTTTTCAGTGGTCCGATATAGCTGATTTTAATGTTTCTTGTTCTGCTTTTTCTTTTTGTGATCTTGTGAGTCGTCCTTGCGTTTCCTTCTCACATTCCTTTTGGTGTTCTTTTTTTCTTGTGGTGAATAATCTTCCGGTTTCTCCAATGTAGGTTTTGTTACATGATCTGCATGATATTTCATATAATACATTGCATTTATTGTCTTGTTCTATTCTGTCCTTGGGGTGTACTAATAACTGTCTTAATTTTTTGTGTGGTTTGACTGCTGTGTTTATTTTGTATTTTTTCATGATCCTTTGAATTGGTTCCGTGATCCCTCGTATGTATGGTATAGTTATGGTTTCCTTGTTTTTGATTTCAGCTTTTGTTCTGTGTCTTGTGTCCTGTTTATTTTCTTTGTTTTTGACTTGCTGTTTCCCTTTGTTTATGGCCCATACTGGATATTGGCAGCGTATAAGTGCATGTTTTATGTGGTTTTCCTCTTCCTGTCTGTCTTCTTGTTCCGTGATGATGGTGGCTCATTCATATAATGTCCTGACGACTGATAGCTTGTGTGCTGTGGGGTGTTCCGATGTCCAAAGTAGGTATTGATCTGTGTGGGTTGGTTTCCTGTAGACTGTGATTTTTATGCTGCCATCCTCGTTGTGGTGGATTTTCATGTCCAGAAAGGCTATGGTGCCATTTTCCTCCTCTTCGTGTGTGAATTTTATGTTCCCCGTACTGTCTGTACTGTTCAGATGGTCAGTGAGTTCTTGTGTATGTCCTTTCCTTATTTTTTCCAGAATGTCATCTACGTATCTCTTCCAAAGGGTGGGTTTGCATATTGTGGGTGCTGTGTTGATGGCTTTATTTTCCAGATCCTCCATAAAAAAACTGCTCATGATGGCTGATAGTGGGTCTCCCATTGCAAATCCTTCTTTTTGTTTGTAGATTTTTCCTCTGAATTGAAAATAAGTGGATTTTGCAACAAACTGTAGTAATTTGGATATGTCATGGACTGTGAGGTTGGTGCGTCTTTTTAGGGTACTGTCCTTGTTGAGGCGTTCTTGCACTATATGTAGTGTGACGTCAATAGGAGTCTTTGTGAATAAAGAGATGACGTCATGTGAGATGAGGATCTCGTCTGATTCTATTTTTATGTCTTTGAGTTCTTGTGCCAGCTGTTTTGAATTTTTACAGTGAAAGTCTGATAGTCCAAGGAGGGGTTTGATGATTTCAGCTAGGGCTTTTGATAAGTTGTATGTGACTGATCCAATGCTGTCTATTATTGGCCGCAGTGGGATATCCTTTTTATGTATTTTCGGTGTTCCATAAATCCGAGGGGTGATGCTGGCTGTGGGGATCAGGTGATCATATGCGTCCTTTGTGATTTTATTGCTTTCTAATAGAGGTTTTAGAAGGGCTTTGAGCATTTTTTTCTTTTCTTCTGTCGGGTTTGTTTTAATGATTTCGTATGTGTTACTGTCTGCCAACATGGTTTCCATCTGTTTTTCGTATGTTTCTGTGTCCAAAATTACTGTTGTTCTGCCTTTATCTGCTGGGAGTATTGTGATCGTTTTATCTGTCTTGAGTGAGTTTAATGCTTTTTCTTCTTTTCTTGTAACGTTGCTTTGTGGTAATTTGGCCGTTTTGAGGATTCCTGCGACTGCGTTCCGGAGTGCTGCTTTTTCTCCTTGGTCCTGGATTTTTTCACATGCCAGTTCTGTTGCGAGGATGTATTCTTCATGGGGGATTCTGGCTGGTGTGATGGCGAAGTTCAGTCCTCTGTTCAGCACTGTTTTCTCCGTGTCCGTGAGTGTGCGTTGTGATAGGTTTTTGACCCACTTATCGTTCTTTTCCGTGTGTGTTTGTCTTCGTCCGTTCTTTCTTTCTGTGAGTTTTTTTAATTTTTTCAATTGGCGGTTTTTCGTTGTGATGAATTCTTGTTCGTGTGCGTGTTTCAGTTGTGCTTTTATCTGCTCCTGCGTTTTCTGGTCCGTCGGGTAGCGTTGCTTAAACATGTCCGTTTCCTCTTTGATTTGGTTGTTTATTTTGTCTACTTTATTTGTCTACTTTATTTTTCACTGTAAAAATTCAAAAGAGCTGGCACAAGAACTCAAAGACATAAAAATAGAATCAGACGAGATCCTCATCTCACATGACGTCATCTCTTTATTCACAAAGACTCCTATTGACGTCACACTACATATAGTGCAAGAACGCCTCAACAAGGACAGTACCCTAAAAAGACGCACCAACCTCACAGTCCATGACATATCCAAATTACTACAGTTTGTTGCAAAATCCACTTATTTTCAATTCAGAGGAAAAATCTACAAACAAAAAGAAGGATTTGCAATGGGGGACCCACTATCAGCCATCATGAGCAGTTTTTTTATGGAGGATCTGGAAAATAAAGCCATCAACACAGCACCCACAATATGCAAACCCACCCTTTGGAAGAGATACGTAGATGACATTCTGGAAAAAATAAGGAAAGGACATACACAAGAACTCACTGACCATCTGAACAGTACAGACAGTACGGGGAACATAAAATTCACACACGAAGAGGAGGAAAATGGCACCATAGCCTTTCTGGACATGAAAATCCACCACAACGAGGACGGCAGCATAAAAATCACAGTCTACAGGAAACCAACCCACACAGATCAATACCTACTTTGGACATCGGAACACCCCACAGCACACAAGCTATCAGTCGTCAGGACATTATATGAACGAGCCACCATCATCACGGAACAAGAAGACAGACAGGAAGAGGAAAACCACATAAAACATGCACTTATACGCTGCCAATATCCAGTATGGGCCATAAACAAAGGGAAACAGCAAGTCAAAAACAAAGAAAATAAACAGGACACAAGACACAGAACAAAAGCTGAAATCAAAAACAAGGACACCATAACTATACCATACATACGAGGGATCACGGAACCAATTCAAAGGATCATGAAAAAATACAAAATAAACACAGCAGTCAAACCACACAAAAAATTAAGACAGTTATTAGTACACCCCAAGGACAGAATAGAACAAGACAATAAATGCAATGTATTATATGAAATATCATGCAGATCATGTAACAAAACCTACATTGGAGAAACCGGAAGATTATTCACCACAAGAAAAAAAGAACACCAAAAGGAATGTGAGAAGGAAACGCAAGGACGACTCACAAGATCACAAAAAGAAAAAGCAGAACAAGAAACATTAAAATCAGCTATATCGGACCACTGAAAAAGAAATAATCACATCATGGACTGGGACAACACAAAAATTGTTGGATCAAGGAGGCAATAGAGATCAGAAAGCGGGGAAAAGACACCATGAACCGAGATGAGGGGGCCTTTATGCTTTCTCACACCTGGGACCACATTCTCCAGAGACCATCTGACGGCGGGAGGCGGGGCCGGCTCGGTGGATCTGACAGATCTGCTGAGCTGGCCCCGCCTACGAAAATCAGCTGATAAATGTCACCTGGCAGCAATCAGCTGACTCTTCTGATGAAGGCTGCAGTGCAGTTGAAACATGTAAAGAAGGTAAAGACATCTTTCTATTTTACTTTTGTCTTTCAAAGGGGAAAAAAAAAAAGGGAAAAAAAAAGAGATTAAAAATAATAATAATAAATAAAAATAATTCAAAGACGGTATACTGCACAAATAGAAACTTATACATGTAGTACATACACTTGTACAGAGGGGCATGTCCACCACAGCACTACAAACAAGGTCCAGAAAAAAAGAGTTCATACTTAGTCCAAGTCAACGCACCCAAGTATCGAAGCCACCGTAAGGTTAGAGAAGTTGAGATATGGAGTCCATATTTGCATAAAGTGTCCCTTTGTTGAGTGGAGTAGACATGTTAAATATTCCAAAGGGAAACACTCCATGATAATTTTATGCCAGTTTGTTTTGGTTGGCGGTTTGTCACATATCCATGACAAAAAAATGTTCCTTCTTGCAGCATATGCAAGGATATTGTATAGTCTGGCAGAGCTTCCAAAAAGTGAATCGTGGTTTGGGTGTCCCAGTAGCAAAGAACGAGGATCCATGTCTACATTCACACCAAATATCTGACTCATGTCTTGTACAACGTCCAACCAGTATGCTTGGATTTTAGGACAAGACCAGACACAATTGAGATTTTACACTTTAGACACATGGGTGAAAGCTGGGGGTTCATATTAGATCTTTTACTGAGAGAGATTTGCGAGCGATGTAAGATTTTGCAATAGTTGCAATAGTCAAGCACGATTGCATATTGAGATCTTCTTAGCACACTCCCAAACTGCATCTCATGAATCCTCATAAATGATTACACCAAGTTCACTTTGCCATTTCTGTTTAACATCCTGCATAATTGACACACTCAACACATCTGACTGACTTAAGGCACTGTAAAAGCGGGTTATAGATTTTTTGGTTGAGCCTAAAAGAAGTAGCCGCTCAACTGCAGACACTGTGGCATTTATATTGAAGGTGGTCTTTCTAGTTATGAAATCTCGGATCTGGAGGTATCTAAAAAAAAAATCCTGTCTAGAAAGGCCAAATTTTTCTTGAAGCTGTTCAAATGATGGTAATAATGCTCCATCAAAAAGATCATAAATTTTCCTTAACGCTTTAACTGTCCACATGTTATAACCACTGTCCATCATACCAGGAGCAAAGTCAGGGTTGCCTTGAATAGGGATTAGTAAAGTAATTAAATCTGATCTTCCCTCAAGTTCTCATGTCGTAAACCAGGCCTTTAAAGTGTTGCAAATTATAGGATTATTATCACAGAGATTTCTAGCTGACTTTAAATTCTTACAGGACAAGAGGCCCAACAGTGAACAGGAGGTCTGTGACTTTTCAAGGCCCAACCAGACAGAAGTAGAATCTTCTTTAACCCATTCTGCTATAAACCTTAGTTGAGATGCTATTTGATACCATTTAATGTTAGGAACATCCAAACCTCCCATTTATTTATTCCAGATAAAATCACTCAACCAGCAATTAAGTAACTTCAAAACCTTATTAGTTAAAAGTACTGGAATCATCTGTAGGGGGTACAGTAACCTGGGCGGGATATTCATTTTAATGATGGACACTCTGCCAAGTAATGATAGAAGTGAACACCACCTGTTTAAGTCCTTCTTTATAGTGTCTAGGAGAGGGTTAAAATTAGCTTTAAACATCTGGTGGAACACAGGAGTAATCTGAATACCCAAGTACACAAAACCTGACATAGACCAGCAAAATGGAAATGAGACAAGGGAGTCAATTCTATTTCTGAGGCTTCCCATGGGCATAGCTAAAGATTTAGAAAAGTTAATTTTATAGCCAGAGAAAGACCCAAAATAATTAATCAACCAGTCGCGGAACAGAGGTGGCAGGCTCCACTACGTATAACAAAACGTCATCCGCATAAAGGGAAATTTTATGTTGTGCGTCCCCTACATCTATACCCCTGACAGCTGGGTTCTGTCTGATGGCTTCAGCCAGAGGTTCCTACTGCAAGGACAAAAAGAGCAGGGCTTAGGGGGCAGCCTTGACGCGTTGAATGATAGATTGGGAAATTATCCGATCTATAACCATTTGTTATGACTGATGCCAGAGGTTCATTGTATAAAAGTTTGATCCATTTGATAAAATTATCTCCCAGATTAAATTTTTGTAATACTCTAAATAGATAAGGCCACTCAACTCGGTCGAAGGCCTTCTCTGCATCCAATGAGATAACTACAGTGTCGTTTTCTTGTTTGGCAGAGATGAACAATATTTAAGAGCCTTCTAATGTTGTGACTAGAGCTTCTGCCTTTGATATAACCTGTCTGGTCCTCCTTAATGGTGAAAGGCAGAACCTTCTCGAATCGCAGAGCCAGGATCTTAGATAGCAGTTTAACATCTTGATTTAAAAGAGCAATAGGTCTACATCCTGAACAGTCTTCAGGACACTTGCCTTTTAAGAATTAGGGAGATGTCAGCTTCTCTTAGTGACTGAGGTAAGCTTCCAGAGGTAAAGGAGTGTTTTAGCATCTCCAGAAATGGATCCACAAGTACATCCTGGAATTCTTTGTAAAATCCACTGCTCAGGCCGTCTAGCCCCGGTGCTTTGCCTAGTTGTAAACTGTTAATTGCTAATACAGCCTCTTCTGTAGAGATGGGAGCATTTAAGTCATATCTCTGAGTGTCAGAAATGGTAGGGAGAGCTAAGCCATCCAAGAAAGAGTCCATCTTATATGAGGCTCCTAATGACTGGTCCGCTGTGTATAACTGAATGTAAAACTGCCTGAAAGTGTTAATATTTTTGCTATCGAAGTGACGTGCCGTTTAGACCTAAAACTGAAGGAATCAGTTGGGGATCTGTTCTAATTTTTGTTAGACGAGATAAATACTTAGCAGGTTTATCTCCGTATTCATATAGCCTCTGTTTTGAGAAAAGAAGAGCACTCTTAGCTTGAGTTAGCAATGTATCTAACGCAGCTTGCGTGGCACACTTTCTCTGCAATAATATAGGATCTGATGATGAGCTAAGTAATCTCTTCCAGTTCCTTTTTGACTTTAGATTGCTGTTCTTTTTGCTTTCGTTTTTTTTTTTTTTTTTAGGTTAAATATGCTATGATTCGGCTTCTGATATAAGCTTTAGACGTTTCCCACAGTAAGGATGAGTCATTGGTGGATTGAGAATTGATAGCAAAAAACATTTTAAAGTCATGTCTCAACTGGGTAATAAACTTTTCATCCTTCAGAAGACGTGTCAAATCGCCATCGTCTACTCTTAACCTGATCTGAACCAACAGATCAGTTAGTACAGTTGCATGGTCACTAACAACAATATTGCCTATTGTACAAGAAGACACAGATTGTACTAATAATTTGGGGATGAAAAAAATAATCAATCCTTGTATGACACATATGGAGGGGGAACAAAATGTGAATTCTTTAGCAGATGGATGGAGAGCCCACCATACATCTACTAGATTCATTTCTTCACAAATGGCATAAAGAGCACCAGCCTGAATTGTTAAAGATGTATTCCGAGGAGGATGTCTATCAAGCAAGGGGTTAAGTAAGCAGTTAAAGACTCCTCCCACTAAAGCTATTGCTGGGGAGAGCTCTGCAAATTCAGAGAAGGCCTTAACCAGGAAGCTGGGTGAAGAACTTGGTGGGCAATAAAGATTCATGATAGTAATCTCTTCATCATGTAAGACCCCTTTAAAAATCACATATCTTCCATGTATGTCTTTGGCACATTTCACCAGCTGAAACGGGAGGTTTTTATGTATTAATATGACTACACCCCTGTCTGCTGGACTAACAGATTTTAAGTTGCATGGTGTTCATAAAGTTAAACATTCATTGAGCTACTTCATCACCGTCTTGTTTTCCTGAAATTCCCACAGCCTCCCCCAACATACGAAGAGAGCGTACAGCATTCCATGGAACTGCCATACAACATCCTCCTCTCCAGCCTGGATGCATCCTGTCCTCCGAGCTTCTGCACCAACACGGGTTTGCCTGTTCAAACCGACACAGCTCATCCAGTCCCACTGGACACGAACAGCTCAGTTCTGCCTGTGTGATGCTGCTTGAACTGACGAATGTGAAAGAAATTTGGTGGCTTTTATACAGGTGAAGTAATCAAATCCTATTCATGATCATGACTCTTCATGCCACTAATTGAGATACTTCTAGTGAGAATACTGATCATGCGCCGAGTAGGACAGAAAAGGAGCTGAACTCCCTCAGAGGAAGGACGCATCTGGATGGTAAAAAGTTTTGTGACAAACAGACGAACACTAGGTGTTCAGAAGTGGTGGCTGGTACATCTTATATTATTCTGTTCCTTTCTTTTAATCCTTACTTTTAATCTATCCGAAATAAAGATTCATTCATTCTTTGAGCAGGGAGGACTTTTTAAAAGACTGCAACATACCAAAAAGGGAACCTTTCTGAGATTGTTGATTATAGTGTTGTGGATTCTGTACATGAACACTTGTTTCTTCTGTTTGTTCTTTCTTTAGTCTTCTGCAAAGGTGAGTAGGAATGAGTTACATTTACTCAAGTACATGTACTGAATTTTTTCTTTTTCCACAAAATTGTACTTTCATGAGGAATTTTATTGCACGATCATTTTTACCCTTTTTGGGTACATTTTCGAAAAAATACATGTACTGTACATTTAGTCAATGTGCAGGTCGTGTTTTACTTTCCATCAGATACAAAATCATTGGATTTTCTTTAGATTCTGCACATATAGGTACATGTGCCATCCATCCATCTTCTAACGCTTATCTGGGGGTCTGGGTTGTGGAGGCAGCAGTCCAAGCAGACAAGCCCAGACTTCTCCCTCCGTCGCCACCACCTCCAGCTCATCAGGGAGGATACCAAGGCATTCAACATAGTCTCTCCAGCGTGTCTTGGGTCTGCCCCGGGGTCTCATGTGAGAGGCATCCACGAGGCATCCTGATCAGATGCCCACCTATGTTGGTTGGCTCCTTTCCAAATGGAGAGGCAGAGGCTAAACTGAGCCTCTCCCAGATAACTGAGCTCCTCAGCGTATATCAAAGAGTGAGTCCAGCCACCCTACAGAGAAAGCTCATTTCAGCTGCGTGTATCCATGATCTCATTCTTTTTGTCATTACTCAAAATTCCTGATCATAGGTGAGGGTCGGAATGTACATAGACTGATGGGTAAATGGACTGCTTTGCTTAGGAGGTCAACGCTGTCTTCATCACAAATGACCAGTACAGCGTCCACATCTGTGCAGGTGCTGCTCCAATCTGTCTGTCAATCTCCTGCTCCATTCCCCCCTCCCTCGTTAATGAGACCCCGAGATACTTCAACTCCTCCACTTGTAATAGGAGTTTGTCCCCAATCTAGAGTGAATAATGTGCCCTTTTCCGACTGAGGACTATGGACTCAGACTTGAAGGTGCTGATTCTCATCCCAGCCATTTCACACTTGGTAGCAGACTGCTCCAGCAAGACCTGTAGGATGTTGCTCGATGAAGCCAACTGGACCACATCATCTGCAAACAGCAGAGATGAGATCCATTGGCTGCCGAACATGACACCCTCTGTTCCTTGGTTGTGCCTGGGTCCTGTATGAAGAAATCTGGCCACCAGGCACATGCAGTCAAGCTCCACCCAAAGGCCCAGCTCTGGGGCAGGGCCCCGGTAACCCTGGGCGGGGTCAAGTCTGTCATGAGTCTACTGGACCGCTCTTAGTCTGGCCCTTCAGCCAGGACCTGTTTGTGTTGGGAGACTCTACCGGGGGCAGATTGTCCTGGACAACATAGCTTCTGAGATCACTGAGGCATGAACTCCCCCACCAGCCACGACCCACGGGGGCGTGGTACATGTGACTAGGTTATATTTGGTTTTCCTTAGACTAACAAATCTAAGACAAAAAAACTTACAAACTGCTGAGAGCAATGATGCAAATTTACAAGAACATAGTTGTAAATTTGAGTGAAAAGTAGCACATTTATTAGAAAAAAGTCTGACATTTATAAGGAAGCAGCAGTAAATTTAAGAGGAAAAACCTCACAAATTGCTGAGCGTAAAATAATTGCTCACTACTGCGAATTGTTTTAGCTGATACTTTCTAACTCTTACCCAAGTATTTCTTTGGTGACTACTCTACATTTGAGAAGTTATCATGGGGTGGCTCCTCTACCCACCGGTGGTCTTCTGTTCCTAAGCCAAAAATCTGATTGATTGGATTATTAGGAAGGATCTGTTTGATTTTGGAGCTGCTGGGTATACAGAGGTAATGCCACTGTGAATAAAAGGTGTTATAGAGTGCCTTTACTTACAGAAAATAGGACACTTCTTACAAAACAAACTTTAAAAATTAAACTCCTTTTTATTTCCTGTCATCTATGCGTGCCATGCTTTTGTCCTGCACATTTATTGTACTGTATTTATCAGAGAACCATGAGTGATTTTATGTATGGGATTTCTCTTTGGAAGTAAGTGAAATGAACTATGATACTGCTTTTTTTTATGTATTGTTATGCATTAGCAGCAGGAGATTTTGAATGTAGGCTAGACTTTAAGAATGCAGCTCAAAGTGTGATGTTATGTACAGATTATTTCTCTACAGGAAAAATATGGAAATGAAACTTTCTCTTGAACTTCACTGTGCTTTTACTTTATTTTTGTATTAAACTAATTTGCTCAGGAATACAAAGCAGTGCTTGTATCTCATTGATTTTAACAAAAACTCTTTGAAAGTTTTTTCAAAGTATTGTCAGCTTCTAATATATCATGATTAAAAAAAAACACTAAACTATAAAACAAATAAATGATTGTCCAAAAATGTCTTATGAATATCTACCAGAAGAGATTTACTTCAGAACATTTTGACTTGTTGATTAATTAGTTTATTGAAGGGGTCATTCACTGAAAAATTGTGTTTTGTAGTTTTTAACTTTCTGAAATGTGTCTGTCACGTGATTGTCAAAAAAGTATCAAAACACTCACTTCTCTTAAAAAAAAAAAACACACGCACCGCCTTTATATTGCTTCTGTCTTGGAGGAGCTCTTTTAACTCTTCTGGGTTTGCTACAGAACATGGAAGTGCACAGATACAGTGGTGTGAAAAAGTGTTTGCCCCCCTTCCTTTCTCTTTTTTTGTATGTTTGTCACACTTAAATGTTTCAGATCATCAAACAAATTTAAATATTATACAAAGATAACACAAGTAAACACAATGCAGTTTTTAAATGAAGGTGTTTATTATGAAAGGTAGAAAAAAAATCCAAACCTACATGGCCCTGTGTGAAAAAGTGATTGCACCCCTAAACCTAATAACTGGTTGCAGAATTGTAATTCAGCCACACTGGAGGGTTTTTGAGCATGAATCGCCTTGTTAAGGTCCTACCACAGCATCTCAATTGGATTCAGTTCAGGACTTTGACTAAGCCACTCCAAAGTCTTCATTTTGTTTTTCTTAAGCCATTCAGAGGTGGACTTTCTGGTGTGTTTTGGGTCATTGTCCTGCTGCAGAACCAAAGTGTGCTTCAGCTTGAGGTCACAAACAGATGGCCGGATATTCTCCTTCAGGATTTTTTGGTAGACAGCAGAATTCATGGTTCCATTTACCACAGCAAGTCTTCCAGGTCCTGAAGCAGCAAAACAGCCCCAGACCATCACACTACCACCATATTTTACTGTTGGTATGATGTTCCTTTTTCTGAAATGCTGTGTTACTTTTACGCCAGATGTAATGGGACACACACCTTCCAAAAAGTTCAACTTTTGTCTCGTCAGTCCACAGAGTATTTTCCCAAAAGTCTTGGGGATCATCAAAATGTTTTCTGGCAAAACTGAGACAAGCCTTTATGTTCTTTTTGCTCAGCAGTGGTTTTCATCTTGAAACTCTGCCATGCAGGCCATTTTTTGCCCAGTCTCTTTCTTATAGTGGAGTCATGAACACTGACCTTAACTGAGGCATGTGAGGCCTGCAGTTCTTTGGATGTTGTTGTGGGGTCTTTTGTGACCTCTTGGGTGAGTCACCGCTGTGCTCTTGGGGTAATTTGGGTCAGCCAGCCACTCCTGGGAAGAATCACCACAGTTCCATGTTTTTGTCATTTGTGGATAATGGCTCTCACTGTGGTTCACTGGAGTCCCAAAGCTTTAGAAATGGCTTTATAACATTTTCCAAACTGATAGATCTCAGTTACTTTGTTTCTGATTTGTTCCTGAATTTTTTTGGATCACAGCATATTGTCTAGCTTTTGAGGATCATTTTGTCTACTTCACTTTGTCAGGCAGGTCCCATTTAAGTGATTTCTTGATTGAGAACAGGTGTGGCAGTAATGAGGCCTGGGTGTGGCTAGAGAAATTGAACTCAGCTTTCCAAAGATGTGATGAACCACAGTTAATTTATGTTTTAAGCTGGGGGGGGGGGGGGGGTCACTTTTTCACACGGGGCCATGTAGGTTTGGATTTTTTTTTTTTTTTACCCTTTAAAATAAACACCTTCATTTAAAAACTGCATTTAGTGTTTACTTGTGTTGTCTTTGTCTAATACTTAAATTTGTTTGATGATGTGAAATGTTTAAGTGTGACAAACATAAAAAAATGAGAAATCAGGAAGGAGGCAAACACTTTTTCACATCACTGTAGATGCAAAGTGAAGCCCTTTGCTGCCCCTTTGCCCACAGGGGTGTGCTTTTGGAGAGCTTTTTTTTTTAAGGTTATTGTAGATTTTAATTTTGCACCACGGACACACCAATTGCCGATCAAATGTATTTTCAAATCAAATCAAATCAAATCAAACTATACTGTCATATTGCTGTACATACAACTGTAGTGCAGGCAAGATGAAATTGCATTTCTCTCGGCATCCATATAAGAAGCAGCATGATTAAGACACACTCCCACATAGCTCCACCCCCCACCCCACCCCCACCCACCCCCGTCCATTCACACATCCCTGAGACATACTTGGGGAAAAAGAATAACTAACTATAATATACAAAATGTCCATAGGTGCAGTAGTGTGTATGTGAGATTCCGGGTCAGCTGTTCAGCATCCTGACAGCTTGTGGGAGGAAGCTGTTGATCAGTCTGGTGGTTCTGCCTCTGATGCTCCGGAATCGTTTACCAGATGGAAGAAGTTCAAAGTGTTTATGCAGAGGGTGAGAACGGTCCTTGACAATGTTCAGTGCCCTGCTCCTACAACGGTTCTGAAAAAGTTCTTGGACAGAGGGGAGGGAGACTCCAATTACCCTCTCCGCCCCCTTGACTATCCTCTGCAGGGCTTTTTTGTCTGACATACTGCAGCTGGAGTACCATGTAGCAATGCAGTACGTCAGAACACTCTCCACCACACCTCTGTAGAAGGTCCTGAGGATGCAGATGGGGAGAGAGGCCTGTTTGAGTTTCCTCAAGAAGTGTAGTCTCTGCTGAGCCCGCTTCCTGATCTCTAAGGAATTCTTGCTCCAGGTCAGGTCCTGCGAGATCTGCACTCCGAGGAACTTGATGTTCTCTACTCTCTCCACTAAACGGCCGCCGATGCTGAGGGGGACGTGCTCAGGCTGTGACCGCCGGAAGTCGATAATCATCTCCTTCGTTTTGTCCACGTTGAGCACCAGATTGTTCTCCCTGCACCAGCCCTCCAGGTCTCTCACTTCTTCCCTGTACATTGATTCCTCATCCCTCTGAATAAGTCCCACCACCGTGGTATCATCTGCAAACTTAATAATCTGGTTCCCCTTGTGTTTGCATACACAGTCAAGTGTTAGGAGTGTAAACAACAGTGGACTGAGTACACAGCCTTGAGGGGTTCCGGTACTCAGCGTGACAGAGTTGGAGATGTTGTTTCCAACCCGGACAGACTGAGGTCTCTCAGTCAGGAAATCCAGGATCCAGAGACATGTGGCGGTGTTCAGACCGAGAAGGAGTAATTTCTCTATCAGTCTCTGGGGAATAATGGTGTTGAATGCTGAACTGAAATCAATGTACAGGAGTCTGGCGTAGGTGTCTTTCTGGTCCAGGTGGGTGATGACAGAGTGTAGGGTGGTGACTATACCATCCTCCGTGGAGCGGTTTGAACGATATGCAAACTGGAGCGGGTCGTGTGATGCAGGGAGGCAGGCTGTGATGTGTGGTTTGACAAGCCGTTCAAAACCGCCACCGTGCAGCCGTTGGGCTGCACGGTGGCGCAGTGGTTTAGCACTGTGGCAGCACAGTTTTACCCTCGGCCGGGGGACCGCGGGGATCATGAGATCGTGGGTTCGATCCCAGCCCCCGACCAACAGTGAGCTGTGTGGAGTTTGCATGTTCTCCCCGTGTTGCGCGGGTTTACTCAGGGATTTCTCCGGTTTCCTCCCGCCCACCAAAAAAACATGTAGGTTTAGGGCACTCGCGCACGCAGCAACCAGCAGCCGGTGGCTTGTCATCAGACTGCAAACCAAGTCTACCTACGGGTACAAATAAGTAACAAAAAAAAAAAACCACTTCATCACAATTGGTGTAAGTGCAACAGGACGATAGTCATTCAAACAGGACACCACTGGTTTCTTTGCCACCGGTACAATGATAGAGGTCTTGAAGCATCTGGGAACGATGGCCTGACTCAGGGAGATGCTGTAAATGTCAGTCAGGACATCCGCCAACTCGCTCGCGCAGTCTCGGAGCACACGTCCCGGAATGTTGTCTGGACCTGCAGCTTTGCGTGGGTTGACTCTGGATAGGGTCCTCCGTGTGTCCGCTGTGTTGATGGTAAAAGCTGGTCCGACCGATGGTGGGAGTGGGCCAGCCCTCCCTCTGATTGTCGAGTTTGATGCTTCAAAACGTGCAAAGAAGTCGTTAAGCCTGTCTGGAAGCGAAGCGTCGTCATCATCGACCCCCTGCCTAGACTTGAAGCCCGTCAGTGTCCGAACTCCCTGCCACATCTGCTTGGTGTTCCTAGTGTCACAGAGGTGTCCCTGGATTTTCTCCGCATAGGCGCGCTTTGCCGCCTTAATTCCCTTTGAAAGCGCAGACCTGACTGAGCGGAGGGCAATCCTGTCCTTCGCTCTGAAGGCTGCATCTCTGGCTGTAAGCAGCGAGCGCACCTCTGCAGTCATCCAGGGCTTATGATTACCCCGTATAGTGATGGTCTTCACTGTAGTGAAATCCTCTGTGCACTTCGCGATGTAGCTGGTGACCGTATCAGCATACTCCTCCACATCTGTCCTGTCTTCCTGGGAGGCTGCTATTTTGAAGATCTTCCAGTCTGTGTGCTGAAAACAGTCTTGCAGTGCAGAGGTTGCACTCTCTGGCAAAATCCTGATTTGTTTCACTGCTGGCCTGCTGCGCTTCAATAAAGGTTTGTAGGCAGGCACCAGCATCATGGACATGTGATCAGAACGGCCGAGATGGGGGCGGGGTATCGCTTTATATGCATCTGTGTTTGTGTACACTAAGTCCAACATATTCTCTCCTCTGGTCTTAAAGTCTACACATTGTTTAAACTTGGGGAGCACAGTCTTTAAGCTGGTGTGGTTAAAATCCCCCACAACCACCACAAAACTGTCCGGGTGTGACGTTTGGATTTCACTGATCGCATTGTGCAGTACCCCGAGTGCCTTCTTAGCATTAGCTTTAGCATTAGCGCTCGGCGCTATGTAAACACCAACTACAAACACGTTGCTGAATTCCCTCGGCAGATAAAATGGCCGACAATTAACAATAAGGAACTCCGCCAACGGAGAGCAGTGTTTAGACAATAACGTGGCATTAACGCACCAGTTCTTGTTAACATAGATGCATAGCCCACCCCCCCGGCTCTTAACGGAGCTCGCCGTTTCCCTGTCGGCACAGAACATCGCCATATCTTCCAGCTGAATGGCCTCGTCAGGAATGTTGTCGTGGAGCCATGTCTCGGTGAAAACAAGCACACAGCAGTCCCTCCATTCTCTCCGGGTTTCTCTCAGCAAACGCAGCTCATCCACCTTGTTTTCGAGGGCGCGGACGTTTGACAGAAGAAGCGACGGTACCGCTGGTCTGGAGGGGTTAGCCTTTAGCCTAGCATGGATCCCGGCCCTTTATCCTCACTTTTGCTTGCATTCGCTCCGCTTCCGCTTCCTCCTCTCCCGGGTAGCTTCCAGCGGGGACTCCGCCAAAATTCCATGCTGGCGTAGAATGTCCAAATCACAACCGATCGCCGCGATTCTTGCAGCGTGCAGTACCTTGATGTTTAGTAAGGTCTCACGGTTGTAAGTTTTACAGAATGTACGTCTGGGATGATTAAAACTCTCACACTCGCTGATGCCAAGAGGGGCCGCTGCGTCTAGGCGCGCCGCCATCTTTTTTTTTTTTTTTTTTTAATGTCCGATAACTATATTTTGACATTCACATAATTCTGTGTGACTTGCTGCCTGAACCCCTGAATGCTCCTTCCTCTCTTTGCTCTGTTGCACACGCACAGACTTCACCTCAACAGCTGCAGCCTGGTCTCCTCTCCTTCAAGCAGAGTTTCAGGTTAGTGTTTTAAAGCATACATTTACAACAACAAAGTCACACATTTACAAGAAAAAAATTGCCAATTTTCTACATTTTTATAGGATTTTTGACTTTTCTCATAAAACTCTTTAATTTTCTCACCAGTTGATGTTTTCTTGTAAACTTTATTTTATTTGAAAAATTAAAACTTTTTTAAATAAATTTGCAACTTTTTTCCTGGCAAATTTATTACTCTTATCGTAAACTTAGCACTTTTTTTCCTATAAATTTGCCATGTTTTATGGTAAAATTCTTACCTTTTCCCTACACAAATTTAAAACAACATATTCATAAACTTGCAACTTTTTTCTATAAAGTTTGCAACTCTTTTCTCAAATTTTCATGATTTTTTTGTACTGTGGGCACATATGCTGTTTCCATATGCTTCACATGCTTGTTACTGTATGCTTATTGTTTACTGCACGTCTCAGAGGAACAAAAGGTCTGAACCTCCTAAGGGTAGCAGGAGGATGCAAAGTCTGGCCTTTTGTATGCAGAGAGATGGCCATGAAGGATTTCCTGACCACCAGGACTTCAGGTGCAGACAAAAGACCTGAAGGGGGGTGCATTGTGTTTTGGGATGTAAAGACAATGCGACTGTTTGCTTTGATGTTCTGGGGTATAAAGAGGGCAGCTGTGGGGGCAGCTCTTCCTCTTATCTGTTTTTGGATGTTGGAGAATGTGGTTGTGAATAAAAACTGATTTTGAGTAATAAACTCAGCCTCGTCTTTCCACACAATCTCCACACTGGTGACTCTACGACGTATCATGAGCGGAGACGAATCTCCCGAGCCAGACTTGCCAGGAGCCAGCCGAACGAGTGCAGCCACAGTCCACCTGCCGGACTTCTGGCCGAACAATCCGCGCTCCTGGTTTAACGCAGTCGAGGCACAGTTCCACCTCCGGAGGATTTCGGTAGACACCACAAAGTTCTACCATGTGGTTGCAAAGCTGGACAACCACACAGCCCAGCGAGTGGAGAGCCTGATCAACCACCCGCCGGACAGCGACAAGTACAGCAAGTTGAAGGCTGCACTCATTCGCCATTTCACTCCCTCGGTGCAGGAGCGAGCAGAGAGGCTCATGACGCTGACTGAATTTGAGGGCAACAGACCTGCAGGCCTGATGGAGAAGATGTTGAGTTTGAGAGACTCCGAAGATGATAACTTCATCTTCACCCACCTCTTCCTCAGAACCCTACCGTCAGAGGTGAGAGTGACCCTGGCCAGTTCACCACTGCTGGCCCAACGAGACTACCACGAGCTGGGCCAGGAGGTGCAGCGACTCGTCGACGCCAGTAAATGACGCGCGGCTGCGGCTACGGCAGCAGAGCCAGGCGCAACGTCTGGAGATGGCAGGGGGCCAGAGGCTGCAGCACCAGACGCACCGACGACGGCGGCGGCAAGGGCCGGGAAACATGGAGCAGACGACACCCTTTGCTTCTACCATCGCCGTTTCGCAGAGAGGGCACGCAAGTGCATTCCACTGTGCTACTTCAAGCGCTCGGGAAACGCCAAGACCGGGGGTCGGTAGCGGCTGCGGCCCTCGGAGAGGAGAACAAGCTGCTCTACTTGAGGGATGCGCACTCGGGGAGACACTTCCTCGTAGACACGGGCTCCCAGCTGAGTTTCATCACACCTTCCTACGCTGACCAACTGGCGCCTTCCAGCAGTCCCCGGGTGTCAGCAGCGAACGGCTCAGCGATTAAGACCTTCGGTGAGAGGACTCTGCTTCTGTCTTTACATGGCCGCACTTTTGAATGGACTTTCGTCATAGCGGCAGTCAATTTCAACATGTTAGGGGCTGATTTTTTGTGCTCACATAGTTTGTTGGTCGATCTTGCTAACAGACACCTGGTTAATGCACTCGCTTTTTCTTCTATTCCCTGTACAGCTCGAGTGGCCCCGCCGACAGTACAAGCCAATGTCACAGCTGCAGGTGGTAAGTTCCACACACTCCTCACTCAGTTCCCAGCACTCACGGTCCCAACATTTTCGGTGACAGTGGCTAAACACGGGGTGGAACATTTTATTACTACCACCGGACCGCCCGTTTTCGCAAAAGCTCGGCGCTTGGATTCAGCTAAACTGACCATAGCGCACGAGGAGTTTGCCAACCTGGAGAGGTTGGGCATCATCAGACGTTCGAAGAGCCCATGGGCTTCACCGCTTCACATGGTCCCGAAAGCTGATGGCTCGTGGCGGCCTTGTGGTGATTTCCGCAGGCTGAACAACGCTACAGCGCACGACCGCTACCCGATCCCGCACATCCAAGATTTTTCAGTTCATTTGGCGGGGGTGCGTGTTTTTTCTAAAATAGACTTGGTACGCGGTTACCACCAGGTCCCAGTGTGCACTGAGGACATACCCAAAACAGTGGTAATAACTCCCTTTGGGCTTTTCGAGTTTTTGCGCATGCCGTTTGGGCTTAAGGGCGCTGCGCAGACGTTCCAACGCATGATGGACGCGGTTCTGCACGATCTCCCTTTCGTGTTCGTCTACCTGGACGACATATTGGTAGCCAGCGCGTCCGAAGACGAACACGAAAACCACCTCACGGCAGTTTTCCGGAGGTTGGCAGAGAACGGGTTAATAATTAACCCGGCGAAATGTCAGTTTGGGGTGACGCAGATTGATTTTTTGGGCCATCGCATCTCCCCAGAGGGAGCGGTCCCTCTGCCTGACAAAGTGCGCGCAGTAACAAATTTTCCCCAGCCACAAACGATCAAAGCGTTACAGGAGTTTTTGGGAATGGTAAATTTTAATAACCGTTTCCTCCCCCGCGCAGCGCAGCTCATGCAACCATTGTATGCTGCACTGAAAAAACAAAAACCCACAAATAAAGTCAAATGGTCTCCGGAGCGAGAGCGCGCATTTTCCGAAGTCAAAACAGCCCTGGCAAACGCTGCGTTGTTAGCACATCCAGTCCCAGCGGCCCGCATGGCGCTCACTACCGACGCATCAGATGTGGCCATAGGGGCGGTCGTGGAACAGTTTGTAGCTGGAGCCTGGCAGCCGCTCGCCTTTTTCAGTAAGACCCTGCGCGACAGCGAACGAAAATACAACGCATTCGACAGGGAGTTGTTAGCTCTCCACTTGGCCATTCGCCACTTCCAGTTCTGGCTGGAAGGACGCCGTTTCACCGCGTTCGTGGACCACAAGCCGCTGACTTTTGCGATGGCCAAGATTTCAGAACCTTGGTCGGGCCGGCAGCAGAGACAGCTGGCCGCGATTTCAGAGTTTACTACCGATATCCAGCATGTGGCGGGTAAACTTAATGTAGTGGCAGACTGCCTCTCGCGCGCGTTTTTAACTGCATGGGTAGCGTGTTTTGGAGTCCCGTCGGACATTACGTCTGACAGAGGCCCGCAATTTGTTTCCGAACTTTGGTCAGCGATGTCCCGCAGCCTGGGGGCAACGATCCACCGCACGACCGCGTACAACCCACAGGCTAACGGGTTGTGCAAACATTTTCACAGGTTCATTGAAGGCGGCCCTCAGAGCGTCGCTTACGGATACAAATTGGGTGGACAAGCTACCATGGGTTTTATTGGGGTTGCGTTCTGCACCTAAGGAGGATTTAGAAGCCTCCCCAGCTGAGCTAGTGTTCGCACAGCCACTTCGGCTGCCCTGGGAATTTCTCCCAGATAATCCTGCGCCAGATCGCTCCCCGGTTCAGCGGTTACAGAATAGCGCGGGCCCGAGCACGCTACCGGGCCCCGTTCACCACAGTTTTCCGCGTGTTTTTGTGCCTAAGGCTTTAAAAAATGCGGAGTTTGTTTTTGTCAGACGTGAGGCCCATTGTCCGCCCTTGCGCCCACCTTGTGACGGACCATATAGAGTGCTGGAAACAGGGGATAAGCATTTTTTGCTAGATTTGGGGGGCAGAAAAGAAAGGATTGGCATTAACAGGCTCAAACCCGCTTTTGTGTTAGCTGACGAAGTTGTGCAGTTGGCGAAGGCTCCTCGGCGTGGCAGACCCCCTAGAGAGCATTTCCCAGAACACCCACAGAGGTTGACTAACAGTTCTCATCCCCAGGCAGCAGCTCCACAGCTGGAAGAAGCCGTGGAAAGGGTACAGCCTGCTTACAGCAGATATGGGAGGAGGTTGAGACCTAAGCGGCACTTGGACTGATGTTTAGGGATTTTATTATGACATGCAATCTGTGGTGAGGTTGTTCCGTCTTAGACGTTTGGGGGGGTCATGTGGGCACATATGCGGTTTCCATATGCTTCACATGCTTGTTACTGTATGCTTATTGTTTACTGCACGTCTCAGAGGAACAAAAGGTCTGAACCTCCTAAGGGTAGCAGGAGGATGCGAAGTCTGGCCTTTTGTATGCAGAGAGACGGCCATGAAGGATTTCCTGACCACCAGGACTTCAGGTGCAGACAGAAGACCTGAAGGGGGGTGCATTGTGTTTTGGGATGTAAAGACAATGCGACTGTTTGCTTTGATGTCCTGGGGTATAAAGAGGGCAGCTGTGGGGGCAGCTCTTCCTCTTATCTGTTTTTGGATGTTGGAGAATGTGGTTGTGAATAAAAACTGATTTTGAGTAATAAACTCAGCCTCGTCTTTCCACACAATCTCCACAGTACATTTACTATTATTCTCACTGATGTATTAAGTTGTCCAGTATAACAGTCTTTATGGGGACAGAGGATGGCACGTTAACAGAGGAGATGATTTTGGCTCATTTTACTGGTAAGGGGAATGGCCTTTTGAATTTTTAGCTCATTCCAGCAAACCCGAAAGGAGCTAATGCAATGACGAGGCGTCTGTCAGTCTGTCCATTCACATTTCACGGGAATCCCTACTCCTCCTAGGCATCTCCCTTGATGCTCACCAAACTCGCTCACAATTATCCTCAGGTGGGTCTGCATCCAAGTTGTGCTCAAGGTCAAAGTTCAGGAAATCTGGGCACTTAGGTGATTTCATGAAAATTGCTACTACTTCTAGGCAATTGTCCCAGTGGTCACCAAACTCATTCACAATGACCCTCAGGTAGGTCTGCATTAAGGTTGAGGTCAAGGTCAAAGGTCAGGAAAAGTGTATAATGGCATGGGGAACAGATGATTAGATTTTGGTGATGATCTGAGAGTGCATACCTCCACCAAAGGCTTTGTTTTTATTTCTGCAGCAGGATTACACAAAAACTTCTGGATGGATTTATATGAAATTGTCACGAATCGAGTCGGTGTTTTCCTTAGGCTTGGTTCTGACCGTTCTCTGTGGCTCGGGTGTCAGGTTATATACAGTTAGGCCCAGAAATATTTGGACAGTGACACAAGTTTTGTTATTTTAGCCGTTTACGAAAACATATTCAGGATACAATTATATAATCAATATGGGCTTAAAGTGCAGACTCTCAGCTGTAATTTGAGAGTATTCACATCCAAATTGGAGCAAGGGTTTAGGAATTACAGCTCTTTAATACGTAGCCGCCTCTTTTTCAAGGGACCAAAAGTAATTGGACAATAGACTCAGAAGGCTGCAAAAAAAATAACAAGGCTGCATGGGCTCTTCCCTCGTTAACCTGTCATCAATTAAGCAGTTAAAAGGTCTGGAGTTGATTCCAGGTGTGGCGTTTGCATTTGGAAGCTGTTGCTGGGAGCACACAACATGCGGTCAAAGGAGCTCTCAGTGGAGGTGAAACGGACCATCCTGAGGCTGAACAAAAAAGAAGAAATCCATCAGAGAGATAGCAGAAATGTTAGGAGTGGCCAAATCAACAGTTTGGTACATTCTGAGAAAAAAAGAGTGCACTGGTGAGCTTGGGAACTCAAAAAGGCCTGGATGTCCACGGAAGACAACAGTGGTGAATGATCGTAGAATCCCTTCACAACATCCACTCAAGTGAAGAACACTCTCCAGGAAGTAGGTGTATCAGTATCTAAGTCTACCATAAAGAGAAGACTTCATGAGAGTAAATACAAAGGATTCATCACAAGGTGCAAACCATTAATCAGCCTCAAAAATAGAAAGGCCAGAATTGACTTTGCCAAAAAACACCTGAAGAAGCCAGCCCAGTTCTGGAACAGCATTCTTTGGACAGATGAGACTAAGATCAACCTGTACCAGAATGATGGGAAGAAGAAAGTTTGGAGAAGAATTGGAACAGCTCATGATCCAAAGCACACCACATCTTCTGTAAAACATGGTGGAGGCAGTGTGATGGCATGGGCATGCATGGCTTCCAATGGCACTGGGTCACTTGTGTTTATTGATGATGTGACAAAAGACAGAAGCAGCCGGATGAATTCTGAAGTGTATAGGGATATCTTTCTGCTCAGATTCAGCCAAATGCAGCAAAGTTGATTGGACGGCGCTTCACAGTACAGATGGACAATGATCCAAAACATACTGCAAAAGCAACCCAGGAGTTTTTTAAAGCAAAAAAGTGGAATATTCTGCAATGGCCTAGTCAGTCACCAGATCTCAACCCAGTTGAGCATGCATTTCACTTGCTCAAGACAAAACTTAAGGCAGAAAGACCCACAAACAAGCAACAACTGAAGACAGCTGCAGTAAAGGCCTGGCAAAGCATCACAAAGGAGGAAACCCAGCGTTTGGTGATGTCCATGGGTTCCAGACTTCAGGTAGTCATTGCCTGCAAAGGATTCTCAACAAAATATTGAAAAGTAACATTTTACTTAGAGTTATGTTTATTTGTCCAATTACTTTTGAGCCCCTGAAATGAGGAGCGTTTGTATAAAAATAGCTACAATTCCTACATGTTTAGTCTGCACTTCAGTTCTGTTGTAGTTGTTTCATTTCAAATCCAATGTGGTGGCATGCAGAGCCCAAATCATGAAGATTGTGTCACTGTCCAAATATTTCTGGGCCTAACTGTATGTATTGTCTTTTGAGTTCTTGTTGTTTTTATGTCCTTGTTCCTTTTTTTTTTTTCCATGCCTGTAGCCACCGCTCAGGCCGGCGGCTGTTAGACAGCCTCTTTGACCTACATTCATGTGGGCGTTGTCTAACACTCGCCGGTCCGACCACGCTCCCTCACTCTTGACAGCCAGCTGATCCCACTCCAATAATTGTCTGTCCCACGTCTCGCCCTGGTGTGCCCAATCTGTTGTCCAGCAGTGCTTGTACTTAGGCGGCCTTCGCCAGTCAAGCATTGCTGGACCACTGTGAATAGTCACTGAGGAACGTTTGGCCACGGTCCACTGTGGTCTGCCCTCTGCTCTTCATATGCGTGAGCTGTAAGTGGACATTTGTCTCCTTTTTGTATGACGGTTTTTGTGTTTTGTACTGTTTGTTTTTTGTGGCCACTGCCCACTGTGGTCTGCCCGCTGCACGCTTGGCGTGTTAGCCCTTTAGTGTGCTTTGCTCCCTTTTGTGTGTCTCTATTTTTGATCTATGAGCTCCTCTGTTAATAAATGTGTTTGTGGTGCAACCCAGTGAGTAAATCCGTTATTCCTCTTCACTCCTCCGTGTGCTGCGTCAAAGTGCACGGGGAGGCTTGTGACAGAAATTTTCACCAGAGGTGGTTCTTTAGCTACAGAGAAACCCATTACACTTTACTGATGATCCAAGAACGCATACCTCAGCCAAGGCTCTTATCTTCTCGCAGTGTATTATCAACAATACTCCAAAATTAATGGACAGACTTGGATACAATTTTCACCAGAAGTGGCTCTAGGCCTACACACAAACCCATTACATTTTGGACGTGATCCATGAGGGACGCAAGGAGCCTTGGAGGAGGTATGCACTCTCTGAGTGCTTTTCTAGTTTTCTTTAGATTTCAGTCACCCTAATAGACAAACCTGTTTCCACCTGGTTCACTAATTCACAGTCAGTAATATATCTTGCGTCATTCTGTCTTATTTTGTTTTATTTTCACTGTGATGCTACATCAAACAGTTAGCATTAGCTTGACGAGACGTACGGAGCTAGTCAGTCTAACCACATTAGAGCTTGCCTCAGCAGAGATGGTGACAGGCCGCCCGGCCTTAGCATAATTCATTATTTTATATAAGTTCTATGCACCCCCCCCACTGGAATCCTTTCTCATCTACCAACTCTTGACCATATACTGTATGTTGTTCTTTGACATTATTGCAGCTTAGTTTACTATAGATTTATTTTTTTCTAACCAAAAACCAAGATCACTAGGCCTTGGACTCACTCGTTCATGAATGTTTCTGTTCTTACTGTAATCCAGGATCTGGTCATATCCCGTTGCCTATTGAAACCACACACTCCTGTCCACCACTGATGTTTTAGTAATGGGAATTTTGGCTCTTTTAAGAGAGCCGGTTCTTATGGCTCAGCTCACAAAAATTATATTGCTTATTATACTTAACGGACTCAACAAAATAAACTTAAAAGCACACAAAACAGCTGGGGTCACAACCTTTTGCATACATGGTCTCATAGAGCTCTGGGTTGCAGGTGGTTGTAGCGGTGTAGCTACTGGATGACGCTGTAGTAGACACTGTAGCAGCAACAGTTGAAGTAGACGAAGTGGCACTTTCATTGGAAGCAGGCTCACTTGCTTGTCTTTTTTTCTTCCAGCTGCAATGATGGATGTAGGCTACAGCTCTAACATGCCTGTGCAGGTTATTTGTAGAGCCTGCTTGATATAGTTTCACCTTACACACTCCACACCCTGCTTTAGAGTTATCATTGTGAGTAAAATCCATCCAGATTTTACTCTGTTGCCAGCTGTCACTCATTTCCTCACCTTTCCAGTGTTTTGTATCTGTTAAGCTGGATTCATGCTGCACCTCTTCTGTCCACGTACGTGTAACCGGAAACCTCGTGTGACGAAATTTACATCATCGTCTCCACTCCGCTAGTGTCTGCAGTGCTCGACCGTGGAGGACTGCGTGCAGCCCAAATTTTGTGACCGCACCGCCTGCCCACAACCTGAATGCGTTGAAAAGCGCAAGGCTGAACGTCCCATTCACGAGGTGGTGATATCGGCACAGCATACCAAGATAAAGTAGACGAAGAAGACAACGAGGAAGCAGAAGACGAGAATAAACATACATGAATCATACATAAATACTTCAGCAGCAGCAGCAGTATCTTCGTGGAAAAGGAGTGAAAACCGGAAAGTCAAGCAGCAGAAAGCAAGCAGTGTTTCTTCATTGGTGAAAATCCTGGCGTGTCAGTGCGATCTATCAGGCAGGAGTGAAACTAACTAACTAACCTGCACTTATATAGCGCTTTTCTAGTCACAAAGACCACTCAAAGAGCTTTCACTAATACTAACTCTCTATTCTAAGGGCCTATAGGAAACATATCTAGGGACAATTTAGAACAGCCAATTAACCTAACATGCATGTCTTTGGATTGTGGGAGGAAACCGGAGCCCCCGGAGTAAACCCACACAGCACAGGGAGAACATGCAAACTCCACCCAGAAAGGTTCCAACCCCTGCCAACCTGGAGATTTGAACCAGGAACCTTCTAGCTGTAAGGCAACAGTGCTAACCACTGCACCGCCGTGCTGCCTACAAATGATGGTTGTGCTCATGCATCAACCGTTTGGCCTGGGTAGATGAAAAAAGTGAGCATGAACAGCGCCGGCGTGCGTGCCGGGCTCATCCAAAACGCACGGGGACCAAAGCGGACTAGAGGGGAAATGCAGCATGAATAAGGTTTTTGGGCTGTTCCCTCTTGTGTCCCTCCCTCGTTTCTGTCCTGTGTGTGTATGCATGCTGCTGCAAGAAACCCTGCCCCTCCCCCTTCTGTTCAATGCAGCCAATCATGTGCGGATTGAGCAGAAAAAACAGAGGGGGAAAAAAAGGCAAAGAAACAAATCCAGCTGGCTGTGGTCGGTCACTTCAAAAAGGCAGCTCTAAGAGCCATTTTGTTTGTGAATGACACATCACTATGATGCTTTTTTTCATTCATTCTTTAAGACAAAGTTACCATTAGTTGGCTCAGGCTCACTACCCACACTAGGAGCTATCCAGCTAAGATCAGCAATAGTGACATAAGAGGGAGACACCGTTAAGTGCAGCTCTTGGGCATTTAAAGTGACATGCACTGAAATGAGCCATTCTGAGGAAGGCTGTAAAAGATGATTTTTCATTATGCTCCAATAATTAAATAATTAAAGGCAATTTGTCCAAAGTATGTCTCAAAAATTTCATTAAGACTTGTGGAAACTGGAAATATAGAAAAAGTGAAGTCAATGAGACCTTTAAACCTATTCCCATAAATAATTTATTTTTTAAGTGATATTTGAAATTTGGGTGAAGCATCTCTTTGTTTACCTTAAAGATACATGGCTGATTAATTGGCTATAGGGGCGGTAGTGGCTCAGGAGGTACAGCGGGTTGTCCGGAAAGTTGGCAGTTTGAATCCCACTCTTCCCACCCTGCCATTGTGTCCTTGGAGAAGACACTTTACCCACCTTGCCTCCAGTGTCTGCAGTGGGGCAGAGATGTCTCTGTGTCTGTGATACTGGTATTTGAATGTGAGTAAATATTCAATATTGGTCGGAGAGGTTGGTATAGATTGGCAGCCATGTTTCGTCAGTCTGCCCCAGGGTAGCTGTGGCTACAGATGTAGCTTATTACTACCATTGTCTGTGGAGTGAATGAATAATAGACTCATTGGAAAGTGTCTTTGGGTGTCATGAAAAGCGCTATAAAAGACAACCTCCAGTCATGCGCACAGTGAAGTTATGGTCTGAGGAGGCAATGGACGCTCTAAAGGACTGTTTTGAAACCACTGCCTAGGAGCAGCTCTGCGATCCACATGGTGAGGACATCGATGGCCTCACTCACACCATCACGGACTACATCAGCTTCTGCGTGGACAACACCGTACCCACCAAGACCATACGGTGTTGCTCGAACAACAAACCCTGGATCAACCCTGAGATAAAAACACTTCTGAGAGAGAAGAAGAGGATCTTCAGGTCGGGGAACAGGGAGATGCTGAAGTCCGTACAGAGGGAACTGAGAAGGAAGATCAGAGAAGGCAAGGACAGCTTCAGGAAGAAGATGGAGGACAAACTGCAACAGAACAACATCAGCGGGTTCTGGAGAAACCTTAAAACCATCTCTGGGCTCCAGAATACCTCCTCCCAGGCCACGGGGGGCAGGGAGTGGGCGAACAATCTGAACCTGTTTTTTAATACGTTTGACCAACCGCCCTCCTCCCCGACTGCACAACAACCACTGCTGCCTCTAAAGTCATCGAGACCTGCTTTCCATACCCCACTCCACCAACACCCCCCCACTCCCAGCGCAGAGCCCCCCAATCTGACCCTCACTAAGACCCAGGTGAGGACAGAGCTGAGGAAGATCAAGGCGAGGAAGGTCTCGGGACCGGACGGCATCAGCGCAAAGCTCCTCAAGTCCTGTGCAGACCGGCTGTGTGGGATTGTGGAGCACATCTTCAACCTGAGCCTGAAGCTGGGGAGGGTACCACAGCTGTGGAAAACATCTTGTGTGGTACCTGTACCAAAGACTTCCCACCCCAAAGACCTGAACAGCTACAGACCAGTGGCCCTGACATCTCACATGATGAAGACCCTGGAGAGACTGCTCCTTGCTCACCTCCGCCCCCTGGTGGGACCAGCGATGGATCCACTCCAGTTCGCCCACCAGCATGGCATTGGGGTGGAGGATGCAGTGATCTTCCTCCTTCACCGTTCTCTGTCCCACCTGGAGAAGCCCGGGAATGCAGTGAGGATCATGTTCTTTGACTTCTCCAGTGCTTTCAACACCATCCAACCGATGATCCTGAAGGACAAGCTGCTGTGCGCAGGGGTGGACCAGCACCTGTCATCATGGATCCTGGACTACCTCACTAACCGGCCACAGTTTGTGAGAACCCGAGATTGTGTGTCTGACACGATCATCGGTAGCACGGGGGCCCCCCCAGGGAACGGTTTTGGCTCCCTTCCTGTTCACCCTTTATACTGCGGACTTCTCATACAACACAACACACTGCCATCTACAGAAGTTCTCTGACAACTCTGCGATCGTTGGCCTCATCTCCAACGGAGATGAAGCTGAGTACAGAGGACTTATCCAGGACTTTGTGGACTGGTGCCATCGGAGCTGCCTCCAGATCAACGCGAGGAAAACTAAGGAGCTGGTGGTGGACTGCCGCAGGCAAGGACAACCCCTCACAGCACCAGTAAACATACAGGGAACAGACATTGAGATGGTGACATCCTACAAGTACCTTGGTGTTCATCTGAACAATAAACTAGACTGGTCACACAATACCGACGCACTCTACAAGAAGGGACAGCGCAGGCTGTTCCTACTGAGGAGACTCAGGTCTTTTGGTGTACAAGGGGCGCTGCTGAAGACATTCTACGACACGGTGGTGGCATCAGCCATCACTTTTGGAGTGGTCTGCTGGGGCAGTGGCATTACAGCAGCCGATAGGAAGAGACTGAACAAACTGATCAAGAAAGCTAACTCTGTCCTGGAGTAACGCCTTGACCCAGTGGAGGAGATAGGAGAGAGAAAGATGGTGGCTAAACTGTCATCTCTGCTGGAGTCTGAGTCCCACCCTATGCAGGACATACTGAACGCACTGAGGAGCTCATTTAGCAGCAGACTACATCATCCTAGGCGCGCAACTGAGAGGTTTCGCAGGTCCTTCCTACCTACAGCTGTCAGACTGTACAGTATAACCTAAGCAGGGCTGCTCGCAGAGATCGCAAAAAAACGTGACGACCTAACAGTATTGAATGCAAAAGATGCAATAGACTTACACAAATGGTCCCCTCCAGTATACAACTAGGACAATATCAGTCGCTCCGGAGGGTGACAATATGTATGGGTACATATTGATACTATGTAGGATAACTAAGTAGACAGTTATGGTGTTTATTCCATCTAGCTACAATGCTCCGCACTGTGTATATATATTTATATATTTATGTGTGCATATGTATATTCACTGCTCTTATTTTTCTTATCTTCTTAATTATTGCTCTGAGTGTTGCTATCCCTGTGCTGTTGCAATCCTGGAATTTCCCCATTGTGGGACTAATAAAGGCTTATCTTATCTTATCTTAAATGCAATGCATTATTATTTTTTTCCTCGGGATGGGTTGTCGGTAATGAACCTTTGCACTGTTTGTGTTATGTCTGGAATCAGAGTTGGAGTCTTTCTTATGTCATGCAGCAAACTGAACTTTATTGAACACACCCAGAACTATTTATAGTGGTGCCACAGCCCGCCTGACGTCACACCCAGAGCAGGTATGGCAAGACACACACACTCCACCTTCTACACACAACATTCCCCTCCCCCTTACAAAAGTGCAAAACACATACATACAACTCATACCCACCCCAATTAAGGACCTGAATCATGCACTAAGGGAAATAACGGTAAACGGTGAACAAGAATGGCCTAACACATTCCCACAAAACAACTAAAATCAGCGTGTTTACACAGAATACAGAAAATAATCCCGTATCAACACACTCACATTCCATACTGTTTTTACATATACACATTAAAATTATTCACGTTACACCAATGTCCACGGGGAGCCAAGGGTAAAACCGGCTCGGAGGCCCAGGGCAGCCCCATGGCATGCGTGCCCTCGGCAGTCGCCTGCCCCCGGGGTCGAAGCTGACCTCTTCGACGAGAAAGTCTCTTCTCCTCACCCTCGACCGCTTCTCTCGTCTGGACCCGCAGTGCTGCTGCCCGGCACGCAGTCCCTCTGTACCTGTCGGTCAGCCCCCGACCACCTTCGGAACCGCTGCAGCTGCCGCCGTTGTATCTCCAGACGATCCATCCCCCTGCGTCCGAGCTCCGGGGAAAACCAAAACTCGCACGTCACTGTCACTCATCGACTCGGGCACCTCGCTGTAAGGCCCAGCACCCTCATCCAAGGCGCTTTGAGCCCTGGCACTGAGGTCCTGTCTGACCTCCGTGGTACCCGGCACCTCCTCTCTGTCGTAAAAGGTGCTCCGCTGCTGCTTCCTGGGACTTTCAGCATCACCTTTGTCAGTGTCACTCATTGACCCAGGCACCTCGTCGCTGCGCCCAGCACCATTGTCCAAGGTATTCCGCTGCACTGCCTCTGTGCCCGACTGTCGCTGTTCCGATTCTAGCGTGCTGAGCTCCTCGGCTGGCTTGTTGTCTTCGGTGACCGTGGGCTTCCCCACTCGTGGCCCCAGTTCCACGTTGAAGTCCAGCTGGTAGCGCGTAGCTTGGTTTTGGCGCGCATCTAGCTTCGTGGCTAACTTCTCCATAGTCACTGACTGAGCTTCTAGCTTTCCCGTGCTAGCTAGCTTAGCTTCTTTTGGTGCCAACAGCTCCATTACCCGCAGTTTCGGGGTCCTCGTATATTCGGCAAAATATTCGGCCAGCCGCCTGATAGCATCCCCATAAGACTCCATTTCTCCCAACATACAGAGAATTTACCGACCTTCTGAACCAAGATGGTGGGCCAGAAGTGCTCATCTTCGTACTCCATCGAGTCTACTTAGGCCCAGCGCCACGATGTAACCCTTGAACATGGCCACCCAGTTCGGCCACAGGATTGCTGGCTCTCCCGGATATTCCAGAAACGGTGATAATGGTGGTATTATATGTGGGATTTGACTCATGGGGCTTGCCGTAGCCTGGCCGAGGGGTTGGGGTTGATGACGTCAGACGGGCTTGTTTGGTGTTCAGTTGAGAGAGGCTCCCGTTTCATGTTATCCAGACATAACATTTGGCGACGAGGATTAAAATGAGGGTGTGTATCAAACAACCACCTCCGTTCTTGCAGTCTCCGGGCATGCCAGCTGTGCCGTGGGCCTGCTGGAGGGAGATGTTCAGCGTGTATGTGGCTGCGGCCGGCCTGGGTGACGCCAATGAGGAGAGACGGAGGAGCCTGATTTTCCACCACCTCGGTGAGGAGGGCCAGCCGATATTCTTTGGGCTGTGTGGCAACGGTTCGCGGAAAGATGGTTTTGAATTGATGGACTGTGTTTTCAGAGATCATTCCACCATCACGGTGCAGAGGTATGAGTTTTTTGACTGCCAACAGCGAATGGGTGAGTCCACTCATTCCTTTTTTACAGCACTACACAGCCTAGCAAAAGAGTGCGCCTTTGGGCCTATCGAGGAGGAGCTGGTCTGGGATAAGCTAGCCCACGGTACTAATAACATGTGGCTGAAGAGCAAGCTAAAGCTAACTAAAGACTCTCTGTCTATGGAAAACATGTTCGACCTGGTTAGGCAGAGTGAGTACACAGTTCAGCGGAGTTTGCCAGCGTTGGCTAAAGGGAGTGTAGCCACTCAAGTTTCCCCACCAAGCAAAGCCATTAGCAAGGTGGCTGATTCTCCGGGGCGGACCCCCAGGAGGCGGCGGACTGCGGCGCTAGACAGGGCCTATACTATCACCACTAAATCATTGGTGGCGGAGTCCAGAAACACGACACAGGTGTGTGTGGCACGCTCGAAGAAGGGACCATTGAAATGGTATGTGCTGAAACTCAACGGAGTTGACGTGCCGCTTATGGTAGACTCAGGGGTTGGCAGGTCCATTCTAAGCATGGCTACTTAGAAGAGACTTTTCCTAAATAAAACCATCACGCTGGAACAGTGAGAATGTTTGGATACGGCCACGCCAAGATCAAAATGGTGGGCATGGTTGACTTTTCAGTGAAATGTGGGTCAAAGACAGTCCTTACATTCACTTTCCAAATCTCGCGTCACTTGCTAGGGATAGATCTGCTGGGGGAATTGGGATTTTCCACCAAGGACCCAGAGGGCTCAACGGTACTTACAGTATGCCCCAAATGGCATGTCCGCTGGCCGGTGCTGTTTAGGGGCCTGGGATGCATCAGCGCATTCCACCACCGCCAGCTCATGGATTCAAGTGTGACGCCAAAAATTCAACCGCTATGGTGGCATCCCCTTGCCCTACAGGACGATGTTTCAGCGGAGTTGACCAAACTGCTGGAAGCAGGCATCATTGAGAGAGTGGATGCGTCACCCTGGATATCAAATATCGTGGTGGCCAAGAAAAAATCGGGTGGCATCTACCCATGTATTGATCTCAGGATGGTAAATAAGGCGATCGTCCCGGATAAGAACCTGCTTCCAGTGATGGAGGAACTTACTGCAACATTCAGCGGTTCACAAGTGTTCACGAAGTTGGACCTTCGCCAGGGTTACCTGCAGGTGCCCCTCCACCCAGCCAGCAGGAACCTGGCAGCATTCATGACCCACATGGGTGTGTTCAGGTACACTCACATGCCGTTTGGTCTAAGTTCAGCACCCAGTTGTTTCCAGAAAATAATGTCCACAATTCTGGCCGGCCTCGAGGGTGTGGTGGCCTTGATGCCATCATGGTACATGGCACGTCACGTGAGGAACACGATGATCGGTTGGGATGGGTGCTGACGGTACTACAGGAACATGGAGTCACCCTGAACGGAGAAAAGTGTATTTTTGCAGCAGACTCCATCGAGTTTGTGTGGTTCCGGTTGACGGGGGAGGGGGGCTGTGGCCCTTGCATTCGAACGTGGAGGCGGTCCTATGCCTCCCACAACCATCGACACCTACACAGATCTCCTCGTTTCTGGGTATAGTGAACTTTTATGGGCATTTTATTCCCCGCTACTCAAAAATAATTGCACTCCTCTGGGCATTGTTGAAACAGGATGTGCCATGGCAATGTATCCCAGCCTATTCAGCGGCAGTTACTAAGCAGAAGCGGCAACTCACTTTCCCTCCGGTGCTGGCCCATTTTGATCCAAAACGGCCTACCATTGTGACCTGCGACGCGTCTGGCTCAGCTGTGGGGGCGGCTATGTCCCAGGTGCAGGATGGCACGGAATGCCCGGTGGCATTCACATCGAGGTCTCTCTCAGCAGCTGAACAAACGTACGCCGTGGGTGAGAGAGAGGCACTCGCCTGTGTCTGGGCGTGTGAACGGTGGCATATTTACCTCTATGGGCACCATTTCACTCTACGGACAGACCACCGAGCGCTGACGACATTACCGGAGACGTCAGATTTGGGACACAGACCTTTGCGGCTCCACAGATGGACGGAGCGGCTGAGGGCCTACAATTTTACCACCCAGTTCACCCCTGGCAAGGATAACGTAGTGGTGGATCTCCTGCCTCATGCCACGGCCAACTCCATACTACTGGACAACAACGATGACGGCGATCCAACAGAGATGGATCTGGTTAATACACTACACGGGGCCCTCCAGGATATAGTATCCCCCCAGGAACTTTGGGCGGAGTCTGAATGAGACCCCGTGCTGTCACAGCTGTGCTTGGTGATTAGACAGGGTTGGCCCACAAAGGTGCAGGACGGGCTGGCGCCCTTCCACCGGTTTAAAGACGAGCTGAACTGTTGGGATGATGGGTGTGTGGCAAGGGGACACTGCACGCTAATCCCGGTGTCTCTGAGGCTGCGTGTACTAGCGATGCGCCACAAAGGCCACCTGGGCGTGGTCAGGGTAAAGCAGCGCTGCAGGGATTCTGTTTGGTGGCTGGGTATTGATAAGGACATTGAAGCTATGGTGAAAAACTGTGTCCCGTGTTTGGAGAGCAGGAAGACCAGCGGACCACCCCCTCCACCCCTGTGGCAGCTGCCATATCCGGAAGGCCCTTGGAAATACATACAGTTGGACATTTGTGGCGAACTGCATGCAGCACCCCCGAACAGTCGGTTCCTGCTACGACTTGTTCTCAAAGTGGCCGGAGGTGCTACCCACTAACTCAGTCATGATAGATGTGGTTACGGGTTTCCTCTCATTGCTGTTGGCCAGGTGGTGGTGGTGGGGGGGTGTCCCGAACATGATCACGACTGACAATGGCCCGCAGTTCACCTCTGGGGTGTTTGAAGAATTCTTGAGCGGTAGGGGCGTGGAACACATTAAAACCGCTTTCTACCATCCCCAGGCCAATGGGGGCATTGAATGTTTCAACAAAACCCTGAAAAATGGACTGAGAGCCCATATGGTGGATGGTTTTGCATTTCTGGATGCCCTCCAGAGTACACTGCTTCACTACAGGGCAACAGCCCATGCTACTACAGGATGCTCCCTGGCGGCTCTCATGCTGGAACATGAACTGCTTCTACCTTTGGATCGACTTTGGCCACCTACGACTCACTCTCCAAGGAATATGGACTCTACACGGGACCGGGTCGCTGCACAACAGCGTAAAATGAAGCGACGATTTGACAGGAAGCACAGAGCGAGAGCCGACAGACTGAAGGTGTCGGACCAGGTTTTGGATTAGACACCCTAACCGCACACATAAGTTGTAGCCGCTCTGGGGCCCCTGCGGATCACGAAGCAATGGGGCCAGGACACGTTCGAGATGGGTCGCAGTGGCACTCCAGCAGATGCAGAAAGTCTCCACCAGAACAGAGGACTGGAACTATGACGAGACAGCCTGACATGGGGTGGGACTGGTTGGACTGGGGTAGTGAGAACTCACAGACACGGCCGACGGTGCCTGGTGCAGAGTCCCCGCCTAGGGGACGCCCAGCTATGGTTCGTCAGAGGCCCGGGTACCTGGAGGATTATGTATTACAGACAGCAATAACTGATGTGTGTTGGGACTGAGCGGCAGACATCTTTTTTTCGATTCAAGATGGCGCCCACAGTGGCCGCCATGGTGCTTCGCTGCCCTTTAATTTGTTTGTTTCTGTTCATCAGTTGTGTGTCTGCCTGCTCTTATACCCGAGAAGACCTTCTAAATATCAGGTCTTTCACTCCCACGGACCTTCTCCCGGTTTTTTTTGGCTCCTGCCGCCGATCTGGTCCACTTTCTAGCCCAAAAAGTGAGACGGCGGAAGAGAGGAAAACGTGCGGGAGCTCTCGAACGGCTTCAGAAGAGGGGCACGCGCACAGCCTTGCCTGGAATATTTCTGACCAATACCAACTCTCTCTCTAACAAGGTAGACGAACTGAGACTGCTGATGTGATTTAAGGACCTCGCTAATTCGTCCGCCCTCTGTTTTACTGAGACTTGGCTTAATGATTCTACTCCGGACAGCGCGATCAGCCTTGAGGGATTTCAGCTGTTTCATGCTGATCGCGTCACAGAGCTCTCCGGTAAGTCTAAAGGAGGAGGAGTATGCTTTTACATTAACAGCAGCTGGTGCTCTGATGTAACCGTGATTTCCCGGCACTGTTCTCCCGACCTAGAATTTCTCTCCATTAACTGCAAGCCATTTTATTCCCCGCGGGAGTTTGCTTCATTCATATTGATCGCTGTGTACGCCCCTCCCGACGCGGACGCGCGCGTGGCTCAGCGCGCCCTCGCAGATCACATCCAACATGCGGAGCGGACTTTCCCGGACTCCCTGGTTATTGTGGTTGGCGACTTTAACCAGAGCAATCTGAGTCACGAGCTCCCCCGATACAAACAGTTTATTAAATGTCCAACCAGAGGTGAGAACACACTAGATCACTGTTACACCACAGTGAAGGACGCATATCGCGCTGTTCCCCACGCTGCGCTCGGATTATCTCATCACGTGATGGTCCACCTCATTCCCACATACAGACAGAGACTGAAGCTCACTAAACCTGTTGTGACCACCAGGAAGAAATGGACCAGTGAAGCTGAGGAGAATCTGGAAACGTGCATGGAAATAACTGACTGGGGCATGTTTAAAGGAGCCACACATGATCTTAACGAGTACACAGACACTGTGAACTCATATATCAACTTTTGTGAGGAGAACATTCTTCCATCGCGCACCAGGGTGAGATACTCTAATGATAAGCCCTGGTTCACTGCCAAGCTCAGACAGATCAGGAAGGAGAAGGAAGCAGCGTTGAAAAGTGGAGACAGGGACTGCTACAGGGAGGTTAAATATTGGTTTAACAGAGAGCTGAGGAGAGCTAAATCTGTGTATTCTGAGAGACTCCAGCAGCAGTTCACTGCTAATTACTCGGCTTCTGTATGGAGAGGACTGAGGCAAATCACCAACTATCGGCCTCAGGCTTCTGAAGGTCAGGATGACAAAGCCCTTTGTCAAAAACTGTCCCAACATTACGCCCGTTTTGACACCTCGTCAACTGTGTCCAACTCCCCCCCTCCACCCAGCTCCACTGCCTCCTTGGCCGCTAATTCATCAAAAGCGGTCCCCCCCTCCTCCTCCTCCCCCCCTGCCCTTGTCATCAGTGTGCAGGACGTGCACAGACAGTTCTCCAGACTGAACTCACGCAAGGCCCCCGGTCCAGACGGCGTGTCTCCCTCCACCCTGAGACACTGTGCGAAAGAGCTGGCTCCTGTCTTCACAGACATTTTTAACACCTCCCTTAAGCAATGCCACGTGCCGACCTGCCTCAAATCTTCCACCATCATCCCTGTCCCCAAGAAGCCACGGATTACTGGACTTAATGACTACAGACCTGTAGCGCTCACCTCTGTAGTCATGAAGTCCTTTGAGCGCCTGGTCCTGTCCCACCTCAAGTCCATCACCACTCCCCTCCTGGACCCGCTGCAGTTTGCCTACCGAGCCAACAGGTCTGTGGACGACGCAGTCAACCTGGCCCTCCACTCCATCCTGCAGCACCTGGACTCCCCGGGAACCTACGCCAGGATCCTGTTTGTGGACTTCAGCTCTGCATTCAACACCATCCGCCCCGCTCTGCTCCAGGACAAGCTGTCCCTGCTTGGCGTGCCTGACTCCCTCTGCAGGTGGATCACCGACTTCCTGACGGACCGGAGGCAGCATGTGCGGCTGGGGAAGTCTGTCTCAGACTCTGTTAGCATCAGCATCGGATCACCCCAGGGCTGTGTACTTTCCCCCCTACTCTTCTCCCTTTATACCAACTCCTGCACCTCCACCCACCAGTCTGTTAAGCTGATCAAGTTTGCGGACGACACCACCCTCATCGGGCTCATCTCCAACGGCGATGAGTCCGTCTACAGGAGAGAGGTGGCCCAGCTGGTGTCCTGGTGCAGCCACAACAACCTGCAGCTGAACGCTCTGAAGACAGCGGAGATGATTGTGGACTTCAGGAAAGTCACAACCCCCCTGCCCCCCCTCACCATCACAGGCTCTCCCATCACCATTGCAGATTCCTTCCGCTTCTTGGGCACCACCATCACCCGGGACCTCAAGTGGGAGCCAACCATCAGCTCCCTCATCAAAAAGGCCCAGCAGAGGATGTTCTTTCTGCAGCAGCTGAGGAAGCTCAAGCTACCCACCAAGATGTTAGTGCAGTTCTACACGGCCATCATCGAGTCCATCCTCACCTCCTCCATAATTGTGTGGTACGCAGGAGCTACTGCGAGGGACAGACTAAGGCTGCAGCGCGTCGTGCGCACTGCTGAGAAGGTGATCGGCTGCAAGCTCCCATCTCTCCAGGACCTGTACATCTCCAGGACCCGGAGGCGTGCAGGCCGGATCATAGCCGATCCCTCACACCCTGGTCACGTACTGTTTGCCCCCCTCCCCTCAGGTAGAAGACTTCGGTCCATTCAGACTAAAACCTCCCGGCACATGAACAGCTTTTTCCCCTCTGCCATCAGACTGCTGAACATTAAGTGACTTATTGACTCTCGTGCACTATGTACAGCAGCTCAACCAGACTCATGTCATTCATCGCTGTTTTTCTGTTGCATTATCGACTGCACATCATCTGCTACTTGCTAATTTATTTAAAACTGCTGTGACTAGTATTACTCATTATTATTATTATATTATTATTATTATTCTACACTTATTGCATGGTTTTAGTCTTTAATTTTTTTTTTTTAGTTTATCTCTTTATCTTATCATGTTTTAATGTTGTAGCATTGCACCGAGACAAATTCCTAGTTTGTGTACTACATGAACAATGGCAATAAATCTGATTCTGATTCTGAGAGTAATCCTCTCCAACATGCTGGGGCATTCTAGTAGTCTACCCAGATGCCCGTTTGGTTGGCTGAGTTTTGCATATTTAGTGTTATGTATATGAAAGACAAACGGGGAGACGACATTGTGTTTAGTTTTCTGTTCGGGCGGGGGTGGGGGGGACTTTGACTTTATGAAGGGGGGAAATGTTATATGTGGGAATTGACTCTCGGAGCTTGCCATAGCCTGGCCAAGGGGTTAGGGTTGATGATGTCAGGCGGGCTACGGCTGTGGTATATACAGTATTGTGTTGTTCATAATAATAAAAGGAGTTTGGTGTTCAGTTGAGAGAGGCTCCCGTTGTTGTGTGTGTGTGTGTGTGTGTGTGTGATGCTGTACCTGCCTACGGGGTGACGTCAGGCGGGCATGGTCCACTGTGTATATATTCTGTTGAATGCACAAATAAAGAGAGTTCATTAGCTGTGTGAGGAGTGACTCCGATTCCCCTTATTCACAGACATAACATTTGGTGACGAGGAAACCAATGGGATACCTCCACCACTGCCACCATTCCTGGAGTGTGCAGGAAAGCCGGTGATCCTGTGGCCAGAGTGGAGGTCCATGTTTGAGGAGTACATCAGGGCGCTGGGCTTGCACTGGCTTGGTGGAAGACAACGGCGGGCACTCCTGGCCCATAATCTCGGTGCGGAGGATCCTCGGTACGCTAGATGGAGTGGACCACTACGAGGATGCTGTTGAGAGGCTGACCGAACACTTCAACGGGCAGACGTGGACCATGAAGCAGTGGGCGATGGAACTGGTGGCGCCAGGATCAACCGAGCTAGTTAGTTTTGGGAAGCTAGCGGCCCACTCTGCGCCTATGGATGGGCTAGCTGAGGAACTAACTTCACGCCAAAATCAGGCAGTGAAAGGCAAGCTGGACGTCAAGGTTGTACTGGGACCATGAGTAGAGGAGTCCCCGGTCACTGAGGACAGCAAGCTAGTCAGGGAGCTCGGGACAGTGCAGGACCATAGTGCTGATGGGCCGGATGGCGCGGTGTGCGATGACGGCAGAGAAGGGATGCAGCAAGAGTCAATCACACAGCTGGAGGCTAGACAGCAGGAGAGCGGGTCCACGGAGGCTGGGAGCCACAGGCAAGAGCAGCAGCAACCGGGCGTGGAGACAGCGCAGCAGGGCACTGGGAGCGAGGGTGCCGGGAGCAGCGATGAGACACCCGGGTCGGAGAGGGTCGCTGACGAGTGCGAAGCTGAGAACCCCGGGAGTGAGCAGCAGCAGCTGGACACGGTGGAAGCACAGCGGAGTGCCCTGGACGAGGGTGCTGGATGGTTCAGCGAGACGCCTGAGGCAGCGAATGGCGCTGACGAGTGGGCTTCGATTTTCACCGGAGTGCGGCCACGGGGGGTTGGACTGGTTGGAGCCATGATGGCGGAGCTGAAGGTGGTCGGAAGCGGACTGATGGACACGGAGGGACGGCGCGCCGGACAACAGCACTGCGTGGCCGGAGGGAAGATGAAGCTAATGGTGGGAAGAGACATTTTTGCTGGGGAGGGTGGCTTCGACCCTGGGGGCAGACAACGGCCAGGGGTGCACATGTCGTGGGGCTGCCCGGGGCCTCCGGGCCAGTTTTGTCCATGGCTGTTCAGGGACATTGGACTGACTTAAAACACTTTATGTAAATATATGTATATATATCTTGCTGGTGTGAATGAGAGTGTATATGGTATGGGATTATTTTAGATATTTTAAAGACTATGTCCAATTTAATTTTTTTTTTTTGCGTGAACATGATAGGATGTTTTATTACAGCTCGTGGTTCCCTGTTCTTAGTGCGTGATTTGGGTTCTAAATTGGGAGGTTTTAATTGTGTATGTGGTTTTGCACTTTTCTAAATGGGGGGGGGGGATTGGTGTGTGTGTGTGTGTGTGTGTGTGTGTTGTACCTGCCCACAGGGTGACATCAGATGGGCACGGTTCACTGTCTATACAGTATATTCTGTTGAATGCTCAAATAAAGAGAGTTCATTAGCCGCATGAAGAGTGACTCCAACTCCCCTTATTCACAGACATAACAGGTGGAGGCAGCCCATATGCTCCCATAGTTGTGTGTCTATATATATATATATATATATATATATATATATATATATATATATATATACTGTATATACAGTATATATTTGCCTTCTGATTGTTGCTCTGAGTGTTGCTATCCCTGTGCTGCTGCAATCCTGGAATTTCCCCATTGTGGGACTAATAAAGGCTTATCTTATCTAGTTTTTCCTCGTCGCCAAAATGTTATGTCTGGAATCAGAGTCAGAGTCTTTCTTATGCCATGCAGCAAACTGAACTTTCTTGAACACACCCAGAACTATTTATAATGGTGCCGCAGCCCGCCTGACGTCACACTCAGGGCTGGTACGGCAAGACACACACACCCCACCTTCCACACACAACGCTCCGCTCCTGGCCAAAAGAAAAAGAGGAAGACCTTTTCTTTTTGTAGTCTGTCTGACCTCACCAACATGGTTTCCACCTTCGTCCACTGCAGACCCGCTGTCGTCACTGACGGAAAAAGCCGAAACTTCCCGACCAATCTGTCAGTCTGGTATGTAAACAAGGTCAGATACTGCAGTACAGGACCAAACTGTTTGTGAGCGGACGGCCCTTCAATACAGAGTCAATAAAGAGAAAAATCCCAACAGCTGCATCACATCTGTGACGAGCGAGGTAAGCGCGCCTAACAATGCCGTTATGCTATGCTATAAAACAAGGCGGGGACGGTTTATAACAGATCTCCGGTTAACTGCTATAGGTGTTGACAATTCCTTAGTTAGATATCTGAAAAAATGCCACGATGTGAGAATTTGTCTGCGCCATAAAAAAAAAAAAACAACGCAGATTTGCTGCAAAACTGGCGCAGCAGGTCTGCGCAACGATCAGCTGCTCTCAAAGTAGGTCGCTGCAAAACCTGCACGGTCATGCGTTCCCACAGTATGGACACAGGTCAAGTATTTCCTGCTGGATTACACCGACTGTCTGTTGTCGGCTTCTGATTTTCGTGCAGCGCATCTGGTTGCGGGGTGGTGGGGTGGGGATGGGGGTTTAATACGCATAATAACAATTCTATTTAAAGGTGCAGATGTAGGGAAATGCGTGTGTGCTGCAGTCTTGTGAGAGCTAGTTTGGTCCCGGGTCATACAGGACTGTCTGGGTGATGTAAATCTTGCATGAAAGAAACCCGAGGATCGGGCTTTAAGATGCTGGCTTCAGCTGCAACCCTCCCCAGTCTGGGTCCAAATGAGAACCAGTTCAGACTGGCTGTCACAGCTGATTCAGTGCCATCCAGAGTGTGTTCATGGATTTTTTTTTTTTTTTCCTGCAGATGATGTGGGCCTGTCACGTTTACCGCTGCCCACTTTTATGACCGCAAATGTGTTCCGGTTAATGATCACTTGAGGTTTTCGTGTCTGATCAGTGACCCGTCCGCAGGGTTTTGTAGCTGCGCGCCTCAGCTGAAATATTATAACTTCATTAACTTTTGTTTGCTGTCGATGGGTCATGCTTTCAGTTTGCATCACCGTTTTATGAATTATACTGGTGTTTTGAATGTAAACATTAGAGACAGTAGGCGAGTTTTTTCTTAAGGGAAATTGAGGGGGTATTCAAAAATTTTGCATAAAGTACAAAAATAAATGCAAATATTTACAAATTTTCAGGAATAAAGGGGCAAGAATATGATAAAATATACTAATTTACATATTTAAAAAGTCACACATTATAATTTAATCACTGAGAATACAAATTTAACAAAAAGTCAGATGAAAATTGTAAATCCATCCATCCATCTTCTACCATTTAATCCTTTTCGGGTCATGCGGGGCTGCAGCCTATCCCAGCGTCTTTGGGTGAGAGGCAGGGTACACCCTGAACAGATCGCCCATCCATCGCAGGGCCAGCACAGAGAGACAGACGACCATTCACTCTCACATTCATACCTAAAGACAATTTAGAATCCTCATTTGATGCCAATTAACCTAACGTGCATGTCTTTGGCCTGTGGGAGGAAACCGGAGTACTCAGAGAAAACCCACGCAGACACGGGAAGAACATGCAAACTCCACACAGAGGGTTCACCAATGGGCTCGAACCCACCAATGGTTGAAAATTGCAAATGTGCAAGAAAAAGTTGCAAAATTTTGATAAAGTTGCAAATGTATGAAAAAAGCAAAATCTTCATCAGAAAAAGTTGCCAATTTACAAGAAAAAATTTTGCAAAATTACAAGAGGAAAGACACAAATTTATGAGGAAAAGATATGAAAATTTACAAGAAAAAATTGCAGATTTATGAGAAAACAGTTGCAGATTTACAAGAAAAAAGGTTGCCAATTTATAGGAAAAAAGTTGCAAATTTACAAGAAAACAGTTGCAAATTTACAAAAGAATTGCCAGTTTACAGGAAAAAAGTTACAAATTTACAAGAGGAAAATCATAAATTTATGAGAAAAAAGTTGCAAATTTACAAGAAAAAATTGATAATTTACAAGAAAAAGTTGCAAATTTATAGGAAAAAGTTGCAAATTTACAAGATGAAAATCACAAATTTACCAGAAAAAAAAGATGAAAACTTTTGAGAAAAAATTGCAAATTTATGAAGGGAAAAAGCAAAACAAAAAAAAATTATGAGACAAACATTGTAAATTTCTAATAATTTTTATTTTCTTTTTGCATATAATTGGTGTCTTAAAGTCATTTTCTTCAGTTCTGTAACATGATATAGAAAGGTCTATGATGATATTGGGGGTCAATTCTCTCTTTTTCCAGGTCCCCCTGATTTACGGTTATAGATGTTGATGGGACTTGGGGGGGGGGCATCACCCCCACATTCTCATTCAAATCAACTACTGATGTCCCAGCTTAAAGGCCATGGACGGCATTAATGTGTCCTTAAACAACAGAACAGCAGCACATTAAGACTAACAGTGAACTGTGCTTTTAGAAGCTAAAAGAGAAAACTCATCTGGTTATTTGTAACACCAGGAAGTTGCCCTCAAATGTCCTCACAGTCTGAATGTACTCAGTAAAGGTTTCATTAATATGATGGTTTGAATGTTTTGTTTTTTTTAAATAAATGAGACACTCTTCTGTCTTTTACAGAGAGAGACAGGAAAAAAAAAACAGTCAAAATGATGCAGTGTTTTCACTTCATGGTGGAGCCGGCCAAAAACCTGACGGCCAAGATTAAGGTAACACATTTCTGATGACAACATTTTGTGTTTAATGTTCAAATATGTTTTTGTCTGAGAGGCTTATGGGTCACCTTGATTTCTTAAGAACAGAGTTGATACAATTGGGAAAAAAAAACAAATCCTATCATGACTGTTTTGATGTTTGAAGAAAGAGCGACTCTGTGCAGGGAGTTGATAGAACTGACCAAGGCTGGATGGGAGGGGTGTGTTTCGTTTCTGCTGATGGGATCAAAGCCACTGCATGTGTTGCGTGTGCGTTTGGCCCTGTGGAATGACGTCAGGCGGGCTGCGGCCAGTGTATTATATTTCTGTGTTCGTTCAATCCACCTTATTCCTAGGCCCCATGATGCCTTGTGTGAATTATGGTAGCAACTTCCGGTACTAGTTTAGAACATATGGTTGTCACTGAAACGGGACACTTTTCCTTGTTAAAAAACAATGACTTCGGCATCAGAAATGCGGGAGCATGGCCTTTTGCACCTCAAAACAGTAACATAATCATACCACTTCCCACGACTATCGAGGGGTGGAGAGATGACCTTAAAAAGTGGCCTCGTAGACAGTAGCTCCGCTAGTTAGCGCCACTGCCAAGATGCTAACGGTGTAAACAAATGACCCATGCTGGTAAAATGAGTTACTTTGAGGACATTTTCAAAACTGATGTAATGTTATTTCCATATTCTGTATTGAAAGACCTTCAAAATGATATTTAATTTGTAGGTAGTGTGCAAAAACTGACCCAGAAAAAGATGATTTGTTTATATTTTAACTAGGTTGAAAACTCGCGTTTGATCGGTCGAGAGTTATGTCTTCTGCAAAAACATAGTTTTTTTTTTTTAGAAAGTACAATTTCTAAGCTTTCCAATGATACCAGGCACTCATGGGGTTTTCCCGGGACTTGCCCTACCATACAAAGAAAGAGTCATGATTTATGACTTCTCATTGCCTGTACTCATAATGACGCTGTGCACATCCCAACCAGCACATCTTTCCACCGCAATAAAGTCAGCTGCATTTTGTTAAAATATGTTGGACATAATCAAATTTGCCTTAGAGCAGATGTACGCCACAACACCGTGCTTGGATGTCGTCTGTCACCGTGTGGTGAGAAGCCTCCATTTATCCAGTCTATGGCACAACCACGAACACCAGCAAGTACCAGAACTACGCAAAAACATTCAAAAAATACAAAAACTAGAAGAGCTGAAATTAGCTGCCACTTGAGTGCAAAGCACGTACAGTATGTGGACTATACATTAAAAGGAATTTGAAAAACTTTTCAAAATGCTATTTTAAATGCCCCTGCTGCTCCGCTCTTACTGACTGATTTAACACTAGCCAAAACCAGAAGCTCCGCCCATAGTCGTTCCTACCGCAACACCCCCAGGAATAAGGTGGATAAAGTTCAGTTAGATGTTCGGCATAAGACGACTCTGTTATGTCCATAACCAGTACTCCAATGATGAGGCCGAAGGTGCAGTATAACATAACTTTATTAATGAACTCACAGAACTCTAAGGCGCTCCTGTCGAGACAGAGGTGCTGGTCGAAAAGAGACCGTGGCTCTTCCGGGTAGGCCTTTTATACCTGGGTGGTGGCGGAACCAGAAAGGTGTAGCCGTCACCCATAACGCACACAATAATAATAATAATAATAATAATAATAATCAGAATTAATACATTACATTTTCCCCAAAAGTCCAAGACACATACCATTAGACCCACCCAAATTTCCACCCGAATCACACACTAAAGGTGTGTTCACATCAAACGCGAACGGATGGCGCAGAGCCATACAAAGTGAATGGGAAGACGCAAGTACGTGTGAATTTGCGTAATTGCGCATTTGCGTCCGCTAGCTAGCTAGCTAGTAGCTTTGAGATTCTGCTGTCACCATTGCAGAGTAAACTAGTTACCTCCGCCAGGCCGAAAAGGCCAGGAGGAGGTTATTTTTTTGCCAGGGTTTGTCTGTCTGTCTGTCTGTCTGTCTGTCTGTCTGTCTGTTGGTTAGCAAGATAACTCAAAAAGTCTTGGACGGATTTCCATGAAACTTTCAGGCGTTGTTGGAAATGGTACAAGGACGAACTGATTAAATTTTGGTGGTCATCCGGTTCACCGTCTGGATACAGGAATTTTTTAAAGCATTTTTCAACACTGTAACATAGGGCCATTTTCAACATGTGCGCAGGCGCAATGGAGGGCGCTGGTCGTCGTGTCTGCAACACAAACTCTGCGTTCTTCAACGTTTTAGGCACAAAAGCACGCGGAAAACACTGCTGGCCTGGGCCCACCAGCATGCCTGTGTTTGCGCGCAACTGCAAAACCTCACACGGGCAGCTGTCCGCCGACGGATTCTTTGGCAGAAATTCCCCGGCCAGCCATAGGAGCTGCGCATTTGGCAGAAATTCCCCAGCCAGCCATAGGAGCTGCGCATTTGGCAGAAATTCACCGGCCAGCCATAGGCGCTGCGCAAAAACGAGCTCTCTGCCGGCGAAGCTTCTAAATTCTCGTTTGCCGTGGAGCGCAACCCCAATAATATAATATAAAACCCACGGCAACCTGTCTACCCAATTTGCATCCGTCAGTGGAGGAGATGGACACAACAGCAACACTTCAGTTTATTACCTCCGCCAAGGAGGCAATGCTTTTACTGTCGTCGTCGGCCTCCGTCGGTCTATGATGACCATGGAAGAGAATCCTAAACATCTACTCTGCTGGAACAGCACCGCCTGTGGCTGAACAGGCCGATGCGCGAATGACAGTCCCTGTCACACAGGTCACACTTGTGGGTGGTCTCCGTGCTGCTGGGTCTGTGGCGGTTCTTCCTGCGGGTCCTTTTTTCATCTGCTGCAGCAGTCAGTCTCTCTTCACCTGCCTTGAGCTGTCTGGTCAGGGTGCCTCTCCATTTGGAGCGGTCCGTTGCAAGGTCCTCCCAGCGCTCTGTGTTGATATCCAGGGCCTTCATGTCTCTCTTGCAGACGTCTCTAAAGCGCAGCTGTGGGCGGCCAACGTCTCTCCTGCCAGTTGCCAGTTCTCCATAGAGGACGTCTTTGGGGATTCTGCCATCCTCCATACGGTGAACGTGGCCTAGCCAGCGGAGCCTGCGCTGCCTGAGTAGAGTGAACATGGAGGGAAGGCCGGCGCGGGACAGAACTTCTGTGTTGGGCACTTTGTCCTGCCAGGATATGTCCAGGATGTGGCGAATGCAGCGCAAGTGGAAGGAGTTCAGTCTCTTTTCCTGCCGGGCGTATGTTGTCCACGTCTCACTCCCATAGAGCAGTGTGCTGATGACGCAGGCGTTGTACACTGCCATCTTCGTCTTGACAGAGAGTTTGGGATTCTCCCACACTCGTGTGGTGAGGCGAGCGAGTGTGAAGGCTGATTTTCCAATCCTCTTGTTGATCTCTGTATCAAGGGAGAGGTTGTTGCTGATCGTGGACCCCAGGTACGTGAACTGATTCACGACCTCCAGCTTGTAGTCATCAATGGTGATGGTTGGTGGTGCTTCCGTGCCTTGCGCCAAGACGTTAGTCTTCTTCAGGCTGATGGTAAGCCCGAAGTCCTTGCATGCCTGGGAGAAGCGGTCCATCAGGGTCTGAAGCTCCTGCTGTGTGTGGGTTGTGACTGCAGCGTCGTCTGCGAACAGCATGTCTCTGATTAGAGCCTCGCGTACTTTGGTTCTGGCTTTCAGGCGGGCGAGGTTGAAAAGCCTGCCGTCAGATCTTGTGTGCAGGTAGATTCCCTCTGTTGCTGTGCTGAAGGCATGCCTCAGGAGCATAGCAAAGAAAATCCCAAAGAGGGTTGGCGCAAGTACACAGCCCTGTTTCACTCCGCTGCGTATGTTGAATGGCTCTGAGACGTTGCCATCATGCTGCACTATCCCCTGCATGTTGGTGTGAAACGATTCGATGAGGCTTTGCAACTTTGGTGGGCATCCTATCTTTGGCAGGATCTTGAAAAGGCCCTCTCTGCTGACCAGATCGAACGCTTTGGTGAGGTCGATGAAGGCGACGTACAGAGGCATGTTCTGTTCTCTGCATTTCTCCTGGAGTTGGCGGATGGAGAATATCATGTCTACCGTCGATCGCTCAGCGCGGAAGCCACACTGAGACTCGGGGTAGACACGTTCGGCAAGCTTCTGTAGACAAACGAGAACAACTCGTGCGTAGACTTTGCCAACATCGCTGAGGAGGGAAATGCCCCTGTAGTTGTTGCAGTCGCTTCTCTCCCCTTTGTTTTTGTAGAGGGTGATGATCTTGGCGTCCCTCATGTCCTGTGGTACGGCACCTTCCTTCCAGCACTGGCAGAGGACGTCATGCAATGGCAGCAGTAGGGCGGTCTTGCAGTGCTTGATCAGGTCAGGGGGTATGCCGTCGTTGCCGGGTGCCTTGCCAGCGGCCAAGCTATCAATGGCCTTACTGAGTTCGTCGATGGTTGGCTCGGCGTCAAGTTCGTCCATGGATGGCAGGCAGTCGATGGCATCAAGGGCTGACGGTGTCACGGTGTTCTGTCTAGAGTAGAGGTCGGAGTAGTGTTCCACCCATCTCTCCATCTGCTTGTTCTTCTCTGTGATCATCTCCCCAGTGGAAGATTTGAGGGGGGCCGTCTTGCTCTGAGCCGGACCAAGTGCTTTCTTGATGCCATCATACATACCACGGATGTTCCCTGTTATGGCAGCGGTTTGAATGTCTTGGCTGAGCTGAGTCCAGTACTCGTTGGCACAGCGCCGAGCAATCTGCTGAACTTTGCTTCTCGCAGCCCTGAGAATCTGGAGATTCTTCTCGTTTGGGTACTTCTTGTACTCTGCAAGTGCTGAGCGCTTGGCTTCAATGACGGGGGTCATCTCGGTCAACTTGGCATCAAACCAGTCCTGTGACTTCGAGGTCTTCCTCCCAAAGGTAGCCAAGGCTGTGCGGTAGATGGTGTTTCGCAGCTCTTCCCACTTCTGCTTTGCAGATTCTCCTCCTTGTGGTACACCAAGTTCCTTCTCAAAGGTGGAGGCAAACTGCTCAACAAGTTCTGGTTGGGCCATCTTGCTGGTGTCAATCCGTGCCTTTCCAGGTTGTCTAGCACGATGGAATTTCTTCAGCTGCAGCTTGACCTTGCAACACACCAATGAATGGTCTGTGTCGCAATCTGCACTCTGGAACGAACGGGTGATTAGCACGTTCTTCAGTGAGGTGCGCCTGGTCAGGATCAAGTCTAGCTGGTGCCAGTGCTTTGAGTGCGGATGTTGCCAGGAAACCTTGTGTTGGGGCTTGGTCTTGAAGAACGAGTTTGTGATGCACAGATCGTGATATGTGCAGAACTCGAGCAGCCGCTGTCCGTTGTCGTTCATTCTGCCCACGCCAAAAGGTCCAAGACAGGAGGGCCAGGAGTCGTGGTCAGCACCCACTCTGGCATTGAAGTCTCCAAGGAGAATGAGTTGTTCAGAGTTGGGGATGATCCTGACAGTTGTTGCGAGATTCTCGTAGAATTCGTCTTTTGCCTCTGGTGTGGCTGTCTGTGTTGGGGCATACACACTGACGAGGGTGACTGGGCCTTCAGTGGTGTTCAGGCGGAGGGTGAGGAGTCGTGCAGAGCCAGTGCTGCCCGGTTCCACCATCTTCAGCAAAATGTTCTTCACTGCGAAGCCCACTCCATGTTCCCTGTGTTCGTCACTGCCCTTTCCCTGCCAGTAGAACGTGTAGTCCTTCTCTCTCAGTGTGCCTGCATCAGCTAACCGTGTTTCCTGGAGAGTGGCGATATCCACTCCCAGTCTCTTCAGCTCATTATTGATGATGGCAGTCTTCCTGGTGTCGTTGATGTCCTTGAGGTTAGCAGCGAGTCCTGTCATCATAGTGCGGACGTTCCAAGTTCCCAGTTTTAGAATTGGTCTCTTTTGTTTTATTGTCTTGCCTGGTGCGAAGGTTCTCAGCCTGCTGTTTGGATTTCTCCTTATCCCCATGCACCCAATGAGGAAAGCAAGCTGTGGCGGGACAACACCTTATTGGCCGGGGGCTGCCCAGCTTGAGGCGGGCGGTAGCTGTCCAGTGAGATCTGATGATCCCTCCCACCGTCGGGAACAACCCCTGGCGCCACGCTCTACGCCAATTGAGCAGTGGCTTATAACCGGTAACTGTCATTCCCCGTGTTTTGTCTACGCCAAAGGCGAAGCTGGAGTGTCCTCTCCAGTGATCCGGTGTTCTACCTTCCAGCGTTGGGCGTTGGTAGGATTCAAGCCTGGGCAGGAAGATATGGAGGACAAGATGTTGCCCATGCAGCATGTCCCCCCTCTCCACGTCACTGATGAATCCAAAGGAACAGCAGGGCTGCTACAGTTTGGCACCAGCGCCGTTGCAGGAGCTGCCAGAACGATGTTGAGCACAACATAGAACTGCCTTAGGGGCTCCGACTCCGGATTTTTCCTCAGGGTTGACTCCCGAAGCCTTTCCCGTGACCGGGTATGCCGCAAGGCAGCAGAGGTTTGAAATCAGGGTTTACCTTCCCCTAGATGGGCTACCTTCCCAGGTTGACGAGCCACCATCTACCCGAAGCATCTGGTTTTAAGGCGCCAGAGATCCGCCCTCGCCCCTTCTCCTATTAGTAAAAGCAGTTCCGCCGGGCTTAGAGACTAAACCACACGGGCAGGCTAGGAGTTGGACTTAGTTGTCAGAGGCTTTTCGAGACGCACGCCATAAGGAGCATTTTATGAGCACTGGGAGCTTAACCCCAGTGCCGCTCCTGGCTATGACAACCTTGGAACCAACACTTCAGTTTATTACCTCCGCCAAGGAGGCAATGCTTTTACTATTGAACCACTAATCCTATCACTATCAGATTGATTGTCATTGATTAATTGTGTGTTTATTGCACTGTCCCTGTCAAATAAACAAATAATCATTGTGAATCCAATTGCTAGTCATATGTTTACATGCTCAAGGAATCTGAAAACGTACACACAAACACTGTATGGGGGGAATTGTGGCGCTTGGCAGAGGTCTGCGCTCTCCGAGTGCTTTTCTAGTTAGAAAATGAAACTCACTCACCGGGAGACAGTAGTACCGGGAACTCTTCAGTTGAATCGGGATTTTGGAGTTATTTACCCACGGTTTCCAGCCACAGACGTCCTAGCAAGCTAGCAACGTAAACACCCATCATCTGTGAAGTTTTGGAGGCTTGAGACGACATTTTCAGGTGAGCCCCCGGTCGGATAATGTAAACCTAAGCATGACATTATTTGGGGAATTTCCACAGCAGGTTGAACACAGGTGCAGAAGTTTTAAAGACCACTTCACCTGTCTGCATCTCACTATTTATGTCTGTTGGCGTGTTTACATTGACTTGTAATGTAATCGTGCCACGCGAAAAATTCGCCTGTTCGCGTTTGGTGTGAACGCACCTTAACAGTAAATACAGTAACAGGGCCTGTCCATGCACACAAATAACTAAAACTAGAGGGGGACAGGTGGACTACTGCCCCACCTCCACACGGCCAGACAGGTTATTCTGCCGTCTCCATTATAAAACAGTCCGTAGGACAAAATAAGCTGCTGTGTTCCTAATATAACATGCAAAAAATTAATCCCAAAACATATATACAATCAAAACCTTCTTACAACACTTTACAAACAGACAATATGTGCATCCACACCCCACTGTGCCAGCCCCCCACCCAACACCCTCACCCCACAACTCGGGCAAATCACACATCACACATGCAGTTAGATGCAGCAGTACAAACGGTGTTGGGCCCTTTTTTTTTTTTTTTTTTGCAAAACACACACACAGGGCAATCCCACAGCGAGTAAGTGTGAAACATATCACTTCCATGGCTCGGACAATACACACCTATTAACAAATTCTGCACAAGCCCCCTGATAAAAGTAGCCCACACTCTATTTTTTTTTTTAAATGAGCACTCAACCCAGCCAGTTTTATTCATATACCACATTAACAGAACAATAACGCAGCCTTGGTAGTGCACACATTAACATTTCAAACATTAGCATGTTAATAGAGCAACCCCAAAACACATCGCCCCCTTGCCACCATACAGTCTCGATGGGGAGATCACTGCCCGGAGACCCATCTGGCGGGTCCCGATCAGAGCTTCTCCTACGCTTCGCCCCTGGAGATGAGCCACGTCGGCGCCCCGACACCTCCCTCTCCTCACCGGCACGTCTCAGCTCATTGGGGTGTCTCCACGACCCATTGGACATCTGAAAATAACCGTCCTCCCGGACAGCCACCACCTGCAGCCGTCCCTGGTCCTCTTGTTGTTTCCTCTTGCCCTGAACTCCTCTTAGCTGAGCCTACGCCCTGGGTCGAACCATGTCAGCGACCCGCAGGGGAGCTCGACTTGGCTTCAAACGTCCACGACGTCTAGATCAGGCTTCCTCTCTGGGTCGAACTGCTCCACCGACCCCATGCAAAGCCTGACTCAGCCTCCAGTTTTGCTGTGTGGCATGTCTGTCCACCGTGCCAGCCGGTCCTGCCCCGCTCTCTTTCATTTTAAATGCCGGCGAAGCCATTGCAGCCCCTTGCTTCTCGGTATCTCCAGGCCGAGCTCTGGAAGCAGAGGGAGCTGTCCTCACAGCTCCACCTGCCTTTGGGGCGTTCCACCGTACCGCCCAGTTCCCACATCCAGGGTAACTTGGGCCCTGGCACTGGAACCCGCCCGTGATAGCCCTGGGTGGTATTGGTCCTGTCCATCTCCCAGAATACTAGGCCAATCTTCGTCCCATACTGCATCGTCCACCATGCACGGAGCTTGTTGGTCCCACAAACCACGGCCCGACCACTCCTCTCTGATACTGCTGGTGATTGTAAAGCCCAGTCTATAAAACAGGTCGCAGCCCATCACGTTCGACCCCTTGGCAGTCACCACAAACTGGATATTTGAGACTACAGCCAACTTGTACCTCGCCATCAGCTCCAGCGAACTCACAATGGCTAGTCTGTTACCTCCATAGCCACAATACGGCGTTGACAGTCCTCTTACATGGTAATACGAGAACAAACTCCTCACAGTAGGCCAATTCAACACGGATACCGCTGCGCCCGTGTCCACCAACAACGGCACTTCCACACCGTCCAGCATCACGTCACAGTAAATATGTCCATCTGTGCTCAGGGAGACGGTGGGAATAACCATAGGAGTTGTGGCGGGGGAATCTGTTCTGTGTCGCCATTCCCCTTGCTCAAACTTTTTGCAGGCCCTGGCGAAATGATATAGGAGTCCACACTTGCCGCAGCGTTTGCCCCTCGGCAGACAGTGTCTCGCCTTGTATTGGTGTTTGGTGGACCCGCAGACCAAACATCTGGGCAACCCTGGAGCGGACCTAATCTTAATAGCGGTAGCATAGTCTTCTTTATCTTCTGCACTGTCATCGCTACCCGGGTCCACAGCCTGCGCCGCTGATTGTGAGTCAGACTGCCTCAACGTTGTTCTCTCACCAAGGTCCTTTGATAGTTATCTGCTGCTTCGTACTGTTGAGCTATCTTCACAGCTGCAGTCAATGTCAGTTCACCAGAGTGCGTGAGCAGCCTGAACCATGCCGCAGAACATAACGTGTGCTCCGCCAACTGATCGTGGACTATTTCTTCCTCCAAAGACCCGAATTGGCACTCTCCAGTCAGTTGGCGCAGTCCGCAACATACCGTTGCACCGACTCTCCCGGCCGCTGGCATCGCTGTCAGAACTGGATCCGCCGGACAATGATGTTCTCAGGAGCGCAAAAGTAGCGCACCATTAGCTCAACCACGTCTTCAAAACTATCGCTCTCTCCCAGTGTGCTGAGAATACGTTGCCCTTCAATGCCAAGATTATGGACCAGTATCACTCGTGCATGTAGTTTCTCCAATTCGCCGAGGTTCAATACCACCAAATAATTTTGGAACACTCCAAACCACCTCGCCCAGGGAACTGGCGGCATTAATGTATCCTAATTAATACATTACAGACTCCCGTCTCACTGATTTCTTCTTCTTCTTCTTCATTTAGATTTGATTGGTGGTTGGCAACCAGCCTACAGGTGCATTACTGCCACTGACTTGATTATCATCACTCTATATCTTTGTATAAGGAGTTCTGAACAACTTCTTATATGTGAAAAAATTATCCGTCCTTGTACTGTGTCCGCGGTGCAGCCGAACTCAGATAGCATACATAACATTTTGGCGACGAGGAGAAACTATGGAGGCATATGGGCCACCTCCACCACCGTTTCTACAGTATCCAGGAGAGCCAACAATCCTGTGGCCTAACTGGTTGGCCATGTTTGAAGGGCACATCGCGGCGTTGGGCCTGAGTAGACTCGACGGAATGCTGAGACGAGCACTTCTGGTCCACCATCTTGGCATAGAAGGTCGGAAAATTTTCCACACGTTGGGGGAGACGGAGTCTTATACAAATGCTGTCGGACGGATGGCTGAATCCTTTGCCGAACACACAAGGAGCACGAAGCTGTGGGTGGAAAGGCTGTTGGTGCCAAAAGAAGCTAAACTAGCTAACTCGGAGAAGCTAACAGCTCAGCTAGTGGCAATGGTGAAATTAGCCACAGAGCTAGGTGGGTGCCAAATACAAGCTACAAGCTATAAGCTAGTTTTCACGGTGGAGTCGGAGCCATGGAAGAGGGAGCCCATGTCCACCAAAGGCGACAAGCCATCTGAAAAGCACAGCATGGTGAGTGACTGCAGCACTGGAAGTGAACAAGGTGTGGTGAGCAAAGATGGCACGGGGGGAGAGCAGCAGCGACCAGACTCAGCTCAGTTTTCCCCTGCTAGGGTCGGAGCAGCGGGGGGGGGGGGCATGCTGAGAACCCCGAGAAACAGCAGCGACAGCCGGGCACAGAGACGGACACTGGGCGCAAGCAGTACAAAGATTTACCGGGCACCACAGAGGTCGAGCAGGACCAGCCTCGCTCTGGGTCAGCACAGGAAGACCTCAGTGCCGGAGCCCAAGTCACCCTGGACGAGGGTACTGGGCGTGACGGCGAGACACCTGCGTCATCGAGCGAGGCTGACAAGGTAGCTCCAGTTTTTCCCGGAGCTCGGCCACAGGGGGCCGGTGAATCTGGGGCTACAACGGCGACTGATGCAGTGGTTTTGAAAACAGTCGGGGGCAGACCGACAGGCACGGAGAAACCGTGTGCCAAGCAGCAACACTGCAAGTCCAGCAAGACCCCATTCAGCGTTATGGACTTAGTTTGGGCTTGAAGGGAAGAATGTCCACGGCGGATGTGGGCCGGACGACAGCCGAAGGAACACCAGGAGCGGCTGCACATCGTGGCTCAGCTGGGCGCAGCTTATTTCCAGCTGTCGGACGACTCAAGGAAGCATGCCAACGAAGCGCAGCATGTCCGAGAGAAGGCTTCGGATGGTGGGTCCAGACGAGAGAGGCGGTCGATGGTGAGAAGAGGCACTCTTGGCTGTAAGTTCAGTTACGACCCCGGGGACAGGCTGCTTCCAGGTGCGCCTACCGAGGGGCTGCCCTGGGCCTCTAAGCCGGTTCTACCCTTTTCTGCCTGAGGACAGTGGTGTAACTTGAAATATTCCAATGTTCATATATTTATGGGGTGTTAAAGTAATAATAATAAGAGTGAGTATGTTTGTATGTTTGCATGTGTTCTGGGAAAAGTTCTAGTATTTATATGTTTATGTTGTGATATGGGATTATTTTATGTATTGTAATTTAGTTTAGGAACACGGCAGCACTTTGAGTTTATCAATGGACCTTTTTTTAGTTTATCAGTGGCAGAATACAACTCCTCTAAAGCACTCCTGAACCATCACTAGCAACCGCTAAATGGCTTTTTGTTCTTTCTGAAACCTTTTCAAGTAGTTCCTCTGGGGGAAAAAAAAAATCATCATTTTCTTTGTCTTCACAGGAATCGCATAAGAAAGCAAAGAGGGAGAAGAGAGAGATTCTGGATGAGGATCAGCTGTTCATTGTGGAGCTGGCTAAAGATCTCAGCCGAGTGTGCCAGGTGGAGAAACGTATGAATGTTCTATATACATAACCACAAACTGTCTAGACTAGGTGGGTTGAACCTCGGATTCAGGAGGAGCAATGTGGTTTTCATCCTAGTCGTGACACATCGGACCAACTCTTCACCCTCTCAAGGATCCTCGAGGGTTCATGGGAGTTTGCACTGGACTTGGAGAAAGCATTTGTCTACGTCCCTCGTGGTTTCTTGTGGGGGGTGCGGCAGGAGCGTGGGGTATCTGGCTCGTTGCTACGAGCTGTTGGTCTCTATACGACTGTTGTGAGAGTTTGGTTCATATTGCCAACACTCAGTCAAACTCATTTCCAGTGAGAGTTAGACTCCACCGGGGCTGCCCATTCTCACTGATCCTGTCCATAATTTTTATGGACAGGATTTCTAGGCACAGCCAGTGAATGGAGGGTGTCATGTTTGGTGACCACAGGATCTCGTCTCTTCTTTTGATGTTGTCCTGTTGGCTTCACCGAGCAGTCGCTTACAGGTCTTGCTGAGAAGGTTTGCTACTGAGTGTGAAGCACCCAGGATGAGAGTTGGTACCTTCAAATACAAGTCCATGGTAATCAGCCAGAAAAGAATGGATTGTCCTCTCCAGGTTGGGGACAAGGTCCTGCACCAAGTGGCGAAGTTCAAGTATCTTGGAGTTTTAGTCACGGGTGAGGGGAGAATGGAGCAGGAGATTGATAGACGAATCAGAGCAGCAGCTGCAGTGATGTGGAAGTTGTACCGGTCTGTCATGGTGAAGTGGAGCTTAGCTTTAAAGCAAAGCCATCAATTTACTGCTCAATCTACCGTCCTACTTTCACCTATGGTCATAAACTTTGGGTAATGACCAAAAGAATGAGATCACAAATACAAGTGGCTGAAATGAGCTTTCTCCATAGGGTTGCTGGACTCACACTAAGAGATAGGGTGAGGAGCTCAGTCATCCGGGAGAGGCTCAGAGTAGAGCCGCTGCTCCTCCACGCTGAAAGGAGCCAGTTGAGGTGGTTTGGGCACGTCCCACTGGGAGGAGACCCCGGGGCAGACCCAGGACACGCTGGAGAGACTATGTCTTGGCGTCTCTTCTGAAGAGCTGGAGGAGGTGGGTGGGGAGAAGTTACATCCGGGCTTCTCTACTTGAACTGCTGCCTCTGGGAACTGGATCCCTGGAAAAGCGTTAGGAGATGGATGGATGGATGGAACTCAATAATTTTTTTTTTTTATCTGCCTGTGCTACCTTTTTGTTTTATAAATGTTATGTTTTTTGACTTTGGAGTTTTCAGCCAACACTCTGTTTTCCCCTTACAGAGATCATCAGTCCTGGAGTACATCTGCAACCAAGACGACATCTGGCCAACTCCTCTCTGCAGGGTCTTCATCCTTCAGTGGGCCTCCATGCTCGAGGCCAAGGTGCTTATTTGAAGCTACACTTCTTTCAGGTGTACAGATATATTTACTAGGGCTGGGATAATTAATGTTTTCAATTAATATGCGCTGAATACTGCACTAAAATTATAGACGCCGTCTGGTCATTTCCTGAGGTGGTGTTGACAGTGATGAATGGTTTGGCTCAGCAGCTGGCTCAGCTTAAAACAAGAGTACTTTTACCCACCGATTCTTTATTACAAGTTTAGCAATTAACCACAATTAATTATAGGTGTGTGATTAATTAGTTATTTTTTTTAATCGAGGCACAGCCTAATATTTACTAACTGTATGTTATCTCTATGCAGGAGAAGCCCATGCAGACTGATGGCTGGCCTGAGATGAATGATGACAAACGGCCTGATGTGACTACTGAGCAGGACCTGCAGCAGGCCAAAACTGCTCTCCTCAACTGGATCAAAGATCTCAGAGCTCAGCCCCAGGTGGGAGGCCCAAATATGTGAAATAACTGCTATCTGCTGTTCCTTTATTCAAATGATCTTTTACTCAGTTTGATCACATTACAGCAAAGTGTGTGGCCTGGAGAAGCTGTGGCAAAGGTTCTGGAGGACCTACAGTCAGCCTGGCGCTGGGGCCGCATGCCCAATCTGCTGACTGCTATGGAGCTGGTTATGTGGACCTTGATGTTCCAGCAGCCGCAGAAGGTAGTAGCTAGAGTTCCTGTAACTGAATGCATAAGATAGATGCAGGCACTTTAGAATTAGGCTGCGTGTCCACTGAGTGTGTAAAAACACTCTAGACCTGTTGTTCTGGGCGCTCCACAGGCGCTTAGCAAAAAAGGTTGCTTCCCTGTATCCAAGCAACTGCTTGACTTGCCACTCAAAGCTTTCCATTGGAGTTTGACACATTTTGTGCTGAAAATGTCTACTAACTGCACAAAACCACATCAAACTGGTAAGAAACCACCCTCCATGCTTTTGCTGTCAAATGCTGATCATGATATACTTTAAGTCTAATTCTGATTGGCTGATTAGAGAGGTGTGCCACTGATGAGCACTGCAGCATTCCAAAAGTTGAGCTTTTTTCAACTTTAAGCGCCACAAGCGCAGTGACAAAAATTGCTGACCAATGAGGGTGTTTTTTCGCCAAGGGTGCTGAGCACATTAAACACTCGAAAATGAAAAGAAAATAGATACTCAGTGGAAAAAAACACACTTGGTGGACAAACAGCACCACTCACTGACCTGTGACATCCCCTTGTGAAAGCTTGAGCTTACAATATTTTTTCAGACCAGCTGACACAGGAGGGAACAGTAAATGCAGGCCTGGATTAAGGAGGGTGGAGGCCACACGGACCCAGATGTGGATTTAAAATGAATGGCTGACATGACTGATATTCTTCAGAGATGTTCAGGAGTCACTAACTTAGAGTCAAATCAGGAGTCTCTGGGTTAAAGGCAGAATCAAGTCCGACGTCTCAACTGTAACCCAGAGTCATGAAATAAGACTTTGAAACCAGGAAAGTGTTTAAGTCATTGCTGACACAGGTTGTGGGCCTCTGCTGTATGATCAGTGGCTTACTGTGGCTTTGATTAAAAAAAAAAACTAAAAGAGAAAAAAGCAAATCTATTTTTTACAAGTAAAAAAGCTGCAAATTTCTAAAAACAAAATTGCAAATTTATGACAATATAAGTCTCAAATTTATGGAAGAAGTTGCAAATTTAAAAGGAAAACCCTCCAAACTTTTCAAAGAAAGGACATTTCTTTTTTTTTTTCCTTGTCCTGTCAGGCAGCTAGGTGAGCAGAACAGAAATCTGCTACCCTTATTGTGCCAAAACAGATTTACTTTGCCAAAAGGAGCTTTATACAGTACCTATCTATGTACTGAATATTGTTGTAAACTCCTCCTGTAATAACGTTTAGTACTTTATTTAAATTATTTATTTATTTTACCCATGAAGGACCCGACAGGATGGGGAATGGGGAAAGGAAGTGTGAGGAGGGGGAAAAAAGGGAGAGGAACAGACAAAACAGACAAACAAACCAACAACTAAGACAAACAGAAGACAAACTGCATCTTCCACCGGAGATGTCCTAACACGAGTCTGGTATCCACACCTGTTAAAGGAGAGACATTTGTGCGTGTGCGTCCGTGTGCGTGTATATGAGAGCACGCGCAAAATAAGTGTGTGCATCTGAGGAAACATATGAAGAGAGCGGCCAGTCGCAGCAACCCCCCCCCCCCCAGCCCTGGAAACCCCCGAGCAGGCAAGGCAGCACCCCCCCCCCCCCCCCCCACAGGGCACAGTTGTCTGAGGTCAACAAGCACCAGGAAATTCAGGCATCCACCCCTGGAGGGATGGCCGAGGGAGGCCAGGCCACCAGGCAGCCAGCGCCGGTGGGCCCACCCCACCGGGCCTGCCAACCCCCCACCCACCCAGTGGGGCCAATGCCAGTCCCCAGGCCCCAGGAAGCCAGCACCCCCACCCCCCAGGCCGGAGACCGGCCCGGTCCCCCAGCGCGAACCCCCCCAGGGTGGCTGCGGCCACAGAAACAGACCCCCACCTAGTGATGTTACGCTCAACACCGCCCACTTGAGCAATATAACACGGAAATGTTGCAAGCAGAGTGTCGAGCACTGTGCCAACATGGCCACAGTCACGTCACCGTAACGAACGAGGCCTCGTTGTGACATCACGTGATTTGAGACCTGGCGAGAAATTTGAGAGAGCTGGGTGTTGCGTACGTTCCCGCGAACCCTCAAGTCACGTGATGTGACCGACATAACGAGGCCTCGCTTGCTACGGTCACGTGACTGTGGGCGTGCTGAAACAGCGCTCGATGCACTGCTCATGATGCGAAAAAAATTGCAAGAGACATTGGACAGCTCCTCTCACTATAATAAAAAAGACCATTTATCAGAGAATTGTGGTGCTCTTTCCTCTCGCTCTCTCTCTCTTAATATCCCCTTATTTGCTTGTTAATTGGAATGTGAAGTCTGACTGATCGTATATTTTTTGTGAAAGTTCTCATTTTGTAAATTTTTGCAATCTTTATCCTCATCGAGAGTTTGTATGTTGTATTTTATTCTATTAAATTAAAAAAAAACTGCTGATGACACTTCCGCTTTATATTGCGCGATTCAGTGTTGAGTGGACGGTATCAAGCGTGTAGCTGTCTTACTGGCCGCTGCTGAAATTCACCAGCCATTGGACGGTATTAATGTCAAGCCCTGCATTCTCTCTCTCTCTCTCTCTCTCTGTGTGTGTGTATATATATATATATATATATATATATATAGAGAGAGAGAGATATAGATATAGATATATATATATCAGAGGTTTCATTCACTGAAAATTGTCCTTCCACAGAATTTTTCCAGCAATGACTACAAATTGTGAAAGCTGTCTATCATTTGACAGATTATATGGAGGGTGATCTAATTAATGTCAATTAAAATTACAGATAACTGACAGAATTTTTACAAGCCTGTCTGAGAAAATGACATAACAAAGAGTACTGCCCTTTTTCAGTAAACTCAGATGCAGTTCTGACAGTCAGTCACCAGATGACAGTCTTTATTAGATGTTTAATAACACTGTCGCTCATGAAGCAGTTGTCTCAAAGTTGCTCATTGTTTCATGAGGCCTCGGTTTTAACATCACTACCCCCACTCCCAGCGCCCACCCAAGCAACTGATCAGCAGGCCACCGCAGGCACTCTGAGATGCCACCCGACGCACAAAGCACCACACAGACCGACCCACCATCACCATCTGCACTCATCAATCCCTCACTCTCGCTTACTCTCCTGTTCAGTCCCTCTCTCAGTCCCTTGCTAGTATCTATTCATTCGGCAGCACCCAGGGATTTTGACAACATGATGGGTCCCAGGCCCCCAGGCCCTTGGCAGAAGGAGGGCAACAGTGGTGGGAGAAGAACCCCCCCCCTCCCCCTTGTACAAATCATGATAGGTGTGTGTCGGTTGTCTGATGTAATTGTGTGCAGGTGTGTGAACTACCATAGCGCAGTTAAAATTGGGGGGATGGTGGTTGGAGCACCGCTAGTCACTGCGAAAGGAAGTGGACCCCCCCATCCTCCCAAGCCCTCGGTGTCTAAAATGCAATTAAAATTGAGGTGAGGGCAGCCCCACTGCGCAGCAGAGGTATCCCCTTCACCGACACAGTGCGGCACACCCCCGCCCCAGAACCTTAAGTGTATCCAAGAAGATGTATGTTCCACCCAGAATCGGGGGGGGGGGGGGGGCGGGGGTTTAATACTGGGAGGGAGGCAGTCCAAAAGGGAGCCTGACCCCCCCCCCCTCCAGAAGCCAGCTCGCAAACTGGTTCAGGAGGCCACCCACTGCCCCCAAATCCCAACCCAGGACGAGGGCCGCTAGGCCGAGCAGCCCAGGACCTGCCAGCATTGCGCCCCAGCGCTCCCAGCACCACAAACATGATGGAGCAGCCACACCCACTCCCACTCATCTTGCACACACAAACATGCACAACAATAGTCACAATAGTGAACAATGGGCCGGACCCATACGGCGCCCCACATGCCAAGCGACACCCCCGAGCCCCCACCGCAAGCCCACCAACCACCCGCCTCAGACACACACCGACAGCAGCAGGCCGCCCCGCAGCCACAGCACAGAAAGCACAGAAAGCATAGAAAGCATAGAAAGGACATTTCTAAGAAAAAAACTTGAAAATTTATGAGGGACAAAAAGCCAAAGTATGTTTAAAAAAAAGTTTCACATTTATGAAAATAAAGTTGCAAATGTACAAAAAAAGTTGTGGATGGTCAACAAAAAAAGTTGGAAATTTACAAGCATGAAAGTCCTAAATTTACAAGAAAAAGTATCAAATTTTAGGAAAAATATTTTGGAGAAAAAAAAGTTGTAAATATAAAAGTAAACAAAATTCTAATTTTTATAAGAATGAAGTTGGAGGGTTTTTTGAAAGAAAAGTTACATGTTTAAGAGGAAAGAAACTCACCTATTACTAACGTCAGTCGGCTCGTTCATGCTTCAACCTCTGCAGTTTTACCTTCATTCATACATGTTTTGTAGCTCCATACTAGGTATTTTTGACTCGTTCCATTGTGAAGGCTGTCAGTCTCTCAAACAGACTTTATATCTACCGTATTTTTGGGACTATAAGGCGCACCGGATTATAAGGCGCACTATCAATGAACGGTCTATTTGATGGTCTATTTTCATACATAAGGCGCACCGGATTATAAGGCGCATTAAAGCGAGGTAGTCGGAGCCGGGAAAAAAATTTTTTTTGCGTGCATGGAAAGAAAATCCTATCTATAGTCATTATAGACACATATAGCGCGATTGTCTGCGAGTGTAAATGACCTGTTCCACGAGCAGGTGGAACGCTTTTAGTCCGTGGCTGTTCATCGCCATATTGGCCAAGATACTCGCTGGGTACTCGCTCGGTACTCGATACGGCTCGCTCTCCGGCGGCGGCCCTGATAAGTAAACATATGCCGGGACGCTTGAATTCTTTCGTCCCAAAAATATAATTTTTGAATATTTAATTACAGCTAAACGGGAGCAGTTTCGATGCCGAAATTTCACATACAAATCCTAATATACATGTTCTATACACCATTAGCTTGCGAGGTAGTCGAATCTGGGAAAAAAAATTTTTTTTTTTTTTGCATGCATGGAAAGAAAATCCTATCTATAGTCATTATAGACACATATAGCGCGATTGTCTGCAAGTGTGAATGACCTGTTCCACGAGCAAATGTATGTTTTTTGGTCCGTGGCTGTTTACATCGCCATAGTGGCCAGGATACTCGCTCGGTACTCGCTCGGTACTTGATACGGCTCGCTCTCCGGTGGCAGCCCCGAGAAGTAAACAATGCAAACAAATGCCGGGACGCTTGAATTCTTTCATCCCGAAAATATCATATTTGAATGTTAATTACAGCTAAACAGGAGCAGTTTCGATCCACGATCCATTGGCAGATAGTGGCGTAACTCGCTAGCAATTTAACTTTGAACGACCTGTTGACACCAATATAGCGGTTGGAGTTCTTTGGTTAATCCACCCGGAATGATGGCAAGCTCCGAATTAGTTTGCTTCACCTGGGTTTTGACAGTATCGGTGAGATGGGCGCGCATGGAGTGGCAGATCAATAGGGACGGAGATTTGTGGAAAAAGCCATCCGGCCATTATTTTGAAGCACATATTACTCCGCGAGGCTCCTGACTACCGTAATGCTCCGACAATCCATCAAGCGGTTTGGCTTCATAATTTACCAAAGTCGTACTAAAACATTTTTGACAGGTTTTTGAGCGCCGTATACCACATAAAATCGGTTCAAGGTCAGTAAGCACAACCAGAATTAATACATAAGGCGCACCGGATTATAAAGCGCACTGTCGATTTTTGAGAAAATTAAAGGATTTTAAGTGTGCCTTATAGTCCAAAAAATACGGTACATCTATTCTTTGCATACAGTAGAGTTTTTTGTTCATTGCCTGCAGTTCTTTAGTCTGGTCTTCTTGGTTTGTTTCTGCAGGACACCGTACCGCAGCAGTGGCTTCTGTGGAAGCAGAGGAATCAGAAGATTGGTTTGTACATCAGTCCTGAATCAAGCTGAATTTTGTTGTGTTTAGATTTCTTTTAAAGTGTTCCTTACGACTGTGTGTTTTTTAGGGGGGATATCTTACATTCCTCAGCCAGGTAAGAGCTTTTTCCCACTGAGCATCCTGGTCTGTTGTTTGGTTGGAGTTATTTAACAAGTGTGTCTTTCTTCTTTTAGTGTGGGACTGGATCTCAGATGCTGCCGGTATAATTTTTAAAATTTCCTATCACAGTTTTATCCATTTTAATGGACCTGTGGGCTAATTCAGACATTTCCCTCTGTAGTGGAGGTAACCCTGGACCTGGACACAGCCAATCCTGATCTGCTCATCTCCCCTGATGAGAAGAGGATGCGCTGTGGCTTTGAGAGGAAGGATGTCCCTAACTACCATCAGCGCTTCGACGGCTGGTGGTGCGCCGTCGGCGTGGAGGGCTATGGCTCAGGCCGCCATTACTGGGAGGTGGAGGTGGGAGAACGTGACTGGCGGCTGGGCGTGGCGAAAGAGTCGGCGCTGAGGAAGGGCTTCAAGTCCCTGAACACTGACACGGGCTACCTGACCCTGCGGCTGGAGCGGGGCACCGAGCTGAAGGCTCTGACGGTGCCGTTCACCGCACTGCCGCCTGGCCTCATCCCCCGCAAGGTGGGCGTCTATCTCGACTACGACAACAGCCAGCTGTCCTTCTACGATGTGGACAAACATTTGCACATTTATACCTACAACGAGCGCTTCACTGAGAATCTGTTCCCCCTGTTCGGCACAGTGGAGATCATCAAGGATCTAGTGATCAGGTCTCCAACGGCCAAGACCCAGTGTCTCTGCCCTGCTTCCTGCCTGTGGGGCTGAGTTTCCCTCCAGTACCCCGCCACTTAAAAATCAATAGATATCACAATGATGTAAGAAACCAGAACCACTGAGAAGATGTAAGATAATCCTTGAACAGCTCTGCTGTGTGACCACTCTGTATGCTGCTGCTGCTGCTTCTTTAGTATGATTGTTGCTTTCACCTTTTCATTATACAGTATAGTTACTATAGTTACCCTCTTCTCTAATATGTATTTTCATATATTTCAGAAGAAACCTATAGTGTTAATGATATGTGATGTGCAATAGTAACTGAGCAATAAGAATGCAGCTATAATAAACTAAATCCACGACAAATGTCTGCTTCTTTGAGCCTCGTATTATTTTAGGCACTTTAAACAGTACAGAGGACATGATAAGTAATCTATGATTCCACCCAGCAGGGATGGACGGGCAACACACCACTCACAACACCCGAAAGGCTCTGCACATCAAATATCAGACTAGCCTATGAAAAATGACAAACGTTTCTTTTTCGTCCTCAGGATGATGCGTGGATCAAAGTGCTGTCCATAATAGAGTATTCATGACAGAGGAAAAAAAAGTCTCATCTAAGGGGTTAGTAGAACTCTACTATGGTAGGAGCCATTTGTTATGTCTGATATGGAGCCAAGGACGAGGCCAGGTGTAGAACCGAACACACGTTTATTGAATAGGCACAGGTGCAACACACAGCCGCCAGGCAGAGGATGGCAAAGAGGCCGCCCCTCCTGCCTGCAGCTCTTTTATAGTCACGGGTGGTAGCGTGACCGGGAGGCGGAGTCACCACCTGCGCCTCACATTATATTATAAATAACTACACTACACACACACACCCCTTACAGAAGTCCAAAACACACACACACAATTCAGACCCACCCCAATTTAGGACCCGAGTCACGCACTAAAATGACAAAGAAAAAATAACATAAATGGCCTAAGACACTCACAAAACAACTAAAGCTAGGAGGGACAAATGGACTGCCATCACACCCCACACAGCAAAGCGGATTATTCTGCTGCTTAAATAAAATGAGAGAAATCCAAATACCACCATGTCTCCTAAACTAAAATAAAACACCAAAATTAATCCCCAAATCTACATACATAGAAACAGCAAAACAGTCTAAACACATGCATCACAAAGCACCTATACATGACAATCAGTTTATGACACACACATAACCGATTCAAACCCATGTAACAACAGTTAACCTACAGTATATACAGTACATACGGCTGGAGAAAACAAGTCTGTGGGCCCCCTGGACCGCCCTGCCATCAGTCCACCCTGGGAGGCAGCCAGTCTCCTGGGCCACAGCAGGTCGCCTCGGCACCGGTGCGCCTCCTCTTCATCACCACCGGCTGCTCCACTCGTCCAGGCTCACGTCCCTTGGTCCCCTCCCGGGCACGCTGCAGCTCGTTTGGGTGCCTCCATGAACAGTCTGGCAGCTGGAGATGAACGTCCTCCCGTCTGGCTACAACGCATGAGCGTCCCTGGTGCTCCTCCAGTCGTCGACCGGCCCGTACCTGCCGTGATCGCTTCTCCTCCCGAATCCAGTCTTTGACCCCCAAAGGGGTCCCGCTTGGCTTGCAGGGTCTCTGCTTGGCACATCATTCTACCGTGCCTGACAGTCCGGCCCCAACCTCTTCTAAATTCGCCGTCGCCGTTGTGGTCCCCCTGTTCACCAGCCCACTTCAGCCGAGATCCGGGAACAGGTGAAACCAGCCTCTCGACGTTGCACGTTGTCACAGGCATCCCTCTGTGCCGTCCAGTACCCTCGTCCATGGTGACTTGGGCTCTGGCACAGGGACCTTCCAGTGATGACCCTGGGTGTATTGGTCTTGCACACCCTCCAGGGTGCCAGGCAGTTCCTCATCCCACACTGCGCCATCTTCCACTCTCGGGATCAGTCGGTCCCACAATCCACAGCCCATCCACTCCTCCCCAGCACCGCTTTTAATGGCGAAGCCCAGACCATAGAGCAGGTTGCAGTCCATTATGTTTTCTCCACGGTCTGTCACGATGAATTCCAGGTCACACATCTCAGCCGATTTGTACCGAGCCATCAGTCTCAGCGTTCCCACCGTGGCCAGCCGTCCTCCTCCACAACCACAAAGCGGCGCCGGGTCACCCCCAGTTCTGTAGTGCGGGAAAAAACATCTCACAGTCGTCCGACCCAACACGGAGCCCACCACTCCCGTGTCAATCAATAAAGGCACCTCCACCCCGTCCAACTCCACCATACAGTACGTGTGTTCGTTGGTGCTCAGGGACACAGCGTGGACAACCGTGGGGGTGGGAGAGTCCTCTTCATGCCATGGACTTCCTTGCGCGGATCTGTGGCATACCCTGGTGAAATGATGCAAGTGGCCACACTTGCTGCAGCGCTTTGCTCTTGCCAAACACTCTTTGGCTCTGAAACGGCACTTCACGGACCCGCAGCCCATACACTTGGGCTTCCCCAGGGCAGACCTCAAATCCACAGCGTTGGCATCTCCCGCGTCTTCTTTCACACTCCCATTGCTGTCCGGGTCCGCTACTCGTGTGGTAACGGGAGACTCCAGCTGTCAACATGACAAACACTCGCTCAGCAGGTCGCGAACCAACTCCTCCTCCAACGGTCCAAACCGTCACACACTAACCAGTAGTTTCAAGTTGGCTACAAACTGCTGAATATGCTCGCCCACCTGTTGGCAGCGCTGTTGAAACCTGCTCCTCCGGACGGTGACGTCTTCCAGGGCGCGAAAATTGCACGCCATCAGCTCAGCCACATCCTCAAAGCTGTCTGAGCTGCCGAGCATGCTCAGTATCCGCTGGCTTCCAGTTCCCAAATTGCACACCAACAACGTGCTTATCCTCAGCCTGTCCATTCTTCCCGGGTTCAGCGCCACCATGTAAGCCAGGAAGGCAGTGCCCCGTTTCGGCCAGGAAACAGGTGGCCCTCCCGGGAGCTCCAGAAACAGCCGAACTCCAAACCCACACGTTTCCATACCTTCTTAATCCTTTTTTCTCCTCGTCGCCAAAATGTTATGTCTGATATGGAGCCAAGGACGAGGCCAGGTGTAGAACCGAACACACGCTTATTGAATAGGCACAGGTGCAACCCACAGCCACCAGGCAGAGGATGGCAAAGAGGCCGCCCCTCCTGCCTGCAGCCCTTTTATAGTGACGGGCGGTGGCGTGATCGGGAGGCAGAGCCACCACCCCGTGCCTCACATTATATTATAATTAACCACACTACACCATTCTGGAAAAAAAAATCTGTATGAAGCCACAAAACATTTTTGGAGCCTTAAATTACTGAAAATCCCCCCCTTCCCCCTTAATTTGCAACTTTTCACACAAATATGTTTTGTATTATAAATATATCAGTTGTTTCTCTTAATTCTTTTGTTCCAGAGTTTAAAAACTTTTCTTGCAAATTGGCAACTTTTTTTAATGTTTTCCATGTAAATGTAAGATTATTTTTTTTTTTCAACTTTTCTGATGAAAGTTAAAAAAAAAAAAAAAAAAACTGCTCATGGGCAAGAGCTGCACATACTGTAGCTCCAGAGGGCACCCAGGCTGTAGAACCTTAAACTGGACCAATCACCTGTCATGAGTCTGAGCTCAATTATTCCTTCTGAGCTCAGACTCAATTTATTTCTGTACTTTGCTTGTCTGTTATCATTTTGTCAGTTTTTTGTGTTTATCTTGGGTTTTTGTTCCTTTTGAGCCCTCCTCTCTCAGATACTCCCACTGACTGTTCTCAGCCTGCCTTCCTGCCACCTCAGCTGTGGATAGTTGGGTAATTAGCTCACCTGCCTGCTCAGCCCACACCTGTGGTTCATTTGTCTGGCCAAGTATTTAAGGACTCTCCACTCACTGTTTCACTGCTGCAGCATTTCATTGTCTAACTTGGACTTGTGTGGACTATTCTTTCCTCCAGAGCCATTTCAGCTCTGAAGTGCCATCCCTGTAAGTTGCTTTGTTTGTATTTTTGTGTCTGAGCACTGTTTTTGGATTTTCTGCTCCCTTTTGTTAATAAATGTCACACTACAGTTCAGCACATGAATCTGTCTCTCTTTCTGCCCCAAAGGGGCCATTCATGACATCACCTCTATTACACAGTGGTTAAAAACTGAGACTTTTTTCAATGAATATTACGAGAAGAAGCTAGAGGGTACTCATGCATACCTCTACCAAGGCCCTAACTGGGAATGTTAAAGAAAGTGAAAAAGTGGTGTAGAATCCATATTCTGACCTGGTTCACCACCAAAATCTAATGGGTTCATTTGTATCCTAAGGGCCACCTCTAGTAAAAATTTCATCAAAATCCATCCAGTAGTTTTTGTGTAATCCTGCTTGTAATCTATTGGCTATATTGGTGTACGCCTCCAGGGGCCAGTGTTGGGACAAGCTACTCTGTATGAGCCACTTCCGTTGTATCTGCTCAGTACTTCCCTCTGGTGGGAGTTTCTGGGCGCATGCGCAGTTCACGGTGACCATTTGCGGGCGAGGAATGTTGGGACTTGTAGTGTTTAGCAAGTTTTTAACAAGTTTTACCTCATCCTTCCTCTGCAAAACTGTAGCAAAGGCAATGTGAAAACAATTGATGTGATGAATAAATTGTGTAGTTGCTGAATACGTGGTTTTTTTTCTCAGTAACCACCATTTTATAACAGTTCAGCTTGGCGTGCTGTAAAAAAAAAAAACATGCTGTGTTGTGCTGTAAAAAAGTCACACTGCCACCTCTAGTGGCCCAGCATAGTTATTATAGTACCTTTTCCATCGGCTCCATTGATTTTAAAGGTGTGTTAAATTTGTGTTTATTTCAAAAACAAAGCCTTATCTCAGAATTCTGGCAAATTAAAAGCCAAGAAAATATGGCCATACAGTGATACAAGCCTTTAGTTGCACTTATTTCTGACTGGGTGAGGTGAAAAGCTGGTAGCACACACACACACACACACTGATTACTGTATGCCTGTGTTTTCACTGCGGCATAAGAAGATAGATTACAGTTTGCAAATGCACACAGGGACAAAGACCTTAATTTTTGGAGACATGTTTTGTGGTCTGATGAACCTAAAATTGAACTGTTTGCCCTAATGACCTTCATCACATTTGGAGGAAAAAGCAGGAAGCTTGCAAGCCTGAGAACACCATCCCAAATGTGAAGTACGGGGGCGGCAGCATCATGTTATAGGGATGTTTTGCTGCAGGAGGGACTGGTGCACTTCACAAAATAAATGACATCATGACATAAGAACTGTAATGTTGGGGCTGTGATAAGGGTGGGGAATTCTCCCGGCATGCTTTGCACCACGGGGTATTCAAAGACTTATAATTCTTGTGTTCTGAGCCTTATTGTTATACCGTTATAATTATGTTATAAGTCTGGTTGTGATGGTGTTGTTTTCCCTGCATGTATGTGTGTGTGTGTGTGTGTGTGTGTGTGTGTGTGTGTGTGTGTGTGTGTGTGTGACCTCCCCTCTGTTCTGCATAATCCGGCAGTGATGAAATAAATGCCTACTATGTTCCAAATCCTCTCTCATCATTGTGTGAGCCCTTGAAACGTCACGCTGGTGTCAGAAGTGGATGTTGGCAAGAGCTTCGACGGCTCAAACAGCTCATCGCTCAGATGGAAACTGACAACAGAGCATACACGCCAGTCATCAGAGCTGCTCGCCGCAAAGAATGGGGAAACAGACCAGACGGAGCAAGTGCGTCCCGTGTTCCACCTTTTTCAAGGCATGACCAGGAGCGCCAGCAAGGAAACTACAAGCCAGTGATCCCACTGCAGTCGAGGACAGTGAAGCGACAGCAGGGGAACTATAAGCCAACAATCCCACTGCAGCCAAGGGCAGTGATCAGCATGGAGGTGACCATCCCAACCCCAGCACTGTCAACCTGGCACCTGGTCAAGCTTCCCCACTTTGGTGGCAAACCCTCACTCAATGACCATCTCATCCAGGTTGAACTGGCCACCATGTTCAACGGCTGGACACCTCAAGAGACAGCTGTGCAGGTCAGACTGGCTCTGGAGGGTGGAGCTCTCTGCACACTGTCTGATCTCCAGCCTGAGGCATGTCACAGCTGGCCAGCGCTACAGGGAGCACTTTGAGACTGTTCAGGACACCGATCCATGCTGACCACATCTGGGAACAGCTAGCCAGTCACTGGCAACTCGATCAAGAAAGTCTGGGGACCTATGCAGCAGATGTCCGGCTGCTGACACAGCACGACTACCTGGACTTCAAGTCTGAGGCAGTGAAGAAGCTCGCCCTCCAGAGTTTCATCCAAGGGCTCCGCCCGGCTCGGCTCCGAGAACACATCCAGATTCACACCACAAGCAGCTGGGAGATGGTCGTGGCAGAGGTGGGCCATGAGTCCATGAGCCATGAGTCCAGAGCCCATGCTGGAGCCAGTGGCTGACGTTTTGTCACCAAGGCAGAGAGTTTTCCAGGCTTCAGCTGAGGGCGAGGACTAGGAGGAGCTGCACCAGGCCACAGCTGCATGGCCGGTGAGAGTACGACGGCGACGCGAGGAGGGATGCTTCCGCTGCAGGGAGCCAGGCCACATCAGGTGCCACTGCCCTGCACCTGCCCCACCGTGCTGTGCTGTGGAGGACTGTTGGCACTGTCAGCGGGCCGAGGATCATGACCCAGCAGTCTCACGGGCAGTTTCTCTCCAGACCGCTGCGACTGGGGATTGCGCAGGGGCTCACAGCTCATCCTCAAATCATCAGCCAACTCTTCCCAGCGATGATGGCACAGAGGCCCTCGGTGCGCAGCAACCCTGTCATCTCCCGGGTCCGGCAGTGGCTGGACAATGACAGACGGCCCGCCTGGGAGGCTGTGTCTGCATTGGACCCAGAGACCAAGGCACTGCATTCTCAGTGGTCCAACCTCTGCTGTTGTGAGAGTGTTGTCTACCGGCAGTGGCAATCTCCAGCTGGGCGGCGTCACGTCTGGCAGCTGCTGGTCCTCCGACAGCTCCACCCCAAGGAACTGCAGTTGGTCCACGGGTCAGTGGGGGTGGGCCACTTTGGGGTGACGAAGACTCTGCAGTGTCTTAGGGCCCAGTTCTACTGGCCAGGGTATCGGCAGGATGTGGAGCCGCATGTCCACCGCTGTGACACCTGTACGGCTCAGAAAGGACCGACTCAGCACTCCCGCGCCCCATTACAGTAGTATCAGGTGGTGGCACCCATGGTGCATGTGGGGGTGGAGAGCAAACCGGGGTTGGATTATTTGTTTTGCTTAAGAGAGTATCTTCACATGATGTACGAACTGGCTTGGGAGGCCCTGGTAGCAGTAGGGAGTCAACAGAAGCGTGTGTGACTCCCGCTGCCAAGGGAGAAACTTTGCACCCTTGGATTAAGTCTAGGTTTTCTGCCCGGAGTGGAAGACGGGACTGTCACCAAAGTTGGCGAGCCACTGGCCGGGACCATGCGTGGTCCTACAGAGACTGTTGGACATAGTGTACAAGGTGAGGCTGCAGAAGAGGAACCGGGTGGTGGTGCTTCACCACGACTGCCCCCCCCCCATACCAGCCAGCTGCCCCGTGGGTGACCGAGCCAGGGGCCACATCCCAACTGGAGACCCCGGCTGAGGCTCAAATGGACACTAACAGGCCCATGTGTGCCTGCTGCCACTGACAGTGGGCACCTGAACGGGTTCATATTGGACTTTTGAGGTGGACTTATTATTCTAGGGACAGAAATCAGTCCAGGGGGGACAGTGTAATGTCAGGGCTGTGATAAGGGGTGGGGAATTCTCCTGGCATGCTTTGCGCCACAGGGTATTCAAAGACTGTTATAATTCTTGTGTTCTGAGCATTATTGTTATATTGTTATAATTGTGTTAAATCTGGTGGTGATAGTGGTGTTTTCTCTGCGTGTGAGAGATTATTTGTCTGTGTCACCCTGAGTGAAGTGTGTGTGTGTGTGTGTGTGTGTGGATGGCCTCCCCTCTGTTCTGCATAATTTGGCAGTGATGAAATAAATGCCTATGTTACAAATCCTCTCTCATCATTGTGTGAGCCTTTGACACGTCACAGAACATTATCTGGAAATATTGAAGCAATATCCCAAGATGACAGCCAGGAAGTTTAAGCTTGGGTCCAAATGGCTCTTCCAAATGGACATGACCCTAGAACACTGCCAAATTGGTTACAAAGTGGCTTCAGGACAACAAAGTCAATGTTTTGGAGTGGCCATCACAAAGCCCTGATCTCAGTCCCATAGAAAATTTGTGGGCTGAGCTGAAAAGTCTATAAAAGTCTGAAAAGTCTATAAACCTGACTGCGTTACACCCATTCTGCAGGAGGAAGTTTAGGGTTTTTTTTATTTTATTTGTTCTTCATTAAAATGACTTTGTATAAATATGCTAAATCATTAAAAGAAATAGATAACACAAAAAAGTGCAAGCACTTATTTCCTTTATGGAATGGGCCAAAATTCCAGCATACTATTGTGAGAAACTTGTGGAAGGATACCCAAAACATTTGACCGAGTCATACAGTTTAAAGGCAATGCCACCAAATACCAAGGAAATGTACAGTCATGTGAAAAAAATTAGGACACCCCATTAAATATTCAGTTCTTTATTAAGAAATGTTCACATGTCTATGTCTAACCTTGTTTTTGTTTTGATTTGTATTTTTTAACATTTATTGTAGCCATTTTAAGTGGGAATGAATGTGGGGGTGTTATTCCTCACTATTTGTTTAAAATTACATTTTACAGAAAATCTGAAAAAAGTCTTTAATTCATTTTTAATTGTTTAGTTGTGTTACATGAATCTCCCAGTATTTTTAACATCCATCCATTGATCCATTAATCTTCTACCGCTTTTCTGGAGGTCTGGGTCACAGAGGCAGCAGTTCAAGCAGCAAGGCCCAGACTTCCCTCTCCCCAGCCACCTCCTGCTCTTCAGAGAGGATACCGAGGCGTTCCCAGACCAACTGGGAGACATAGTCTCTCCAGCGAGTCCTGGGTCTGCCCCGGGGTCTCCTCCCAGTGGGATGTGCCAGAAACACCTCAAGTGGGAGGCGCCCAGGAGGCATCCTGATCAGATGCCCAAACCACCTCAACTGGCTCCTTTCAATGTGGAGGAGCAGCAGTTCTACTTTGAGCTTCTCCCAGATGACTGAGCTCCTCACCCTATCTCTAAGGGTGAGTCCAGCAATCCTATGGCGAAAGCTCATTTCAGCTGCTTGTATCCACGATCTCATTCTTTTGGTCATTACCCAAAGCTCGTGACCATAGGTAAGGGTAGGAACGTAGATTTGACCAGTAAATCGAAAGCTTTGCCTTAGAGCTTAGCTCCCTCTTCACCACAACAGACCGGTACCACGTCCGCATCACTGCAGATGCTGCTTCGATCCGTCTGTCAATCTCTTGCTCCATTCTCCCCTCACTCATGAATAAGACCCCGAGATACTTAAACTCCTCCACTTGGGGCAGGAACTTGTCCTCAATCCGCAGAGGGCAATCTACCTTTTTCTGGCTGAGGACCATGGACTCAGACTTGGAGGTGCTGATTCTCATCCCAGCCACTTCACACTCAGTGGTAAACCGTCCAAGTAAGACCTGTGGGTCATTGCTGGATGAAGCCAGCAGGACAACATCATATGCAAACAGAGATGAGATCCTGTGATTAACAAGCATGACACCCTCTGTTCCCTGGCTGCGCCTAGAAATCCTGTCCATAAAAATGATGAACAGGATTGGTGACAAAGGGCAGCCCTGGCAGAGTCCAACTCTCACTGGGAATGAATCCGACAATATTAATAAATAATTTGGGCAATACGAACCAAACTCTCACAATGGCCGTATAGACACCGGATAGCTCGTAACAACAAGCCTGATACCCCATACTCCCGAAGCACCCCCCACGAAAAACCATAAGGGATGTGACTGAATGCCTTCTCCAAGTCCACAAAGCACAAGTAAACTGGTTGGGCAAACTCCCACGAACCCCCGAGGATTCTCGAGAGACTAAAGAGTTGGTCCAATGTGCCACAGCCAGGACGAAAACCACATTGCTCCTCTTGAATCTGAGGTTCGACCAATGACTGGACTCTCCTCTCCAGTACCTTGGCATAGACCTTTCCAGGGAGGCTGAGGAGTGTGATCCCTCTAAAGCTGGAGCACACCCTACAGTCCCCTTTCCTGAAGAGAGGAACCACCACCCCGGTTTGCAATGTTGCAGAGGCGTGTCAACCATGACAGCCCTACAACATCCAGGGCCTTGAGGAAATCAAGGTGAATCTCGTCCACCCAGGGGGCCCGGCCACCAGGAGCTTTTTAACCACCTTGGCAACCTCAGACCCTGTGATGGGCGAGTCGTCCCCCTCGTCCACAAGCCCTGCTACCTCTGTGGAAGGCGTGTCAGTGGGATTGAGTAGATCCTCAAAGTATTCCTTCCACCATCCTACAATATCCCCAGTCAAAGTCAGCAGCCCCCCATCCGCACCATGCACAGTGTGGACAGGGAGTTGCTTCCGCCTCCTGAGCCGCCAGACAGTTTTCCAGAATCTCTTTGTGGCCAACCGAAAGTCTTGTTCCATGGCCTCACCGAACTCCTCCCACACCCCAATTTTTGCTTCAGCAACCACCCGAGCTACACTCCGCTTGGCCTGCCGGTACACCTCAGCTGCTTTGGGAGTCCCACAAGCCAACCAAGCTTGATAGGACTCCTTCTTCGGCTTAATGGCCCCCCTCACCACTGGTGTCCACCACTTGGTTCGGGGGTTGCCACCACGAGATGCACCAACGACCTCACGGCCCCAGCGCTGGGCAGCCACTTCAACAATGGAGGTGGAGAACATGGCCCATTCAGACTCCATGTCTCCAGACTCCCTTGGAATGTGGTTGAAGTTCTTCTGGAGGTGGGAGTTGAAGACCTCCCGGACAGGGGCCTCAGCCAGATGTTCCCAGCACACCCTCACTATATGTTTGGGTCTACCAGGTCTGAATGGCTTCTTCCCTTGCCATTGGATCCAACTCACCACCAGGTGGTGATCAGTTGACAACTCTGCACCTCTCTTTACCCTAGTGTCCAAGACATATGGTCACAGGTCTGATGACATGATAACAAAATTGATCATCGACCTGCGACCTAGGGTGTCCTGGTGCCAGGTGCACATATGGACACCCTTATGCTTAAACATGGTGTTTGTTATTTTAACATTGGCACTAAATATCCATATGTCCAAATATGTTTAAAAAAACACACACAGGCTTATAGATGGTGTTCTAATTTTTTCACGACTGTATGTAAACTTCTGACTTTGAAGAAAGGAATTTTAAAAAATCTAAAAAAAATATTTAGCACATATAAAAATTATTTAGCAATCAGAAATAATTTGGGCAATCCTAACTGATAAAAACAGTAAAAGTTTAGTCTTATTTAATGTCAGACATTGAGGGGGGAAAAAAGGTTTATTGTTATATTGTGTTATTATTATGTGTATGTAAACTTGTGGTTTCAGTTGTATACTGTAAAGGCTCAGTGTTCACCATCAGTTGGTAATAATTTAAAATTAGGAATAACCTTAGCAATTTTTGAATTTTGTAAGTGTAAACTTTCCCTCGGGGAAGAATTTTTTTTTTTTTTGATTTTGTATACTTTATTGATCACCAGAGGGGAAATTGAGGGCATCCACCCGGATGGATGAAGCAGCCACGGTACGGCACTATCCCTTAACCATTCACACACACATTCACACCTAGGGCCACTTTAGAGTCTCCAATTAACCTAACCTGCATGTTTCTGGCTTACACCGGACTTTGTCTGCATGAGTGTAGGCAGACTTCAGTTGAGACGGCACATACGTCAGTGTTCGGTTGGCGGTAGGAGTAACTTGTTGGTGGCGGATAACATAAACTGTACTTTGACTGTAACATTATGTCATCTAGCTCTGACGGACTCAATAAAAATGAGATGGAGTGGATGGTATCCAGGTCTGCGAGGCAGAAAAGAGCAGTTAGGGAGGCAGAAAGAGTAGCAAGAGCTAGAAGCAGGTCAGTTGAGAGTGACGTAGGAATGAGTAACAATGTTAAGAAAACACGAACCAGTCAACATGGATGGCAGTTTGATGATGCAGGAAATGACTGGAAGGTTATCATAGAATTCAATCAGGGTGGGGGGCACTATCACCCTGTTAAGCTAACAAAAGCTATTGAGGAAGAAATTGGGAGAGATAAGTTTGCAAAGTTCTTGAATAATAACAAGGTGTTAATACATGCATCAAGTAAAAAACAGCAAGAGAAAATACTGAGAATGACATGTCTAAAAGGAGAACAAATGAAGGCTCATGTCCCTGTCATACAGCAAAATTAAGGGGAGTGTAGTGGTTTGATTCAACCCCCACAACACACAGACAGAACACAGAGACAGTCAGCTGGCACTCTGGGTTTTTCCGCTGCATGCTGTGTTTACAGCCGTGAGGTTAAATTGTCATCCATGCATTGTGTTCATGCATCCTGTCTGTACCTCTGATATGCAAATGCCCAGATTAACTGCTGTGAATGTCTTTGATCTATTGTTTGAGTTGAGTATATACTAAACTGCACTGTGCTGTAAATCTGCCTCTCAATCTCACTTCTGCAACTACAGCTGCTGGACACAGACATTGTGTCCTCCTTCTCTGAGAGCCGTGGGCTCGCTCTCGGCGCGCTTGCACAGCGCCGGGAGCGGAGCTTGTGATGGCGGTATGATAATAAAACTCTACTTAAAACCTCCAACAATGCTGCCTTATTTTATCATCCGCTGCACTGGTGACCCAACACTGAAACGAACACGCTGCCAGCGAACGCAACACCCGGCGGTGATTCTCCGACGACAAGCGAACGCAACAGCTCCCTTCTGCTTCAGGGAGATTTCGACGCAGAGTTTCCAGGTGAAACTCTCCGGAGACCACCCACGACCGGGAAAGCTGCAGCAAACTTCATGGTGAGATCTGCACGCCTAGATCGGCACATCCACGCTGGACCAGCCGCGCTCGCAGCTCCTCCACATCGAGAGCGCATGTACCTCGTCCTTTCTCCGCGACGGCGACTCCCACGGCCGACGGAGCACACGTGGACCTGAACGCACCATGACCGAGCGAGTGACAGAGCGTCTACTTCCCTGCACCGCTCCAACACACTGAACAGGGATGATTAAGCTCCCTGACCCTGGTTCTCCTCTCCAGCTGGCTCACCCATCACGGAACCCCGGCGCACGCACCGGGGAGTTACGAGGACGGCGCAACACGCACGGGACACATACGGCTTTTCTGACCGCCTTCCTTCTGCTGCACACTGGCCCTTCAGGCTTGCTCGTTCACCTGAGGCACGCAGCTTGCTCACTGGATTTTATGGTCTTAGCCACGGCACACAAGGGGAATTCAGCTGTCTGCGGTTCCCGAGGCTTTAGGGTTACGCCTGAACCTAAAGTCAACACACCAGTCCCTCTGCTCTCATTACAGCCGCCACGCAGCCTCATCTTTTCTTCATGGCCGCTATTAATCCTTGCAGGACTTAATCGCGGGAGGAGCCAGTGACAAATTTTTCTTCTTCTGATCTCTGCATGTTCAGACGGGACATCGTGGAGCAGCAAACACTTTTGGCGCGACTCGAACGATTTTCCCGCGCCCGGTCAGCATGTACTACCCCCCCCGCCCTCCTCCTGCACAGAGCTTTTCCCTGCTCGCTGCCCAGACTGCAACATCGAGGTCACGGTCCCCTACCATTCCCTCTTGGGGGGGAGCAGTGTAGCGGTTTGATTCAACCCCCACAACACACAGACAGAACACAGAGACAGTCAGCTCGCACTCCTGGGTTTTTTCCGCTGCATGCTGCGTTTACAGCCGTGAGGTTAAATTGTCATCCATGCATTGTGTTCATGTATCCTGTCTGTACCTCTGATATGCAAATGCCCAGATTAACTAACTAACTAACTAACTAACTGTGATATCCTACCGTGTAGCAATGATCACACTTGAGTTATTTCTTTGGCTAACTCTGCCGTTTATTCTGCAACACACATAATAAGACTGAACATGGATTCTGCGCGGGGTTTTCACACTCTTGTTCTAATGTGTCCCCTTAATAGTAGTGCTGAACAATACAGGTAGTTCCCCCTAGAGGCATGTGCCAGTAATGTTTTAAATTAGACTTGCAGTCTACCACATCCCTCCCCTCTAGATTAAACTACTTTTAATTACACTAGCCAATTATGCTAGACATCCTGGAACTCCCATTTAACCCTAAACAATCACAGTTACTTTTAACTTCTTAAACACATGTGCCATACACATAATTTCTTTCTCTTTTTTTTTTTTTTTTACATGTATAACACACATAACAGTCTAACTGGGGATTTGGTTTGACTACCGCATCCCAGTGAGGTTCCAGGACGCATTCTTGTCCTGTGGCTGGGGAACTCACTACTGACTAAGTATAGTCCTTCAAGTAGTCTGGAGCTTTCCTAGCTCGCTGAGATCTTCTCACGGCGGGTGAGCCAACTGCAGGTGAAGACTCAGACTGCTCCACTGTTTCGGCTGCTGCAGTGCTGCCCGTAGAATCTGCAGAGACGGTTACCTCAGGTTTCACCTGAAGTGGTGGTTCGTTGATGCTCTCCTCAGGATGGGTGTCAGACAACACCTCTGGTGCCATCGGCAGGGGAATGGAGCTCCTACCACGAACTTGGTCGATGTGTCGCCTCACCACTTGTCCATGACCTAATGTCACCTTGAATGACACAGGGCCTGTCTTTTCTGTTATTTCTCCTGGTACCCAGGCTGGTCCTGAGTCAAAGTTGCGGGTGTAGACCACGTCTCCTTCTCTCAGTATTCTCTCTCTAGCATGCATGTCATGATAACCTTTTTGTTTCTCTTGTTTATCATGCACTTTGTTTCTGAAGTCTGGATGTATTAAGTCAAATGTTGACCTCAACTTCCTTCCACACAACAGCTCAGCTGGTGACTTGCCAGTTGTAGATTGGGGTGTTATTCGATAGCTGAACAGAGCTCTCGACATTCGGGTTTCAATAGAGTCTCCTGTCATCTTTTTCATGAGTGACTTGAATGTCTGCACGGCCCTCTCGGCTAAGCCGTTAGAAGAAGGATGGTATGGCGCAGTCGTGATGTGACGTATGCCATTCTTTTCAGAAAACTCTTGGAACTGTTCACTCGTAAAACATGTACCGTTATCTGATACTATGATTTCAGGTAGCCCATGTTGGCTGAAACTCTTTCTAAGACATTCAATGGTAACAGTAGAAGTAGAGCTACTCACAGAATATGCATCGATCCACTTTGAGTATGCGTCAACTATGATCAGGAACATTCTTCCCATCCATGGACCTGCGTAGTCAATGTGAATTCTTCTCCATGGTTTATCTGGAACTTCCCAGGGATGTAGTGGGGCTGCTGGAGGACTGTTCCTGTTCTCCTGGCATGCCGCACATGACTTCACAAGCGCCTCCACCTCTGCATCCATGTTGGGCCACCACATGTAACTCCTCGCCAACGCTTTCATGCGAGTGATGCCAGGGTGTGCTTGGTGTAGTTGTTGCAGTAAGGCATTCCTACCAGGTGGTGGAACAACCACGCGTCCTCCCCACAGGATACAACCTTCCTGGGTGCTGAGCTCATCCTGTCGTCGGGCATAGGGAATGAACTCAGGACTGTTCATCTTCGGCCATCCTCGCAAGATGTATTCTCGCACTCTTGCTAGAACAGGGTCTTTGTCTGTCCACTTCTTTATTTGTTGTGCGTTCACCAGGGGCACGCCGATATCTTCAAACAATAGCACTCTCTCCTCCTCCTCAGGCGTGCTGTCTCTTCCTCCATCCAAGGGTAGCCTACTCATCGCGTCAGCATTCGTATGGTCCCGTCCGGCTTTGTAAACGATGGTGTACTCATACGCTGCTAATGTAACGGCCCATCTCTGAATTCTCTGAGATGTCATCTGGGGTATGGCTCTCATTTCACTGAACAGTGAAATTAGTGGCTTGTGGTCAGTCACTATAGCGAACTGTCTCCCGTACAGGTATTTGTGGAATTTTTTTACACCAAATACTACTGCAAGGCCCTCCTTGTCTAGCTGGGAGTAGTTTTTCTCAGCTGCACTAAGAGTTCTTGAGACGAACCCTATGGGTCTCTCTGAGCCATCCTCCATACGATGAGAGAGTACAGCACCCACACCGTAGGGTGATGCGTCACACGCCAGGATGAGTGGTTTGTTTGAATCATAGTGCACTAACACACTACAGGACTGAAGTAGCGCTTTGGACTCTTCAAACGCCTTCTGCTGCTTGACCCCCCATGACCATTTTTCTTCCTTCTTAAGTAAGGTATGTAGTGGTGCCAGCAGCGTGGAGAGCTTTGGGAGGAACCTATGGTAATAGTTCAACAAGCCCAGGTAGGCTTTTAACTCAGTAACATTTTGTGGCTCAGGCGCCTCCGCAATGGCTTCCACTTTGTCTGTTAGAGGGTGTAGACCACTGGCGTTGATCTTGTGGCCTAGGAACACCACCTCTTTTCCCATGAACTCACACTTGCTTCTTTTCAACCTCAGACCGCTTTTCTCCAACCGTTGAAGCACTTCCTCCAGCGTTTTCAGATGTTCTTGTTCATTTGGTCCTGTACAAAGGATGTCATCCAAATAAATGGTAACATTCGGAATTCCACCTAGGATGCCCTCCATAGTTCTCTGGAATATAGCAGGACTGGAAGCTACTCCAAATGGTAAGCGTGTGTAGGTATATAAGCCTTTGTGTGTATTGATGGTTACATACTTTCTTGATTCTTCTTCCAGGACTACTTGTTGGTAGGCGTGACTCATGTCTAATTTCGTGAAGTGTCGGCCGCCGTTCAGCTGTGCGAAGAGGTCCTCCACTTTAGGAATTGGATACTGATCCACCCGTGATGCTCGATTGACAGTGAGTTTGTAATCTCCACATATTCTAATGGAGCCATCCGGCTTTCTCACTGGGACTATGGGCGCCGCCCATTCTGCAACCTGCACTGGCTCAATGATCTTGTCATCCAGCAGCCTCTGTAGCTCGCTTTCGACCAGTGGCTTGACTGCATAGGGCACCGGTCGGGGTTTGCAGAATCGTGGTTGGGCCTCCTTGTCCACATTAATCTTTGCAGTGACACCTTTTAGCTGTCCTACGCCTTCTTTGAACACCTCAGCGTGTCTTTCGAGGATCTCCTCCAGCTGCAATTTGGGCTGAGATTCCACTTTATTCACCAACTGATCAATCATGGCCAGTTCTTGTAGCCAACTTCGCCCTAGTAGATTTGGTCCTTCGCTCCCAACTACTACTACAGGTAAGTCCTTTTCTTTGTTTTCGTGCTGCACCTTCACTTGTGCCGTGCCTAGCACGTCTAGCTTCTCTCCTGTGTATGTTTTTAATTTTAATGAACAGGGATTTAATTCTGCTGTGTCTGTTTTCTTCCACAGTTGTGTATATTGCTGTTTACTTAATATGGTTACTCCACAGCCTGTATCAACTTCAAATGTTACTTTCATTCCATTAACATTCATGGTACGCGTGATGGGCGCTACCTTGGTCAGCTCCTCTGACGTGTTGTAAATTGTGTGAAAACCCATGTCTTCTGTATCACTTTCTCCCTCCCCTCTAAGTTGATTCGCTTGCTGTTCCTTTCCTGGGCCCTTGTTTTCATACTTTTGCCCATTAACTGTCGCTTTCAGCACCTGTGCGCTGTCCACCTTTATTCTACATGCTTTCTTAATGTGCCCTCGCTTGCCACAATTATGACACAGCTCAGTGGCAAATTTGCACTCGGCGGCATTGTGCTGGCCTTTGCAGCGATAACAACTGGGGAATTTGTGCTGAGTTTTGTCAGTCGACACTTTGTGGACACCTACTTGGGTCTTAGGCACACGAACATGCGTTGCTGTGTCCTCTGTTAGCTTCCCTTGCATCTCTCTCACATCTTTAGATGCTGTTTCCATCGCTTGGCATAATTCCAAAGCCTTCGCAAAAGTGAGTTTTGTTTCAGATAAAAGTCGCCGTTGCATTCGGTCATCATTCACTCCACACACAAGTCTGTCTCTTAACATTTCTTCCAATGAGTCTTTGTAATCACAGTGCAGTGTTAATTTCCTCAATTCTGCCACATACTCTGCTATGGACTCAGTGTTCCTCCTTATGCGTGAATTAAATTTGAATCGTTGCACGATTTCACTCGGTTTGGGGCTGAAGTGCTTCTGAAGCTCAGCAGTAAGCTGGTCGTACGTTTTATCTTTCGGTAATGCAGGGCTTATTAAATTTCTCAACAAGCTGTAAGTAGTTGCACCAACTCCACTCAACAGTACAGCCTTCCTTTTGTCTGGCTCCTCAATGTCATTAGCTTCGAAGAAAAAGTCCAACATTTCACTATATTCTTCCCATGACTGAGTCGAGTTATCAAAAGGGGTTACCGTTCCGATTACAGCCGCCATTGCTCGTCGTGGTGGGGAAACCTCGTTTTTCCTCCTCTGAACTTGCACTCGAACTACTGGAGTCACTTGAGTTCGCCACACTTGCAATGTTCTCTGTTTCTCGCCGCTGATTTTTTTTCTTTTAATCCTCGTCGCCAATTGTGTGATATCCTACCGTGTAGCAATGATCACACTTGAGTTATTTCTTTGGCTAACTCTGCCGTTTATTCTGCAACACACATAATAAGACTGAACATGGATTCTGCGCGGGGTTTTCACACTCTTGTTCTAATGTGTCCCCTTAATAGTAGTGCTGAACAATACAGGTAGTTCCCCCTAGAGGCATGTGCCAGTAATGTTTTAAATTAGACTTGCAGTCTACCACACTAACCTGCACTTATATAGCGCTTTTCTAGTCACAAAGACCACTCAAAGCGCTTTCATTAATACTAACCCTCTATTCTAAGGGCCTATAGGAAACAGATATCTAGGGACAATTTAGAACAGCCAATTAACCTAACATGCATGTTTTTGGCATGTGGGAGGAAACCGGAGAAATCCCGGAGTAAACCCACGCAACACGGGGAGAACATGCAAACTCCACACAGATCACTGTTGGTCGGGGGCTGGGATCGAACCCACGATCCCACGATCCCCACAATCCCCCGGCCAAGGGTAAACTGTGCTGCCGCAGTGCTAACCACTGCGCCACCGTGCAGCCCTGCTGTGAATTAACTGCTGTGAATGTCTTTGATCTATTGTTTGAGTTGAGTATATAAGCTGCACTGTGCTGTAAATCTGCCTCTCAATCTCACTTCTGCAACTACAGCTGCTGGACACAGACATTGTGTCCTCCTTCTCTGAGAGCCGTGGGCTCGCTCCCGGCGCGCACGCACGGTGCCGGGAGAGGAGCTCGTGACGGCGGTATGATATAATAAACTTCCTTAAAACCTCAGCATCGCTGCCTTATTTTATCATCCGCTGCAGGGAGTTATTTTAGGTGTCCCTTTGAGCATGTCTATGGAAGAAGTGAAAAATGAGATACAAGTAGGAAAAGTGAGTGATGTGAAAAGGCTAAAGAGTAAAAGAGAAGGTCCACTGAAGGATACGCTGTCTTAATGATTCAGTTTGAGGAAACACTCTCTAAATCAGTCCAAATAGGATACCTGTATTACAGTGTCAGAAAATACGTCCCAAAGCCACTCAGGTGTTACAAATGTCAAAGGATGGGTCACACTGCTCAGCAATGTAACTAACTACTAACTAACTAACCTGCACTTATATAGCGCTTTTCTAGTCACAAAGACCACTCAAAGCGCTTTCATTAATACTAACCCTCTATTCTAAGGGCCTATAGGAAACAAATATCTAGGGACAATTTAGAACAGCCAATTAACCTAACATGCATGTTTTTGGCATGTGGGAGGAAACCGGAGAAATCCCGGAGTAAACCCACGCAACACGGGGAGAACATGCAAACTCCACACAGATCACTGTTGGTCGGGGGCTGGGATCGAACCCACGATCCCACGATCCCCACAATCCCCCGGCCAAGGGTAAACTGTGCTGCCGCAGTGCTAAGGGAAAGTTAAGATGTGCTAGATGTGGAGGGGAGCCCGAATATGCTAAATGTGAAAAGGATGCAAAAGTAAAGTGTTGCAACTGCGGGGGTGACCACAGTGCTGCTTATGGAGGATGTGTTGTGCAGAGGGAAGATAGAGAAGCCCAGGAAATTAGAATAAGTAAGAAAATCTCATATGCTGAAGCTCTAAAGAAAGTTAGAGAGGCAGGAATGGTCAGAAACACAACAGGCCTTCCTCAAAGAAGTTCAGTTCAAAGGGAAGCACATTAAATTAAAAATCACCCTTTATTGTCATTCAACCATACAACCAATCATGTACAGTAGAACAAAATTGTGTTTTACCTCTCTACAGTGTTAATCACACACACCCCATGTGTAGAATCAGAGGGCCGCTGTCATGCAAGGCGCCACCACAGATTTCCCTCCTCCATTCCATTATTGCTGAGCACCAAGCTGGACGGCAGGAAGTTCCGCTTTTATATGGTCTTCGGCATGACCCGGCCGGGATTTGAACCCCTGCCTCCTGGGTGTGGGGCGGATGCTCTACCAACTGAGCCACCACTCCGGTAGCATCAAGAAATGACATCCATCAAGAAATCCCACACAAACACAAGCTCATGCTACTGCAAGGAATTTTTGTGTTCGCAAATGCAAAATAGCTGATGACACATTGATAGTTAAAAGGACAAACTTTGTAGCTTTGATCTGCCACACCATGAATGTCGCAGCACAGCTTAAGAAGAAAAGTGACAGAATCAAAACCATTGTGGAAGCAGCAGGAAGATTCCTAGATATGAAAGTGGTCAAAGCCAACCAAATTCATGTTTTACTGACAGCTGAACCTGGGGAGGCAGCACGGTGACTCAGTGGTTAGCACAGTGGCAGGACAGCAAGAAGGTCATGGGATCAATTCCACCCTTGACCGTCGTGGGTTCAGTCCCACCCCCCAGACCATCGGTGACCCTTCTGTGTGGAGTTTGCATGTTCTCCCCGTGTCTGCGTGGGTTTACTTCGGGTTCTCCAGTGTCCTCCCACATGCCAAAGACATGCAGGTGAGGTTAATTGGCATCAACTGGGGATTCTAAATTGTCCTTAGGTATGGATGTGAGAGTGAATGGTTGTCTGTCTCTCTGTGTTGGCCCTGCAATGGACTGGCGATCTGTCCAGGGTGTACCCTGTCTCCCACCCAAAGATGCTGGGATAGGCTCCAGCACCCCCGTGACCCAAAAAGGATTAAGTGGTAGAAGATGGATGGATGGATGGATGGATGGATGGATGAAACTGGGGAGAATGCACATGGTGAAACTTAAGATCTTAATTATGGTACTACACATACTATAGTGGAATGTGAGGAGTTTTATAGCAAACGGACAAGGACTCAAGAAGTATCTTTATAAACTAGAAGTTGTTCCAGAGGTAGTGTGTGTACCAGAGATATGGCTTCAGCCCCACTTAGAGTTTGTTATTCCAGGATATAGTTCAATCAGGCAGGATAGAGTTAATAGTGAAAATGGATGAGGATGTGCTACTTTCATTAAAGACGGCCTTGGGTATAGAATGGTTCCCTCCTCTGAGGATATAGAGCAGGGGTGGGCAATCATGTGCCATGGAGGGCCATTCCACTGCAGGTTTTCTGTTCCACCAAGTTTCCTCAGCAGGTGTTTGCTCTTATCAGCTTCAAGGATTGCTAATCAATGAAAACACCTGCTGAAGAGACTGGGTGAAACAGAAAACCTGCAGTGGAATGGCCCTCACTGCCCACCCCTGATATAGAGTGTAATGTTATTGAAAAATGTAGGCCAAGTGGAAAAGGAAATCTTAAGCTGATTAATTTTTATAACCCATGTAGGAAGTTAACAGCAGATATATTCAATGTTATTGTTACGGGTCCCGGGAAGGTGGCCACAATAACAAAAAGAAATAGATTTTAAACACGTGATCCTCCGTGTCTGCTCTTGGGTCTGTAAAATACAGAAAGAGTCTTTGAAAGACAGAACACAGGGCCACTCGTGTCTTTCTCCAGATAGTACTAAAGGGGGGCCGGAAGTGCACCCTCATTGTTTACCTGGGGCGGGACGACCGCAGTGCCAAAGGTTCCGCTGCTTACTCTTAAATATTTATACAGGGCTACATATCAAATGTTAATATTTTTTTTTTTTGAACATTATATTTCTTGACTTTCTGTAAAATATTATCAAATTCAATTACTTTTTCCAATTTTCTTGTTTTGAAATAGAATGTGCAGTGTCCCCAATGCATTTGTGTTCATTAAAATATAATTTATTTGAAGAATTTTGACGTTTATTCACATTTTTCAACACACTGCTATTATTTTGAACACAACTGTGTATATATATAATATTGATGTGGTGGAGCAGTGGTTATCACTGAGGCAGCACAGCAACTCACATTTGGCCATGGGATTCCTGGTTTGATCCCAGCCCCTGACCAACAGTGATCTGTGTGGAGTTTGCATGTTCTCCCTGTCTGCGTGGGTTTAATCCGGAAGTTCTCCGGTTTCCTCCCACAGGCCAAAAACGTGCAGGTTAGGTTAATTGGAGACTCTAAAGTGGCCCTAGGTGTGAATGTGTGTGTGAATGGTAAAGGGATAGCGCCGTAACGTGGCTGCTTCATCCATCCAGGTGGATGCCCTCAATTTCCCCTCTGGGGATCAATAAAGTATACAAAATATAATACTTTTTTTATAATTTTTTAAATACTTTTTTATTTTTTTCCGGTTCCGGTTCCGCCGGACCGGCGGCGCCACACGAGTCGGCTGCCTGTTGCAACAGCCTTTTTTTTTTTATCTTCCTTCTTCTTTCTACACCTTTCACTCTGTATATATATCACGGACGCACGGATCACCCCGGGGGTCTCCCGGGTCGGCGGACGGAGCCACGGTTTGCAGCAGGAGACGTTACAGCGGGGAGGAGCTAGTGCTAGCTAGCACTTGGCCGCCGCCCGGTGCTAATGGGAAACTCGACATACCGGGAGCTGTAGCGAAAATGACGCGGGTGCCGGGCTGGAGTTTAGGCGGCGTGAAAGAAATATAAGACAGAATAATAAAGAGCAATGGCAAGAACCAAGCAGACCGCCCGTAAAATCTACTGGAGGAAGAAGCCCCCCCCCCCCCCCCCCCCCCAGGAGACAGCTAGCCACCAGGGCTGCTCGGAGAGGCGCTCCGGCCACCGGCAGAGTGAAGAGGCCTCGCCGTCACAGGCCCGTGGCTCTGAGAGAGATCTGTCGCTGCCAGAAATCCACGGAGCTGCTCATCCGTAAGCTGCCCGTCCAGTGCCTGGTGAGGGAGATCGCTCAGGACTTCAAGACCGTCCTGCGTTTCCTGAGCTTCGCCGTCATGGCTCTGCAGGAGACCAGCGAGGCCCACCTGGTGGTCTCTTCTTCACTAAGGGGGTCACCATCATGCCCAAAGACTTCCAGCTGGCCCGCTGCATCCGCGGAGAGAGAGCTTAGACTTTCTGCTGCACATTCACCAGCCATAATGCTCTGCACTGTGTGTCTATATATATATATACATTTATAGTAATATGGACATATGTTTACTAGATGTTGTTTTTTCTTGCCTTCTGATTGTTGCTCTGAGTGTTGCTATCCCTATGCTGTTGCAATCCTGGAATTTCCCCATTGTGGGACTAATAAAGGCTTATCTTATCTTATCTTATCTTAATATTATTGATCATCCACAATCTCACAATATATTTAGATACTCTTAAAATAAAAATAAAATGACAGTCTCTCTGAATTATTTCCAAATGTGGTGCCCTATTTGGGTGTACCACACGCTCCCCAACAACAAAAGTGGCTCCTGACACTTAACAGTAACAAATCAAAATCTCAACACTAATAAAGTCTCTATTCAAAAGTCTCTGGAACGTCTTCTTTTCAAGTGTCCTTAATCTTCAGGTATTATCCAAGATCTGGTTAGTTTAATAGCAAGGAATAGCATACTGACATGGCAAGTAGTTAGAGGTGAAAGAAGGAAGATTAAAAGGTTGAGGATAGAAAGAAGGGTAGCACATAAAAGGATATGGTGTTATCTGCTGAACACTGACAGTGTTCACCGACGGACGAGTCTGGAAGGCTGGCTGGCCCAGGGACGGATAGGTGAACACCATGTTGGGTCGTCTCTGCCTGGTGGACTGCCTCAGACGTGGTGGCGACTCAGGACGGCGGTCTGGCTCTGGACTGGGCACCGGCTCAGGATCAGCTGCAGGTCCGGGACTAGGAGCAGGAACATCTTGGTGAAGATGAAGCACTTCCCTGTCGTTGTCTGGTTGAAGTTGGTCCACGTTTTGTTCGCTTTCCCTTTGTATTTCTTGTCCTTCTTCCGTAATATTGTCTCTGTCTTGTTCAGTTTGAATAGGAACTTGTACTTGTCTTTGCTGTGTTGTTCCCTGTCTTCTTTGTGACTCACATTGAACTTGGTCGACTGGACGTTGACTTTCTTGCAGGTGTCTGGGAACACGAAACCAATAGAGGGGTTCGTCTTCTTCTGAATCACTCGCTTCAGGACTGTTTGACTTTTCCAGTGTGTTTTGTCTGATATCGGTAGGTCTGTTGTTTCTCTTTTGTGACTTGGCAACTGGACTTTGAACAATGTCGACTGGTAAGTCGTTGACTTGGAGAAGCAAGTTTCTGTGCAGGGTACGGATGGGACGACCTCCTGTCTCTGGACTTACTTTGTAGACGGGGTTGTCTCCAACCTGCTCCCTCATGATGTAGACTGTTTGTTCCCAGTAGGGCCTTAGCTTGCCAGGACCACCTCTTTCGCCCAGGTTCCGTACAAGCACTCTGTCTCCTACTTGCAGGACTACACCTTTGCATCGTTTGTCATAGTTTGTCTTTCCTTTGGAGCTTGACTGTTGACTGCTTGCACTTGCGATCCTGTACGCCTCTGTCATTTTCCCTTTCCATTTCTGAGTGTATCCATGTGCCGTTTCTGTGTCTTCGTCCATTCCAAAAGCTCTGCGCAGTAGACTACTCAGTACTGTACTGGCTTCTTCATCTGTCTCTTGGCCTTGTATAATCGCTCCCAGCACATTAGCTCCAACTAGTGGTTGGTTCAGTGACAGCTTACTGACTAGGAATGGCGCTCGTACAGTGAGATTGGGATCTTCGTGACCCGCTAAAGTGACTGTAAGCTCGACCCACCCGTCATATGGAACTGCTTGGCCATTAACTGCATAAACCTCAAGCTCGTCGTTCAGCAGATCTTGGAGTGGTCTTACCACAGTGTTGGGTATGTACCTTTTGACCCATTGCCTGTCAACTATACTCACTTGTGAGCCAGAGTCAAACAGCACTGTTACAGGATACCCACCAATTAGACATTTCAGCAGACTTTTCTTACCGACAAGGGGAACTTGGCATTCGGTAGCACTCTGACAGGAGGGAATCTGACCTTTCCTTCTGTTGCGTTTGACCTGCTTTCTCAGCTGCTTGCTCTGGTGCTTGGGGCGCGGAGTTGAAGCTTCGGTAGAGGAGGAGTTTACTGGCTGGGACTTTGACTCTGTACCGATCTCTGGCTGTCCCTTGACAGAGACCGATTCCCGTTTCCCTGGTTCTTGGGGTCGCTTCAGACATCCAACCGCTCTGTGTCCCGACTCACCGCATACAAAGCAATGACTACACTCCTGTAAGCTTTGTTCAGTACATTTCGGACAGAGATAGGTTTTCTTTCGGTTGGCTGGAGACTGAGAATGCTGAGGGGAGAAGTTTACAGCTTTCTGTTCCATGAAAGTTGCCACCATCTTGGTTAGAGTCTCTACTTGTGCAGCAAGTTGTTTGATTGTCTGTGAGACTTGTTGGTTTTTGGCTGTCGTGTCCTTTGTTGCAATCACAGCGCTTTGTGCTGACTTCAGGCGAGGGGTTTGTCCTAACCTTCGCTGGTGCTCATCCTCATCACTGATTATCTTTGTGACCTCACTAAGAATCCCTTCATCTGTTACATTGTTGTTTGATATAAGAGGTCTTAGTCGTTGCCGCAGGTCTGCATACTTCACTCCCAGGCCTTGATAGACTGTGTGCAGAAACACTTCCTGGATTGTCCTTGGGTCATACGAGATGTCTGCATTGGCTTGTTTTGACTGAAAGATAAGTTTCTGTTTGAGTCCAATCATGCGATACAGGAATTGCTGAGGGGACTCCTGCCCAGTTTGTTGGGCGCACATTAACTCCTGGAACATCTCTGTTGTTGCCTTTTCTCCAAGGTGGGATCGGAGAAAGCCCTGAAGTTCAGAAAGAGCCAGTTCATCTTTGAGCATGAGCATGTCCCTGAACGTGCCAGGCTTTACAATTCTCAGTACCCCCCTCACGATCTCTGTTTCAGAAAATCCTTCTTTCAATCCTTCATTGCTCTGTCTTATGAGACTGTTATAACTGATTTCAGAGCTGTTGTCTCCAATTTGTCCTCCAAAAACCTTGAATTCTCTCCGAAGCAGGTAGGAAAGGTCTTTGAGAGTGACATGTCTTTCTGGACTACCTTGTTCCCTTGGCTGCGGTTGTGAGTGGCTCTGACGACTGGGTGCTGCAGGTGGTTGGAGTGTCACAACTTCACACAGTCTTAGTCTTTCACCCAGTGTCTCATATGCTTTCCTCAGTTCCTCTACAGACTCTGCGTTTGCGTTCACACTAGCTTGAATGCCTGGTGGAACAGCAGATGATGATGGTGGATCTGGCAACATCTTGGATGGATGAGGACTTGACTTGGTTGGTGTTGCAGCCTGATCAGCTGGATGCGTGGTGGAGCCGCTCGTTTGTATCACTTCAGTTAGCAGATCATCCAACATTAGCAACTGACTCATTCCCTCATCTTCAAGTTTCAGCAGAGTTGGGGACCGTAAATAGGAACTGACATAGTCCATACAGCTGTCATTATCGTCTTCACTAAGCTGTGTGTCCTTGTCTCCAGCTGCAAGGCTCTTTGTTAGCCCAAAAAGATCCTTACTTGAGAGGGCAAACAAGTGTCCTCTGATGCTCCATATCAGTTCTTTCCGTGCTGTCGACATGGCACTTTAGCTATCTGTAGTTCGAGTGTTGTATTATTTGTACAGTGACTAGGCTGCGTTTTACCTTCTTGACAGCAGTGCAGTTCCACTTTTGGTTGAAGATCCTTTCTTTCTCTTTGACCTTCCTCCTTGGACACCCACTGACTGACGTGTCTGATATAGCAGCTTGGCAACCGTTGTCTCGCGGTTCTGGTATCACTGGATCTTCCCTCGATGACTGTAGAGGAGAGATCCCGGACGAGCCCCCACAGTTTGTTACGGGTCCCGGGAAGGTGGCCACAATAACAAAAAGAAATAGATTTTAAACACGTGATCCTCCGTGTCTGCTCTTGGGTCTGTAAAATACAGAAAGAGTCTTTGAAAAAAGACAGAACACAGGACCACTTGTGTCTTTCTCCAGATAGTACTAAAGGGGGGCCTGAAGTGCACCCTCATTGTTTACCTGGGGCGGGACGACCGCAGTGCCAAAGGTTCCGCTGCTTACTCTTAAATATTTATACAGGGCTACATATCAAATGTTAATATTATTGATCGTCCACAATCTCACAATATATTTAGATACTCTTAAAATAAAAATAAAATGACAGTCTCTCTGAATTATTTCCAAATGTGGTGCCCTATTTGGGTGTACCACATTATGGCAGGGGAAGTGCATATAAAAGAGGTGTGGTGTGGGGACTTTAATGCCCATAATAGTTTGTGGGGAACAGATGTGAGATGAAAGATCGTTAATTTGTCTCAACAGTGGTGAGGGTACCGGGGTGGATGTGCACAGGGGCACATTATCATGTATTGACTTGACTCTGGTGTCTGATTCGTCAGTGTGCGCCTGTGAATGGACGGTTATGAACAGTATAACTATTGGAAGTGATCACTTCCCGATGCTTACAATCATTAAAACTGAGGTATGTATGAAAGAGGGAAGCTGTCTTACTAGATGGTGTTTTGACAAGGCAGATTGGGGAAAATTTAGGCAGCACTGTCTGCAGTCATGTCATTTGATAACATTAGAAGGTAGCATAGAAGAATGTTCAAGTCAGGTAACTAATCATATTCCGAATGCTGCCATAGCAAGCATACCTAAGAAAACTACACAGGGTAGGAAGAAGGTCGTACCTTGGTGGAATGAGGAATGTAGTGCTGCAGTAAAAGAGCAGAACAAGGCATTCAGAGAGCTGAGGAAAAATATGAATAGCAAAAATTTATTACATTATAAAAAGAAAAGGGCAGTAGCTCAAAGGATAATTAAAAGCAAGCAAAGGTCAACATGGAGAGAATTTTGCTCCACCCTTGGTAGGAAGTCTGAATTAGGTGATGTCTGGGGTATGTTTAAAAAAATGAGTGGGAAAAGGGTGTCAGTTAAAATTCCAGCTTTAGTGGATGGAGACAAGATGGCTGTATTGGACAAAGAAACGGCAGAAGTCCTTGGTAGAGCATTTGCAGCAGTTCATAGAGGAGAACATCTAGGTGAGAGACATAGACAGCAAAGAGAGTGTAAGCTTAGAGAAAATGAGAACTTAATAAAGGAAATGAAAGAGGATATGACTGCTTTAGATCTTGATCTCACAACTTCGGAACTTAAGAGAGCTTTACAAAATAGTGGCTATACAGCCCCAGGATGTGATCAGTTAAGCTACACTATTTTCCGGCAATTACCAATGCAATCAATGAATCTGGTATTGAAATTGTTTAACAGAATATGGAAGGAGGGGGTTATCCCAAGTGTGTGAAAAAAGGCTGTAATTTTACTTTTTAATAAGCCAGGGAAAGATCCAGCTCATCCAGGTAACTACAGGTCAATAGCTTTAACATCACACTTAGGGAAATGGATGGAGAAGGTGTTAGTTAGCAGGCTGCCATATGTACTAGAGCAAACACGATTAATCAATAATTATCAGAATGGTTTTAGAAGAGGAAGATCCACAGTTGATGCTCTATTTAGGGGAAGTCATGATATTGAAAAGACACTTAGAATGAAGTAATGGTCATAGTTTATCTGGATATTGAAAAGGCTTATGACTCACTGTCGAGGGATGGATTTCTCATCAAACTGAATAAAATGGGCATTGGAGGTAGGATGTATAATTGGATTATGAATTTTTTAACACACAGGAAAATTAGGGTTAAAGTAGGATCAGAAGTTTCTAAAGATTTTGAAATAGAAAATGGTGTTCCTCAGGGGAGTGTGATAAGTCCAGTTTTGTTCAACATAATGATTAATGACATGTTTGGGGACCAAGAGGGATACATCAAAACAGAGCTATATGCAAATGATGGAGCCATATGGATGAGGGGAAGAAGTGAGAAATTTGTGTTCAAAAATGTCAGGAAAGCAATGAAGAATGTGGAAAAGTGGTTATATGAGTGGGGATTTAAACTTTCAAACAGTAAAACCTGCTATATGGCTTTCACAAAAAAATGCAGAACTGGTACAGAAATGTTAGCATTATACAATCAACCAATAGAAAAAGTGATTGAGTTCAAATATCCGGGACTGTGGATACACATGCACATGGAGAGTTCATGTTAAAAATCTGGAGACAAAGTGCAAAAAAGTCATTAATCTCATAAAAGCTGTAGCTGGACGTAATTGGGGTGCAGATAAACAGACATTAATTGACATTTACAGAGCACTAATGAGGTCAACAATAGATTATGGATGCATGACTTATGGAGCAGCAGCAAAGACAGCTCTGGAAAGAATAGACAGAATACAGCATAGAGCACTTCACCTGTGCATTGGAGCCATCAAAACAACACCAAACAATGCAGTTTTAATAGAATTAGGAGAAATACCAATGGATTTGAGAAGAGATAAACTTGCATTAGCATACTGGGTCAAGCTGAAAGGAAGTGAGGAAGGGAATATTTCAAAAACAACACTACAAGACTGCTGGGAAAATACTAACTTCCAGGGACACGGGTTTGGGTGGACAATTGAAAGAAAAGCCAGAAGGTATGGACTAGACACTAGTGATATAGCTAACACCAGTCCAGTGAGTAATGTTCCCCCCATGGCTGTTCCCTGGGAAAGAAGTAGACATCAGTTTGCTAATGAGGAAAAAGGATTGGCATATAAATGAAGCTGGCTTTAAAACAAGCATTTTCCTCAGGAATAATTACTATAACTACTTACAGCTCTATACTGACGGTTCAAAAAACAAAGAGGGCTCTGTTGGAATTGGAGTATACATTCCAGAGTTTAAAGTGACCATCTCAAAAAGACTCTCCAACAATACTTCCATGTATACAACAGAGATGGTGGCAATAATTGTTGGTTTGCAGTGGGTGGAGAAGGTCAGACTGGACAGGGTGGTGTTATAATAAATAAATAGTGAAGATTAGTTAATTAGATATTACACAAAGTGCTTGCATCTACATATCTTTTAAACCCACACATACACCATTCACATATACACATCAGTTGCTTACACACATATTACATACGCATGCACACACACATACAAACTCCACAGGAAAGTCTCTGTTCCTGTTTCCATATATGGGCATGGGGGTCATGTAGGACTAAAGAGAAGACATATGGACGCTGAGAGGAAGCCATAAAACCATAAAGGCAGGCACTAACAGGATAGAGGCCATAAAAACAAGGAGACCCTGGGGGGCATCTGGATGTCAAGAGGACAATTTGGACAATGAACATGTATTGTTGGAAAGTTATGAGGAAATGCCCAGTAACTTAACTATATGTAGCTGTGAATTCCTTTGTGCTGGGTCTTTTCCAGGAGACGGAGCAAGAAGAAACCCAGCGGCCATGTACACTGACTCCCTGCATGGTTCAATAAAAGTTATGCTGAGAAATAGTATTTCTTCTGTGATTATTGGTTGGTTAACTGAAAAGATTCTGCTAACTGTCCAAAATTAATTTTTACAGTAGTGATGTGCACAGATTCACTTGCAGCTTTAAATACCATACGGACACTAAAATCTACAAGGGAAGAATTGGTGACTGAGCTATATCACAGTTTATTTAGGATACACAGGGGTGGTGGACATGTTCAATTTTGTTGGGTTCCTGCACATGAAGGGTTGAACGTGGTGGCTCAGTTGGTAGAGCATCCGCCCCACACCCGGGAGGCAGGGGTTCAAATCCCGGCCGGGTCATGCCGAAGACCATATAAAAGTGGAACTTCCTGCCGTCCAGCTTGGTGCTCAGCAATAATGGAATGGAGGAGGGAAATTTGTGGTGGCGCCTTGCATGGCAGCGGCCCTCTGATTCTACACATGGGGTGTGTGTGATTAACACTGTAGATAGGTAAAGCACAATCTCATTCTACTGTACATGATTGGTTGTACAGTTGAATGACAATAAGGATGATTTATTTTTATTTTATTATTTTGAAAGGGAATGACTGTGTAGACAAATTAGCAAAAAGTACACTTGGGAAAGAAATAACTATACCACTGTTACTTGGAAAAGGAGAAGGGAAAACAGTAATCAAGAAAACGGAACTGAGATATGGCAAAAAAGATGGGATGAAGATCACAAAGGTAGATCGTATTACAAAATACAAAAATCTGTTGCAATAAAGAATTATAAAAGAACAAACAGGACTGAAGACATCATTATGGCAATACTCAGACTGGATCACACAGGTTTAAATAGCACTTTACTCATCATGGGGAAAAGCAATAGTGACAAATGTAGAGAATGTGGAGTAAAAGAAAATGCAGAGTACATCTTATTGCACTGTCACAAGTATGGAAATGAAAGGGAGAGAACGGAAAATGAAGTTCCAGAGGCAGAGAACGGGATTTAACTGGGATTCTGGGAAGAGAAGGAGATGGAAAGGCAATAAGGATCACGAGAAGGGCTCTTTTTTCGTTTTAAATAACAGGATTAAGTCATAGAATTTAGGGGTCAGGCACAAATAACATAATGTTACACACTCTTGTACAGTAGGTGGCGGTATGCACCTTTCAGTTGCTTGCTATCAGCCAGTAACCGAGAGAAGAAGAAGAAGAAGCCTCAGACAAAGTAGTACAGACAGACAGACGGATATATATAGAGTTTGTGGCGGTAATGCACCTGTAAGCTGGTTGCCAACCGCCGATCAAATCTAAAAGAAGAAGAAGAAGAACACAGGACTTTTGTCGTATATCATGACGTAATCATTGTGCGATGATGGCGGAGAGATTTGTTGCAGTTTGTCAATGAAAAGACAAGCAATAATGACAACAAGTTTAAAACAGGCTTTAAAGACACATTTTGGCTTCGACAGTTTTCGGTCTAAACTGCAGGAGGATGTTGTCAAGGCGGTCATCAAAGGTAAGTCTGTAGAATAAGTTGTATTTCGATGTTTTAAGTTTCTACTGAGTGGACGTTCGCTGGCTAACTGGCGTTAACGTTGCGTGTTTAGTTCATTAGCTCATTTATGACGATCATTTAGTTCACTGGCTGTTCACCGGGTCTGTCATGCATACAAACATACAAATACACACCGAAACAAACTTAAACAGCATTGATCATCATAGCAGTCTGTCGGGGGCGACAATGCCTGTTTCATTTAGGTCTGATCAGATTCCTCCATGCAGCTCTGTCCTTCACCTTCCGCTGCCAGCAACTCCTGGCCTCGTTAACCCGGGCGACGTCCGATCCGGTATGAGTTGCTCTCTGACTGACCATTTCATGAAACTGCTTGCAAAGTGTCTGAATACCGCTAGCTTTTGCTGGACTAGCGGCACATTCTTGGCAGATAAGAGGTATTATCAGTGGCAAGGACAGGCCAAGACAAACTGACTCCAGTATCTGTTGCAGTGACTGATCAGATGATAGGTTTGTTTATCTCTGCTCTTTGTGTAGTGCGTGTCATGATGCACCGACTTGCAAAAGTCCACCGCAGACCTTGCGACAGATGTGCTTATCTGCCAGGATGTCCAGTCTCACCCTGTGTAACTGGGAGTGGTCCACCACAGACCTGTGACAGATATTGTTTTTAGTTCTGCCAGGATGCCCAGTTTCATCCTCCACACCCTCGGAAGGGTGGGGTTGCCGGTTGAGTCGCCGACGGCCCGACCTGTGAGACAGGTAGTACCGGTTTTCATGGTTATCCGGTAGCAAGCAAACCAATGCCTGATCTGACGTGAAAACAGCATTATAAGAACACAAACCAACTCACTGGAGGTTCAAAGAACTTGTGATCTTTCAAGTTCCATAATGTCAGTTACTTTTTGATAAGACAGTGGCTATGGATACGTAAGACGTAGCACAGAATGTTTTCTACAGACACGGCTCAAATCTGATTGGCCAGTATGTTCTATTGACACGTATCTTAAAAGCAGCAGGTTACAGGTACGGGAATCTGAGGCATTTATTTGCTTCAAAATTTTAATATCTATTTACTACTGTTGTAACCTTACCCACTCAAATCCTAAGGCTAACCTTTCAAATTTTAACATTTGAACTTTACCCAAATCCGAAGGCTAACCTCTTTAATTTCAATTCCAAATTTCGTCTCATATCAAGTAAAATGGTTTGAACAAGGGGCTGATAGCAGGACGCGAACCTGCAACCTTCTGATATACAGACCCACCATACTATCTACCAAGCGGGTGGTTTGCAGTTGGTCTGAAAATACTTTGTGGGATTGTCAACCCTTCTGTAGCAATAGATGTTTGTATAGGATGTCTTACATATCCATAGCCACTACCTTTTTGATATTCATAAGCTTCTGATTTTTACTTCGAACAATAAATAACATTTAAATATTAAAGGTAGAAAAAAAGACCAAGTATTGATGTGACTTAAATTATTTAATTTCATTGCAATTTCTTATTTTTTAAGTTGCTGCTTTAACAACATCTCTTGTGAATGTTCCAGAATCATATGTACTGGAGGCCAGTTCTAACGAGGGTTCCTCATTTAAAGATTTCCCCTGACTCATTTCCCGTGGACTGAAAGGAACCAAATTTGGCACAGTTGTTAGTCTAAGGATAAAGTTTGTGGGTTTTTTTGTTTGTTTGTTTTTCTGAGGTACAGTGATGCTCTGTGATGTGGTTTTCTTCCGGCAGGTGACAGGGACGTGTTTGTGTGCATGCCCACTGGAGCAGGAAAGTCCCTCTGCTACCAGCTCCCTGCTCTTCTGTCGCCGGGAATCACTCTGGTCATATCCCCGTTGATCGCCCTCATTCAGGTCTGTCTGTGTTTGTTTATTTATTAGGATCCTCATGATATAAATAAATGGAGAGAGAGAGCGAGTTGATGGTGAATGTCTGCAGAGCCCTGTTAAAATGTCAGGTTTTTGTGATGTAAAAAAGATCAATCATTTCAGATCATTTTCCAGTTGTAACGTATAACTTGTACAATTTAACTGACAAACAACCAGAATGTTTTAGGTAGTAATCATACAAATAAAATAAGATACGGTAGCATAGTTCCATTGATATAAAGTCACTATGTATAGAATCCAATAACAATTTAACTGAAATCAAAGCAGCTATAAAAAAACTATGACTCAAACTAAATAAATCAGTTAAACATAGCCAATGTTACAATGCAGGCCGAACCAGGAAGCCATCACAACCATATCCATCTTTGACTCATCTACCCTAACACAAACTCTTCATGCAGACTCTTGTATGCAGCATTAATTTTGCACACATGTCTTTGCAGGATCAAGTAGATCGCCTCAAGGGCTTTAACATCCCTGCATGCTCCATCAACTCCAAGCTTCCCATGAATGAGCGTGGGGCGATCGTGGCCGACCTGAGTAGCAGCAGCCCCAAGATCAAGCTCCTTTACATCACTCCAGAGATGGTGGTCTCGCCCTCCTTCCAGCCCTGCCTGACACGCCTGTGCACTCACGGCCTGCTGTCCTACCTGGCTGTGGATGAGGCTCACTGCGTCTCTCAGTGGGGCCATGATTTCAGGCCAGACTACCTCAAACTGGGCGAGCTGAGGGCTCGTCTGGCAGGGATTCCCTGTTTGGCCTTGACTGCGACGGCACCAAAGAATGTGCAGGAGGATATTGTTAAGTCGCTGAGCCTGCATTTGCCGCTGTCTTTTGTTACGCCAGTTTTCCGCAACAATTTGCACTATGATGTGATTTTCAGGGACCTTCTCCCAAACCCCCATGTGCACCTTTATGCCTTTATCAAGAAGGCGCTGTCACAGGACAATGGCTCTAAGGGACAGGTTCGTGGATTGCTCTGTGAGACATTGTCATTGTTTACTTTAGGTTTCTCACATAAGACCTGACACAAAAAAGATTTTTAGCTCATTCCGGCAAAGCCAAAAGGAGCTAATATGAGCCAATGTCACCATCCATCTGTCCGTCCATTCATCCATCCATATTTCACGGGAATTGCTACTCCTCCTAGGCAGCTGCTCAGTCTCACCAAATTCACTCACAATGATCTGGTCAAGGTCATAGGAATCTGGAATTTCCCCATTGTGAGACTAATAATGGCTTATCTTATCTTGTAGGTCAGGAGATATGGGCACATACTGTATGTGATTTCAGAAAGATTGTTACTCCTTCTAGGCGATTGCCCTAATTCTCTACAAACTCGCACAGAATGAGCCCCAGTTTTGTCTGCATCCAGGCTGTGCTCTAGGTCATTGTCAAAGGTCAGGAGGCCTTGTCATGAACTGCTCTTCAGGGTAGGGAAAAAAGTCACCAAACGCCGGCTGTGAGTTTGCAGGATTTATTGAAACAAAATAACAACCAACTTGAGGAAGGAAAAAGGCACAGGTCAGCTAAATAGCACGGCTAAGGCGAGGGTATTGTCAGCTAAACCTAGAGAATCAGTAAACACATAGCACATACATCAGTGTTCAGCACATTCATGCTCAGTGACGCCGATTACTTGGTCACAATAAACCCATTACTGGTAATAAACTGATAATGCCAGTAATCAGTTTTGTCGTGCTTACATGCACTGAATAAACAGATTACTGGAGGGTAAACCACTTGAGCTAATGACCCCAGTTACGTGGCCTTTACCGGATTATTCTGTTTACATGGCCACTTGACTAATCAGATAACTGCATGGGCTGGTTGCCAACCACCAATCAAATCTAAAAAAAAAAAGAAGAAGAAATCCAATCATAATCGGTTTATTAGTGTACATGTAAATATGATCATTGATCCTTAAATGGGTCTGCGCCTCAGCTGTGCTCAAGGTCAAGGATAACCGTTCGGAGATCTGAGCACTCTCGGGGTGATTTAATGTGACCGGAATGAGCTACTCCATCATTGAGTCTGGTTAAAAATTTAACATGACGATAAAAAAAATGTTAGCATTAACAGTTTTGTTTCTGTAGTGTGTAGAGTGCAGTAATGTTAAGCAAGACAGCATGCCACACACTAACCAAAGTCCCGGCCTGTGTTGCCAGATTTTTCTGCAACAATCAAGTGATTCTATTTATGAAAATAACCCCACATATTATGACTCACACAAGGACTGGGTAATTACCTCCGCCAGGCCGAAAGGCCAGGAGGAGGTTATGTTTTTGCCGGGGTTTGTCTGTCTGTTTGTTTGTCTGTCTGTCTGTCTGTCTGTCTGTCTGTCTGTCTGTTGGTTAGCAAGATAACTCAAAAAATCTTGGACGGATTTCCATGAAACTTTCAGGCGTTGTTGGAAATGGTACAAGGAAGAACTGATTAAATTTTGGGGGTGATCCGGTTCACCGTCTGGATACAGGAATTTTTTAAAGCATTTTTCATTCAACACTGTGACATACAGCCATTTTCAACATGTGCGCAGGCGCAATGGAGGGCGCTGGTCTTCGTGTCTGCAACACAAACTCTGCGTTCTTCAACGTTTTAGGCACAAAAGGACGCGGAAAACACTGCTGGCCTGGGCCCGCCAGCGTGCAACTGCAAAACCTCACACGGGCAGCTGTCCGCCGACGGATTCTTTGGCAGAAATTCCCCGGCCAGCCATAGGAGCTGCGCATTTGGCAGAAATTCACCGGCCAGCCATAGGCGCTGCGCAAAAACGAGCTCTCTGCCGGCGAAGCTTCTAAATTGTCGTTTGCCGCGGAGCGCAACCCCCAAAACAATAATATTGTAGCGAACTCAATATGAGCACCCTATTTGGCTTGCCAAGTGGGTTGACCCTATTGGCGACACAGGTAGAGTGCGGGACTCCGGAGCGGGAGGCGTGAGTTCGAACCTCCCGGTGGGACGTCGCCATGTCGAGCAGCACATTACAATATAATATAAAACCCACTGCAACCTGTCTACCCAATTTGCATCCGTCAGTGGAGGAGATGGACACACCAGCAACACTTCACTTTATTACCTCCGCCAAGGAGGCAATGCTTTTACTACTGAACCACTAATCCTATCACTATCAGATTGATTGTCATTGATTAATTGTGTGTTTATTGCACTGTCCCTGTCAAATAAACAAATAACCATTGTGAATCCAATTGCTAGTCATATGTTTACATGCTCAAGGAATCTGAAAACGTACACACAAACACTGTATGGGGGGAATTGTGGCGCTTGGCGGAGGTCTGCGCTCTCCGAGTGCTTTTCTAGTTTGACCTTAAAATCAACATCATGGTTATTTGAAGCTTTCAAGCCGGTTTTATTTTTTTCCCCCTCCCTTATAGTTCACTGACAAGACTCGTAATTAAGCCATGAGAGTGCGGCATCAATGAATACTGTATATCACTTTGGCGATTTGACCGTAAATGAGCATAATATAGTAAAGAATAGAATCATTGTCACTCCAGGTGCACACAACCAAACTAAACTCCGTCCAGTGCAGAAGTCTGCATCTACACATACTGTACCTCTTGAGGGTCCACGGGGCACATGACTTATGCTGGCAGCCAGCCAGCTGCTGTGGGGGAGCCCTTCATGCAGCCGGGACCATGCCATCAGCACACAGGAACCACGAATCTCCGATTGGGTTCTTAAATACAGCCTTAGCTCGTCCACCCCCACTGCAAAACGGTCGATAACGCGGACAGTATTCAGGTGCCAACAGCGACCCAGCCTCTGCAGACCCCGCTCGCCCCCTCCTGGCATCCCCAGATGAAACGGAGAGTCAGTCATCTCATACCATGTGGACAGACACCACATTTCTTTTCTGTACGAGCCGTTTTAATTTTTCCGCCATGCTCTGCTGCTTCCGAACAGCACTGACTGCACTGCTACTGGGTTGCGGAGTCACGCGACCACACGCACAGGAGACGTCTTAAAGGGGACATGAAAGCTCTCATATACACATGCACACAACAGGGAGAAGGGAAGAACTGAAAATACTGACATGAACAAGATTACATCGGTTTGATGTCCCGACCGTCGGTTTATTTCACACACACTTTCAGTCTATCTTGGGTGTATTTTTGTGTCAGTTCATGTCCATTTTGGCACCTCATATTATTAAAAAATCAAAAAACAAAACGCACACAAACCAAGACAGATTTTTTTTTTACAAGCGACATTATTTAAAAAAAAAAAAAAAAAATAGCCCAAGGTGTGGAAACTTAGTGGAACTGGCAACTCTGGTTTGGGGAATCTTGAAAAATCTCTGTGATTTCAGCCTAAATAAAAATGACGGACAAATCTGCTGATTAATTATCGTTTCATCTGTCTGTTCTCGGGTTTTTCCCAGTGCTAAATTATTTCAGATCATAAATTTTCAGTCTGTTGGAAACTTACAATTTGAAATTGGCACCACCAACATTCTTCTGAGCAAATTGGCTCACTTTTAACCCACCCTCCACCACAGGGAAATCTGATAATAGGTTGGAAAATCTCTCCATGATTTTTTTTTGGAAGAGGACAGTCAGGTTCAAACTCAATTATCTTTTGGTTTGTAGCTGGCTTTAATGATTTTGTACACCATACAATCAATCAGTTTGTGATGAGCCGCAAAACCACACAGTTTTTTTGTGTGTATGTATGTGTATATGTGTGAAAAAAATTAGGACACCCTGTATAAGCCTGTGTGTTTTTTAACATATTTTGACATATGCCTATTTAATATCAGTGTTAAAAATACTGGGAGATTCACATAACACAACTAAACAATTAAAAATGAATTAAAGATTTTTTCCAAATTTTCTGTAAAATGTAATTCTAAACAAATAGTGAGGAATAAATTGGGACACCCCCCACATTCATTCCCACTTACAATGGCTAAAATAAATGTTAAGAAATGCAAATAAAAATAAGTTTAGACATAGATACGTGAACATTTTCTTAATAAAGAACTGAATATTTAAAGGGGTGTCCAAATTTTTTCACGTGACTGTATGTAACGGACTCAAACTAGTCAGCTACATTAAAATAAAAAATAAAATAAATCTTGGCCGATGCAGAGAAATAGACGTCAGGCAGGATCTCGATCAGTCAGTAGTCTGTTTATTTCTGAAACAGATTGGGGCAGACAATTTACACATGACACGGGAATGGGGACAAGTGCTGGCATTCCCCTTCCCAGGCTTCCAGCGTGTGAGGAAGTTCCCAGATGTGTCACACTAATTATCGCCCCATCAGAAACACTTGACATATTTACAACACGGACATTTTGGGAAGTTCATTACTGCAGGAACATATTTATTCTTAAGACTACTACATGTACAGTGGTGTGAAAAAGTGTTTGCCCCTTCCTGATTTCTCATTTTTTTGTATGTTTGTTACACTTAAATGTTTCAGATCATCAAACAAATTTAAATATTATACAAAGATAACACAAGTAAACACAAAATGCAGTTTTTAAATGAAGGTGTTTATTATTAAGGGAAAAAAAAATCCAAACCTACATGGCCTTGTGTGAAAAAGTGATTGCCCCTAAACCTAATAACTGGTAACCCTTAGCAGCAACAACTGTAATCAAGCATTTGCAATAACTGGCAATGAGTCTTTTACAATGCTGTGGAGGAATTTTGGCCCACTTATCTTTGCAGAATTGTTGTAATTCAGCCACGTTGGAGGGTCCTGAAACAGCAAAACAGCCCCAGACCATCACACTACCACCACCATATTTTACTGTTGGTATGATCCTTTTCTGAAATGCTGTTACTTTTACGCCGGATGTAATGGGATACACACCTTCCAAAAAGTTCAACTTTTGTCTCGTCAGTCCACAGAGTATTTTCCCCAGAGTCTTGGGGATCATCAAGATGTTTTCTGGCAAAACTGAGACAAGCCTTTATGTTCTTTTTGCTCAGCAGTGGTTTTTGTCTTGGAACTCTGCCATGCAGGCCATTTTTGCCCAGTCTCTTTCTTATGGTGGAGTCATGAACACTGACCTTAACTGAGGCAAGTGAGGCCTGCAGTTCTTTGGATGTTGTTGTGGAGTCTTTTGTGACCTCTTGGATGAGTCGTAGCTGCACTCTTGGGGTAATTTTGGTCGACCGGCCACTCCTGGGCAGGTTCATCACAGTTCCATGTTTCGCCACTTGTGGATAATGGCTCTCACTGTGGTTTGTTGGAGTCCCAAAGCTTTAGAAATGGCTTTATAACCTTTTCCAGACTGATAGATCTCAGTTACTTTGTTTCTCATTTGTTCCTGAATTTCTTTGGATTGCAGCATGATGTCTAGCTTTTGAGGATCTTTTGGTCTACTTCACTTTGTCAGGCAGGTCCTATTTAAGTGATTTCTTGATTGAGAACAGGTGTGGCAGTAATCAGGCCTGGGTGTGGCTCGAGAAATTGAACTCGGCTTTCCAAAGATGTGATAAACCACAGTTAATTTGTGTTTTAACGGGGGGGGGGGGGGGTCACTTTTTCACACAGGGCCATGTAGGTTTGTATTTTTTTTACCCTTAATAATAAACACCTTCATTTAAAGACTGCATTTTGTGTTTACTTGTTTTATCTTTGTCTAATATTTAAATTAGTTTGATGATATGAAACATTTAAGTGTAACAAACATACAAAAAAATGAGAAATCAGGAAGGGGGCAAACACTTTTTCACACCACTGTATATATACCACTAAAGATTTCAGTACTTTTCAAAATTAATTCCTTGAAAGTGAACAGTGTGCAACCTTTAAAATGTTCTTTCAGCTTTGACATTAAAACGAGTATCTTGCCTAACAATAAGATGATCAACATCCTCCACCAACATGTTTTTTAAATTACAGTATGTCAGCTAATGCACTAGAACGACATTGTTATGTACTGAATAACTCTGGCTGCTGTTTATGAGCAGGGTTGTGGGATTGTGTACTGCCGCACCAGGGATGACTGTGAAACTGTAGCCTATCAGCTGACCAAACTCGGACTCTCGGCCAAACATTATCACGCAGGTAGCATCATTTTCTGGGAGAGCTGTATTAGGACATGTGACATTTCCATTTGGGCTGACCTTTTGCACTTGTTTCAGGTTTGAAGGCAGGTGATCGCACAGAAGTCCAGAATGAGTGGATGCAGGGAAAGGTGCTGGTTATTGTTGCCACCATCAGCTTTGGTATGGGAGTAGATAAGGCCAATGTCAGGTGAGGCAACAAATATGCTCTCAGTTCATCACTCTGGACCTGACAGAATAGTGTTGATGTTTGTGCATGCTGTTTTTGCAGATGTGTCGCTCACTGGAACCTCTCCAAATCTCTGGCTAGTTACTACCAGGAGTCTGGGCGAGCGGGTAGAGATGGCCTTCCTTCCACTTGTCGCACATACTACTCCTCGAAGGATAAGGAACAAATTAATTTCCTCATCCACCAGGAAGTCGCCAGGAAACAGGTCAGATAAATGGCAAAAAACAAAACCCAAAACACTGAAATGTGTCAAGAGCTCAGTTATTATAAGGATTTGTGAACCTTTTGCAAATCTCTTTGCAGGCAAAGCGTGGCTTTGAAAAGGACTCGGACAGAACTGCAATCACTGACTTTGCCGCCATGGTATCATTCTGTGAACAAGAAAGGTAAATGAAGTTTAATTCAGTCACGTGTGCAGTTTACATTTTAATAACAACTTTACAGTACAAGTCATTGTAAATAAGCATTTTATAACACCTTGAGCTGCTGTAGGTGTAAAATGTGTTAGCGTACACACACACAGAGTATGCAGTGGTGTGAAAAAGTGTTTGTCCCCTTCCTGATTTCTCATTTTTTTGTGTGTTTGTCACATTTCAATGTTTCAGATCATCAAACTAATTTAAATATTAGACAAAGATAACACAACTAAACACAAAATGCAGTTGTTTTTTTTTATTTAAGTTTTTGTAAAGGGTATACATGTCATTACAGCATTGCATTGTTTACATTTTCATCACATATTCCCCTTTTTTTTGACATTGGAAAAAAATTATTACAACACCCTTTTTTTAAGTGAAAGAAAAGAAAAATTAAAAAAAAAAAAAGAGCAGAAAAATGAAAGAGCATCTGAGTAGCATTGGAACAAAGAGAGGTGCCGTTATTGAAATGGTGTTTGTGCAAGATTGAATGAATGAATGAATGAATGAATTGGAATGAATGAATTTATTTATTTCGGATAGTACAGTACAGGTTAAAAGAAACTGAATAATGTAACAACAAGGTCAAATTAGACAATGACTCCTCTGATTATACAATTCAATGTAAGTTATCCGAAATGGGTGATGGCTGAAGCCGCAGCTTATATTGCCCACCCATATTCCATCCAAGAATTCAAAAGAGAAAAAGAGAAAACAGACAAGAGCGATTACAATTCAAAACAAATCTAAGACAAAATGTGACAGAAAAGAAAAAAAAAACAAAAAAAAAAAACTAAGCTACAACACAACACAGATTGGATATGTCAATCCTTATGTGATTTTACATGTCGTCTTGTAAATATGTTTGGAGTATTTCTTCCTTTAGTTTTTGTTTAAATTGTCCAAGCGTTGTACATGATTTTAATTCAGGTCCAAAATCGTTCCATAATCTGACTCCTTGCACTGAAACACAGTGTTGCTTGGTGGTTGTTCTCACTGAAGGTTTTTGAAATATACATGTTCCTCTGAGGTGATATCGTTTCTCCCTTATTTGGAACAACTTTTGGATATTTGCTGGCAGTGATAAATTCTTCACTTTAAACATTATTATTGCAGTTTTAAAGTCAACCAGATCTTTCAACTTGAGAGTTTTTTGTTTAAGAAAAAGTGGGTTTGTTGGTTCCCTGTAAGCTGCTTTGTTTATTATTGTAATAGCTCTCTTTTGAAGCATAAAGAGTGGATATATGTTTGTTTTATATGTATTTCCCCATACTTCATTACAATATGTCATGTATGGGAGTATTAATGAATGATACAAGGTGTATAGTGTGGGTTGATTCAGCAAATATTTCACTCTGTGTAATATTGCAATTGATTTGGATACTTTACCTTTAATATAATTAATATGTGACTTCCAACACAGTTTATTATCAATTATTACTCCAAGAAATTTAGTTTCAGATACCCTTTCAATATCTACACCATTTACACTGAGTTTAGGTACTGGGATGTTGTGATGGTTGTTAAAGACTATAAATTTTGTCTTACTTAAATTGAGCGTTAATTTGTTTGAATCAAACCACAGTTTAAGCTTTCCTAATTCCTTTCCGAGTGTATCCAGAAGTTGTTCCAAATTGTTTCCACTGCATAATAGATTAGTGTCATCGGCAAACAATATTAAGTCCATTTTTTCTGAAACTTTACATATATCATTTATATACATATTGAATAATAATGGTCCCAAAACTGAACCCTGTGGGACTCCACAGGTAACCTTCAGTAACTGTGAGTTTTTGTTGTTAACACATACATACTGATATCTATTCTTTAAGTAACTACTTAACCAGGACAGTACTACCCCTCTAATACCACAATTTTGTAGTTTCTTTAATAATAGATTATGATCTACTGTATCAAATGCTTTTTTAAGATCCAGGAATACTCCAACTGAATACTCTTTATTTTCGATGGCTGTTGATATTTTTTTTGTAAATTCCATTAGGGCATATGCAGTTGTCCTCTTGTGTCTGAACCCATATTGCTGCTCACACAATAAATTATTCTTCAGTATGAAGTTGTCATTTCTCTCATAGAATATTTTTTCAAGTATCTTGGAAAACTGCGGTAATAGTGAAATTGGTCTATAGTTTGAGAGTTCCCCTCTGTCGCCCGTCTTGTATATCGGAATTACTTTAGCTATTTTCATTGCATTGGGAAATATACCTGTTTGGAGAGACAGGTTACAGATATACGTCAGTGGTTTTACTAGGCATTCGATAACAGTTTTGACTAGTAGCATGTCAATACCATCACAGTCTGTAGATGTTTTACTTTTGAACGATTTAACAATTTCAATGACCTCTCTCTCGTCTGTGTTCTTTATGAAGATGGAGTCTTTTACAGCAGTGTTATTGCATATTGTATCACCTGTAGGCACCGTAGTGGGTATTTCTCGAGCCAGATTAGGTCCAATGTTAACAAAAAAAGTATTAAATTCATCTGCAGGTGAAGCTATATTCACACTCTGAGTCGTTTTATTATTTTTTGGAATATTGGTTGGGTTGCTTGTATTTCTGCTTTTATTTCCAAGGATGCTGTTGAGTATTGTCCATGTATTTTTAATATTGTCTTTGTTTTTCTCCAGTTCTTTACTGTAATAGTCTCTTTTACTACATATTATTATATATGTTAACTTATTTTTGTATGTTTTGTACCGCTGCTCTGCTTCTTTTGTCCTTTTCTTTAGGAAAGCTTTATATAATAAATTTTTCTTTTTACACGCCTTTTGTAGTCCTTTGGTTAACCATGGCTTATCAGCAAATTTATGTTTAAGCTTTTTTTTTTTTTACTAATGGGCAGTTTTTTTCATAAAGAGTGGTTACAATGTTTATAAATGTGTAATAGGCTTCATTTACATCTGATACATAGACTTCTGTCCAGTCTTGCTTCAGTAAGACCTCTTTAAAAGAACTGATTGCATTTGGTGATTTGTATCTGAACGATCTTGAAATTTTTTCTGTGTTGGCCCCAGTGTGGCCATGGATAAGTGCAAAGGTTGGCAAATGGTCACTTATATCATTTATCAATAATCCACTTTCTATTTTCTTATCAATAACATTGACAAACAGGTTGTCAATAAGTGTAGCAGTGTGAACTGTGATTCTACTGGGATGTGTTATTGTGGGATATAGACTCATGCTGTACATAGAGTTCATGAACTCTGTAACTACATTTTGTTGATGTGGATTCAGTAAATCAATATTGAAATCTCCACAAATTGCTACCATTTTCTTACTAGTAATATTATTGTACAGCTCGACTAATTTATCTCTGAATGTCTCAATGCAAGTTCCCGGCGTTCTATATATACAACTTATAATTAGATTTTTTGTTTTATCTTGGTCAATCTCAACAGTGACACATTCCAAGATCCCTGGTAGTGCAAAGGACATTCCATTTACAAGCTTACACCTATACAGGTCATCAATATACAGTGCAACACCACCACCCTTTTTTTGAGATCTGTTAATATGAAACATATCCCATCCCTATTGCCATCAGGGGAGCCTGCTCTTCATTAAGCCAAATTTCAGAGACTGCAATAGCTGTAAATTTTCTGTCTAGCTGTTTTAAATAGTCCTGAATCTGTGGAAAGTTTTTGTTAAGACTTCTGCTGTTGAAGTGTATTATTGACAGTTTACCATCTAATTGCACTTGACTTTTGAATTGCTTTTCAGTGTAATATTCACAATGGTTACGAATATTATTGAAAAAGTGGTTATCAGGATCAATATCATTCTCCATCTCTTGTGGTTTATGTTCAGCATAATGGCATATTTTCAGAGTTTGAGTTTCCTCACTCTGTGTCAAATGACTTCCTCCAACTGGGGATAATTGGTGTCTACTCGAGTCGGTCATAAGTTTTTGTTTGTTTTGCTTATTTTTTTTAAAGTACTTTGGCATGGTGTATCAAAAGAATTATTCTTACCGTGTGTGTGAATATGGATTATCATTGACTCATAATTTTCTTAATCAGTGTTCATCTGTATTTATCTAAGTCAGTAGCATCTCTGATCATTATACTCTTTGCTTGCTCAGGTGTTCCATTTAGTTTAATCCAAATTCTACAATTTCTTGTCCAGGTTGCCTGTATCTTATTTTGTCTTTTCAGCATCCGTGCCTGTCGTGCTATTTCAGCGTTTGTTTTTGTCAGATGTTCATTTAGGTAAACTTGTGTTCCCCGTAGCTTTCTGGCCTGCCTCAGTATGTCATTCTTTACCCTTCTGTTCACAAAGCGCATCACAATTGATTTCTTTGTTTTGTTATCTTTCTTTGGTAAAGCATAACAGGCTGAAATAGCATTAGCTTCTACCTTAATATCTCTATTATTAAGGAACTGAAGCACCTGATTTTCTAGGGAGACTGATTCACTCATGGGAGCATCCTCACCACTCAGTCCTGTTGTGGCATGGGCGTATGACTGATATCTGATGTCTAGTCCACTTATAACTAGGTCATCCATACGAGAACCTTGTTCAAGATCCTCGACGCGTTGCTTCAGGCCCTTAATTTTTTTGTCTTTTTCTTGAATTATTAATTGTAGGGCTTGTACATCTTCTATTAGGCCTATTATTTTGGCCTGCTGGCTAGTCAATTTGGCCAATTCTTCTGACACAAAGTTCAGAGATTTTTTGATCTCTTCCATTTCGTCTTTCTTTGGTGGCATTTTACTGACCTGTGGATAGTAAAAACAGTGAATCCGGCTGGGCCTCAGCTAGCCCCGCCGCTGCTGGTCCCTCTGCTCACCGCTGCCGCAACCGAGCTCCTGTACAGCTTCTCCGCCAAGTCACGCCGCACACCGCCGGTGCAGCCGAGCTCCGCTGATCACCGCCGCCTGCCGCCGTCTGCCTGGGTGGTACCTTCGCTAGGTCCCGTCACCAACTGCCGTCAGTCTGGTTGTTCCTCCGCTGGGCCTCGCAACTGGGCTCCGACTCAGGGTGAGGGTTCGCTGCCGCAACCGAGCTCCTGTACAGCTCCTCCGCCAAGTCACGCCACACACTGCCGGTGCAGCCGAGCTCCGCTGATCACAGCCGCTGATCACCGCCGCCTGCCGCCGTCTGCCTGGGTGGTACCTTTGCTAGGCCCCGTCACCAACCGCCGTCAGTCTGGTTGTTCCTCCGCTGGGTCCAGGTGGCCCCCGTCTCTCACCAGCGCTGCGCAGATTAGATCTGATGGAAGACACATATGCGTTCCAGGGTTGCCAAAAGTTCAAGAACCCATCCATGTCCTGTCTTAGTGCAAATGTCAACTTTTCTATCAAATAAGTGTCCTGAATCACGTTTATCCAATCTTCAGGTGCAGGACAGTCTTTCGACATCCATTAAGTATTTTTCTCCTCGTCTTTCCAGTGATTCCGGTAGTAAACCCAAATACAAAGTTACAAAAGAAAAGGGAACTGTTACTTTGAATATTTTCCCCAATATTGTCTCTACATTGGTCCAGTATTGGTGGATAGCTGGGCATGACCAATACACATGAAAATGATTTGCAGTTTTTTTCACCACACAAGCGCCAACAATTCAACCCTTTACGAGTAAATTTGTTTTGTGCAGGTGTTCTGAAAAATCTTACCAAATTTTTCCATCTGAATTCTCTCCACAGCAGGGATGAAGTACTTTTCCATTGTTGTTTATTTAGCTTTTCCCATATTTCCAGTTGTAAAGTGAAATTCCCCTCTTTTTCCCATCTCTCTTTTATATATGATGTGTTGTCTCCTTTTAAATCTTGAAGACCATGGTATATTTTAGAAATGTATCTGATCCCTGGGATCCCTTTATATGCCATTAAGAAAACCTTCAGAACACCTGACTGGGCCCTTTCCAAATCCTCCTTTTTAAGTATTTTGTTTATGTGGTGTCTAAGCTGAAAGAACCTGTAAAGGTCTTGATTTACTAGACCTTGTTTTTTCACATCTTCAAAACTTCTTAAAGTTTGCCCTTTAAAAAAATCGCAATATTTTATCGGTCCGTTCTCTTTCCACTTTTTAAATCTAGTGTCTGTTTTATTAGGAGTAAAGTCCTGATCATAGGAAATCCATTGCAATAATTGACAGGGTTCTTTAGTTTGATTCTCTCTGACTATCTTAAACCAAATTTTTAGCGGAGTCTCTACCCACGGGTTAGTGTTATTTGTCACGTGGGATGAGACGCCGTGTCATCCGGCGCTCAGACCATATTCCCTCAGCCCTGTTCTCTCTGTAACAGCGTCTCAGCGGGCTCCCAGCTGTCAGTTACGGGACGGCTGGAGTCCAATTAACTCTCATCAGCTGAGGCGCTGCTAAGGAGTATAAGAAGGAGCAGCTCCGATCATTCGGGGCTGCGACTTAGCACACTGAAGGCTGGAACCCCTATGCCCGGCGCCAGTCCTCTACTCGTCATCCTGCATTACTTGTGAGTGTACATTGTATGAGTATTTGTGCTTTTTGGCCCACGAGGCCGTGTTCCTTATCCCCTGTTCCTTATTATTAATAAAACATCGCAACTCACTGGCTCGCCCTCGGCTCTCTTTGTGTGGCTCGCGAGGGCCACACGTAACATTATTCAAAAGTTTAGGTAAGGCATTGTTCCCTATTATCGCCTGTAGGGGGATGTCACTTGTTATTTGGCATTCTATCTCCTTCCATTGTGCAGTGTAGACTGGGTTACATATCTCTACTAAAGTTTTAATTTGCGCGGCTTTAAATTAGTCCCTGATATTTGGCAGCACGAGCCCACCTTTGTCTTTGTTTAGCTGTAGGGTTCTATATCTGATTCTAGGTCTCTTGCCCTGCCATATGAATCTTGAGATCCTTCTGTCCAGTTCTTGCCATGTTTTTTGGGAGGGGTTCTACCGGTATTGTTTGGAAAAGGTATAGAAGACGTGGAAGTATATTCATTTTGACTGCTTCAGTTCTTTGTGCAGTACCCAAGAATGGTATCATATTCCATCTTGATAGATCAGATTTTATTTTTGCCATCAGTGGATCATAGTTTAGTGATATAATTTTGTTGAGTTGTTTCGGGATATTGACTCCCAGATATTTCATAGATTCCATCTCCCAGTTAGTTTTGAATTTGCTTAGTAAATATTGATTTGGGTCATAGTTGAATGTTAAAATTTGGGTTTTATGCATGTTTAATTTGTACCCCGATAATTCTCCATACTCTGAAAAAACTGAGATTAGTTCTGGAAAAGAGGTGTCCAGCTGTCCCAGGTATATTAAGATGTCATCAGTAAAGAGTGCTATTTTATATTCCTTCTGACCAAGTGTAATACCTTGAATTTTTTGATTCTGTCTTATCCATTGGCTCAGAGGTTCTATGAAGATTGCAAAGAGCAGTGGAGAGAAGGGGCAGCCCTGACGACATCCGTTTTTGTGTTTTTTGAGGGAGTACAAGTTCTTGTAGTAATTCTCGAAGCTTTTGAGAATTTCCTGAATTCTAAATTGTATTTCCTTTGATACTGGGTCTCTGATTTTGTAGATTGCTCTCTCCGTTTGTTGTTTCCTCAATTTATAGGCTAGTAATTTTGCCGATTTGCTACCCGTTTCATAGTATTTTTGTTTCAGAAATGTAAGTTTCTTCTGGATTTCTGTTGTGTAGATCTCGTTTATTTGTTTTTTTATTTCCTTCATTTTGAGCGAGTCATTAGAATGAGTGTTGTCTTTGTGCTCTTTTTCTAGTTTCTTAAGTTCTGACTCTAATGTGGTTAGCTTTTCTTGTCTCAATTTCTTTTGGAGTGCCAGTTTTGCGATAATCTTTCCCCTTATTACAGCTTTGCATGCGTCCCACAGTATTAAAGGGGATACGTACTTCTCCATTATCATTTTCTTCCAAATATCTGAGAATATCTGATTCCAATTCATCTTTCAGTGGTCCTTTCAACACATCTGAATTTAACCGCCAAGAAAATGTATTATTTGTGTATTTTTGGATATTTAAGTCCATGTAGATCGGACTGTGGTCAGAGAGATCCATCAGTCCTATTTTACATGTTTTTACTCTTCCAGTGTCTCTATTAAACATAAAAAAATAGTCAATCCTTGAGTATGATGAATGTGGTGCTGAGTAAAATGTATAATCTTTTACACTGGGGTTGAATTCCCTCCACACGCCACAGATTCCCATTTCTTTTAGTAGAATCCGAGTTTTTCTACTTTGAGTGTTATTTTGATGTGGAGAATTACCTGATGCATCCCAGTATGGATTCAGTCTTAGATTGAAGTCTCCACCACATATCACTAAACCTTGGGCTTTAGTTATCATTAGGTCAAATACATTTTTATAAAATTTCCAGTTAGCCCCTGGAGGTACATATACATTCAGCAGGGTGATATCTTCTCCCTCTAGCTGACCAAGTACCATGCTAAATCTCCCTTCTTTATCTTTGTGTTCTGAATTTTTTTCAAATATAATTTTGGTTGAGATCAATGTCGCTACCCCCCTCCTCCTCCCTGACTTATATGAAGATGAAGAGATGAGTTTAAACCCTTGTCTATTAAGTTTAGTGTGCTCCAAGTCTGTTAGGTGGGTTTCCTGCAAAAATATTATTCCTGCTTTGTCTTTTTTTATTTTGCCTAGAATCTTAGATCTTTTAACTGGATTCAGGATCCCTTTTACATTATATGAGATTATTTTGGTTGCACCCTGTTTCTCCATTGTATTGTCTTATTTAGTATAACAGTGTAGTGGCCCTCTTTTATGCTACTCAAAAACTGAAAGAACATTAAAAACATAAAAAAAACATAAAGAACATAGTATATAAAACTTTAAAACAAAAAACTGTCACAAGATCTTCCTGAACGGAGGTCTTTTTAGCGACCGTAGAAGAGCCTTGTGGTTGGTGTGTTGGCTCTGAGGGAAATTCCTCAAACTTTGTTACGTGTTGAGGGCCCTCTCTTACCCCTGTAAGTTGTCCCATGTTTTTAACGTGATTTTCAGATCCCAATCCGAACTTGTGTAGATTTTTTTTTTTTTTTTTTTGTGCCTATACCCTATGAAATTGTGTGCAACCTCCCACCACCATCACAGCAATCATGTTAATACAGTATTTGTTAGTGTGGAGAGTTCATGTGGTTCATTGTCACATTTCTGTTTTAACAAGTTTTTTTTTTTTTTAAAGACTTATTTGTTTCTAATATTATGACTGTTCCATGAAATGTTTTACCACTTCATATTTGCTGATTCTGCATCTCCTTTAATGTCTGTTACCTTGTAGGAGGAGGGTTGGATGTGCAGATTGACTAAAAATATCGTTATTCCCTCCTGAAAGCGTCCAGTTTTTCCTTATTGCCCTGGCGCTGAGTTTCCCGCTACTGGCCCGTGGATTTTGAGGGTCTCTCTGTCCACCACGTTTGGGCCTTGATTCTTTCAATCGGGTCTGCTGCGGGTTTATACACCGTTACCGGGAGCCCTCTTCTCGCCATATCCCTGGTTGCTTCTTCCGCCAAGTTGTAGAGACACGTCTCTTCCCCGTAAAAAACCCTCAGCTTCGGCGGAAATGGAGTTTGAAAGCGCAGTTTCTTCTCTCTTAGTACCTTTTTAGCGTCATTGTATTCCCGACGCTTTTTAAGGACCTCCGAGGCATAGTCATGCTCCACAAAAACTTTTCTTGGTGCATAAATCCTTTTTTCTGCCAAGCCAGTCTCAAAACCTCTTCTTTTGTTCTGAAGTTGGAAAACTTCACCACCACTGATCGCAGGGGGGCTTCCGCCGACGGCCTTGGGGCTAATGAGCGGTGTGCCCTTTCTATTTTCAAATCGGTGGATTGGGGAATTTCCAACTTCTCTCTCAGTATGGTTTCCACGCATGCAGCCATTGTGGTGAAACCATCCTTGACTCCTTCTTTCAGACCATGAATTCTTATGTTGTCCTTTCTTAGTCTTCCTTCCAGGTCGGTTAGCTTAGCCTCCAGTCTTGTCTGTCGTTTGAGTAATTCCAGCGTGGTTTCTTCCAGCCCTTTTATTCTTTCCTCTGCTTCCATGATTCGGTCCTCAGCCTGGTCCACTCTGTTGTTTGTCCTTTTTATATCGTCTTTAATTTCACAAAATTCGGCCCAACACTCTCGACGAAATTCTCTTAATTCTTGAAGTATCGTTTTTTTTTGTAACTTAGATTTTTATTCATTTTTCATCATATATAATGCATTCAGATCACATTCTACATTTAAAAAACAAAGGGGTTAGGGTAGGGAAAAATAAAAAAAAATAAACAAAATAAAAATAAAAAATAAAAAAAAATAAAAAATAAAAGGGGGGGGGGGGACAAATGTTGGAGCATCAAGTTTTTAGTTTCCATCTCTTAATTCTTCTGGTTTTTTCAGTGTCTTTGGTTATTCTTTCAATTTCTGCCTCGTTGTTGCACTTTGTAGTGTGTCCATTTCCGCCATTTTTTCTCCCATATTCCTTCTTGCATTCTTCGTCGATATGTTAGTTTTTCCATCATACGTATGTCCTCAACAATGTCAGTCCATTGTTCTTGGTCAGGAAGAACTTCTGATCGCCATTTTTTTGTGATAGTTTTTTTACATGCAATCAACAAGATTTTAACTAGATATCTGTCCTCAGCCTGTATAACACTGTCTTTTTTAAGATCACATAAGTACATCAGGTTACAGTTCATTGGTATATTATATCCTAATATCCTCTGTATTGTCACATGCATAGATTTCCAAAATGATGATATTTTGTAGCATTTCCAAAACATATGTGAGTGGTCTGCATTTTGAGCCCCACATCCCCTCCAGCATAAAGATTGGGTATTTGTATATTTTCCTTGAATCTGTGGTGTAATGAAAAAGCGAATCAGGTTTTTCCATCCAAATTCCCTCCATGCCCTTGAATTTGTTGATGTGTGTTGTGTTTTCCATATTTCCTGCCAGCTTTCTTCTGTTATGTTTAAATTGAGCTCTTTCTCCCATTTCTCCTTTATATAGTTACTTGTATGATTGTTTGTCATAAGTTTCTGATATAGTTTTGAAATAATTCTTATTTTATTTCCTGCATATGAGCTTAAAATAAGTTGTATAATCTCGTTCACATCTGTTTGGAGGTTATGCCTAATCTTCTTCATATAGTAATCTCTCATCTGCAGATATCTGAAAAATTCCGATCTTTCTAATTTAAATTTTCTCCTGATATTTACAAAGCTCCCGAGATCTTTTTTTCCGATATTGCCCCATGCTGTGATTCCCTTGTTCACCAGATTTTTGTATCCCCTATCTTGTTTTGCCGGTTCAAACTGACTGTCAAATGCTACCCATTTCAATAGTTTTATGTCTTCCCTTATATTATATTTTTGTACTATTTTATACCACAGTTCTAAAGTAAATTTAGTGATTGGGTCTATTTGTTTGATTTGCTTATATGCATCTTTATCCCCTATTATGCTTTGTACTGAGAGTCCCTCAATTTCCTTTTCCATTTCTTTCCATTTTGCCTCATATCCCTCGTCGCACCAACATATGATATATCTTATTTGTGCTGAGTAGTAATATTCCTTTAGACTCGGTAGGCCCATGCCTCCTTTCTCTTTTGGTAATTGGAGGGTTTTATATTTCACTCTTGGTTTTTTACCTCCCCAAACAAATCTCGATATCATCCTGTCCCACTTTGAGAATTGGGCATCTGGAATCTCTGTTGGTATAGCCTGGAAGAGGTAAAGTAATCTAGGTTGTATGCTGATTTTGACTGTCTCAATTTTTGAATTCAGATCCATATTTAAGATTGACCATCTATCAATATCTTTTTTTATTTCTTGTTCCAACCTATCATAGTTTGCTTTATATATTTTGCTTAGGTCTTTAGGTATGTTCACTCCAAGGTATTTTATTTCTTTTTGCTTCCAGTTTAGTTTGATCTTATCAGTTATCTGGTTTAGAGGGTTATAGTGGAATGTCAGTATTTGTGTTTTTGTTATGTTTATCTTGTATCCTGATAATTTTCCAAAATTTTCTATCAAGTTCATCATTTCCATTATTGATTTATCTGGTTGTTCAAGGTAAACTATAATATCGTCTGCAAATAGCCCAATCTTGTGTTCCGCCCCCTTTATTGTTACACCTTTTAATTTCTTATTTTGTCGTATCGCTTGAGCCAATGGTTCTATGAACAGAGCAAACAAGGTGGGCGATAAGCAGCATCCCTGCCTAGTTGATCTTTGTATATTTACTTTGTCTGTTAAGCTACCGTTTATCTTGATTCTTGCCACAGGTTCTTGATATAGCGTCCTTATGCATTGTACTGATTTTTCGTTAAATCCAAAGCGCTCCAGTACACTATATAGGAATTTCCAGTTAACCCTGTCAAATGCTTTTTCTGCGTCTAAACTCATTATTACTGCACTTTTCTTTTCTTTATGTATTTGGTTAATTATATGTATTGTTCTCCTGATATTGTCATGTGTTTGGAGTCCCTCTATGAATCCAGTTTGATCATCTTCTATCAATTCCGTCAAGAATGTCTTTATTCGTTTACATATAATTGTTGTGTATATTTTATAATCTACATTTAATAAAGAGATTGGTCTATAGTTTCCGCATTGTTCTTTATCTTTCCCTGGTTTTAAAATAACTGAAATGATTGCTTCGTTCCATGTTGGAGGTATTTTGTTGTTGTTCAGCGTCCAATTAAATGACTTTAGGAGTTGTGGCGTGAGTTCTTCTATAAACAGTTTATAAAACTCAGATGGGTATCCATCACTACCTGGTGATTTACCGTTTTTAAGTGACTTAATCACATCTCTGATCTCTTGTGTTGTTATTTCTGCTGTTAGTTTTTCATTTTGTTGATTTCCTATTGATGGCAAGTCCAATGTGTCTAGAAATTTTTTGATATCTTTAGTATTTGTTTCTTCAGGTTGCGAGTATAGTTCTTGGTAGAAATTATGGAAAATTTCTTCGATGTTTTCTGGGTTAACTGTGGTTTTATTTGTGGTGGGGTCTTTAATCTTGTATACATTATTCATTGTTTGTTGTTTTCTTAACCGTTTTGCCAGCAGTTTTGTGGCTTTTGGCCCCGTTTCATAATATTTTTGCTTTAGATATCTATTTTTCCTTTCAATTTCATCCATTTGTGTTTCTTTTACCTTTGTTTTTTCTTCTTTAATTTCTTGATATATTTTTGGATCATTTGTGCTTTGATGTTTACGTTCTAATTCCCTCAGTCTCTCACATCTTTGTTCATACGCTTCCAGTTTAGTCTTATTTGCTTTTCCTGTTTCAACAATTAATTTACCCCTTAACACGGCTTTTAGTGCGTCCCATAGTATTGTTGGGTCCACTTCTTCATTGTCATTCTCTTGGATATATTCGTTTATGTTTATTTTTATTCTTTCTTTCATTTTCTCATCATTTAACAGTCCTACGTTAAGTTTCCATGTTGTTTGTCGTTTTCTATTGTTTAAATATATTTCCATGTATATAGGATTATGATCTGATATTTCTGCCCCTCCAATCCAACAATTTCTCACCCTGTGTCTGTCACCTTCATTCATAAGGAAGTAATCTATTCTAGAGTGTACTTTATGGACTGCTGAATAATGTGTATAGTCTTTTTCGAGTGGGTGTAGGTCCCTCCATATGTCTACCATACCCATTTCTGCCAGTGAGGTTCTTATGAACTTTGTTACATGTTTTTTTGTCTTCTTAACACTTGTTGTGTCAACTTCATGATCCATGACAGCATTTAAGTCTCCTCCACAAATTAGGACTCCTTCACTGTGTGTTGCTATGAGATCAAACAGATGTTGAAAAAAACCCTTGTCACTTTCTGGTGGGGCATAGATGTTCACTAATGTGATCTGCATACCATCTATTCTTCCCTTTATTATTACATACCTGCCTTCTTTATCCTGGATTTCCTGTTCACTTTCAAATTGTATTTTGTTTGAGATTAGTATCATAACCCCCCTTTTTGCTCCTCCCTTAAATGAACTGTAGTAGGAGTTCTTATAGCCAAATCTCTTTAGTTTCACATGTTCTGCCTTGCTCAAATGTGTCTCTTGCATAAATATAATTTCAGCTTTTTCCTTCTTGAATTTTCTTATTATTCTTTCCCTTTTAACAGGTGAGTTCAGACCATTCACGTTTAGTGTCATTATCTTAAGATTTTTACCCATATTCATGTTTTTCCATTTTTTTAACTTGTGCTCCTAGCCCCTTTAACAACAAAAATAACACATATTTATATAAAAACACATTAAAAAAACTCGACCTCCGTACTTTGGGCCTTTCTTCTACCCACTGGTCCCTGTTGGTGGGTGGGGGGTTTGTCTTCACAGAGTGAAGGGCCCTCCCTAGACTTCTAATTACTATCAAAGTAATAGTCATAAGTCTAGAAATGTCCAACAAATATCACTTAAACCTCTCCTAGCCGTCTGTTTCTCTTTTACCTTGTCTTCTTGGCCTTCATTTCTTCTGTGCCTTTCTTAATCTTTGTTATGATCTAGGCTTTCAGTTGAAAGCCTTGTAGCTTGTCCTGGGCCCGCTGCTCTACGTCTCTCCCCCTTCTTCCGCCGTTCACTCGTCTCCACTCCGTCTGTCGTGGTGCGTTCAGGGCCGCCGCTGCTCCAGCCGTCTCCTTCGGCACGCTCACCTCAAGGCCCCGCTCCATCATATCCCGCGCTGCCTCTTCGGCCGTGTTGTAGGTTCTTGTGCCTTCCTCCCAATGAATCCTCATTTTCGTTAGCGGCGTTTGGAATCTAATTTTTTTCTCTTTCAGCGTTTTTTTAATATTGGCATATTTCTTCCGCTGCTGCACGATTTCTGTCGGGTAGTCATGGTCAAAAAATACCTGTTTGTCGCCGATTCGTATCTTTTTTTTCCATGCTTGCGTCAGGATTCTTTCCTTTATGTCATATTTCACAAAGTTTACCACAACTGACCTGGGTGGAGAGTTTGTTTTCGGGTTCTGTGCCGGTGTTCTGTGCGCCCGTTGAATCTGCAGATCCGTTTCTCCGGGTATTTCCAGTTCTTTTTTTAAGAACTGATCCATGAATTTTGTCATCGAGTTGCCTTCAATGCCCTCCGGAATTCCAAAGATGCGCATATTGCTTCGTCGGGATCTGCTCTCCAAGTCGTTTATTTTCTCCTGCATCCTCTGCGTTTGCGTCGTCAGGGTCTGTAGTTGTTCGTTTGCCTCGCTTTTCCAATCTTCTAGTTCCGAAATTCGGGTCTGCGCTTCTGTCATACACGCCCGCTGGGAGCGCAGCTCCTCCATGTTTTCCGTTAATTTACGCTCCATTTCTCTTCGGAGGTCCATGATTTCCTCCTTAATTTCTTTTTTCAGTTCCTCCTTAAGAGCCGCTAAATCCTGTTGTAGCTGTCGCTTGAATTCTCTCAACTCTTCACCCAAACTGGCGATGCCAGCGTTCATGTTGTCGAGTCTGGTGTCCTCCATTTTCTCTGCTGTGGACATCTCGTTTTTTTGGGCTTTGCGTACAGCGGTTTTTCCTGCGTTGTTGGAGAGGAATTCTTCAATTTTACCCTGTTTTTGTCCTTGTGCCCGGTTCCTTCGTGTTTTCATCCCTTAGTTTATTGATTCGTTTATGTCGAGTTGGCCATTTACCGATGATTTTTAATCCGGCTAGGGAGAGCTCTTTGTTTAAGTGTTATGTCTCTCCGCCATCTTCCCGGAAGTGAAGTATCGTTTTTAAGCTAACCATGTTGCTAGCCTCATTTTGCTCCTCTATTTCCGAGTGGTTGTTGTCTTCCAGGTCAGATTCTCCGGCTGATGCGTGTCTTGGCCTGGTAAATGTCGATCTCTTCTGTTTTCCCTTAGGCATGATGACTTTGTCTTTTGATTTTCACGCTTCCATAAATCCGTTAAATCTGATTTTCATGGTATTTTCACGGATGGGATCTGGGAGCTTCAGCGTTAAGCTGCTACCACCATGGTGTCCAGACCGGAAGTCCAAAATGCAGTTTTTAAATGAAGGTGTTTATTACTAAGGGTAAAAAAAAAATTGAAACCTAAAGGGAGCAAGGGAGCAATCACTTTTTCCCTGTGTGGAAAAAGTGATTTCTTCCCCTGTTAAAACATAAATTAACTGTGGTTTATCACATCTTTGGAAAGCTGAGTTCAATTTCTTTAGCCACACCCAGGCCTGATTACTGCCACACCTGTTCTCAATCAAGAAATCACTTAAATAGGACCTGCCTGACAAAGTGAAGTACACCAAAAGATCCTCAAAGGCTAGACATCATGCTGTGATCCAAAGAAATTCAGGAACAAATGAGAAACAAAGTAATTAAGATCTCTCAGTCTGGAAAAGGTTATAAAGCCATTTCTAAAGCTTTGGGACTCCAGTGGACCACAGTGAGAGCCATTATCCACAAATGGCGAAAACATGGAACAGTGGTGAACCTTCCCAGGAGTGGCCAGCTGACCAAAATTACCCCAAGAGTACAGAGGTCACAAAAGACCCCACAACAACATCCGAGGAACTGCAGGCCTCACTTGCCTCAGTTAAGGTAAGTGTTCATGACTCCACCATAAGAAAGAGACTGGGCAAAAATGGCCTGCACGGCAGAGTTCCAAGACGAAAACCACTGCTGAGCAAAAAGAACATAAAGGCTCGTCTTAGTTTTACCAGAAAACATCTTGATGATCCTCAAGACTTTTGGGAAAATACTCTGTGGACTGATGAGACAAAAGTTAAACTTTTTGGAAGGTGTGTGTCCCATTATATCGGGCGTAAAAGTAACACAGCATTTCATAAAAGGAACATCATACCAGCAGTAAAATATGGTGGTGGTAGTGTGATGGTCTGGGGCTGTTTTGCTGCTTCGCGACCTGGAAGACTTGCTGTGGTAAATGGAACCATGAATTCTGCTGTCTACCAAAAAATCCTGAAGGAGAATGTCCGGCCATCTGTCCGTGACGTTAAGCTGAAGCGCACTTGGGTTCTGCAGCAGGATAATGATCCAAAACACACCAGCAAGTTCACCTCTGAATGGCTTAAGAAAAACAAAATGAAGACTTTGGAGTGGCCTAGTCAAAGTCCTGACCTGAATCCGATTGAGATGCTGTGGCATGACCTTAAAAAGGCGGTTCATGCTCAAAAACCCTCCATTGTGGCTTAATTACAACAATTCTGCAAAGATGAGTGGACACAAAATTCCTCCACAGCGCTGTAAAAGACTCATTACCAGTTGTTGCAAACGCTTGATTGCAGTTGTTGCTGCTAAGTGTGGTGCAACCAGTTATAGGTTTAGGGGGCAATCACTTTTTCACACAGGGCCATGTAGGTTTGGATTTTTTAGACAAAAGTCTACACACCCCATTCAAATGCCAGGCTTTTGTGATGTAAAATAATTAGACCAAGATAAATCATTTCAAAACTTTTTCCACCATTAATGTGACCTATAATCAGTACAACCCAACTGAAAAACAAACTGAAATCTTTAAAGGAGAAAAAGAAAAACGTACAATAACCTGGTTGCATAAATATACACACCCTGTTATAACTGGGGATGTGGCTGTGTTCAGAATTAACCAATCACATTCAAACTCATGTTAAATGGGAGTCAGCACACACTTGCCACCATTTAAAATGCTTCTGATTAACCCCAAATAAAGTTCAGCTGTTCTAGTCAGCTTTTCCTGACATTTTTGTAGTCACATCTTACAGCACAAGCTATGGTCTGCAGAGAGCTTCCAAAGCATCAGAAGGATCTCACTGTACAACGTTATCAGTCATGAGAAGGGTACAAAAGAAATTCCAAGGCATTAAACATATCATGGAACACACTGAAGACAGTCATCATCAAGTGGAGAAAATTTGTCACAACAGTGACGTTGCCAAGATCTGGACGTCCCTCCATAATTGTGCCCTTCAGAGGTAAAGTGGGCTATCGCACAAAACCATTATTTTGAGAAAATGAGCTCTAAAGTTGAAATATTTTCAAAAAATCAGTGTGCCTATATCATTAAAAAGTTACCCCCTATAATTACCTTCAAGGTGTGACTTAAATATGAAAATATATTTAAATCACATATTCACAACAATAAGAGAGTAGGGGTTAAAAATGTGGGATAGACCACTTTACCTCTAACTGAAGATAAAAATCGAGTAAGAGGACAAAAGTAAAAAATAATGTTAATTTGAAATTTTAATGAATGAAACAGATGATAAATTGCAAATTTCACAGATATCACACACTAGGCAGTTTTTGCTATTCTTCTGCACATTGATTTCCAATAATTAGAACATAAACAGTGTTGTTTGTGTCCACGCTTATTCGCAAAAATTTCTATATGAAAATCAAACCAACAGTTTTCTTCTAACTGAGAAAGTCAACATGTAACTCTTATCAAAACATCAGAAATACAGTTATTGAAGAGTAAAAACAAGTTTAATAGGATAAGCTTATGTCCTACCAATTTATTGTCAATGTCTAGTCTGACTCGGTGTCACTTGAGCTGTCGTGACCTCCACCCTCCTGTGTTGATTTCAAAGTTTCGTAAAATGGATCAGAATCAGAATCAGAATCAGAATCAGAATCAGGTTTATTGCCATTGTTCATGTAGTACACAAACTAGGAATTTGTCTCGGTACAATGCTGCAACATTAAACATGATAAGATAAGAGAAATAAACTATACATGTAATAAAGTGTAGGATAAGATTAAGTGATACTGGTCAACAGTTAAAATATATATTAGCCAGCAGCAGATACTGTGGAGAACTATATAGTGCAGTCGGTAATGCAGGAAGAAAACAGTGATGATTGACATGAGTCTGGTTGAGCTGCTGTACATGGTGCACGAGAGTCACTTAGTGTTCAGCAGTCTAATGGCAGAGGGGAAGAAGCTGTTCATGTGACGGGAGGTTTTAGTCTGGATGGACCGAAGTCTTCTACCAGAGGGGAGGGGGGCAAACAGTACATGACCAGGGTGTGAGGGATCGGCTATGATCCGGCCAGCACGCCTCCGGGTCCTGGAGATGTACAGATCCTGGAGAGATGGGAGCTTGCAGCCGATCACCTTCTCAGCAGTGCGCACGACGCGCTGCAGCCTTAGTCTGTCCCTGGCAGTGGCTCCTGCGTACCACACGGTTATGGAGGTGGTGAGGATGGACTCGATGATGGCTGTGTAGAACTGCACTAACATCTTGGTGGGTAGCTTGAGCTTCCTCAGCTGCCGCAGGAAGAACATCCTCTGCTGGGCTTTTTTGATGAGTGAGCTGATGGTCAGCTCCCATTTGAGGTCCCTGGTGATGGTAGTGCCTAGGAAGCGGAAGGAATCAGCAGTGGTGATGGGAGAGCCTGAGAGGGTGAGGGGGGGCAGAGGAGTAGTGACTTTCCTGAAGTCTACAATCATCTCCACTGTCTTCAGAGCGTTCAGCTGCAGGTTGTTATTGCTGCACCAGGACGCCAGCTGGGCCACCTCTCTCCTGTAGGCGGACTCGTCGCCGTTGGAGATGAGCCCGATGAGGGTGGTGTCGTCCGCAAACTTGATCAACTTGACAGACTGGTGGCTGGAGGTGCAGGAGTTGGTGTAAAGGGAGAAGAGTAGGGGGGAAAGTACACAGCCCTGGGGTGATCCGGTGCTGATGCTAGTATAGTCTGAGACAGTCTTTCCCAGCCGCACATGCTGCCTCCGGTCCGTCAGGAAGTCGATGATCCACCTGCAGAGGGAGTCAGGCACGTTGAGCAGGGACAGCTTGTCCCGGAGCAGAGCGGGGCGGATGGTGTTGAATGCGGAGCTGAAGTCCACAAACAGGATCCTGGCGTAGGTTCCCGGGGAGTCCAGGTGCTGCAGGATGGAGTGGAGGGCCAGGTTGACTGCATCGTCTACAGACCTGTTGGCTCGGTAGGCAAACTGCAGCGGGTCCAGGAGAGGGGTGGTGATGGACTTGAGGTGGGACAGGACCAGGCGCTCAAAGGACTTCATGACTACAGAGGTGAGCGCTACAGGTCTGTAGTCATTAAGTCCAGTGATCCGTGGCTTCTTGGGGACAGGGATGATGGTGGAGGATTTGAGGCAGGACGGCACGTGGCATAACTTAAGGGAGGTGTTAAAAATGTCTGTGAATACAGGAGCCAGCTGTTTCGCACAGAGTCTCAGGGTGGAGGGAGACACGCCGTCTGGGCCGGGGGCCTTGCGCGGGTTCAGTCTGGAGAACTGTTTGAGCACATCCTGCTCACTGATGATAAGGGGAGGGGGGGAGGTGGGGGGGGGGTGCCTTAAATGAAGTAGGGAATGTGGAGGCTGTGGAGCTGGAGGGAGGGGGGGAGTTGGACACAGATGACGAGGTGTCAAAACGGGCATAGTGTTGGGACAGTCTCTGACAAAGGGCTTTGTCATCCTGACCTTTAGGAGCCTGAGGCCGATAGTTGGTGATCTGCCTCAGTCCTCTCCACACGGAAGCCGAATCATTAGCAGTGAACTGCTGCTGGAGTCTCTCTGAGTACACAGATTTAGCCCTCTTCAGCTCTCTGTTAAACCGGTATTTAACCTCCCTGTAGCAGTCCCTGTCTCCACTTTTCAGCGCTGCTTCCTTCTCCTTCCTGATCTGTCTGAGCTTAGCTGTGAACCAGGGTTTGTCATTAGAGTAACTCACCCTGGTGCGTGATGGAAGAATGTTCTCTTCACAAAAGTGGATATATGAGTTCACAGTGTCCGTGTACTCATCCAGATCATGCGTGGCTCCTTTAAGCATGCCCCAGTCAGATATTTCCATGCACGTTTCCAGCTTCTCCTCAGCATCACTGGTCCGTATCTTCGTAGTGCTCACAACAGGTTTAGTGAGCTTCAATCTCTGTCTGTATGTGGGAATGAGGTGAACCATCACGTGATCAGATAATCCCAGCGCAGCTCGAGGGACAGCGCGATATGCGTCTTTCACTGTGGTGTAACAGTGATCCAGTGTGTTTAATCCTCTGGTGGGGCATTTAATAAACTGTTTGTAGCGGGG